>OU426941.1:10210486-10922986 GCA_911387795.2 Apamea monoglypha | reverse complement strand
CTGGCGAAGGACGCGGCTCTTAATTCCAAAACCAAGCCTGACTACGATCTGTGCCCGGTTTCATTCGTCAAGCGACAAATCCGAGAGAGGTCGATTGACGAATGGAACAAAAGATATAAACAAAGTGCCAGGGCCAAAGTAACGAAACTTTTCTTTCCCGACGTCACTTCTTCATACAAGATAGTGCGACAAATGGTCCCAACAAATATCACTACACAGGTACTGACGGGGCACGGCGGGTTCTCTGAGTACCTGAATCGGTTCCGGTGCAAGGAGAGCTCATCGTGCATCTGTGAGCCTGGAACACCCGAAACGGTAGAACACATCTTGACCGAATGCCCAGTCCACCTCCTGAAAAGACTCGACGCCGAAAATAGAATGGAGTATAAAATAATAACAAAAAATTTCCCATATCTCATATCGCATAGTAAATACAGGGAGATATTCGCAGCTTATTTCATCGATATAGCAGAGACGGTTATAAATAGAAATAAATAGAACAATAAAGATATGCTATATATATATTAGTATAGAATATATAACACTAGCATATAAGTAATAAAGCATAAAATAAGATGTTAAAACTAAGGTATAGAAATAAGTAAAATAAGAAATAATAAGGAATAAAAATGAATGTGTAGCGATAGATATAAACAAGATATATTATGTATTAAGTAATAAAGTAAATCAGATAAGGCAAAAAACCCATGTAACCCCACCCCACGCACAAGGTGAATGTAATGTAGCAATAGCAAGTAGTGTGTAATAATGGAAAGTAGTGCGTAATAAAAATAATAGATGTAATAATAATAAGTAATAAAGGAACAATAGTATAGTAGTAGCAATAAGTAATAAGTCGGTTTAATAAAGAACAACCCGTAGACATCCCATCCCAATAGTTACCTAAAGGTCTCTGATCATGTCAGAGGAAATACGCAACGCCCTGTGATTACGGGTGAATATAAAAAAAAAAAAAAAAAAAAAAAAAAAAAAACCTAACCTAACCTAACCTAACCTAACCTAACCTAACCTAACCTAACCTAACCTAACCTAACCTAACCTAACCTAACCTAACCTAACCTAACCTAACCTAACCTAACCTAACCTAACCTAACCTAACCTAACCTAACCTAACCTAACCTAACCTAACCTAACCTAACCTAACCTAACCTAACCTAACCTAACCTAAACTAACCTAACCTAACCTAACCTAACCTAACCTAACCTAACCTAACCTAACCTAACCTAACCTAACCTAACCTAACCTAACCTAACCTAACCTAACCTAACCTAACCTAACCTAACCTAACCTAACCTAACCTAACCTAACCTAACCTAACTAACCTAACCTAACCTAACCTAACCTAACCTAACCTAACCTAACCTAACCTAACCTAACCTAACCTAACCTAACCTAACCTAACCTAACCAACATAACTTTGCATCCCGGTGACGCAATTTGAAGCTGTTTTCGGCAAATTTAACCTTTTTCAGACTCCCTGAAACGTTCCCACTAGGGAAAATTGACAAAAACGCGAAAAACACTTTTTCGTTAGTGACGTGCAAAAATTTCAGTAAAGTTCCTTTAAAAAACCCTAACTTATTTTTTATCTCAAAATTTTCAGCTAAATCTACCTAGTTTTTAATCTCAATTGACACTTACCTGCCTTACCTGTACTCCGGTGTGCGTTCAGCGAGCTCGAGTCCCGTTTGGTGGGTGTTATTCGAGGTTTTTACACACATTTCGGTCGTAAAATACGTTTTTTTCAGTAAAATTCCAGATTTTTGTTTTGGCTAAATTCCAAAAACCCCATATAACGCTAGCCCGCGCCGAGACGCGTCTTTTGACACCTCGCCCGTGCGCCTAGCCCACAAAGAACATCAAAAATTTTTGCATTCGTTAAAATCACCAACCTACGAAATCCACCTAAGGGATACTATTTTTTCTATAAATCTACATAACTTTGCATCCCGGTGACGCAATTTGAAGCTGTTTTCGGCAAATTTAACCTTTTTCAGACTCCCTGAAACGTTCCCACTAGGGAAAATTGACAAAAACGCGAAAAACACTTTTTCGTTAGTGACGTGCAAAAATTTCAGTAAAGTTCCTTTAAAAAACCCTAACTTATTTTTTATCTCAAAATTTTCAGCTAAATCTACCTAGTTTTTAATCTCAATTGACACTTACCTGCCTTACCTGTACTCCGGTGTGCGTTCAGCGAGCTCGAGTCCCGTTTGGTGGGTGTTATTCGAGGTTTTTACACACATTTCGGTCGTAAAATACGTTTTTTCAGTAAAATTCCAGATTTTTGTTTTGGCTAAATTCCAAAAACCCCATATAACGCTAGCCCGCGCCGAGACGCGTCTTTTGACACCTCGCCCGTGCGCCTAGCCCACATAGAACATCAAAAATTTTTGCATTCGTTAAAATCACCAACCTACGAAATCCACCTAAGGGATACTATTTTTTCTATAAATCTACATAACTTTGCATCCCGGTGACGCAATTTGAAGCTGTTTTCGGCAAATTTAACCTTTTTCAGACTCCCTGAAACGTTCCCCCCACCCACCCTTTTGTTACTGGCCAGGTAAACTTTTCAGTTTTGTTGGAAATTTTTCTTTGAAATTTTCGTAACTTTTATATTAGAGTTTGCGTAAATAAGGGAATTATCGGTCCTTAAGACCTTTTTGGTGCCTGCTGATTACACTACGGACCAATTTTATTTACCCGACCAAATCCTTGTTTACAGGGATTATATATAAATATTTGTTGCTTCTGGCTGATCCCCCCTTTACAGGGACACAGAAGCAACGCTAGTGTCCTCTGACCGGTCCTTATATGAACCTAACGTTCTCCAAGGCCACCACCATGTTCCGCACACCGGCCAAGAGGGACGCGAGCTCGCCGGGCCCCAGGCGATCACCGGGCTCGATGGAGAAGGCTGGACCCTCGCTTCCCAGTGTGAGGCGAAGCATTGGGGAGTGGGAGGCCGGGAAGTCTGAGCTCCGAGTCAAGTCCTCGACCGTCCCAAGACGTGACACCACACCACCTGCTCCGACGACAGGGCCACCGATGAGACCGGAGTCGAGATACCCCAACCTTACAGCGGAGGCGAGAGCTTGCCTGAATAAGGCAAAGCTTCATTTGGGCAACTCTCGAAACCTGAAAACGGAGATAAAGGCTGGGGTTCTCGACGCGATCAACCGGCTTTATGAGCTGGTGAAGGAGTCGGAGCGGAGCGGGACTCCTATCGTGCCTGCGCCTGTGGTCGCACCTGTGGTCGCTCCTGCAGTCGCAACGGTGCCCACGCCTCTAAACTCACCTGTCGAACAACCGACGGAGCTGATGAAGAGCCTTGTGGAAAGCCTTCAACAGCATAAGGAGGCGCTGCAGGAGTGCAAACAGCACACCCAGGCGCTGTCTGAGCAGCTCCAGCTGGCCCCTCGCTACGTCGCAGGCCAGGGCCCAACTTTCGCGGAGATCGCGGCCGGCCCGAAGCAGAACATCCTGGAACCTCTTCACTCGGTAGTAGTATCATCTATGAATGATCAGGACACCAGTGAAGAGGTTCTTGAGAAACTCAGGACGGCGGTCGACGCCAAGAATGAGGGCACTAGGGTGGAGCGGCTGCGAAAGGCGAGGGACCAGAAGGTGGTGGTCGGCTTTAAGACCAGGGAGGAGATGATGACGGTGAGCGAAAGGATTCGGAGGGCGGGCAATCTGTTAGTGGAGGAGATGAAGAACAAGGACCCCCTTGTCATCATCAGGGACGTCCTCTCCTGCCACACAGATGCGGAGTTACTCCAGTCCTTGCAGCGGCAAAACACCCACCTAGTGGGGGACATACCTGCGGATGATGTGAGGATGGGGGTGAAGTACCGTCGAAGGACGAGGAACCCCCACATGTGCCACGTTGTCCTGCAGGTGTCTCCCACTGTGTGGCAGAGGCTGACGATGGCGGGTCGCGTGCACATCGACCTACAGCGAGTGCGAGTGCTGGACCAGTCACCACTGGTGCAGTGCACACGCTGTCTGTGCTTCGGCCACAGCCGAAAACTGTGCACGCAGCCCGCCGACCTCTGCATCCACTGCGGCGACCCTCACTTGCGGGCTGATTGTCCCTCACGCGTGGCGGCGGAGGCTCCGCGGTGCCACAACTGCTTATCAGCCAAGATGGAGCGGACTGACCACAACGCCTTCGACAGCGAGTGCCCGGTGCGTAGCAAGTGGGACGCATTAGCGCGCATGTCGGTGGCGTATTGCTGAGGTGGAATCCAGGCTCCTCGGAAATGGGAACCACAACGGTATTAATTTCAAAAGCAACGTAGAGAAACCCAAAGTAACAAACACTAACGAAGCCACAAGATATAACCACACAAAAGTAGCAAATTGGAGCCAGTTTCATGAGAAACTGGCCCAATTAAAAGCCGAATCAAAATTAAATCCTCATTTTCAAAAAATTACATACATAATTGTCGTATTAAGTAGATTAAACGGTCACATAAACTCAAAAAATAGAAAAAAGATTTTAAACAAACTTACCATACCGTTGTGGTCCGACGAGCCCTTTGAAGTAAAGGATACTGCTCAAAAATCAGCTGTGAGTTCGCCAGGATTGACTGAAATCATACAAAAGAAAGTAAATAGAAATTTAACAGTAAAAATTTATAGGATAGGAAATAAATGTAAAAATTTGGATTAAGAAATATTATGTCTATATGATATATTACATATATATTAGGATAGCCATAGCATAAATATAGTTTCAATTAAGTTACAGATAAGAATATTATTATAATTAGCGTAGTTATCCTAGAACACATAAAAATAGAAAAATTAATAAATAGGTTATAGAAATTAGTTTATATACTTATTAGGCAGTAAACTGAATTAAATAATTTTAGGAAAAATAATTTTAGTTTAATTAATTATACACTTAGAACGAAGAGAGGCGAATGCTTCCAGGACTTGTCCGCTTCCGCTGCTTTGACTTAAACGTGAACAGGAACAAGCAAGACACATGCCTAAAAAGGGCTCTGATCACGTCAGAGGAACACTAAGCAAGGGCAGGAGTGGGTTTTAGCCGGTAAGAGTCCGGCACTGCCCAGACTGGGTCATAAGTGAGGCAGTCTGGGCGTCCATGAGGATTTCCCACTCCTGCCAAAACAAAAAAAAAAAAAAAAAAAAAAAAAAAAAAAAAAACCTAACCTAACCTAACCTAACCTTTTTTTTTTTTTTTTTTTTTGTTCCGGGGTGGAAAATCCTCATGGATGTCCGCCGCCCTGGGGCGGGCGACGGGGTCTGTCAGACTCTTACTGACTAAAAACCACCCCAGTGTTCCATCTCTCACCTACGCCGGGGGTCGCGGGAACGTAAGATCCTTCCGCAACCCCCGACTGGTGCCGGCCCGCCGCAGCGGGCCTCCTCGGGTCAGGGGGGGGAGTGAGGTGTTTGACTCCCCCCGCGACGTCTAAGAGAGGCGCGCGTGGAACACTACGCGCCGCCATCTCGGGTCCTGATGTGTGGGGGGCGACGGACGTCCCCAAGTCCGTCGCCCCTGGACCCATTTAGGGGGGCTGGAAGAGGGCGTTATCCGCCCTCCGCCGACGCCCGGTGCGCCTGCTGCGGGCCGGGTGAGAGGACGAGATCTCCCTCTCCCTTTCCGCAGCCTCCTTCTGCGAGACGACCGTTTCGCAGAAGGAAACCACCGCGTCCCAGGACTCTTCGCTGCCGACCATCGACTCGACCACGGCCGGCAGCGACAGGTCACTGCCTACTTCTGAGATGAGGGCACGGCGCGGCTCCTCCCAAGCGGCACACTCTGCCAGCGTATGCCGCGCCGTGTCCTCCCGACAGTCGACGCAGTGGTGACACCGGGCGTCCGGCTCCCTGTTTATGCGACACAGGTACTTCCCGAAGCAACCATGCCCCGAGAGCACCTGCGTCACCCGAAACGACAGGGAGCCGTGCCTCCTCCCGAGCCAGCGCTCGAGCACCGGCCGGACCGCCTCGATGGTGACGAGGCCGGCGGTAGGGCGTGTGAGCCTGTCCCGCCATTCCGCCACCAGGACCTCGCGAAGCTGAGACCGACGCAGCTCCATGTGTCGCTGCGTCGGTCGCTCGCCCCGCGCCCTCCATTCCTCGCGCCACCGAAACAGTGACGCGAGTACTTTCGCCTCTAGGTCCCAGGGCGGGGATCCGGCCAGTGCGCAGGCCGCCTCGTAGGAGATCGTGCGATATCCTCTGATGACTCTGACGGCCATCGCTCTCTGCGGTTTCCGCAGTACCGCGATACTGCCGGCCGTCAGGTCAGAGGCCCACACCGGGGCCCCATACAGGGCCATCGATCGCACGACCCCCACGTAGAGCCGCCTACAGGCGGCGCTCGGGCCCCCCAGATTGGGAAGCAGCGTTGACAGCGCCCCAGCCGCGCCCAACAACTTGGGCGCCAGCCGCCGGAAGTGGGGGCCAAAATCCCACCGGCTGTCGAGCACCAATCCTAGGTACTTCATGGTAGACTCGACAGCGATCCGAGCCCCCCCGATCACGATGTGTGAACCGGGCGGCGGCGCCCGCCGGGGGCCATGAAACACCATGGCCTCCGACTTGCTGAGGGCCACCTCCAGGCCTAGGCGACGTATGCGGCCCACCACCTGTGAGACCGCAGCCGTCGCCAGCAACGCTGCTTCCCTGTGCGAGCTCCCCCGGGCAGTGACCAGCGTGTCATCCGCGTAACACGTCAGGTCCACCCCCGGTCTGAGCTCGCCCCTCAGCACCCAGTCGTAACCGACGTTCCACAGGAGCGGTCCTAGGACCGAGCCCTGGGGAACGCCGCACGACATGCGGCGCTGGTTTCCGCCATCGCGTCCCATGTAGGTGACACACCTCTCCGACAGATAAGCCCCAACGATGTGGCGGAGGTAGGGAGGCACCCGATGATACCGCAGTGCCTCCCGAATGCAACTCCAGGGCAGGGTGTTGAAGGCGTTGGAGATGTCCAAGGACACCGCCAACATCACCCCGCCCCGGGACACCGCTTCCTCCGCCAGGACTCTCACTCGCGACACAGCGTGTACGGTGGAGCGCCCATGCCGAAACCCGAACTGACTGTCGTCCAGGTCCGGCCCCTCTCTGCACAAGTGGCCGACGAGGCGGGCTGCGATTACTCGCTCAAAAAGCTTACCCACCTCGTCTAGCAGCACTATGGGCCGGTACGCGGACGACGAGTCCGCAGGGCGCCCCGCCTTCCTGAGCAGGACCAGACGACCAGATTTCCACAAGGAGGGAAACTGGCCCTGCTCAAGACACGCTGTGTAGAGTCCTCTCAGTTGGGGCTCGAGCTCCTTCAGAGCGAGGGCTAACGCGCAGCCGTGGATCCCGTCGGGCCCCGGAGCCACGTTCTTGGCCCGGAGCCGCATCACGGCTGCCCCCATCTCTGCCTGTGTCACCTCTGGGACGCTGATGGCGTTCTCCTCTGTGGGCTCTGTGGCTGTGGACAGAGCCATCGGCGGCGGCGTATGCTCCGCTCTCGCCGGGAAGAGGGCTGCGACCACTTCCTCCAGCAGCTCCGGTTGGAGACTCTCCGTAAGCGGGGGCGCCGCGGCTCGAAGTTTCCCTCGAACCGCGCGATAAGGGCGCCCCCACGGATCCCCGTTTAGAGTCTCCAACATCTCCTCCCTGGCTCGCGTCTTCGCCTCGCCGATGGCCAGCCACAGAGTCCCTTTCGCCGCGCGGTACACCTCATACAGCGCGGCTTCTTCGTCAGGGACCCGACGACGTCTCCTCCGGTATCGGGTGTACTGGCGCCTGACCGCCACGCACGCGACGCGCAGCTGCGCGATCTCGGCGGTCCACCAGTACACCTGGCGCCTTGCAGACTGTGCGTGGACCCGGGGCATGGACGCATCGCAGATATGCGTCATCGCCCCGCGGAACCACAGCGCCTCCTGCTCGACGTCGACGGGTCCGTTCGTTGCCGACTCCCGGCACCAGGCCTGGACAATAGCGGCCTCCTCGAGAAGCTCCCTGTCGATGCGCTTACGCGCCCAGCGCGGACCGTCCGTTCGCGGGGCCGGTGAACCGCGTGCGGCCGCGGTCTGGGCGGAGACGTCGAAGCGGATGTATCTGTGATCCGACAACGTCTCCACCTCCACGGCGACACGCCAGTCGCGGACACGACGCGCGACAGCGGGGCTAGCGAACGATACGTCCACTATAGACCCGCCCCGCTGCCGCACGCACGTGTGGACCGAGCCCCGATTCAGGACGGTCAGCCCAGTCGTGACCGCCCACTCCTCCAGCACCTCGCCTCTAGCGTCGGTCACAGGGGACCCCCAAGCCGCAGACTTGGCGTTGAGATCCCCCAGTAACAGCACCGGGCGAGGGTGGAGTCGGCCCACGACGGCACCCAACTCGACAAGGAACCTCTCGAAGTCGGCGAGACTCTTGTTGGGCGAGAAATACGCGCCAACAGTGCCAATGCCGTCCGCGAGGGCGGCTACCCAGCCGTGACCTCGGGACGGGTTGACGAGAGCCCCGCCAATGATGGCCACCAAACCGTCCAGGTCTCCCACCCAGTTATCCCTGGGGGGGACGAAATACGGTTCGGCGACCACAGCCACCTGGATCGACCACTCTGCCATGCTCTGGAGCAAGAGATCCTGAGCTCTAGCAGAGTGGTTGATATTGCCCTGGAGGAAATGGTAGAGCGCCATTTATGCGCAATCCATTCCCTCCACCAACACATCATTCCTAGGCCGGGAGTCGGCCGAAGGGCTGCCAGGCTGAGGGGGGGGTAAAGAGCCCCCGGCAGCCATGGCACCCCTTCTCTTCTTGGTCTGGGCGGGCGCGCCACAGGCCTTTCCGCCCGCTCTGTGCCCGGCGGGCCTCCCTGCAGCTGTACAGAGGCTGCAGTTTGGCGCCGCGGAGCACTGGGCCGCCTTGTGGCCGGCCTGACTGCAGCGGAAGCACAGCTCGCTGCGGTCTATTTCAGCGGTGCACCGTGCCCTGACATGTCCAATGCCAAGGCAACGGTAGCACCGCAAGGCCCTGGGTTGCAGCGGCTTCACCCTCGCTGCCACCCACCCCACCAACAGACGCCCGGCGTCGGCGACTTTATACGCCGTCGCCACCGGGCACCGCACCCAGATCGCGCCGAGCCCGGAAGCGTCGACGCGAATTTCGCCCGTCCGCACGTCGTCGGGCGAACATCCGCCGACTCGGGCGACGGCCGCCACGACCTCGGCCGGAGTCGTCGAGTCGTCCAGACCGTCGATGTGAAGTTCTGCGGTCTTCACCGGTCTGGACACTCGAACGTCCTCCGCGCTGAGGACCTCCCTCAGCTTGGCGGCCAGGATGTCCGCCTTCTCGCCGCTCGAGGCACCCGACACCTCGAACAGCCGCGCCCCCGTCATTGCCGGCCTCATCTTGAAGCCGGTCGGTGTGCCAAGGTCGGGGAACGCGACTTTGGCTCTCGCCTCCGTCAGGACCGCCTTGTATGTCAGGCCCCTTTCGATGGCTCCGGGCTGCAGCGTGATCACTACAGCCGCGGAGCGTGGGGCTCTGACCCTAGACGGTCCCTGAGCATTCTTCGGTGCCGATGTCGGTGCTCCAGCGGGTGCCGGCGGCGGCGGCGCCGTCTTACGGCGACCCTTCTTGACGACCGTCGTCCAGGTCTCTGCGGAAGACGTGGGCGCGGTCGCCGAAGGTACGGTCGCCGGAGGTGCGGTCATCCGGGAAGTTTGCGCGGACGCGCCCTCTCCGGACTTCCTGGGCCCCTCCGCGGGCTTTTTGCCCCCCTTGGGCTTTCCGGCTGCCGTTGCCGGGGCGGACTTGGCGGGCTCCTCCTTTCTCCGCCTATCCGCAGCGAGCGGCGGCCGGAGAGTCTCTGCAGGGAGGAGCCTAGACTCCAGACCCTGCAGACGGGCATTCATCATACCCCCGCACTGCAGCATGCAGATGCGAACGATCTTCTCGATCTCCGCATCCGCATGCACGGCGGGGGTAGGGATTGACGACGGGGCCGACGGTGGCGGGGCAGCGACGGGAGCGGAGCCGATGGCTGCAGGACGCCTCTGCTGCCATTCGGCCCTCTGCGCGGCAAACTCCCGCTTGAGGTCCTCTAGCTCGGATCGGAGACGGCCGTTCTCCTCCCACAGCTTCGCCGTCTCCTCCGTGCTCGTACGACTAAGGAGGACCCCAACTGCCTCCTTGATGTCGTCAGCCGCCTCCTTTAGAGCGCGCGTGAACGTGCCCTTCAGACTGCCAGATTTAGTGGCAACCTTTAGGACGACGTCCACGCCGTCCAAAACTTGGCGGCTGAGCGCCACCGCCGACAGACTCTCCCCGGCAGCCGCCTGAGCAGATCGCCGCTCTCGGGCCAGCCGTGCCATCTCGCTGACCTCGTCAGCTGCCACCGCCTTTCGCTGCGCCCGCTTTGCGGCATTCGCCTCGGCCTTGTTCGACCCCAACAAGGATAGGAGCGAGGACGAGGAGCCCTCGCTCAGGTCCATTATTGAGGGCCCGGGGTCGCTGTCCACAGTCGTCTCCGCAGGACGCTCTGCGGGAACCGGTGTAGCGGGCCGAGACATCGGCAGGAAGCGACCCGCACGGTCACGGCTCGGCAACCGAGCGGGAGCTCCCCCCGCCACCGCGCGACCCCGCCCTCTCTGTGCCGTTGGCACTTTGGGGGCCGACAGGTTCTCCTCACTGGAGGAGAGGCCCATCGACCCCGAATCCCCGCTTCGCAAGCGCTTCCGCCCTAGGTCCTTTCCAGGACATGAGCCTCCTCGGCTCTTGTTGCCGTCAATGACGGCAAGCGGTACCTCCTCTGCGTCGCACAGGCGCTCCAGGCTGACCCGGAGCTCCTTTTGCGACGCAGGACTTGGTGGACGCAGGTCGGCGGTGGTCTGCCGACCCGCGAGACTAGTGGTGCCCCCCCCAGATACGGTGGGGCTGCCTTCCGTAGAAGGGCGGGATTGACCCTCCTTGAGTAGGAGGGTACCCGCCTGGGGAATATTGCCAGTAGTCGTGCTTTCCATTTTGTTCCTTTTAAAGGGTGAGGTCCCTTTCTGGCCGCGCTAACGACCGGATCCCCTCCGGCCATTCATCCCCTCGGCACGCTAGACCTTGGGATTGGGGTAATTTTTTTTTAGAGAGGTTGTCTTCCTCGCGGCCCGGGCCTCAGTGGCCCGGACCCCCGGTCCTGAGCTCAGGATTACGGGGTGGCCGACGGCTGGCCAGAACCAACCGTCGCCCCAGCGTCCCCACGCTGCCGCCGGATACCGGACAGACGCAGCGCGGGTGTGGACACCCTCCACTAGCCACACTCTCGTGAGTGCAGCGGCGCGAACCGCCCCTCCCCAGTCTACGCCCACTCACCTCCCTCTGTAAGCAGAGGGGGGAGTAGACGTAATGACCGTCTGTAGCCAGGTTCCCTTCAACGACCATCGAGGATGATCGGTGACTGGAACCATGACCCTTCCCCGTTTGTTGAAGATTAGCCGCCAGCCCCAAGTGTCCACCAAAACCTGGTGGGCGCTTGGAGCCGACGTTGCCCAGAGTGCGCCACGAGGAGGCTCTTCAACATGCACCCCAACCTAACCTAACCTAACCTAACCTTTTTTTTTTTTTTTTTTCCCTGAGAAATGCTTTATGCATGCCCGCTCGCTCGGGGGGCGAGACGGGGTATGTGGGACTCCTGTCTTTGAACAGTATACCCACTAAAACTCAGCGGTGTTCCCGCATCGCCGTGATGGGAGGGCCGTGGGAAACCGGCTCAGCCTTTACTTCCACAGCCCTCCCGGCGCATGCCCGCCTAGTTGGCGGGCCCCGCATGCCCCCCTGGATGGGGGGCTACGGGAATGGCCGGGAACACCTGGCCATTCCCGTCCGACACTGGTGGAGGCCTGTGCAATACAGGCAAGGGTGCCCCCGCACCCGTTGCCTGCTGGCCTCCACCTGGGAGGAGTCGGAGATGACCGTCAAACTGACGTCTTCTTCGACCCCTCCTCCGCCTTCGGAGCGCCGCCGCGTGAGGATCGTCCTCCCGCGCGCGCTCCGCCGCCTCCTTCTGGGACATGACGTGTTCGCAGAAGGAGGCGACTGCCGCCCAGGACCCCTCGTCCCCCAGCATGGCGTTAACCAGACCGGGGAGTGAGAGGTCCTGTCCGATCACCGCAATGAGACTGCGGCGCGGCTCGGACCACGACGGGCACACCTCGAGGGTGTGCTGCGCCGAGTCCTCCGCCGCGCCACAGTCGTGGCACGACGGCGTCTCCTCCCGTCCGATCCGGTGCAGGTACGATCCGAAACAACCGTGTCCGGACAGCACCTGCACCAGACGGAACGAGAGGAACCCATGCGACCGCTCGAGCCAGTCTCGCAGGACCGGCCCGAGCGCGTCGATGGTTCGGCGGCCGAAGGCTGCGGTGGCGAGGTCCGCCGTCCAATGGACGACGATGGCGTCCCTCGCCTCCCGCCGGACGGCCTCCCGCTCTTCCGGGGCGGGGCGTTCTCCTCTCGCCCTCCGCCCCGCCGTCCATTCGTACACTCTGGCGAGCACCCACGCCTCGAGCTCCCAAGGCGGGGTGCCGGCCAGAGCGCAAGCTGCCGCGGAGCCCACCGTGCGGTAGGCCCGCGCCACCCGCTGAGCTATGGCCCTTTGGGGTGCCCGCAAGGCAGCGGCGTTCTCCCTCCTTTGGAGGGAGTCCTCCCAGATTGGGGCCCCGTACAGGGCCATGCTCTTCAGGATGCCGGCGTAGAGTTGCCGGCATCGGACGCTGGGCCCCCCCAGGTTGGGAAGCAGCCACGACAGCGCCCCCGCAGCCTTCAGCAGGCGCGACGACAGCCCGCTAAAGTGCGGGCCGAAGCGCCACCTGCTGTCGAGTACAAGGCCCAGATATTTCATCTGGGCCTTGACCCCGATTCTGACGCCCTCCACGAATACGTGGGCGTCAGGTGGGGGGCGCTGCCGAGGTCCGTGGAAGAAAACGGCCTCGGTCTTGTGCAGCGCCACCGTTAGACCTAGGCGGCGGATCCTCCCCGCGACCAAGGATCCGCCCGCCGAGGCCAAGTTGGCCGCCTCCCTGAAACTCCCCCCCCGGGCGGTGAGGAGAGTGTCGTCCGCGTAGCAGACGACACTCGTGCCTCGGAGGAGAGTTCCCCGCAGGAGCCAATCGTAGCCGACGTTCCAGAGGAGTGGTCCTATGACTGACCCCTGGGGAACGCCGGCTTCGACGGCGTACCGCCGGACTTGGCCAGCCCTATTTACCAGGAGGATCGCCCGATCCTCCAGGTAGCTGGCCAGCAGACTGCGCAGGTATCGAGGCACTCCGTGGAATCGGAGCGCCTCTAAGATGGTGGAGTGGGGAACAGAGTTGAAGGCGTTGGCTATGTCGAATGACACAGCCAACAATCCGTCCCCCGCCTCCATCGCATCCTTCACCTGGCCCTTGAGGCGGGCCAGCGCGTCCACCGTGGAACGCTCAGCCCGAAAACCGAACTGAGCGTCCGACAAGTCCGGCCCGATGTCCCGCAGATGGCCCTTTAGGCGGGCGGCGATTATCCCCTCGAACATTTTGCCGACCTCATCGAGCAGTACGATGGGTCGGTATGCCGAGGGGGAATCTGCCGGGCGGCCCTCCTTGCGAAGGAGGCACAACTGCCCCTCCTTCCACGGTTTCGGGAACCTCCCAGACGCAAGGCATGCGCTGAAGAGGTCCCGAAACCTCTCCTCCATTCGAGTGGCGGCGATCGCCACCACTCTTGCGGGAACTCCGTCGGGGCCCGGAGCCGTCTTCTTGGCGCGGATGCGGAGAATCGCCGCGCCGAGTTCCGACTCCGTGACGGGGGGGGCCTCCTCTTCCTCGTCGTCTGGCGGTGGCCCCATCTCTGGCGGGGCGAAGCGGTCCCTGCACGGGAACAGGGACCGAACCACCCCATCCAGAAATGAGGGCTCCAGGGTCTCGGCAACCGGGGGACCAAAGGGGCGCAGTTTGTTGCGCGCTGCCTTGTATGGTCTCCCGTAAGGGTCGTTGTCGAGACCCTCCAGCAGCTCGGCTCTCGCCGAGTCTTTGGCGGCGGCGACGGCCCGACCGAGGACCGTTTTTGCCTCCGTGTACACCTCATAGAGGTGGTCCTCGTCGGGTCGGTTCCGTCGACGCCGCCGCCGACTCCGCGTGTAGGCCCTCCTTGCCTCCACGCACGCCGCTCGAAGCCCCGCCAGCTCCGCCGACCACCAGTACACGGCGCGTCTGGGCGGTGGTCGGCGAGACCGAGGCATGCTGGAGTTGCACACCTCGGTTAGAGACCCCCTCAGTTGCCCCGCAACGGTGTCCACGTCCAGGCCGGCGGTAGGCGGCGAAAGCCAGTCCTGGACGAACGCCGCCTCCCCCGCTGCCTCCCTGTCCAGGCGAGTTAGAGCCCACCGCGGGAACGGTGAGCGCCCCGAGAGGGGCTGCGCCACTCCGGGGCCACTGGTGGAGATGTCGAACCGCACGTAGCGGTGGTCCGACATGGTCTCCCCCAGGTCCACCCGCCAGTTCAGCACGCGCGCGGCTAACGCAGGGGTGGCGAAGGTGACGTCCACTATCGAGCCACCCTGACGCCGCACGCATGTCTGGACGCTTCCTCTGTTCAAGAGGGAGAGTCCAGAGGAGGCTGCCCACAGCTCCACCGCCCGCCCCCGTGCGTCGGTGGCCGGGCTGCCCCAGGTCACCGACTTGGCATTCAGGTCTCCCAGCACGGAGACCTGACGCGGCACCGCCCTGCCGACCACGGCGGCCAGGACTCCGAGAAAATTCTCAAAGTCCTGGAGAGGGCGGTTTGGGGAGAAATATACCCCCACTAGGGCAAAGTCTCCCCACGCGGCGGCCACGTATCCCGGTCCCCTCTCTAATAGCGAGAGGGGAGGGGAGTCTGTGGAAGACCGCGCCGCTAGTGCCACCGAGTCGTCCTCGTCACCCAGCCAGCTGCCTGGGATCGAGTAGGGCTCGGCGACCACCGCTACGTTCACCAACCACTCGGCCATGACCTGCACTACCAGGTCCTGGGCCGCTCTGCAGTGGTTGATGTTCGCCTGGAGGATGCGGTAGTCGGAAACCATTATTCCGACATTGCACCTGCATCCTCAGCTGCCGCCGCTGGAGCTGCAGCGGCGGCGACGACGGCAGCGGTGGTGGCAGCAGGGCGGACCTGCGCCGGCACTATGCCCTTCCGCACGGGGGGCTTGCAGCTCCTGCCCGTCATCCTGTGGCCCGCGGGGCGGCCACTGGCGGCACACGCCATGCAGTGTGGCGTGGTGGCGCGGCAGGTGACGCTCTTGTGTCCCTCTTGCCCGCACTGGTAGCACGCGTCTCCCCAGTCGGATTTGGAGGGACACGTGGCTCGGGTGTGGCCGAACGCGAAGCATTTGAAGCAGCGCGTAGGCTGGTCTTCAAGTGCCCGGACCACAGCCGAGCCGAGCCCCACGAGCAGCCGCCCCTTGGTCGCAGCAAGGACGGCCCCGGCCGCGGCGACCGGGCACTCGACGCGGATGGTGCCCATGCCGCGGCGGCCGGGCCGGACGGCTCCGCCTTTCACCGCGCTCGACTCGCAGCCTCCAGCCGCCGCGACGGCCGCCACCACATCCTCCTTGGTGACCGAGTCGTCTAGATCGGCCACCTCCAAGGCTGCGGTCTTGACGGGCCTGACGACCGTCGCCGCGTCCGCGATGACCTCTTGCAACTTCCTTGCGAAGAGGTCTGCGTTGGTGCCGCGCTGCTGCCCCGAGAACTCGAAGATTCGAGCCCCGGTTAAGGTTCGGCGGCACGTTATATTGCTGATCCCCAGCTGGGAGGGATCAGCATTAGTACGAGCCCGTCTTAGGACGGACTCGTACGTCTCGCCCCGTTCCGCGGCCTCCGGGGTGATGGTCACCACGACGGCCGCGGTTTTGGGAGGAACCAGCTTACTCCCGCCGGCTGGAGCCCTTTTGGCTGCGGGAGCAGTCGCAGCGGGCTTGGGGGCACCTTTCCCCTTTCCCCTCCTGACCACTTCCGTCCACGACTGGTTGGACGGGGTGGTGGAGGGAAGAAGGGCGTCTTCCCGCTGCGAGTTCTGGGGGGCTGCCGGAGTGGCAGACGACCCAGACGCTCCCTCCGCGCTTGTGGTGGGGGTTTGAGGAGCCACCTTGCTCCTCTTGCCCTTCCCTTTCCCCTTTGGGGGCTTCGGGGCCTGGGTCTGCGCACCCGATGCCGGGCCTGCCACAGGCGCAGGTTCCGGCTCCGTCGGTGGACGGCTCTTATCCGCCGCTAGCGGCGGGCGGAGCCGCCTTTCCGGCAAGAGCCGGTCCTCGATACCTGCCAGGCAGGCTCTGGTGAAGGCTCTCTCCTCCATGACAACCTTTCGGATGATATCCTCAAGGTTGGAAGGGGAGGAGGAGCCTCCTACCACCGGTCCTGGGGCAGGTTGGGCAGGCCGGGCCGTGGCCTCAGCCAGCTTCTGGTGAAGCTGGCTGACCTCCGCCTGCAGGCGATCCACCTTCGCCTGCAGCTGCCGCGTCTCGTCCGTGGCCGTCCTCTTTGCCAGCTCCACGACGATGCCGTGTAAGCTGGCGGCCCGGCATTTGAGGGCCTTTTGGAAGGTCCCCTTTAGGTTGGAGGACTTTGAGGCGACCTCCAAGACCTCCTCTCTGTCCTCCCGCGCCATCCGCTCCAGTTCCGCCAGGGAGTGGTCAGCGTACAGCACGGTGGATGCACCGTAGCCGGCCCTCGACCTGGCGGATTGCGCCTGACGCTCTTTGGCGGCGACCTTCTCCTCCAGGTCCAGCTGGAGTTGCGCCCTCTTGGCCAGGTGTAGCTGGCGCTCGGCGTCCACCAAGCCCACATCGTGGGTGGTAGCCGAAGAAGAAGTCGTAGCCTTTTTGGACTTCGACTTCTTCTTCGCCTTGCCTCCGACCGACTCCGAGGAGCCCTCGGACCCGAGCCTCAGGTAGGCCCTCTTCCGCCTGAGGCGGTCGTTCTCGGCCGCCGACGTGTCCATAATGGACTCGTCGGAGTCCGACAACTCGCCTGTCCTGCTGATGAAGCTGGCCGCAGATGGTGCGCGGTCAGCGTCGCCGGCGTGGCCCTGAGAAGGGCCGTTGGGTTGGCCCTGAGAAGGGCCGTTGGGTTGGCCCTGAGAAGGGCCGTTGGGTTGGCCCTGAGAAGGGCCGTTGGGTTGGCCCTGAGAAGGGCCGTTTGAATCGCCCTGGGAAGAGCGATTCGGCACAAAACGTCCAGAGACGTCACGCGTGGGTTTTTTTCGGCATATTCGCAGATGAAGGCGTCGATATCTGCGAAGTCACAGTGCACTTTAGCCGCCGGTCTGCCACTCCGTTACGGTGGTCAGACACGGCGTTGCCCGGGGGATACTGCGAGGAAGTATGCACTGTGGGGGATCCCCCAACCTAACCTAACCTAACCTAACCTAACCTTTTTTTTTTTTTTTTTTTTTGTTCCGGGGTGGAAAATCCTCATGGATGTCCGCCGCCCTGGGGCGGGCGACGGGGTCTGTCAGACTCTTACTGACTAAAAACCACCCCAGTGTTCCATCTCTCACCTACGCCGGGGGTCGCGGGAACGTAAGATCCTTCCGCAACCCCCGACTGGTGCCGGCCCGCCACCGCGGGCCTCCTCGGGTCAGGGGGGGGAGTGAGGTGTTTGACTCCCCCCGCGACGTCTAAGAGAGGCGCGCGTGGAACACTACGCGCCGCCATCTCGGGTCCTGATGTGTGGGGGGCGACGGACGTCCCCAAGTCCGTCGCCCCTGGACCCATTTAGGGGGGCTGGAAGAGGGCGTTATCCGCCCTCCGCCGACGCCCGGTGCGCCTGCTGCGGGCCGGGTGAGAGGACGAGATCTCCCTCTCCCTTTCCGCAGCCTCCTTCTGCGAGACGACCGTTTCGCAGAAGGAAACCACCGCGTCCCAGGACTCTTCGCTGCCGACCATCGACTCGACCACGGCCGGCAGCGACAGGTCACTGCCTACTTCTGAGATGAGGGCACGGCGCGGCTCCTCCCAAGCGGCACACTCTGCCAGCGTATGCCGCGCCGTGTCCTCCCGACAGTCGACGCAGTGGTGACACCGGGCGTCCGGCTCCCTGTTTATGCGACACAGGTACTTCCCGAAGCAACCATGCCCCGAGAGCACCTGCGTCACCCGAAACGACAGGGAGCCGTGCCTCCTCCCGAGCCAGCGCTCGAGCACCGGCCGGACCGCCTCGATGGTGACGAGGCCGGCGGTAGGGCGTGTGAGCCTGTCCCGCCACTCCGCCACCAGGACCTCGCGAAGCTGAGACCGACGCAGCTCCATGTGTCGCTGCATCGGTCGCTCGCCCCGCGCCCTCGCTTCCTCGCGCCACCGAAACAGTGACGCGAGTACTTTCGCCTCTAGGTCCCAGGGCGGGGATCCGGCCAGTGCGCAGGCCGCCTCGTAGGAGATCGTGCGATATCCTCTGATGACTCTGACGGCCATCGCTCTCTGCGGTTTCCGCAGTACCGCGATACTGCCGGCCGTCAGGTCAGAGGCCCACACCGGGGCCCCATACAGGGCCATCGATCGCACGACCCCCACGTAGAGCCGCCTACAGGCGGCGCTCGGGCCCCCCAGATTGGGAAGCAGCGTTGACAGCGCCCCAGCCGCGCCCAACAACTTGGGCGCCAGCCGCCGGAAGTGGGGGCCAAAATCCCACCGGCTGTCGAGCACCAATCCTAGGTACTTCATGGTAGACTCGACAGCGATCCGAGCCCCCCCGACCACGATGTGTGAACCGGGCGGCGGCGCCCGCCGGGGGCCATGAAACACCATGGCCTCCGACTTGCTGAGGGCCACCTCCAGGCCTAGGCGACGTATGCGGCCCACCACCTGTGAGACCGCAGCCGTCGCCAGCAACGCTGCTTCCCTGTGCGAGCTCCCCCGGGCAGTGACCAGCGTGTCATCCGCGTAACACGTCAGGTCTACCCCCGGTCGGAGCTCGCCCCTCAGCACCCAGTCGTACCCGACGTTCCACAGGAGCGGTCCTAGGACCGAGCCCTGGGGAACGCCGCACGACATGCGGCGCTGGTTTCCGCCATCGCGTCCCATGTAGGTGACACACCTCTCCGACAGATAAGCCCCAACGATGTGGCGGAGGTAGGGAGGCACCCGATGATACCGCAGTGCCTCCCGAATGCAACTCCAGGGCAGGGTGTTGAAGGCGTTGGAGATGTCCAAGGACACCGCCAACATCACCCCGCCCCGGGACACCGCTTCCTCCGCCAGGACTCTTACCCGCGACACAGCGTGTACGGTGGAGCGCCCATGCCGAAACCCAAACTGACTGTCGTCCAGGTCCGGCCCCTCTCTGCACAAGTGGCCGACGAGGCGGGCTGCGATTACTCGCTCAAAAAGCTTACCCACCTCGTCTAGCAGCACTATGGGCCGGTACGCGGACGACGAGTCCGCAGGGCGCCCCGCCTTCCTGAGCAGGACCAGACGACCAGATTTCCACAAAGAGGGAAACTGGCCCTGCTCAAGACACGCTGTGTAGAGTCCTCTCAGTTGGGGCTCGAGCTCCTTCAGAGCGAGGGCTAACGCGCAGCCGTGGATCCCGTCGGGCCCCGGAGCCACGTTCTTGGCCCGGAGCCGCATCACGGCTGCCCCCATCTCTGCCTGTGTCACCTCTGGGACGCTGATGGCGTTCTCCTCCGTGGGCTCTGTGGCTGTGGACAGAGCCATCGGCGGCGGCGTATGCTCCGCTCTCGCCGGGAAGAGGGCTGCGACCACTTCCTCCAGCAGCTCGGGTTGGAGACTCTCCGTAAGCGGGGGCGCCGCGGCTCGAAGTTTCCCTCGAACCGCGCGATAAGGGCGCCCCCACGGATCCCCGTTTAGAGTCTCCAACATCTCCTCCCTGGCTCGCGTCTTCGCCTCGCCGATGGCCAGCCACAGAGTCCCCTTCGCCGCGCGGTACACCTCATACAGCGCGGCTTCTTCGTCAGGGACCCGACGACGTCTCCTCCGGTATCGGGTGTACTGGCGCCTGACCGCCACGCACGCGACGCGCAGCTGCGCGATCTCGGCGGTCCACCAGTACACCTGGCGCCTTGCAGACTGTGCGTGGACCCGGGGCATGGACGCATCGCAGATTTGCGTCATCGCCCCGCGGAACCACAGCGCCTCCTGCTCGACGTCGACGGGTCCGTTCGTTGCCGACTCCCGGCACCAGGCCTGGACAATAGCGGCCTCCTCGAGAAGCTCCCTGTCGATGCGCTTACGCGCCCAGCGCGGACCGTCCGTTCGCGGGGCCGGTGAACCGCGTGCGGCCGCGGTCTGGGCGGAGACGTCGAAGCGGATGTATCTGTGATCCGACAACGTCTCCACCTCCACGGCGACACGCCAGTCGCGGACACGACGCGCGACAGCGGGGCTAGCGAACGATACGTCCACTATAGACCCGCCCCGCTGCCGCACGCACGTGTGGACCGAGCCCCGATTTAGGACGGTCAGCCCAGTCGTGACCGCCCACTCCTCCAGCACCTCGCCTCTAGCGTCGGTCACAGGGGACCCCCAAGCCGCAGACTTGGCGTTGAGATCCCCCAGTAACAGCACCGGGCGAGGGTGGAGTCGGCCCACGACGGCACCCAACTCGACAAGGAACCTCTCGAAGTCGGCGAGACTCTTGTTGGGCGAGAAATACGCGCCAACAGTGCCAATGCCGTCCGCGAGGGCGGCTACCCAGCCGTGACCTCGGGACGGGTTGACGAGAGCCCCGCCAATGATGGCCACCAAACCGTCCAGGTCTCCCACCCAGTTATCCCTGGGGGGGACGAAATACGGTTCGGCGACCACAGCCACCTGGATCGACCACTCTGCCATGCTCTGGAGCAAGAGATCCTGAGCCCTAGCAGAGTGGTTGATATTGCCCTGGAGGAAATGGTAGAGCGCCATTTATGCGCAATCCATCCCCTCCACCACACCATTCCTAGGCCGGGAGTCGGCCGAAGGGCTGCCAGGCTGAGGGGGGGGTAAAGAGCCCCCGGCAGCCATGGCACCCCTTCTCTTCTTGGTCTGGGCGGGCGCGCCACAGGCCTTTCCGCCCGCTCTGTGCCCGGCGGGCCTCCCTGCAGCTGTACAGAGGCTGCAGTTTGGCGCCGCGGAGCACTGGGCCGCCTTGTGGCCGGCCTGACTGCAGCGGAAGCACAGCTCGCTGCGGTCTATTTCAGCGGTGCACCGTGCCCTGACATGTCCAATGCCAAGGCAACGGTAGCACCGCAAGGCCCTGGGTTGCAGCGGCTTCACCCTCGCTGCCACCCACCCCACCAACAGACGCCCGGCGTCGGCGACTTTATACGCCGTCGCCACCGGGCACCGCACCCAGATCGCGCCGAGCCCGGAGGCGTCGACGCGAATCTCGCCCGTCCGCACGTCGTCGGGCGAACATCCGCCGACTCGGGCGACGGCCGCCACGACCTCGGCCGGAGTCGTCGAGTCGTCCAGACCGTCGATGTGAAGTTCTGCGGTCTTCACCGGTCTGGACACTCGAACGTCCTCCGCGCTGAGGACCTCCCTCAGCTTGGCGGCCAGGATGTCCGCCTTCTCGCCGCTCGAGGCACCCGACACCTCGAACAGCCGCGCCCCCGTCATTGCCGGCCTCATCTTGAAGCCGGTCGGTGTGCCAAGGTCGGGGAACGCGACTTTGGCTCTCGCTTCCGTCAGGACCGCCTTGTATGTCAGGCCCCTTTCGATGGCTCCGGGCTGCAGCGTGATCACTACAGCCGCGGAGCGTGGGGCTCTGACCCTAGACGGTCCCTGAGCCTTCTTCGGTGCCGATGTCGGTGCTCCAGCGGGTGCCGGCGGCGGCGGCGCCGTCTTACGGCGACCCTTCTTGACGACCGTCGTCCAGGTCTCTGCGGAAGACGTGGGCGCGGTCGCCGAAGGTACGGTCGCCGGAGGTGCGGTCGTCCGGGAAGTTTGCGCGGACGCGCCCTCTCCGGACTTCCTGGGCCCCTCCGCGGGCTTTTTGCCCCCCTTGGGCTTTCCGGCTGCCGTTGCCGGGGCGGACTTGGCGGGCTCCTCCTTTCTCCGCCTATCCGCAGCGAGCGGCGGCCGGAGAGTCTCTGCAGGGAGGAGCCTAGACTCCAGACCCTGCAGACGGGCATTCATCATACCCCCGCACTGCAGCATGCAGATGCGAACGATCTTCTCGATCTCCGCATCCGCATGCACGGCGGGGGTAGGGATTGACGACGGGGCCGACGGTGGCGGGGCAGCGACGGGAGCGGAGCCGATGGCTGCAGGACGCCTCTGCTGCCATTCGGCCCTCTGCGCGGCAAACTCCCGCTTGAGGTCCTCTAGCTCGGATCGGAGACGGCCGTTCTCCTCCCACAGCTTCGCCGTCTCCTCCGTGCTCGTACGACTAAGGAGGACCCCAACTGCCTCCTTGATGTCGTCAGCCGCCTCTTTTAGAGCGCGCGTGAACGTGCCCTTCAGACTGCCAGATTTAGTGGCAACCTTTAGGACGACGTCCACGCCGTCCAAAACTTGGCGGCTGAGCGCCACCGCCGACAGACTCTCCCCGGCAGCCGCCTGAGCAGATCGCCGCTCTCGGGCCAGCCGTGCCATCTCGCTGACCTCGTCAGCTGCCACCGCCTTTCGCTGCGCCCGCTTTGCGGCATTCGCCTCGGCCTTGTTCGACCCCAACAAGGATAGGAGCGAGGACGAGGAGCCCTCGCTCAGGTCCATTATTGAGGGCCCGGGGTCGCTGTCCACAGTCGTCTCCGCAGGACGCTCTGCGGGAACCGGTGTAGCGGGCCGAGACATCGGCAGGAAGCGACCCGCACGGTCACGGCTCGGCAACCGAGCGGGAGCTCCCCCCGCCACCGCGCGACCCCGCCCTCTCTGTGCCGTTGGCACTTTGGGGGCCGACAGGTTCTCCTCACTGGAGGAGAGGCCCATCGACCCCGAACCCTCGCTTCGCAAGCGCTTTCTCCCTAAGTCCTTTTCAGGACATGAGCCTCCTCGGCTCTTGTTGCCGTCCACGACGGCAAGCGGCACTTCTGCGTCGCACAGGCGCTCCAGGTTAACCCGGAGCTCCTTTTGCGACGCAGGACTTGGTTGACGCAGGTCGGCGGTGGTCTGCCGACCCACGAGACTATTGGTGCCCCCCCCAGATACGATGGGGCTGCCTTCCGAAGAAGGGCGGGATTGACCCTCCTTGAGTAGGAGGGTACCCGCCTGGGGAATCTTGCCAGTAGTCCGTGATTCCATTTTTAGCCTTTTAAAGGGTGAGGTCCCTTTTCTTCGCGCTAACGACCGGATACCCTCCGGCCATTCATCCCCTCGGCACGCTAGACCTTGGGATTGGGGTAATTTTTTAGAGAGGTTGTCTTCCTCGCAGCCCGGGCCTCAGTGGCCCGGACCCCCGGTCCTGAGCTCAGGATTACGGGGTGGCCGACGGCTGGCCAAAACCAACCGTCGCCCCAGCGTCCCCACGCTGCCGCCGGATACCGGACAGACGCAGCGCGGGTATGGACACCCACCACTACCCACACTCTCGTGAGTGCAGCGGCGCGAACCGCCCCTCCCCAGTCTACGCCCACTCACCTCCCTCTGTAAGCAGAGGGGGAGTAGACGTAATGACCATCTGCAGCCAGGTTCCCTTCAACGACCATCGAGGATGATCGGTGACTAGAACCATGACCCTTCCCCGTTTGTTGAAGATTAGCCGCCAGCCCCAAGTGTCCACCAAAACCTGGTGGGCGCTTGGAGCCGACGTTGCCCAGAGTGCGCCACGAGGAGGCTCTTCAACATGCACCCCAACCTAACCTTTTTTTTTTTTTTTTTTTTTTTTTTTTTTTTTTTTTTTTTTTTTTTTCTTTTTTTTTTTTTTCCCTGAGAAATGCTTTATGCATGCCCGCTCGCTCGGGGGACGAGACGGGGTATGTGGGACTCCTGTCGAAACCGCACCGACAGTATACCCACTAAAACTCAGCGGTGTTCCCGCATCGCCGTGATGGGAGGGCCGTGGGAAACCGGCTCAGCCTTTACTTCCACAGCCCTCCCGGCGCATGCCCGCCTAGCTGGCGGGCCCCGCATGCCCCCCTGGCTGGGGGGCTACGGGAATGGCCGGGAACACCTGGCCATTCCCGTCCGACACTGGTGGAGGCCTGTGCAATACAGGCAAGGGTGCCCCCGCACCCGTTGCCTGCTGGCCTCCACCGGGGAGGAGTCGGAGATGACCGTCAAACTGACGTCTTCTTCGACCCCTCCTCCGCCTTCGGAGCGCCGCCGCGTGAGGATCGTCCTCCCGCGCGCGCTCCGCCGCCTCCTTCTGGGACATGACGTGTTCGCAGAAGGAGGCGACTGCCGCCCAGGACCCCTCGTCCCCCAGCATGGCGTTAACCAGACCGGGGAGTGAGAGGTCCTGTCCGATCACCGCAATGAGACTGCGGCGCGGCTCGGACCACGACGGGCACACCTCGAGGGTGTGCTGCGCCGAGTCCTCCGCCGCGCCACAGTCGTGGCACGACGGCGTCTCCTCCCGTCCGATCCGGTGCAGGTACGATCCGAAACAACCGTGTCCGGACAGCACCTGCACCAGACGGAACGAGAGGAACCCATGCGACCGCTCGAGCCAGTCTCGCAGGACCGGCCCAAGCGCGTCGATGGTTCGGCGGCCGAAGGCTGCGGTGGCGAGGTCCGCCGTCCAATGGACGACGATGGCGTCCCTCGCCTCCCGCCGGATGGCCTCCCGCTCTTCCGGGGCGGGGCGTTCTCCTCTCGCCCTCCGCCCCGCCGTCCATTCGTACACTCTGGCGAGCACCCACGCCTCGAGCTCCCAAGGCGGGGTGCCGGCCAGAGCGCAAGCTGCCGCGGAGCCCACCGTGCGGTAGGCCCGCGCCACCCGCTGAGCTATGGCCCTTTGGGGTGCCCGCAAGGCAGCGGCGTTCTCCCTCCTTTGGAGGGAGTCCTCCCAGATAGGGGCCCCGTACAGGGCCATACTCTTCAAGATGCCGGCGTAGAGTTGCCGGCATCGTGCGCTGGGCCCCCCCAAATTGGGAAGGAGCCAGGACAGCGCGCCCGCAGCCTTCAGCAGGCGCGACGACAGCCCGCTAAAATGCGGGCCGAAGCGCCACCTGCTGTCGAGTACAAGGCCCAGATATTTCATCTGGGCCTTGACCCCGATTCTGACGCCCTCCACGAAGATGTGGGCGTCAGGCGGGGGGCGCTGCCGAGGTCCGTGGAAGAACACGGCCTCGGTCTTGTGCAGCGCCACCTTTAGACCTAGACGGCGGATCCTCCCCGCGACCAAGGATCCGCCCGCCGAAGCCAAGTTGGCCGCCTCCCTGAAACTCCCCCCCCGGGCGGTGAGGAGAGTGTCGTCCGCGTAGCAGACGACACTCGTGCCTCGGAGGAGAGTTCCCCGCAGGAGCCAATCGTAGCCGACGTTCCAGAGGAGTGGTCCTATGACTGACCCCTGTGGAACGCCGGCTTGGACGGCGTACCGCCGGACTTGGCCAGCCCTATTTACCAGGAGGATCGCCCGATCCTCCAGGTACCTGGCCAGCAGACTGCGCAGGTATCGAGGCACTCCGTGGAATCGGAGCGCCTCTAGGATGGTGGAGTGGGGAACAGAGTTGAAGGCGTTGGCTATGTCGAATGACACAGCCAACAATCCGTCCCCCGCCTCCATCGCATCCTTCACCTGGCCCTTGAGGTGGGCCAGCGCGTCCACCGTGGAGCGCTCAGCCCGAAAACCGAACTGAGCGTCCGACAAGTCCGGCCCGGTGTCCCGCAGATGGCCCTTTAGGCGGGCGGCGATTATCCCCTCGAACATTTTGCCGACCTCATCGAGCAGTACGATGGGTCGGTATGCCGAGGGGGAATCTGCCGGGCGGCCCTCCTTGCGAAGGAGGCACAACTGCCCCTCCTTCCACGGTTTCGGGAACCTCCCAGACGCAAGGCATGCGCTGAAGAGGTCCCGAAACCTCTCCTCCATTCGAGTGGCGGCGATCGCCACCACTCTTGCGGGTACACCGTCGGGGCCCGGAGCCGTCTTCTTGGCGCGGATGCGGAGAATCGCCGCGCCGAGTTCCGACTCCGTGACGGGGGGGGCCTCCTCTTCCTCGTCGTCTGGCGGTGGGCCCATCTCTGGCGGGGCGAAGCGGTCCCTGCACGGGAACAGGGACCGAACCACCCCATCCAGAAATGAGGGCTCCAGGGTCTCGGCAACCGGGGGACCAAAGGGGCGCAGTTTGTTGCGCGCTGCCTTGTATGGTCTCCCGTAAGGGTCGTTGTCGAGACCCTCCAGCAGCTCAGCTCTCGCCGAGTCTTTGGCGGCGGCGACGGCCCGACCGAGGACCGTTTTTGCCTCCGTGTATACCTCATAGAGGCGGTCCTCGTCGGGTCGGTTCCGTCGACGCCGCCGCCGGCTCCGCGTGTAGGCCCTCCTTGCCTCCACGCACGCCGCTCGGAGCCCCGCCAGCTCCGCCGACCACCAGTACACGGCGCGTCTGGGCGGTGGTCGGCGAGACCGAGGCATGCTGGAGTTGCACACCTCGGTTAGAGACCCCCTCAGTTGCCCCGCTACGGTTTCCACGTCCAGGCCGGCGGTAGGCGGCGAAAGCCAGTCCTGGACGAACGCCGCCTCCCCCGCTGCCTCCCTGTCCAGGCGGGTTAGAGCCCACCGCGGGAACGGTGAGCGCCCCGAGAGGGGCTGCGCCACTCCGGGGCCACTGGTGGAGATGTCGAACCGCACGTAGCGGTGGTCCGACATGGTCTCCCCCAGGTCCACCCGCCAGTTCAGCACGCGCGCGGCTAACGCAGGGGTGGCGAAGGTGACGTCCACTATCGAGCCACCCTGACGCCGCACGCATGTCTGGACGCTTCCTCTGTTCAAGAGGGAGAGTCCAGAGGAGGCTGCCCACAGCTCCACCGCCCGCCCCCGTGCGTCGGTGGCCCGGTTGCCCCAGGTCACCGACTTGGCATTCAGGTCTCCCAGCACGGAGACCTGACGCGGCACCGCCCTGCCGACCACGGCGGCCAGGACTCCGAGAAAATTCTCAAAGTCCTGGAGAGGGCGGTTTGGGGAGAAATATACCCCCACTAGGGCAAAGTCTCCCCACGCGGCGGCCACGTATCCCGGTCCCCTCTCTAATAGCGAGAGGGGAGGGGAGTCTGTGGAAGACCGCGCCGCTAGTGCCACCGAGTCGTCCTCGTCACCCAGCCAGCTGCCTGGGATCGAGTAGGGCTCGGCGACCACCGCTACGTTCACCAACCACTCGGCCATGACCTGCACTACCAGGTCCTGGGCCGCTCTGCAGTGGTTGGTGTTCGCCTGGAGGATGCGGTAGTCGGAAACCATTATTCCGACATTGCACCTGCATCCTCAGCTGCCGCCGCTGGAGCTGCAGCGGCGGCGACGACGGCAGCGGTGGTGGCGGCAGGGCGAACCTGCGCCGGCACTATGCCCTTCCGCACGGGGGGCTTGCAGCTCCTGCCCGTCATCCTGTGGCCCGCGGGGCGGCCACTGGCGGCACACGCCATGCAGTGTGGCGTGGTGGCGCGGCAGGTGACGCTCTTGTGTCCCTCTTGCCCGCACTGGTAGCACGCGTCTCCCCAGTCGGATTTGGAGGGACACGTGGCTCGGGTGTGGCCGAACGCGAAACACTTGAAGCAGCGCGTAGGCTGGTCTTCAAGTGCCCGGACCACAGCCGAGCCGAGCCCCACGAGCAGCCGCCCCTTGGTCGCAGCAAGGACGGCCCCGGCCGCGGCGACCGGGCACTCGACGCGGATGGTGCCCATGCCGCGGCGGCCGGGCCGGACAGCTCCGCCTTTCACCGCGCTCGAGTCGCAGCCTCCAGCCGCCGCGACGGCCGCCACCACATCCTCCTTGGTGACCGAGTCGTCAAGATCGGCCACCTCCAAGGCTGCGGTCTTGACGGGCCTGACGACCGTCGCCGCGTCCGCGATGACCTCTTGCAACTTCGTTGCGAAGAGGTCTGCGTTGGTGCCGCGCTGCTGCCCCGAGAACTCGAAGATTCGAGCCCCGGTTAAGGTTCGGCGGCACGTTATATTGCTGATCCCCAGCTGGGAGGGATCAGCATTAGTACGAGCCCGTCTTAGGACGGACTCGTACGTCTCGCCCCGCTCCGCGGCCTCCGGGGTGATGGTCACCACGACGGCCGCGGTTTTGGGAGGAGCCAGCTTCCTCCCGCCGGCTGGAGCCCTTTTGGCTGCGGGAGCAGTCGCAGCGGGCTTGGGGGCACCCTTCCCCTTTCCCCTCCTGACCACTTCCGTCCACGACTGGTTGGACGGGGTGGTGGAGGGAAGAAGGGCGTCTTCCCGCTGCGAGTTCTGGGGGGCTGTCGGAGTGGCAGACGACCCAGACGCTCCCTCCGCGCTTGTGGTGGGGGTTTGAGGAGCCTCCTTGCTCCTCTTGCCCTTCCCTTTCCCCTTTGAGGGCTTGGAGGCCTGGGTCTGCGCACCCGATGCCGGGCCTGCCACAGCCGCAGGTTCCGGCTCCGTCAGTGGACGGCTCTTATCCGCCGCTAGCGGCGGGCGGAGCCGCCTTTCCGGCAAGAGCCGGTCCTCGATACCTGCCAGGCAGGCTCTGGTGAAGGCTCTCTCCTCCATGACAACCTTTCGGATGATATCCTCAAGGTTGGAAGGGGAGGAGGAGCCTCCTACCACCGGTCCTGGGGCAGGTTGGGCAGGCCGGGCCGTGGCCTCAGCCAGCTTCTGGTGAAGCTGGCTGACCTCCGCCTGCAGGCGATCCACCTTCGCCTGCAGCTGCCGCGTCTCGTCCGTGGCCGTCCTCTTTGCCAGCTCCACGACGATGCCGTGCAAGCTGGCGGCCCGGCATTTGAGGGCCTTCTGGAAGGTCCCCTTCAAATTGGAGGATTTTGAGGCGACCTCCAGGACCTCCGCCTTATCTTCCTGCGCCATCCGCTCCAGTTCCGCCAGGGAGTGGTCAGCGTACAGCACGGTGGATGCACCGTAGCCGGCCCTCGACCTGGCGGATTGCGCCTGACGCTCTTTGGCGGCGACCTTCTCCTCCAGGTCCAGCTGGAGTTGCGTCCTCTTGGCCAGGTGTAGCTGGCGCTCGGCGTCCACCAAGCCCACATCGTGGGTGGTAGCCGAAGAAGAAGTCGTAGCCTTTTTGGACTTCGACTTCTTCTTCGCCTTGCCTCCGACCGACTCCGAGGAGCCCTCGGACCCGAGCCTCAGGTAGGCCCTCTTCCGCCTGAGGCGGTCGTTCTCGGCCGCCGACGTGTCCATAATGGACTCGTCGGAGTCCGACAACTCGCCTGTCCTGCTGATGAGGCTGGCCGCAGATGGTGCGCGGTCAGCGTCCGACGCCAAAGCGTCGCCGGCGTGGCCCTGAGAAGGGCCGTTGGGTTGGCCCTGAGAAGGGCCGTTGGGTTGGCCCTGAGAAGGGCCGTTGGGTTGGCCCTGACAAGGGCCGTTTGAATCGCCCTGGGGAGAGCGATTCGGCACAAAACGTCCAGAGACGTCACGCGTGGGTTTTTTCGGCATATTCGCAGATGAAGGCGTCGAAATCTGCGAAGTCACAGCGCACTTTAGCCGCCGGTCTGCCACTCCGTTACGGTGGTCAGACACGGCGTTGCCCGGGGGATACTACGAGGAAGTATGCACTGTGGGGGATCCCCCACCCCAACCTAACCTAACCTAACCTAACCTAACCTAACCTAACCTAACCTAACCTTTTTTTTTTTTTTTTTTTTTTTTTTTTTCCCTGAGAAATGCTTTATGCATGCCCGCTCGCTCGGGGGACGAGACGGGGTATGTGGGACTCCTGTCGAAACCGCGCCGACAGTATACCCACTAAAACTCAGCGGTGTTCCCGCGTCGCCGTGATGGGAGGGCCGTGGGAAACCTAACCTAACCTAACCTAACCTAACCTAACCTAACCTAACCTGAGCGAACCTAACCTGAGCGAACCTAACCTGAGCGAACCTAACCTGAGCGAACCTAACCTGAGCGAACCTAACCTGAGCGAACCTAACCTGAGCGAACCTAACCTGAGCGAACCTAACCTGAGCGAACCTAACCTGAGCGAACCTAACCTTTTTTTTTTTTTTTTTTTTTTTCCCCGGGCTGGAAAATCCTCATGCATTTCCGCCGCCCTGCGGCGAGCGACGGGGTCTGTCAGACTCTTACTGACTAAAATCCACCCCAGTGTTCCATCTCACACCTACGCCGGGGGCCGCGGGAACGTAAGATTCTTCCGCAACCCCCGACTGGTGCTGGCCCGCCACCGCGGGACTCCTCGGATCAGGGGGGGAGTGATGTGTTTGACTCCCCCCGCGACGTCTAAGAGGGGCGCACGTGGAACACTACGCGCTGCCACCTCGGGACCTGATGTGTGGGGGGCGACGGACGTCACCGAGTCCGTCACCGATGGACCCATTTCGGGGGGCTGGAAGAGGGCGTTGTCCGCCCTCCGCCGACGCCCGGTGTGCCTGCTGCGGGCCGGGTGAGAGCACGAGATCTCCCTTTCTTTTTCCGCAGCCTGCGAGACGACCGTTTCGCAGAAGGAAACCACCGCGTCCCAGGACTCTTCGCTGCCGACCATCGACTCGACCACGGCCGGCAGCGACAGGTCACTGCCTACTTCTAAGACGAGGGCACGGCGCGGCTCCTCCCAGGCGGCACACTCTGCCAGCGTATGCCGCGCTGTGTCCTCCCGGCAGTCGACGCAGTGGTGACACTGGGCGTCCGGCTCCCTGTTTATGCGACACAGGTACTTTCCGAAGCAACCATGCCCCGAGAGCACCTGCGTCACCCGAAACGACAGGGAGCCGTGCCTCCTCCCGAGCCAGCGCTCGAGCACCGGCCGGACCGCCTCGATGGTGACGAGGCCGGCGGTAGGGCGTGTGAGCCTGTCCCGCCACTCCGCCACCAGGACCTCGCGAAGCTGAGACCGACGCAGCTCCATGTGTCGCTGCATCGGTCGCTCGCCCCGCGCCCTCGCTTCCTCGCGCCACCGAAACCGTGACGCGAGTACTTTCGCCTCTAGGTCCCAGGGCGGGGATCCGGCCAGTGCGCAGGCCGCCTCGTAGGAGATCGTGCGATATCCTCTGATGACTCTGACGGCCATCGCACGACTGGAACCTAACGTAACCTAAAATTTGGAACACGTGGCTTCCGAACGGGGCCTTGCTGGTTGCTGATTTTTTGGGAGAGAGTAGGAGGTACATCACCGAGACCAACGACACGTTGCTTGGATTTTTACAAATACCAGGTACCAAGTTATTCAATTTTGAAGACGCAGACTTTGGACCCCTGTCCTGAGAAATTTTCAGGCAGGACCCCCGCTTTTTCTGGTGAATCCTGCTGCGCGCTAGCTGGAAGAATAGATTAAGACTAATTTTAAATTTTTTTAATGTGTTTATTTATTTAATATTACCGTCTTTATAAATTTTTCAGTTTTTTCAAAAATTTAGTCCTTAAAACTATCAAAATTTTATCTTTTACGCTACTGTCTTATAGAACTGTATTTACCAAAAATTTATATATTTTTTCCAAACTTTTATGTGTAAGGACTGCAAAGCTGTTGTATTTTTAGTATTTTTATCAAATTAAATCAAAACAATTAGTCCTAAAAATAATTTGACCACGGAATAGTATTCAGAACACTAATCCCGACTAGTTTAAGCCCAAAGTTGCCCCCTGTAGCTCAAAGAACGGAGAGAATAGACTTTTTCAGCCATATTGGTTTATATGGTTTGTCACTTTGTCTTTGATTATCTCCGGGTCTATCGATCGCAGAACTTCCGGACTTTTTTAGTTCTAAGGAGGACATAAACGGGAATAATTTCTGTAAATTTCAGGCGTTTTTCAGGCCTGAAATTTTTTGGTCCTGAAACGCATTTTGCCAGACAGGGTAGATTAGGGCGAGCACTGCATCCAAAACCGTGTCTCGCTACGATAGACGGGTGCGGAGTTACGGCTACCTAAAGTCGACTTCTGACATTAGGGCGGCCATTTTGGAAAATTTCAATCCATCGTAGCTTCGGACTCGGTGATCGTGGAGGGTCGCTGTTTCGACTTTTGAGATCGTGGGGACAAAACCTATCGTGTGGGCTAGGTTTCAGAGGTTTTCAGGCTGAAAATTTTCGGGAGCCTGGGGGCCACTTTGCGCGAGGGAGCGGGTCAGCCCAAGCCGGAACAGTCCAAACTCGGGTGTTCTGCAACCAGCCAAAGCGGAGATATCACCTGTCAAAGATCGACTTTGACAGCTGGGCCGCCATCTTTGTGAAATTTTAAATACTCATATCTCCGCAACGGATGGTCGCAGAGCAACGGGATTTGTTTTGCGGGGATTGGCTTACACCTGTTTTTGGGGTGTACTGGCTTTCAGGCGCTTTCAGGAGAAAAAAAATTTTCAGCCTGAAAACTATACCAGTGCATAGATCTCGTCGGACTCGGTAAAATAAGCCCAAGCACGGGGAAATTCGGACAGGTGGTTGCGGAGCTTTTGGATTTTAACCACTTTCTGGCCGCCATCTTGGATGGTAACCAGAAACTTTGGACATCGATTGCTCCGGAACCCTTAGAGCTAGGTACCCCTTGTTTGGTGTCGTTGAGCTTGGCTTGGCGGGCTCTGACCATTGGCAGCATCGAGCGGACTCTACATAGAGCATTGAAGACTTTCGATCCTAATTCGGGAACTGGGAACCCTGAAACATTTTTTATTATTTTAACTTGTTATAATTTTATATTTTTATATTTGATATTTTTTTATTCTTTTTCTTGTTTATTGGGATTACCACGAAGGCTTTATTGAGCCGGGCTGAAATTTGTGTTCTCTTTGCGACTGTTGACTGGTAATTTTCTAGTTTCCTTGCTGTTTGTTTGCTTGTCGGTTTTATTTTATTTTTAGTTTTAACTGCATACATCTTTACACTGTGTGCAGACCACGATTGACATAGACACTATTGTGCTATTGTTTTTTACATCTTCACCTGACCCCTCCTCTGACAATGTTCGTGTCCGCCAGAACACCGATGAAACTGGTGGAAGAAAAGGAGAAACAAAAATCTCCCCCTCGTACACAGACGCTTTCGTTCACAACATCTCCACCAGGGACACAAACGCTCTCGTCCAACGTCAGACGAAGCGTCGAGAACTTGGAAGCCGCGGCGTCAGCATCGCACCAAGTGACTCCAGCTTCTGGCAAGACAGAGGCTCAAATCTTACCAAGGCAGGTTCTACCTACCCACTTGACTCGTTTGGCGGAAGCCAAACAAAACGTAATAAAGGCCAAGACAAATCTCAACAGCGCACGTAACACAAAAAATGAGATTAAAAACGCTGTGCTTGAGGCAGTAGATAAGCTGTTCCAAATTATAAAGGAAGCCGACGCCGAAATTAAAAGGCTCCAAAAGACCGGGGAAGCGTCCACGTCGGCAAAAATTCCGACAACACCAGGGGAGAAGACTGAAATGACCCCCGAAACCAACAGTCAGATCATCAGACACTTGGAAGAGCAGAGCAGGCTACTCTTAGAAAATGGCAGAAAGTTAGATGACCTGAAGGAAAAAATGGAAGAGCAGCACCAACAGGTCCGAAACACGCAAACATGGCATATGTTTATATGAAAAGACGGCAGTCCGCTCTACCTTGCACCCGCCTCCCCAAAATGCACTGCATTCAGTGGTCGTCACGTCCCAGGACGAACAAGACACAGGAGACCACGTACTCGCAAAAGTAAGAGAGGCTGTGGATGCAAAAGAAGGGTGGATCCAGGTGGAAAGAACTCGGAAAGGAAAGGACAGGAAAGTCATAATGAGCTGCAATACGGAAGAGGACAGGCAAAAAGTCAAACAAAGACTGGAAAAATCGGGAAAAAACCTGCTCGTGGAAGAGGTTAAAAACAGAGACCCACTCCTAAAGCTTGCCGATGTCCTGGCAATAAACACTGATGAGGACATCTTAAGGGCTTTTAGGAATCAGAACAGGGGAATCTTCCACGAATTAAAGGACAACGATGACAGAGTGGAAATAAAATATAAAAGGAAAGCCCGCAACCCACACACGAGCCACGTCGTCCTCAGTGTTTCTCCGGCGATTTGGAGAAGAGCTACTGACGCTGGAGCAGTCTACATCGACCTGCAACGCGTCCGGGTACTGGACCAGTCACCACTGGTGCAGTGCTCGCGATGCCTTGGGTACGGCCACAGTAAGAGGTTCTGCAGAGATCTAACGGACCTCTGCAGCCACCGCGGAGAACCGCACCTTAGGGCGCAATGCCAAGAGTGGCTTGCAGGAGGTGTACCCTCTTGCAGGAACTGCACGGTTTCCAAACTCGAGCGTAATGACCACAACGCATTTAGCCAGGAATGCCCCATAAGGAGAAAGCGTGACGCCATAGCTCGCATGTCTATAACGTATTGCTAAGGGCGTCAATGTGGACAAACACCTGTACCGGGTGCTCCAATGCAACCTTCAACGCAGGAAGCTGGCTACCGAAGAGCTAATGATTGAAGCAACCGAAAGAAAGATTGCAATAGCGTTAATCCAGGAACCTTATGTGGGTGGGTCGGATAATATGAAGTCATACCGTGGTGTTAGGATATACCAAAACACCGGAGGAGGAACCACTAAAGCAGCTATCGCTGTCTTTGACCCTGACCTTGACGTCACACAACACCCGCAGCTCACCACAAACAACATCGCTGTGGTGAGCGTAAGCACCAAAGAATGGTATGTAACATTGGTTTCATACTACTTTGAACCCGACCTACCCATTGACCCGTACCTGGATTACATTAAAAAGATTGCAACGGCCAAAACACGAAGGCTCATCATCGGAGGTGACGCCAATGCCAAGAGCACCTGGTGGGGAAGCCCTGAAATTGACCACAGGGGTGACGATGTGGCTGATACGCTCCACGAGATGGACCTCCATATTCTCAACAAAGGTGACACCCCTACCTTCGACACTATTCGTGGCAATAAACGCTATACCAGTTTCGTTGACGTGACGGCCTGCACTATTGATATGCTGGACCTAGTGGAGGACTGGAAAGTGGTAGTTAATCTCACGTGCGCTGACCACAGTGGTATTAGTTTTAACATAAAACTCAAAAAATCGGTTGGGGTAAGTGTCAAAAGAACAACTAGAATTTATAACACAAAGAAGGCAAATTGGGAAACCTTTCACCAAAAATTTGAACAATCAAAATTAGAATACAATTTAGAAATCGAGGAAATTAAAACAATTAACGCAGTAGAAAAATTAGAATCATTCATTAAAAAATATCATAAAGTTTTTACTGAATCCGCAACGTTTCAATTCCATTTAAGAAAAACACAGAGACACTTACCCTGCCATGGTGGTCAGAGGAGCTCGCGAAGATGAAACAAGAAGTCACCACTAGGAAACGCAGAATCAAGAACGCCGCATCGATTCGGAAACAAAGTGTAGTGGATGCTTATAAATTCGCCAGAGACGAGTACGAAGCTAAAGCCAAGGAGGCCCAGATCGGAAGCTGGAAGGAGTTTTGCAGCAGGCAAGACAAGGAGAGCTTGTGGGAGGGTATCTACAGAGTTATAGGGAGAACGGCAAAAAGAGAGGAGGACATACCCTTGGAAGAAGTTGGTATCGCTCTGGACGCAAAAGGTTCGGTGGAGATGCTAGCGAAAACGTTCTACCCGGAAGACCTAAGGGAGAACGATAACCAGATGCACCGAGAAATAAGGGACCGAGCATCAGTAGTGAACCTACAACCACTTGATGGACAGAATGATCCTCCTTTCACAACTACGGAAATGCTCACCGCCTTGGATTCCCTCAATCCGAAAAAAGCGCCCGGTGCGGACGGTTTCACCGCCGATATATGCAGCCACGCCATTAAGAGTGACCCAGAACTTTTCCTGGAAGTACTCAACAAATGCCTAGAGCGATGCCTAATGCGAACTGTCCATTAAATATTCGGAAAGTGTTCGACAGCTACCTTGACCAAAGGAAAGTAACGGTGAGATACAGCGGTGAAGCCTACACAAAGGCGACCAACAAAGGGTGCGTCCAAGGATCCATAGGTGGGCCTATCCTATGGAACGTGCTGCTGGATCCCCTTTTAAAAAGTCTTGAATCCGCAGGTCATTACGTGCAGGCGTTTGCCGACGACGTCGTCATGGTGTTTGATGGTCAGACTGCAGAAGATGTGCAAAGACACGCCAATGCCGCCCTCGAACTTGTTCGGGTGTGAGGAGTCAAAAATAAGCTCAAATTCGCGCCTCACAAGACCAACGCAATGGTAATCACTCGCAAGCTTAAATTCGACACTCCACACTTGAGCATGGGCGGGGTAGACATTGGCGTGTCCAAAGAAATTAAGATAATGGGTGTGACATTTGACGAGAAGCTCACCTTCAAGTCACACGTGTCAAATGTGTGTAGGAAGGCCATAAATATTTACCAACAGCTTGCAAGAGCAGCGAAGGCAAGTTGGGGCCTAAACCCCGAAGTGATACGCACAATTTACACAGCGACCATCGAACCCATCATTTTGTATGCGGCAAGCGTCTGGGCACCGGCTGCCGAAAAGCTGGGAGTGCAAAAACAGCTCGGAACTTTGCAGAGGGGCTTCGCACAAAAAATGTGCAAGGCTTATCGCACGATCTCCCTGAACTCAGCAATGGTCCTTGCAGGAGTGCTCCCGCTTGATCTTCAAGTACGCGAGGTGGCCTCGCTATACAGGATCAGGAAGGGGGCGTCCCTGCCGGGACTAGGGGACAGGGAGATCAAGCGATTAATGCCAGCAATAGAAGCGCCACACCCCGCAACAGTGGCGAACTTAGAGCTGACATGCCTCAAAGAGCAGAGTGACGTAGACGCAAACAGCAGCTGCGCTGTAAAAATCTTAACAGACGGCAGCAAGATTGGTGGAGTGGTTGGTGCAGCGCTTTCCATCTGGGTGGGCGAAGCGGAGACCAAAGCCATCAAACTTTGCTTGCCGTCATACTGCACTGTGTACCAGGCGGAACTGCTGGCCATCTGCGAAGCCACGACGCGGATCAAGAAACACGGAGCATCCACATTCGGGATTTACAGCGACTCAAAGGCGGCATTACAGACGATCGCAAACCTCGGCTCCCTCCATCCACTAGCGGTAGAAACCCGCGAGAACCTTACAGAATCATCTCGACAGAACAAAGTAATATCTCTGTTCTGGATAAAAGCACACGCAGGATTGGAGGGTAATGAGAGGGCAGATCAGCTTGCCAAGGAAGCCGCTGCAGCAACAAGAAAGAGAAAACCGGACTACGATCAGTTTCCCGTCTCATTCGCGAAGCGACAGCTCAGACTGGAGTCGATTCGCGAATGGGATTCGAGATACAAATCGGGAGAAACCGCCGGTATAACGATACTCTTCTTCCCGGATGTGATTGCAGCATACGGCGTGATCCGTAAACTCGAGCCGACATGCCTGAGCACTCAATTACTGACCGGCCATGGGGGATTCTCTGAATATCTATGCCGCTTTAAGTGCAAGGAGAGCCCCTCGTGCACTTGTGACCCAGGTGAAAAAGAGTCCGTTCCCCACATCATCTTGGAATGCCCAGTGTTCGGATACGAAAGATATAAGATAGAACAGATAATTGACACAAAGCTAACAGTAGAAAACATTAAATTAATTATGATGCATAAACGAAGAAAGAAGTTCATGGACTATTGTCTTAAAATTGTAGAAACAGTCGTAAAGAGAAATAAGTAGTAAAAGTATGATGACCATATATTATGGAATATACTGTACATCATACATAGAAATTTATTAAGGAATTTTGTAATTAAAGATAGGAATAAGATTAGTCTAAGTTATAAATAAGTACTGAGTGTTAACCAATTAAGTAAAATAAATGTGTAAGAAAAATAGTGGCTATTGTAAACCCGGAATCCCATAAACTATGTAAAATAGAATTAAAACTAGTTATAAGAAAACTAATAAGATAGAAGTAAGCACTGGATGTGGACTAGATATTTAAGAACCAAAATTAACAAATGTCTGCTGTCCATTATTTTAATAAAGAAACAGTGTATGTTGTACCCTGACACCCAAATTAAAGAAACAATATAAATAGAGTAGATAGAAGAATAAGACCGGAATCCCACCGGAAATAGTATGACAGCCTTTTTTTTTTTTTTGTCGCTGAGATATGCTTTCATGCCCCCTCGGGGGGGTCGAGACGGGGTATGTGGGACTCCTGTCGAAACCGCACGGACAGTATACCCACTAAAACTCAGCGGTGTTCCCGCATAGCCGTGATGGGAGGGCCGTGGGAAACCGGCTCAGCCTTTACTTCCACAACCCTCCCGGCGCATGCCCCGCATGCCCCCCTGGCTGGGGGGCTACGGGAATGGCCGGGAACACCTGGCCATTCCCGTCCGACACTGGTGGAGGCCTGTGCAATACAGGCAAGGGTGCCCCCGCACCCGTTGCCTGCTGGCCTCCACCTGGGAGGAGTCGGAGATGACTGTCAAACTGACGTCTTCTTCGACCCCTCCTCCGCCTTCGGAGCGCCGCCGCGTGAGGATCGTCCTCCCGCGCGCGCTCCGCCGCCTCCTTCTGGGACATGACGTGTTCGCAGAAGGAGGCGACTGCCGCCCAGGACCCTTCATCCCCCAGCATGGCGTTAACCAGACCGGGGAGTGAGAGGTCCGGTCTGATTGCCGCAATGAGACTGCGGCGCGGCTCGGACCACGACGGGCACACCTCGAGGGTGTGCCGCGCCGAGTCTTCCGCCGCGCCACAGTCGTGGCACGACGGCGTCTCCTCCCGTCCGATCCGGTGCAGGTACGATCCGAAACAACCGTGTCCGGACAGCACCTGCACCAGACGGAACGAGAGGAACCCATGCGACTGCTCGAGCCAGTCTCGCAGGACCGGCCCAAGCGCGTCGATGGTTCGGCAGCCGAAGGCTGCGGTGGCGAGGTCTGCCGTCCAATGGACGACGATGGCATCCCTCGCCTCCCGCCGGACGGCCTCCCGCTCTTCCGGGGCTGGGCGTTCTCCTCTCGCCCTCCGCCCCGCCGTCCATTCGTACACTCTGGCGAGCACCCACGCCTCGAGCTCCCAAGGCGGGGTGCCGGCCAGAGCGCATGCTGCCGCGGAGCCCACCATGCGGTAGGCCCGCGCCACCCGCTGAGCTATGGCCCTTTGGGGTGCCCGCAAGGCAGCGGCGTTCTCTCTCCTGTGGAGGGAGTCCTCCCAGATAGGGGCCCCGTACAGGGCCATACTCTTCAAGATGCCGGCGTAGAGTTGCCGGCATCGGGCGCTGGGCCCCCCCAAGTTGGGAAGCAGCCACGACAACGCGCCCGCGGCCTTCAGCAGGCGCGCCGACAGCCCGCTAAAGTGCGGGCCGAAGCGCCACCTGCTGTCGATTACAAGGCCCAGATATCAGGAGCCAATCGTAGCCGACGTTCCAGAGGAGTGGTCCTATGACTGACCCCTGTGGAACGCCGGCTTCGACGGTGTACCGCCGGACTTGGCCAGCCCTATTTACCAGGAGGATCGCCCGATCCTCCAGGTAGCTGGCCAGCAGACTACGCAGGTATCGAGGCACTCCGTGGAATCGGAGCACCTCTAGGATGGTGGAGTGCAGAACAGAGTTGAAGGCGTTGGCTATGTCGAATGACACAGCCAACAATCCGTCCCCCGCCTCCATCGCCTCGTTCACCTGGCCCTTGAGGCGGGCCAGCGCGTCCACCGTGGAACGCACAGCCCGAAAACCGAACTGAGCGTCCGACAAGTCCGGCCTGGTGTCCCGCAGGTGGCCCTTTAGGCGGGCAGCGATTATCCCCTCGAACATTTTGCCGACCTCATCGAGCAGTACGATGGGCCGGTATGCCGAGGGGGAATCTGCCGGGCGGCCCTCCTTCAAACACACATTCATCATCATCATTCATCATTCATTCATTTTTTTTTTGGGACATTTTGCCTTCCTTCATTTTGGGATTCATAATTTTATAATTATGAATCCCAAAATAATCTTATTTTTTCAGGTGTTTGTAATTTCAATGGCAAACATGGTTGCTTAAAATGTGTGACAGTTGGAGAGTACACTCACACACTTCGCATACTGTTGTATTCCCTGACACGAGAAAGAACTAATGAAGGGTTCCGTAATAAATTATATGGTGCACACCATAAAAGTGACTCAACATTATTATGTCTACCAATTGACATGATGACCAATTTCCCAGTAGGCGATTCCCTCCATCTCATTGATTTAGGAATAATGAAAAGATTACTTATTGGTTGGCGTGACGGAAACTTTGGATAGTACATCACGAAATGGCGTGCAAGTGATACTGAATCAGTTACATTTTTTAAAACCAATGTAAATTATTCTCTGAGATACATGGTTCCGTGCGAGGGCTTGATTCTTTAGCATATTGGAAAGCGTCAGAATTTAGATATTTTTTTTATTATCATAGCATTGTCATTCTACCTAATGTTCTGACTCGAAATGCTTTTTCATGCTTTTTGACACTCAACTATGCAATAACAATTTGTTCCAATAAAGCTTATCAACATTTGTTACCACTGGCAGAACAACTTCTGAGGTATTTTGTTGAACATTATAAATATATTTGTGGAGCAGCATTTATGTAACAAGTAATGTCCACAATTTACTACATGTTACTTCTGAAGTTGAAATGTATGTATCGACTTCAATCGGGCAATCCTCTGACCGGTGGGAAACTGTTGCTGTACCTTTATATGTTATTATACTGCGTGCTTCGTTCTCGATATATGTTACTTTAACATGCAGCATTCTCGAGTCACTCGGCAACTACGCAATTTTCAGAGCTAAAACTAAACGTAAGTATTAGTATGCATGCGTAATCTGTGTCCTAGCGCGATCTGTCATTATTTTCGTTTGCGCGGCAACTGATACTGTGTTCTTAGAAGTATTTGAGTAAATTGGAGTTTTTAAAAGTGAAATCTTGCTTAATTTAACTATGCCTAAAAGGCACCACGAAGAAAAAGATTTACTAAAAGAAAATAAGAAAAATTTAACGAAAAATGAAGCGTTATTGTCGTCGTCGGGATAACTACGAAAGTGGTACCTCACTTTCGAGTATTCCAGGTAGCAAAACGTTGTCTTGTGATTGCTATTATACCGGTACGGCTACTGGCTTTTATAGCAGTTAAGGCCACAAGGTTTTCATAACCTTTTGTACCGGTTGAGACGGGTGGTGTACGAGATACATCGACGTGCTCATTGGACTCGGGTCGTATACGAGATGTACGGACGAAATCCTTAGACTCGGGGCGTATACGAGATATACGGACGAGATCTTTAGACTCTTATGAGAAGTCCGTGAGGCTTCAATAAGCAGTTTTTATCAATCACTTGTACAATTTTTTCTGTGGTATGTTTATTATTTTCCTTTTCAGATTTTATTATTGATGACACTTCGAACGAAGTAAAAATAATTGAAACATTACCACGAGATATGTCACCAGAAACTATGACAGACCCGGTTCCAGAACAACCTGAACCAATGGTTGATCCTGAGCCTACCTCAGCAGCACCAACTATAAGTTCAGAGGTACTTTTAGCACTGGGTGATCTCATGCCAGATGCACCTGCATATGATCCCTCTATAAATAGTGACTTGGCTCGTATTTGGAGCAATATTATGAAAAAGGGTCTTATTAAAAAGACAAAACAATATCTAATGGAACAATTGATTCCAAAAAATCACCCTTTATTAAAGGCACCAAAGCTAAACCCAGAGATTTCTGCTTCGGTAAGTGACATTATTGTCAACAGACACAAAAATATAGAGTTGGGACAAAACCAACTAGGCATTGGACTGTCTATAATAAGTAATGCAATATCATTGTTGGTAAACAATGATACAGGAGACCGATTGACATTGATCTCACTACTTAGTGATGCTGGAAGGATCTTGACTGATTTACATTTTGTCCAAACAAAATCAAGGAAAAACTTGATCTTCCCTGTGATTGATAAGAAGTTTTTTGAACATCATTAAAGATGTTGAAAGAGACGAGTATACTCGTATACTATATGGAGCTAATTTTAGTGAAAAAATTAAAGCTTTGTAAACTTGCCAACAAAGTGGCCAGTACATCAATAAATCTACATTCAATCAGCATACATTAAATAAGGGAAACTTACAAGGTCCCCCTCGCTACAATCCGAGGCCAATAGCGAGGTACTGACACAAGAAGACCCAGTCCTCAATACAAGCCCGGAAACATCACGGGCACTATTATCAGTCCACGGCCAAAAAAGCCAAAAGCCTCACAGGAGAAACCTCATGCTCGCACATAGAGCAAGTCATGCTGGAAGGCTCACACTTTTTTTACTGTGCTGGAACAAAATTTGCAAAGACAAAATCCATAATTAATTATATCAAAGGTGTTGTATATATAGGTACCTACATACTTCCTAGTTTATAAGTTTATGTTTATTGGGTTTTCAGTCTACCCTCCATCATATTGTTGTTCCTACCCTACTCTTATGATTTATCCACTTGTACTTCTAGGCTACTTAGCTCAATACACAAATTACGATATTTGGTGTTTTATTGAAGACATAATATTGGCGACGAGTAGAAAACATGACAATGGAGTGTAAATCGGTGAAATTTCATGAGTTCAATGTGAAATGTGATAATTGGGACAATTACATCGACAGACTTAAATATTGTTTTGAGGCGAATGGCGTCGTCTCAGATTCGGCAAAAAGGGCAAATTTCTATACAGTGTGCGGCGTACAAGTGTTCGAGACTCTTCTGGCGTTGATTACACCTAAAAAGTCTAGTGAAGTAATATTCAGTGAAATTGAAGCGATCCTAACCAAACATTACAGCCCAAAACCTAATGAAATTTCTGTGTCGTTCAAATTCTATAAGCGCGATCAACTACGCAGTGAATCTGCCGCGGAATACATAGCGCAACTCAGAAAAATCTGTGCCGGTTGTAACTTTACAGACATGGAAAGGATGCTTCGTGACAGATTGGTATGCGGTATGAACAATCACAATTTGCAGTACGAACTGTTAAAGAAAGATAATTTGCGATACCATGACGTAGTGGATGCTATGCTATCGACCGAAAGTGCGGGCAAGGACGCTCGTATGATGCAGAGCGCCTCCGTCACCGGCGCCGCCGTCAGCTACAACGCAACGGCAGTGGGCGCCGCGGCGACGTCGCCGCCGTCATGTGAACCTATGGACATCAACGCCGTGCAATCCAAAGCAAATGTTCGACTGTGTTATCGATGTGGAGACCGGCACGCGGGCGAATGTCGCTTCCATTTCCATTCCCCTTCCATTCTTGGTTCGTAATCAGTGGGCAGAAGGGATTGAACCCGCCGGTAGTGATAAGGTTGCTGACCATCTCCCTTCAGCACTCTCCAAACCCGCATGTGGTTTGTCTCTAATCGTCGCGCAACAGAGCGTGTGCTTTGCGTGGGGTCCGCGGCAAACATATCCAGCACTTGTTCCTCAATTTCCACGTTGCGCTCTCGTGGTCTTCCAGCATCGGTGGCCTGCGGCTCGTTCCCATGAACACTGCCTGTGGTGTATACACGGTTATGCAGGCGTTGGATCGCACGCTCCGACGGTACTGTCACACCTGGTCTATTAGCGAAACGCACCTCGTACGTTCTACGCGCAGCTGCATAATTGCAGTCGGTCTTGCCTAAGCACATCAACATAGGTATTAAAATATTCCTGATTAGAATACGACATTGTTCGCGAAACGACAGCGCTTGATACGTACGGACGTCAGATCGAAAGCTATCTCCACGAAAGACTAGCAACAAGTATCGCGTCGGTAGGTAACTAGGCGGCGACATCAAAAGAGTCGGCGACTAGTTGAAAGAGTGTCTACGACGCGGTAGTGTAGGGCGGTGTTCTTTGAAATAAAAATAGGTAAAAATAAAAAGATTTTGCCGGCGGGTGGAGTGTTGTCAACTTATGAAAATTTGCCATATTCAGTGTTAAATTTCGCATGGATTATAAAAATTATAATAAATAAATAAATAAAATGTTTATTTTCTTCCACAAAAGACACTTATTAACTAAAACTTAAAAGAGGAGAAAATAATTATTTTGATGAAGGACAATGTTCATTTGTGGGAGACTGGTGCCTAAACTAAGCCGTAACTTGTATTTCAGGACACCAGAGACTCCCCTCTACAGGCAATGCACGAAAGTTACATAATATTCATGATGTTATAAGTCCAAACTATCTGTTGGAAGAGAAGAAAAAAATAAAAAAAATAAAAAAGTAATAAATTAAAAATCAATAACTTTTGGTTTTTATGAGTTACATTTTTATAACAATTTTTTCTAGTACGTATGTTGACCCAGGAATACGCCTTTATTGGATCGGACAGGGTTTTTGGTACAGATTGTATACTACTTGTAATGTATTTCTTAACAAAATTATTTGACTTTGAAGCTGCCTATGGGACCCTAAACTCTCATAAATCAGCTCTATCTTTGATTATAGACTCTAAAATTGGGGAGGATGATTGTATTAAGAGGTTATTTAAAGGATTCTATAACTCTATATAATAATCTATATCTATCTCTATATACTAATCACCGTTAGCAAAATACCAAACAACATAGGATCCAAATAAAGTTTTGGACACAACTGGACTCCCAATATAACATTGAGTTTTGTACGTATCTCAAAGAAACTGATGATTTTGCTTGCACTAAGCACAGCTCAACGGGCACAAACCTTATCATTCATAAAAATATCGAACATAACACTGAGTGAAAGTTGTGTTAATATTGCCATTACTGATTTGATTAAAACTTCGGCTGCTGGACGAACCCAGCCTAATCTTTTCCTGCCCTATTTTGAAAAACCTGAGATTTGTCCAGCCAAAACATTGTGTGATTATATGAGATTGACTAGAGATATAAGAGGTCTTAATGACTACTGGTTTTTGTCACATACAAAAAAAAAAAAAAAACTCTTTCAGACTGCGGTATTGATACGCGCGTCTTCTCAGGTCATAGTACACGATACGCCTCTACATCCAAGGCTAACTTAAAAGGAATTTCATTAGATGTAATCAGACAATTTGTCTGATTACATCTAATGGCAATCTAATGGCAAATGCTGGCTGGACAAATAATTCATTAACATTTGCAAAATTTTATAGAAGGCCAATTCTCAATTCAGGAGAGTTTGCCTATGCTGTGCTTAATGCAGAATAATATATTTTTAGTTACACTATTACTTATTATATTATTGTACTGTCACGATGGATATTGTGATCAAAAATGTGCCATTATTAGTTGATAAATAACGGATGGTTACCTATGTACTTACCTACCGAATGAGGCTGATTAATTGATTGTTAATATGATTACTGATTGTTAATTAAGTTTAATTATAGAGAAGAATTTAAGATGTCAGTTTTGATTTAATAAAAATATTTATTTTAAAGAACATAATGACTAAGGAGTCAGGGTTATCTCAAGTTTACCATCTCTCTAAACATCTGCATGTTAAAGTAACATATATCGAGAACGAAGCACGCAGTATAATAGATGATCAAACGAACTTACCTGTGTGAAGTTCGATCATTATCACAGAGTACTTATCATTATTATACGAAGTGCTTCGTTCGAAGATATATGTTCCCTACCCATCCCACCCCAGGTAAAATCGAGATAACCTTTCAAGAATCTAAAAAGAATGACAGATCGCGCTAGGACACAGATTACGCATGCATACTAATACTTACGTTTAGTTTTAGCTCTGAAAATTGCGTAGTTGCCGAGTGACTCGAGAATGCTGCATGTTAAAGTAACATATATCTTCGAACGAAGCACTTCGTATAATAATGATCGAACTTCACACAGGTAAGTTCGTTTGATCATCTATTAATTGATTTTTATGTTTTTTCACATTACAAGATGATAAACAGTCCTTTACTATATATAACTTTCCCCATTTTTTTAATTACTACTCCTTTTTTCCATGACCCTTGCTTATGTAAGTTGTTTGTTTTATACAGAACATAGTCACCAGCGTTGAAAGATTTGCAAGCTTTGTTGCCATTTTTAGACTGCAAACACTGTTTATTTTCGACGTTTTGAGTGAGAGTGACGGTCGCCGGTGGAAGTTGGTTCGGTTTGATTAAATCTAATCGCGATCGCAGTTTGTGTCCGAACACCAACTGGGCAGGTGAACAGCCCGTTGCCGAATGAACAGAATTTCGATAGTCAAATAGATATTTAAATAACTTGTTGTTCAATCCTTTAGCATTGGCGAGCGATATTGTATCTTAAGATAAAATATTATAGTATCTTAGCCGTGTGCAGCGCCCCTTAGTGAACTACACTGCGGGTGACGTAACCTACGACAAACTTATTATTTGCGGTTGGTACTGTAATCGGGTCTAAGGACCGAACGGCAAAATTAAGTTTGTTTTTTATTGTATATACTAGGTATAATTATTCTTTAATATCCTGGGCACCACACTGGGTACTTTTTATCCCGGAAAAGTATATACAATAAAAAACAAACTTAATTTTGCGGTTCGATCCCTAGATCCGATTACTGTACCAACCGCAAATAATAAGTTTGTCGTTAGTGACCGTAGGTTATTTTATAATACCTACTGTTAGGTAGGATTAGTCATTCGTATAGATATTAGTTTTTAGGGATTTTGCTTATTTATTGAGTTTAGATTAGTTATCACCAGAAATAGGTTTATTTAGGTAGGTAGGTATTTTATTTCAAGTATAGGTAGGGGCCCGCACCGGGACGGAAGTATTAATACCGGTATGCTCGATAGATAACGTTCTACACTAATACCACTTTACACAAAAAACTCATTGATAAGTTTCGTCATCCACGCGAACGAAGTCGCGGGCACAGCTAGTGTTGATATAATTCAATTATTTGATATTTGGAATTCTTATACAGCTATGTGCTGATTTATTAGTGCCCAAATTAGAGTTATATCAGCAGAGGATGCGCTGCCTACGCTGTTATACAGCAAGTTTATGCAGCCAATATTATCACGGTGCACTGTGAAAATGCTGTTATAAAGCACTTTTGTGCTACTTGGGTCCTACTATACTTTCTCTAAAAGAACGAACATGAGTCCGCATTTATTTCTATCTCTAAAATTAATATTATAATTATAATGGAACAAAGTGTTCACAAGATGAAATGCATCAACAACGAGCAACAACCTCGTCAGCTCGTGCCTCAAGAGTAGACCAGAGCGAACTGTGCCCGAACAGAGCGAACTGTGCCCGAACAGAAGCAGTCTTACAGTACAGTGATGGCGAGATGTTTAAATAAGGGTTACGAAGACCGAGTTCCCGACGCGCACGAGCGCTCCGCTGGTGCTATTAATTAGTCATAACGAGCACAATCTAATTCGCCTCCCAATTACTCTACGAAGTAATAAAATATTGGCTGTTAGTGAAACTCTCCGATTAGATCCAGTTCGGCGAGAGAAGTACGTGTACCACAGCTCGTACACCGACATGAGGGACGACCGGTTCATTTTGTTATTTGTTTTTCATTATATTGGTTTTGCATATTGCGGTTATCCACCGGTAAGCACGTTCACTCCATTTATGATAAGTAACATTCCTCCAGACCGAATGACAGCCCTGGCACCTGGCGGCCCCTCTCCGCAGTCTCAGCGGAGACAAGTTGTTGAAGCGGGAGACATTAAATATTTGTGTTACAAAGATACACGTCTTAATGTTGAGCTGACGGCATGTGAGGGTTTCCGATGGGCTACGGGCCACCGGGGCCACGGGGCCGTGAAATACTTACCAGTGATATCTACTACTTACTTACATACTGTTTACGCACGTGACACTTAACAGAAGTTAATAGACTGCCCCCTGTTCACGTGTTCACAACAGATGGGCGACGAGGTACAGACGGGCAGCGTGCTACTGCCGGCGACCCGGCGCGGCCGCTACCTCGCCAACATCGTTAGGAGACAGGCAGTCGTAAGTACTTCACCGATTTATTAAACAACGGGATTTCCCCATCGGCAAAAATGATGAACAAACTTCCATCTCTGTTTAACCCCTTTAGAGGAAGGATTTAAACATGTCTTTTATTATCGCTTGTTTCGTTATAGTACCTACTCGTCTAACAAGTTTAGTCGGTGGACGATGTGTGTCGTCTGTTAGGTCATTTATCAACATGTACAAACACGTACTTACATTAATCGCTATTTTCCGACGTTTTAAACTAGGACTAATTGAAATCATTTGTGAGTTAACACTCAATTTCAATTTCAAAAACCTCTGCATAATATTTCAGGACGGCACGGGCATCAAGTTCAACAAGGACGCTGACCGGGTAAGTCTGCGCTTTGAAATTGAATCAGTATTGCTAGCGACAGGCGCGGTCGCAGCCCAAGACTTTGGGGGGTCACCAAGTAGTAAGTTAGAAGGCAAATAAATCATGCACTCTCGACAGCTTGAATGATTTTGGGGGGTCATGACCCTCACTCACGACCCCCCCCCCCCCCCCTCCTCGGACCGCGCCTGTTTCTTGATCTGTAAAAGGGCGTTAAGAAACCTGAAGGCCAATTCTCGTAATTTAAAACGTTCAAAATCTAGTCGCAGAGTCATCTCGGCGACAAACACATGTCAAACATGTAGGGAAATTAGAGGTATTTTGAACAGATTGAGACAGATCAGATTGTGAACGATCTTAAAATTACGAGAATTGCCCCTCAGGTATTTGTTCTGAGACAGACAAGGCACTTCATTAACATTGCAACAGTCAGAGTCCTGTATTACGCACTAGTCAGGAGTCATCTGGGCTGTCATATGGGCTCCGCACGAGGCTGTCCTCGGTAATGCTAGAACTCGGACAGAGCAAGTTCACGCGCCACTTGTACAAGAAACTATAATATAGGGTATATCCGTTTTACCCGTTGATGTACCTCACTCTATTTGTACTGCTGGGTAAGGTCGAGTACAACCAACTGAGGGTACGACGGGAATTCACACTTGTCGCGTATTTGGTTAGGTTACTTCGTGGCATTGAGCATGTAGGTGCTGACGCATTTAAACTGTATGTAGGTTAGCAAGATAATTGTATATAGTGTAGGTCAGCACAAGTTATTTATAAGCAACGTGTAAAATAAATAATTCAGTCTTGTTCGGTTTCCGTGCGTTTTATTCGTTCTCTTCCCTTACACTATACCACAAAACATACAGCAATCACCTACCGCTACAAGTGTGACCCAGGAGTACTGCAGCGCCTGAGTGTATGTGCACCAGACCGCTACTAGTATGTGTAAGGAGTACTGCAGCGCCTGAGTGTATGTGCACCAGACCGCTACTAGTATGTGTAAGGAGTACTGCAGCGCCTGCGTGTATGTGCACCAGACCGCTACTAGTATGTGTAGAGGCGGCCGGAGGCCGGAGGAGCATTGACCCGCGCAATTCGATCTTCACGTGAAGATCGATGTATTTATTTGAGTAAATTCGCAAAAATACTGATGTTCTTTTTATGTTATAGTGTAGATTAGAGCATGCTATATGTTGTTGTTTTTATTTTATTTAGGGAGCTTCTGTTCTCCTTAGAGTGTCGATAGCAATCTAAATGGACTCGGCCCAGAATGTGGCTACTTGTTTGGCACCATCACCAGCGTCCATCAGTTCCTGTAACATGCAGCTGACAGGACAGGGAACTTAGTAAAATAGTTATTATTTTTAGATGTTATTATAAGTACGTTTACGTGGATTTTTTACGTTTTTCATAGTTTTAAATTATTGTAAGTAAGTTAATTTTAAGAGCACGCTATCGCATTAGGTATACCACCTGTAATGATAGTAGGTAATTGTAAGGGAGATTTAATAAATAATACTTAAGGTATTACTTAACAAGTTTTTTTGAAGTGAAAACTTCTTTAGCGGCGTTGAACACTTTTTTTATAATGGGTAAAAAATGCTAAGCTCGCGTCAGGACACGTGACCTGATCGAAAATTCGTAAGACGGTAAGTTTTCACTTCTGCCGGCACTCCCGGAGTGCAACCCGTCGTTTTTTTTACTACCTTGTTGGGCTAAGTCGTCGTAAGCGTCGTAAGCGGTGAGCACAAGGTCCCGGGTTTGATTCCCAGATCGGGCAAAGTGTTATTGGGGTTTTTCCATCAGGAATTTCTTAGTAGCAGCAATGAGTCTAGATTTGTGCCAGGTTGATGGCAATAGGCTCGACCTATATTACATGGGACTTTAATATACCTGGCGAAATGCAGGTGTTATTATAGGTACACCTCTGCCTGACCCTTCGGGGATTACACGCGTAATGTTATGTTAATATTGTGGGCATAGATATAAGTGGCGCGGTATGCTCCTGGTGTCGCAGATGAACGCCGAGGCGAAGAAAAAGGTGGACGTGCTGTCGGAGGAGCTGTTGCCGTACATCATCGCGGAGCAGGAGCGGCGCACCACGCTGTACAAGCGCGTCATGACGGCCATCCAGAACGGCGAGAAGGGCGTCACCATCGCCGAGATACGCAACAAGCCGCCCGCCATCATACGCAAAGGTACTCGTACGTGTCTTGTCACTGATATTCTCAATATATTCGTTGCGTTCCATTGTGTTAGCTGGTAGGTTTTACAAAGACATGATCATGATTCGACATTTTCATTTTTGAAGAACTAAATACCGCGGCTTCCCGCTGTATGTCAAGCCCCCTTGTGACGCTACCAACGAAAATTGAGAATAACTATATAGAAATAACTGTATAGAAATAAGATTTAAAAGCTGTTCCGCTTATGAAAACCCTTTGCCATACCATGCCGCGCGGTGCCGCCTTGTAATAGCGAAGCGAATCAAGCGCCAGAAAAAAAGCGATTCAGGTTGATGGTTCGCCACTCTGACAAAGCTTAGATTTTTGTCTAAAATGACAGCGCCTTAAATTAAGGGTGACATGACTTACGAATATTTAAAAAGAAATCGCTTGATTCACTGTCACATAACGCCGTGCGATTGAAATCTTGTTAAAACGTGCCCGTTCGTTGTCGCAGGCCTGATGTACCGCTGCCCCACCAACCGCGCGCCGCGCGAGCCCGACGGCTCCGGGGCCATCATGTGTGAGGACAACTTGGATCCTACGCCCATCATGTTCGAGTCCTGCCTCTCCGCAGAGGATAAGGAGCTCTATGTGGCAGACAATAAGTACTTCTTCTGTAACCGTAAGTTTATATTTAGCTGTGTTTTGTCAGTATGACTGGTTCGTGCTTGGAATCTTGCAAGTGTTTGTAGGCATGTGCTAAACAATTTAGAAAAAAAAAAGTTACAGCACACTTAAAAAACCTAGATAATCACTTATGTATTGGAAAAGCACATACCAGGGAAGCATGGCACAAAAGGGAGGAGGCTTATACTCAGCAGTGGTGGTCAACAAGGGTGCCAATGATGATGATGATCAATGGAAAAGTAACTGCAAAGTGAAGCATTATTTTTTCAAGTCGATTGTTTGGGCTTTTTGATTGAGAGTGGAACTGGAAAGTCCGGACATTGCTGACTGTATGCATACAGTCAGCAATGTCCGGACTTTCCAGTCCAGGGCAATTTTTTTTTTTTTTTTTGGGTAAGTAGTCATTTTATGACTTCTCCTGCTCTGGGCGGAGCGGGAGGGCGTGTCAGACTTTTACTGACTAAAACCCACCCGTATTCCTTCAGTTGCCTGTGCCAGGGCCCACGGTATCTCTTTCGAACAACCTGCGGCCCCGGCAGGCATCGGCCCTAGGGACCCCGTCAGTTTATGTTGACATCTCTTTGAGGCGCGCGTGGGACACAACGCGCCGTTGACCCGGGCCTGGTCCTTACTGGGCGGCGAGCTGCCCATTGCTCGCCGCCGGCAAGCCTGCGCCTACGGTGGCCGGGATTCGGCTGTTGACTCCCGACGTCCAGGGCGTCTCCTGCGGCGACTAGAGGCGTGAGGGCGCAGAAATTGCCTCTCCCTCACGCGCTCCGCCTCCTCCTTTGCGAGCATTACTGCTTCGCAGAAGGAGCTGACGGCTTCCCATGCACTCTCGCTCCGTACCATGGCCTGGACCAAGGTCGGACGCGAGAGATCGCCGCCACCGATCGCCGCCACGAGGACGCGGCGGTGCTTCGCCCAAGCCGGGCGATCCACACAGTGGTGACACCCTGGCGTTTCCTCCCGCCTTATCCTGAGCAGGAACCTCCCGAAACAACCGTGTCCGGTGAGGATCTGCGTCAGACGGAAGGTGAGGGCGCCGTGGCGCCTCTCCAGCCACTCCTCAAAGAAGGGACTTATCGCCGCACTTGTGGCGTGCCCAGCACTGGTTTGCGACAATCAAACTCTCCATGTCGCCATGAGATCCCGCCGCAGCTCTGTCCGCTGTACCGTGATTTCTCGCGGCAGTGGAGTTACGCCCCGGCGTTTTGCCTCCTCTCGCCACTCCCATATGTGGGCGAGGACTTTTGCCTCCAGATCCCATGGCGGCAATCCGGCAAGGAGGCTCGCCACCTCAGCGGAGACCGTGCGGTATCCTTGAATTATCCGGACGGCCATGACCCTTTGGGACGCGTTCAACCGGCGGGCTGGTCTCCGCCCCAAGGAACGCGCCCACACCGGTGCCCCGTAAAGGGCCATAGACTGCACGACCCCCGCATAGAGCCTCCGGCAGGAGGCGTTTGGACCCCCTAGATTGGGCAGGAGCCGCTTCAAGGTAGCCCCGGCCCGCTCCAGTCTTGGAGCCAAACGTCGGAAATGCTCCACGAAGTTCCACCGGCTGTCGAGGACGAATCCCATACTTCATCGTCGACTAGACGCCGATGTGAACCCATCCTACCGTTATTTCGGAACCTGAGGGTGGCGCGTCCCGAGGACCATAAAAACACATGGCCTCAGACTTGTACAGGGCCACCTCGAGTCCCAATTGCCGGATCCTCTCGACGATTGTCGCAACTCCGCGTGTCGCTACTTCGGCCGTCGTCAGCGTAGCAAACCACGCTGACGCCGCTAGGGAGGTCGGCGCGCAGCACCCAGTCGTACCCGATATCCCACAGATGCGGCCCCAGGACCGATCCCTGTGGGACATCGCACGACATCTCTCTCCGGTTCCACTCTCCCAGGTGACCGGGGCAGATCACGGCCCTGTCCGTCAAATAGGCATCGACAATGCGATAGAGGCAGGTCGGCATCCGGTGATACCGGAGTGCTTCCCCGATGCAACTCCAGGGCAGGGTATTGAAGGCATTGGCGATGTCTAGAGACACAGCCAAGACAACCCCACCCTGGGCCACAGCATCCCCCGTCGTGAGGGCTCGCACGCGCATGATGGCGTCCACTGTAGAGCGCCCACTGCGGAAGCCAAATTGGCTTTCCGCCAAATCCGGCCCCACCCGCACCAGCCGCTCGACAAAGCGGTCTGCAATGACTCTTTCAAAAAGCTTGCCCACCTCGTCGAGCAGCACGATGGGCCGGTAAACGCAGCAGCAGCGCAGTCCAGGGTATCCATTGACAATACTGTCATCATTCACCCAAAAGACTTCCTCTGTTGGAAATAGGCGTCCCCAAGCATCACCACATCGACCTGCGGTCATGCGCTGTTTCCATGTAGCCCATAGGTTCTCAGCTTTATTTGTTCCACCACCCACTTTCAGTTTTTTTTTCGAGAGCCCCATCATTTTTTTTACTTACCATCTGTCGCGAATCTGAAACAGCTATTACTACGATTATATTTAAACGTGTATCATCATATAGTCGTAATATAGGATATATAATTTTGTCTGGGTCGTCTACTGCCCCCTGAAAGTCGTAAATGCCCGCGAGGGAGCGTTATCGCTCGTTGAGAACCTATGATCTAGCGGATACCTACAACTGTTACTAAGTCGACAGTCCACACTGTTGGGGCCAACCCACGACGCACCATGCGGTGTCCATACACTGATATATATTGATTACTTTAACTTGAATTAAACGGTGTTTAGGGCACAAGGTGGAAGGTCCCGACTTACCACGGAACGGCACCAGCGTGATCGGCTGCGCGCCTTGCGAGCGCACCTCGCTGAACTACACAAGCCAGAAGTGCGCGCTCGAGGACACGGACGACGTGGTGGTGCACTACCGGTATTATCCCGACAGAGTGAGTACCTATCTCTCCTTGCGAGCGAATGCAACTCGCTGAACTACACCAGCCAGAAGTGCACACTCGAGGACATAGACCACGTGGTGGTGCACTACATGTGATGTGTCAATAGTGACAATCCCTAGCATCAGCCGATCTATTCTGCAAAAATCTCATCGTGGTAGCCAAGGTGAAATCAAATCAAATCAAATCAAATCCTTTATTTGCATAAAACAGGTTCAGTGGATGTTACAAAAGGTCAAATGGTACACTGTTAATAACCATATAAGGTGTGCAAATATAAAACAATAATTTTAACTGTTAATTTCACAATTCAATAAAGTACAATGTCATTGAAAATAACATTATCGTAAATACAGATCAGTCAACAAAATAAGGAATTTAAAAATAATAATGTCATGCAAATTAAAATTAACAATGAAAAACAAAAAAAAAACAAAAATAAAATGAAAAAAAAATAAAAGGTCCAGAAATTATATCTAATTCAACAATTATACATTATTTATGTCCAACAGTATATCAAATTTATAATTAATTTTGTCCAACATATGATATATATTACATTATTTACTGTGGACCGGACCTTTGCTGTCATTAAAATACAATATTTTTGTCACCTAAGTAATCTTTGACATCATAATAACATTTATTTGTTAGAAATGTTTGTAGTTTTTTTTTAAATTGGAGAATGGGTAATTGTTTTATGTCATCTGGCAATTTATTATAAATCAACGATGTCATGCATAAAATACTTTTATTTAGTAGTGCTGTTTTACCATAGGGTATTTCTACCTCTAACCTTTTTTTATCTCTTAATTTTCGATAATAGCTTTTAAATGCAGTATTATAGTACTCTGGATTCGATTTTACAAAAATATTAGCTTCATATACAACTTGTCCCGGAATTAACGCACACCACCAGACACCCCAATTAGAATGTTATGTTCTAATCATAATACATACACTGATTTTTTATTATTATGTAATAAACATTGTTTTTCTCATAAATTAGTTATACTGATTGTGGGAGAAAATTGTGGTCACATTACAAATCTACGCATGCAAACAGTCGCACTCGTTTAGGGGTCTAGCGCAGTAGGTACTTCATCTATTTTGGTTTGTTTTGACTGTACAGCGGAAGTGTGACAGTAATTTACGTAGTTTTAATTATTTTTGGGATAAAATATTACCTATATTAAAAATTACAGAAATCGATTCAATAAACGATTCTGAACAAACTACTTTCATAATGTGCATTAATTCAGTTACACATTGTATGTACAGGGAGGGTAATGTAATGTGAAGTGAGTTTGAAGTGAGCTGCTACTAGTGTCAGTCCCAAATATCAGTGGAATGACAGCTCATTTCACTTAAGTTTTCGCGGTGACATTTGTACAGAATACATCGAGTCTTATACATAAAGTTACCTTTCCCGCAGACGTACAAGTTTGTGTCCGAGCTGGACCCGGACCGCGAGGTGTGCGATCACTGGAACCCCTGCCAGGTGGGCTACATCTTCAGCCTGCCCGGGCCCGACCAGGCCACTTTGGCCAGCGAACTGTGGCGTAAGTCAATCTAATACCTAAATGATAATGGACAAAAAGCTTGTCCGGGAAAAAATTACTTATCATCATCATCTGCCTAGCGTTTTCGCAACTATGTTGGGGTCGGCTTCCAGTCTTACCGGATGCAGCTGAATACCTGTATTTTACATGGAGCGACTGCCTATCTGACCTCCACAATCCAGGTACTGGGTAACACGATAGCCTTTGGCAAGACTGGGTGTCAGGCTTCAGGACTTCTAACTACCGTAACGACAGTCAAAGATTTACAAATGCAAGCCGGGGCTTAACGTTTATAATGGATGGAAGAATGACTATCATATTGCCAACAAACGTGGCTGTGTTCCGGTGTGAAGGGAGTGGTGCCACCGCTCTGTCTCCGGGATGGTATCGCGTCTGAGGTGTGAGACATTCCTTGGCAGGCGACCACTTGCTATCAGGTGGGCAGTTGGGCAGTTGAGTTGTAACAAACCCCTTTCAGTTTTATTTGGCTGTCATGCATTCTGATTTAATTTATATATCTTTTAATAATTTCAGATGACTACTGTAAGTTGGTGAAAGTTTACATTGCCTCTAAAATGAAGTCCTTATTAATGCGAGTATCAATAGAAAAGCCGTACTTGTTCTATAAAAAAGAGAATATTCTTAATTAGAATTATTAAAACACGAAGAAGTGACAATAACCGATTTTTCTATTTGTAGCGGGAGGCAAGTATCTTATTCAGCCTATAACGTCTAGAGTTTAAGATTTGGGCTCGATCACACGTACCACAACCACACCACAACCACACCACAACCACACCATAACCACACCACAACTACACCACATTCACACCACAACCACACCACAACCACACCACAACCACACCACAACCACACCACAACCACACCACAACCACACTACAACCACACCACATTCACACCACAACCACACCACAACCACACCACAATCACACCACAACCACACCACAACTACACCACATTCACACCACATCCACACCACATCCACACCACAACCACACCACAACCACACCACATTCACACCACAACCACACCACAACCACACCACGACCACACCACAACTACACCACATTCACACCACAACCACACCACAACCACACCACAACCACATCACAACGACACCACATTCACACCACAACCACACCACAAGGGCAACACGTGGGTGTAGATGTCTATGAAAATGAATATTCTTTTCACACGGACTACATTTGACCGTCAAAATCAACCGTATGGGCGATACCGACGACATAAAGGCCACGTCGCAGCCACAACGTAACAACCAGCGAAATCGCGCACTAGCGGCCGGCCACATTGCAAACACAACGATCTGTCTATCTGCAAACACTATCCACACGTAACCACATCGCAACTACAAGCGACAACGCAAACACAACGCAGCTGCAAGAACCTGCAGCGACACTATCCACACGTAACGTCCACGGCTTGCCCACGTATGGTCGCTGCCATGTGGCGCGGCGTAGCCTTAGTACGTTTGAAGTTCTAAACGGGCCCTTTGTGGTGCAACTTTTCAATTAGGCGAGCCACATTCCACTGTTATCTTCTTGATGACATGAATGACGATGAAGCTACTCGTATAACATGTTGTACTGTGTACTGTAACCGCGAGTTCGGCCTCGTGGGACTCGTGGGACTCGTGGGACTCGTGGGCACAGAGCTTTAAGTCATGATGTTTTAAAATTAATTTGTTTTATTTTTCAGACACTGATGAAGGTAAATTAAAAATATTTCCTTACAGTTTTCTTACAGGTTCCTCATTGGTTTTGGTGTTGTTATGAATAAATAATAGTTTGTTTTAAATAATTTCTTTTGTCCGACAGAAATTTCAAGTAAGTAATTTGTTATTTTGTCAAGTATTTTAGAAGTTTGTCAGACATTCTGTATTAATTTTTTACTAGTTTGTTTACGCATAAAATAACACTAGTACGGTTTTGTTGTTTTAGGGGAGGGTAAGATAATTTTTGTTTTCTAATTTACGTAGTATTTAGTATTTAGTTTTACGTAACTCGGCGTTGCGCCAGATTGATGACCTTCGGGCCGAAGCCAAGTGCGACCCCTGGACATTGGTTAGATTATGATGAGATGATTGTGTGTTCGGATTTTGTGATGGTGAGTGTGTCTATCCATGAGTGTTCGTGAGGTTGTTACTGCACTCGTGTGATGATTGAGGTACCGATTTTTCAGATATTTCCTGACAATCCTGCAGGTGTTCAAGATTACTTTCGGAAGAATCTGATATGTGTTGTATGTCGGTAAATCGAGTGTTTTTACTGATTGATGGCGCTGTTTAGGTATTACACCTGTTGTTCATAATGCTATAGGAACTACGGTGACATTGCTCAGCCGCCACACTCGGCTGATTACTATTTCCAGGTTTGGGTCAGTGGGCTGTATATTTTGTGAGTTTTCCTGCTATAGTATTGTGTAGATTGTGTGTAAAAATTAGGAATTCCGGAGTTCCGTAGTCAACAAGGAACCCTTATAGTTTCGCCATGTCCATCCGTCTGTCTGTCTGTCCGTCCGCAGCTTAGCTCAAAGACTATTAGTACTAGAAAGCTATAATTTGGCATGGATATACATATTAATCACGCCGACTAAGTGGTAAAATAAAATCATGAAAATATTTTTGTTTAGAGTACCTTCTGTGCACACGTAAAGTGGGGATGATTTTTTTTTCTCGTCCCTCATGGTGTGGGGTATTGTTGGATGGGTCTTTCAAAAATATTGCGGGTTTGTCAAAACCGATTACATAAACGATAAATGATTAAGGGATCCGTTTGTGAAACATTAAGCTTTAAAGTGCTAATTTTTGTTAGAGTCAAGTGCCAGCTGGTAGGTATCAGCTGATATTGTTTTGTAGGCATAGTAATCCGGATTTCAGATACTCTCTGTATTTTGTGTTTTTGACTTAATTCTGTTTATCAAGAAACAATTAATTGAATTAAATGTAGCCCTGATAAAGGCTTTTTTTTAAATGTGATGTGCTTCTGGCAATGTACTTACCGACTGCAGGTGTTAGTTTATTAAAACGTTCACTTGTTGTTGTTGCATACTTCGGCGATCGTGCTCCACATGTCCACCTCCAACACTAATACACATTCGACACCTTTTTGCTAAAGCACGTACTCCTTGCAGCGCGATTGTGTCCGATTTAAGTGAATCGAAAGCTGCCACAATCCGAGTTCTGACTTCGATTTCCGAATCGCACTCTCTTTTGTAAACTATTTGTTTAACATGACCCCATAAATAAAAATCCAGAGGCGTAAGATCGGGTGATCGTGCTGGCCACGAAACTGGTCCCCCACGACCAATCCATTGCCTTGGGAACTGAGTATCTAGATACTCGCGCACCGCACGCGAAAAATGTGGTGGCGCGCCGTCATGTTGGAACCACATTGAGCGATGGAAATTGAGGTCTAAATCATCCAACTCTTCACTTAGCTCTTCGCTTAAGAAAGACAGGTAGTTGGGACCATTCATGGTGGAAATAAAAAAATATGGACCACTAATTTGGTCGCCGAGGATACCAGCCCACACGTTAACACGCCAACGATGTTGGAAATGACTTGGTTTCATAGCGTGCGGGTTTTCGAGCGCCCACACGTGTTCGTTGTGGCAGTTGAACACACCAGTTCTCTCAAACGAGCATTCATCGGAGAAAAGCACACGATTCAAAAAACCTTCATCTTCTTCGACTTTCCTAAGGCCCAATTACAAAATTCCATTCTTGGTTCGTTATCAGTGGGCAGAAGGGATTGAACCCGCCGGTAGTGATAAGTGTGCTGACCATCTCCCTTCAGCACTCTCCAAACCCGCATGTGGTTTGTCTCTAATCGTCGCGCAACAGAGCGTGTGCTTTGCGTGGGGTCCGCGGCAAACATTTCCAGCACTTGTTCCTCAATTTCCACGTTGCGCTCTCGTGGTCTTCCAGCATCGGTGGCCTGCGACTCGTGCCCATGAACACTGCCTGTGGTGTATACACGGTTATGTAGGCGTTGGAACGCACGCTCCGACGGTACTGTCACACCTGGTCTATTAGCGAAACGCACCTCGTACGTTCTACGCGCAGCTGCATAATTGCAGTCGGTCTTGCCTAAGCACATCAACATATTAAAATATTCCTGATTAGAATACGACATTGTTCGGGAAACGACAGCGCTTGATACGTACGGACGTCAGATCGAAAGCTATCTCCACGAAAGACTAGCAAGAAGTATCGCGTCGGTAGGTAACTAGGCGGCGACATCAAAAGAGTCGGCGACTAGTTGAAAGAATGTCTTCGACGCGGTAGTGTAGGGCGGTGTTCTTTGAAATAAAAATAGGTAAAAATAAAAAGATTTTGCCGGCGGGTGGAGTGTTGTCAACTTATGAAAATTTGCCATATTCAGTGTTAAATTTCGCATGGATTATAAAAATTAAAAATCAATAACTTTTGGTTTTTATGAGTTACATTTTTATAACATTTTTTTCTAGTACGTAATGTTGACCCAGGAATACTCCTTTATTGGATCGGACAGGGTTTTTGTTACAGATTGTATAACGAAATTAAAAGGAAAACTACCACAGCTAAGTACGCTTTTCAAGTTTACGAGTAATTGTCGACCAACTGACATTTACAGTTGCAATGTATGGGAGAACATGATTTTCAACTACAATGTTAAGTTTGTTTTTGGGATAAATTCATTCCAACTACGGAACCCTTCATTGTGCGTGGTCCGACACGCACTTGGCCGGTTTTTGTTATAAGTAACGTAGATAATTGTCACAACTGTAACTGTCTTTTGAAATAAATCATTGATTGTTTTAACATTTACAGAAATCGTACCTCGTAAGTGTTTTATTACATGAACTGTTTTGGTTTGTTGATTTCATTGGCAGTCTTTATTGATGAATGTTATATTATTGTAGCTGTTCCCGGTACGTACCTTGCATTGTATTATTTCATTACGTCTTAGCAAAATACAAACATTAGGGGCGTTCAAGAGTTTTGTAAGCAGACCTTGGAGGTTAGAATTGTTTCAACTTTTTTTTCTTGTTAACAAGATGTAATTACATTTTGAGTAAGTAGGTACTTACCATAAATCGTCCATCGTGTATTTTTTATGCTATGTATTTTTGTGGTGTACAATAAAGTATATATAAATAAATAATAACTGGGAGACCGGATATCTTCGCCAAAAGTGGCACATTGAACCCAAAGCCTTTCATATAGTTCAGAATAGTGTGTTTTATGTGTGAAATACAATATTGTAACGAAGTTACTTTCAGAGGACGATAAGAATGAGACGACATTCCCGGCGCACGACTACGTGACGAGCACGCGCCGCGTCGTCATCCCGGGCGGCTACGAGTACCACGGGCTCGGCAAGTACATGCCCAACGGACAGCGGGTGAGCGAGCCTGACTGTGACTAGTGCTAGGGTGATGACAGATTTTTGTAAATTGGTTGAAAAAAACACAATTACACATCAAAATAGATTACGTTTTAAAACTACATACATAGATGAGTTCGGTGTTTCCTAACTGACTACTCTGAGAAGAAAGATCGAAACAAATTCAGAGGTCACAGTCTCTTATAAAGGCCAGACATAACCTTGGTCCGATCATGTGAAGAGCATGCACGTCAGGTGTCCTCGCCACCCATACCGCAATGCTTGAGGAGTACACACATCAAGTAGTGCGTGCTGACTCCAGCCTGCCCTTTTGAAAACAACCAGCCTGACACTCGGCGTCATGCGAGGACCGCGTGGGTCCGAGTAGTAGGTACCGGAATACTTAGGCTGGTTTTATTGTTACGCGTTTCGGCAGCGCCGTTGGAGCGCGCGCGGTCGGAGATGTATGGGGGGTAAAGTCGCGCCGTTCAGTAATCACGCGCTGTTCGCTGGCGCTGTTGCCTTCTTTTCCATAAAAAGTAAATAGCCAGTACTCTAACCGCATTAACGTTCATATTGTACACGACTGTCTCACAGCAGCGGAACGCGCGGTACTAATCTCGTTCCTCAGTGCACCGCTGTTCAGCGGCGCGTCTAGCGGCGTGACTATAAAACCCTTAGCGTGTGAATTATAATTTTCATTTATTTTTCAGACTCGCGTCAGTCGAAGGAACGGTGTAAGTAATTCATTACCTACTTATAAATTAATTTATTAATTAATCATCATCATCTGCCTAGCCTTTTCCCAACTATGTTGGGGTCGGCTTCCAATCTAACCGGATTCAGCTGAATACCAGTATTTTATTTTAAATTAATTTATTAATATTTGAATTAACTACGAAAGTCAGTGTGCACCGACCATTCCAAAAGAGGACATCCCCAAGCCAGAGGTGCTTACAGACAGAGGGACAGTTCAACTCTAAGCCAAGTTTAAAAAATGTTAACGACAATTATCATTTTTTATTTTTTTATAAATATTAATTTTTGTTGGTACGGGAAACACGTTTGAAAGAATACATGAGCTACACCTCCGCGAGGAGCGCAGTTTCTTGCCCATCCTCCATAGGAGACTACCTTTTGGAAGGGGCAACTAGAATCAATTCCGTTTGTACATTTTGTACATTTGGACGTTGAAAGTGCCTCAAGTCATGTGCTTATTTCAATAAATGATTTGACTTTGACTAGACATAGTAAGCTGTAATGTTATTAAATATAATGTTTGTCATGTTATGTTCCAGGCTGTGGACGTAAGTTTCAGTCAAGTTTTTTAAGAGCTGTCAAATATTATAAGCAACTTGACAACTTCTTTTTACGGGGAAAAGAGGAAGATGTACGAGTATGTATATCGGCGTCCCCACCGAATATAATGGTAGCCACTAGCCCGAAATGTTCAAGCTTACAGGCAATATTAAAAACGCTGTTTAACATAACATCACGCCTGTATCTCGCCGCAGGGCACACAGAACAGGCATATGGATAGGCATCATATTTTGTGTATTAAAAATTATAGTTATTTATTTGTGGTGGTTGGAATATAACCAAATTAATGGTATGTTTTTACTTTCTCACACCGATGACCAAGAAGTGAGTGTTTTATTGAGAAGAGCTGTTCGTTAAAATGTTTGTCGTACCTAGTGAAAATAGTTTGATATTAATTGAATACAAGATCAGGTGTAACTAAATACATCGAACTAGTGAAACTCGCAGACGTGAAGGTGTCGATACCGTAACCTAATAAAAAAAAACATTTGATATTCGTTTTGTTGGAGTCGCCGACGGCTGTTAGTTGCGCTGGGTACTTAAAGTATGAATAGAAAAATACAGTTTTTTTATCGTGTTTTGATATCGATACTCCTCACGTCGGTGAAGTTTTAAAAAAACTGATTTTTAAGCTGAGGTTTTAAGTAGGTACTCACAAAGTAGGCACTCACGGTCGTTAACCCAAAAAAAATAAAATCATCGGATCATGATATTTTATTTAAGTTCTAATCTTTTTAGGGTCCCGTACCTCAAAAGGAAAAACGGAACCCTTATAAGATCACTTCGTTGTCCGTCTGTCTGTCCGTCGTTCAAGACCCTTTTTCTCAGGAACTCGTGGAATTATCAAGTTGAAATTAATATCAAATACTCAAAGCTGCTATCCCTTGAAGCCGTGAAAAAATAAAACGTCTAAGTCAACGCAATCAAAAGATACGGGAGTTTATGTTCCAGAATCAAAACTTATAGGGTACTTCCTGTTTACCTAGAATCATGAAATTTGGCAAAAAGCAACGTCATGTAGCACAAATAAAGGAAAAAATCCGAAAACCGTAAAATTATAATTGAATTACAAAAAAAAAAACCCGTGATAAGCCGGCCGTGGCCGCGTGGCCGTAGTGACCCGTGTACAATAATGCCTTCAGGGTGTTGATGGAGCTGCCTCGCTTCTGTAGCTCTGTGTCAGGGATGTTTGCAAAATTGCGTATTGATTGCTTTTATGCATTAATGCGTAAAAGATGTGCGTCCTTGGTGTGCAGGGTGCGAGCCAGTTCCAACAGCATCCTGGGAGTTATTGCTGACAGGTTAGACTGCTGTATTGTAAGTCGTTGCTCCAGTATCTCAGCTGGAATATGAAAGCAGTGATTGTTTTGTTGTGTATATTTGTGTAAGTGTTGTTGTAATTATATCACTAGCATAGTTGTAAGCTTATTTTATTATTACTAACACTATGAGTCTCATCGGTACTCTCAATAAAGAATTTATTATTTATTTATTTATAAGCTATTTCCATACCTACAAAGTACAGAACCCTCGGTGCGCGACTCACAAATGACCGGCTTTTTTTTAAATCAAGTTTTTAAAATAATCAATTGTAGAGACATCGACCAAAACCTGTTACCAATGGGTTCAGTACATGGTTCTGGACATGATTTGGACTTTTGTTGGACACAGCGTTTTTTTTTTAATAACTGATGAATAATTTTAAGGGAAAAGGCTAGGCAGATGATGAACTGATGAATAATTTCAAGACAGTAGAGTCAAAAATCATGTACCAAATCCATGGTAACAGGTTGTGCACCGATGTCCCTGCCACCGTGTATATTTTTTTATTTGAAAAAAAAACGATATTACATTAGGTACCTACATATAACACTTATCAGTAAGGTATATAAAATAAAATCAATATAATAACCAAAACATTTTCCACATAATATTAACAAAGAGGTATGCTATTATGAGGACTAATTGGTAAGCTGGTTATTATTATTCAAGGAAACATTTTATATTGTTACAAACTAGCAAACCAGTCAGTTACCACAAGATATATCCAGGGTGTTCAGTTAATAACTTTACTTCGAAAACCATTTTTATTTAGCTTAAATATATATCAATAACTATGAAATGTTCGTTGTATATTTGCACGAGTTGCTGAAGGGGTGCTTTTGTCCGGTATGATGCCTGATCAAACAATCGGTAAACGTGCACTCTACGATGATGAATTGATCTAGGAACTACAAGTTGATTATCATTACTAAGGTCTATACAATTTAGCTTATTATGATAAAGGTCGTGCAGTGTCATTACTTGCAGAAGCATCCGTCTCTTCTCGAGTGAGAGTAAATTATACATTGCTAGAAGGTCTTTGTAAGGTAAGCGTGGAAATTGGCATCTGAATTGCACAATTCGTAAGGACTTTCGTTGTACTTTTTCAGTGGCTATTTTATATTTATTATATAATGGATCCCACATCAGACAGGCATATTCAAGCTGAGAACGAATAAGTGAACGATACAAATGTAAAAATGTACAAGGGCGCCTAAAATCGGTAGCTGTTCTGATAAGAAAGTCGTATATTTTAAGTGCTCTGGTTATGAAGTTTTCTATATGTAGATCCAAGTGCAATTTACAGTCAAATAGTATTCCTAGGTCTCTAAGGTTCGTCACTCTGTTTAGTATAGTACTAAATAGGTATAATCATATTTAATTACCTATAGTTTTGTTTTAGTAAAGCTGAGATGATATGGCATTTGGGTATACTTAATTTAACTTATTAACTGTACAATATTCAGAGAGTCGGTTAAGATCGCTTTGAAGTTCTGAGCACTCATTAACATTTTTATGGTTTTATGTAATTTTAAATCGTCAGCATATAAAAGAATATTTGTGTATTGAAAGCATGTATTTATGTCGTATGTTATGAATATAACAAAGAGTAGAGGACCTAATATAGAACCCTGAAGAATACCGGACGACATTCTAGCACTTCCCGACTTATTAGAAAAACGAAGACTACGTATTCGATATTGTTAGCCTTTTTTTTTTTTTTTTTTCTTGTGGGACATCATCAAATGACCGCTCCCGCTCTGGGTGGAGCGGAAGGGAGTGTCAGACTCTTACTGACTAAAACCCACCCATGTTCCTTCCTTCGCCCTTTATGTTCCGGGGTAGCGGTCAGCGGGATTGTCCGAAAGGGTTACCCTTTCGGACAATCCCGCTGACCCGGCAGGCTTCGGCCCTAAGGGGCCCCTCGGATTCATCTCGACTGCGGAGTTTCGCTGGCTAATTTGATTCGACCATAATATTAGAACTTGCAATTGTAATAAATTATAATGTGTTTATTGCAGAACTTCGACAACATAGAGGTGATAACCGAAGTAGTCGGCTTCTATATCAAGATCACTATGATCTTCCGGCCGATGCGGCCCGAGGACGCCACCACCTACTACGTGCGCTTCGAAGAGATCGCCAGGAGGGGCAACTTCGTGCACATACCTCTGGTCACCCTCAGTGAGTAGTGCGATTTTCATGTGCCACTACATCCTACGGTCCAGCAAGCTATCGTCGTTTTACTATTGTTGATGTGAAACATCGAATGCGGCGGGTGACCCGTGACGGGCGTGCTCGTAACTCTGCGACTCTCTGCCACCTCGGCTCGGCGATCCCCCCTCTCTCTCCCCGCGCTGAGTTCGTATACTTAAAGCATATTTCTATACAAAATTAATGTTCAATTTGGAAAAAAGTATTAGGAGTGGCTCTTCCCATACATGCGACCGAGGGATGAAAAAAATAATTGAATATACGACACGCCACGCCAACAGCGTCGCGCTCGTAATTTTGGTATTAAATTAATTTATGTGGTACATAGGTACTTTTTAAATAAAGAAAAAAAAATCTTAAAAGCGATATCTGAATATTTTGTTTTTGATTATGCAATATTTATTTCCTTTAATAAACCAACCTTTCATATACACATACTTACTATACAACATAGTTTCGTTGTTTCACATCTGCCAGGCGTCCCGCGACGGCTCACTTATTATTTTTTATTACTTTGCATCGTGCCTTCATGTTGCAGACATGGGGCAGACGCGGCTCACCCCGCAGGTGCTGCAGGCGCTGCCGGCCCAGCACCTCAACACCACCAGCATCTACTTCACGTGCGCGCGCTGCGTGCTGCGCGGCGTCATGCTGCGCGCCACCGACGGCTCCGTGAGCAACGTGGACGTGGACAAGTACCGCTTGCGCAGGTTCAACGACGAGTGCGTAATACTATAGTTCGACATTAATCAACGGCCAACACAAACGAACGACACGCAGACGATGTACTCGTTCGCGATGATAAAATGAATAATTCTTGTTTTTTGTATCGTATTCTGTAACTGGACGTGTTAAACACAATATGCCATTCGGCTGAGGTGTCACATTCTGTGTTTTATTAGCAGAAGAAAGTCTCGCGAGTCCCTTTCATACGCTGTGATCAAATCTGGCGCTGAGCGTAGGTAGGGACAATATTCCGTTTCAATCGGGAATAGGTTTATTCCATACAGCTTTATTCCTGTGCCTACTAGGTTATATAAATATTTTTCTTTTACAGTAAAGGAGCAGAGTTGAGTATTGCACATTATTGTTAACACATTCTTTTTTCATTAAAATAAATAAACAAATTAAAATCTAAGTTAGTAGTAGATAACAAATTAGGCACACAATATTAGAACTATAAAAGATCGTTGTCACTGTCCAAAAATTACCTCTGATATTGCATCACTGTCAAAATCACAATGATCCTTATTGTCATTTTAATAAGTTTGCTACTGGGTTGCTGCTGACAGAGTAAAATAACTGTGAACGGAAACGGACTATATAATCTGTACGTCTACATTACAGTACGTCAGACGGAGTTTTTCAGATTAAACGCTATTAGGTCATTTTGGCGCGTGGCTACAATCGGAACTAGCGCCGCCATCTTGTTTCGTCAATACAATTTCTGTGACAATATCCCAAATGTTTACCAACGACGCCTCTTGTCATTCAGGCGCCAAAATATCCGTGTAGCACTCCTTGTGGGCGAGAAACAAGAAACCTATACAGTATATAGGTACTAGTTCCATGGGGAGAAACCATTGTTTCCTCCTAAGAATAAGGTAATATGATGAATACAAGACCAGCAATGACGAACATATCTGTGTAGGCAATCAGTTATCGACCTGGACTTCGATCTGGTCACTCCGCGCGACTTCGGCGACTACTTCCTCATGATACAGAATGACGACGGCGGTGAGGAGCGGATCAAAGCATTCACTCTCGCAGGTACATGAATAAGAGCTTTATTCTGCCAATACGGTCCAACCCACAATCCTGCAATACACGTAAACATACATAGACGCACGCCTACTTCCCATGGGGTTAGGCAGAACCCATTCCATCACATTATCATCATCACCATTTACAGCTTGCAATAACTCCTTTAATTTATAACTAATCAGAATTAACTAAGTATACACAATCATGACCTACACCTACTTTGGAAAATGGGAATTTATTCATGTGGATTGGTTCACCTAGGTAGAGCGTTACTTACAGTTAGACGCTGGCAGTAGGGGCACTCGCGACGAGGGTACTGGCGGACAATTCGGCGAAGCGTTGTGACATTCGTGCCGTCTCGCGTCTTGAGGAGCTACAGAGAAGGAGTACTTTAGCTTTGGTTTCCTAAGAAAGTGGTGAACGGTCACACAATAGATAACAACTGTCCAGAACATAGCGTTTTTTGACACATAATACTATGAAAGTAACTAAAAGAGACTAGTCTCGCCGTATCTACATCAGTAAGTTGACGAATTTTTCTCACAGCATACGCTGCTGAACTTAGCCGTCCTGGACCCCATTGAAGCCTTGAGTCGAGCGTGATCCCCAGAAAAACTGTTTTATCGACGAATTCTAGTTTCTCTTGATTCAATGCTATCTCACAATTACTACTTTTGACATTTGTGTAAGATTGTATTGGTGTTAAAATAATTGAACATTTGAGCATTACTTTTTCAAACATTTTGCTGAAGACCGGCAACATATGTATAATTATTGGTGTCCCTACTGTCTCCGGATTTGAAAAGTGGAAAGCAAAGCACCTTTACTTACTTATATAATGATTTTATTTTATTCTAGCGCCTGGTGAGTCGCGTTGAAGTGCCTACACTAGTCATTGTTGCTACCTATTCAGTAATACCTAATTGAGTACAAAAGTAAATCCTACTTCCTACTATCCTTCCTACGAATACTACTAATATAAATAATGACCATGTCACGTTGTACTGGTATCGGTCTATCACTATAGACAGGACTATTGTCGCCATTATGCCTGATATAGTGGTGATAGTCGTAGATCGATTAGCGCGCCGCACAATGATTGTCGATGTTACCATTCCACATGACGGGAACCTCGTGAAAGCTGAGAAAGAGAAACAAATTAAATAGCTCAACTTAGCACATGAGGTTGTTGACATGTGGAATGTGAGCTCGGCTGTCATTGTGCCGATTGTCGTATCGGCCAATGGCCTGATGGCCGAAAGCCTCGATCAACATCTATCGAGGCTCTCTTTAGGCGGTTGGATCAAGGACCTGATTCAAAAGGCAGTACTCCTCGATACGGCTCGCATTGTGAGGAGGTTCCTGTCTCTGGAGCCCTAACCACCGGTAGCTTGGACCCTGCTCCCGACATCGGTGGATCTCTATTTTTTCATATTTTTAAATGTTATTTTTTTATACTAATATTTAAAAATGTAATAAAATAAGACAACTAAACGAATAAACAACTAATATACCAATTACTACTATATATATATATATATACTATATTATACATATATACTCGTATGTATATAATAGGTATTATAAACGTGAAAGTTTGTATGGATGGATGGATGGATGTTTGTTACTCCTTCACGCTAAAACTACTGAACGGATTTGGATGAAATTTGGCACACAGATGGTTTATAACCAGGATTAACATACAGGATACTTTTATCCCGATATTCCCACGGGATCGAAACTGATGCGGGTGAAACCGCGGGGCGCAGCGAGTATTAATATAAAGTGAAAACTAATAGAATTACGTTTATATTACAGATAATGGTAATGTTGATTTTATTAATGACATTAATTAAATACTATTCATATTGCTCAAAAAATTCATGATTGGTATTTTCAGGTTTATGTTTGAGAAATGTTAAAAAAACCAAGTTATTTCTTTCTTTGTAGATCATAGTAAGTATTAAATATTTATAACTTTTTAGGGTTCCGTACTCTTAAGGCACTGAAGCTAAGTGCTCAATAAAACGAAGAGAATGTTGATGCTGAACAATGCTTTTAATCCAGATTAACTACGTACATATTATACACCTCGTTCTAATTACGTACAGACGACAGCACATCAAGCTACTACAAACTGTCAAATGTCTTTAATAGATTTTCAACTTTATCGCTAAAGCGTTAGGTTTAAGGTTGATTGGGAAAATTTGACAGTTTCGGGTAGCTTGACCTGCTGGGGTCTGTACAATAAGAATAATAACAGAAAAAATAAGTAAGAGAAAATAAGTAATGCAAAACGTGAGGTAGAAGATTTTCCGTAATTTTTCACCGTTAGGAAGAAAGCGCTTAGAAATACGCTTGGCATCTGTTGCACGAAGTGCGTGATACGAACACAAAGGTCGCAGGCGCCGACAGACTCTATTACTGATCCTAAGCTGTCTGTCTGCCAGGCTGTATCTTTAATGTGCTTAATTTATATGTAGCTCGTTGCAATTGTCACGGAGCACCGTGTTACAGTTACGAGCCAGTAGCCAGGGCCTATATCATGGCAAATAATAAAAAAAGAACGGAAACGATATTATTAAGTTTTTGTGGAACATTATCTCCATTAGGTGGTGTCGAACAGAAAGTTTTCGTTTATTTTATTTTATGTGTAATTGGAGCATTAGTGAGTTATACAGTCACCGACACGTAACTTGGCAAGAGTTGTTAGTCGTTCCTCTCCTTTAAATCTCTTCTAAACAGACATGTTTAAAAATAAATTATGATAATAGCCATAGAATAATGACCAGCAGTAAAAGTGACCATTGCTTTGTTGCACTAAGCACTGTGCACATGCGCGAACTTACTCCCACTACGCCAAAACCTTGCCAAGTTACGTGCCGGTGATTATACGTTTGGTAGACTCGAAAATGGAACTTTGCACTTTACTGATCTTGAGCATATTATTGCGTTAATTTCCACGCGATTCGCCACAGCGGATTAAAAAAATGTTATTATCTTTTTGTGTGATGTGATTAGGTTTTTTTTTTATCGGCTGCCAACATGCCGCGTCTCTCTGGCGTGTGTTTGGCGTACCAAACACACGCCAGAGAGACGCGGCATGTTGTGTACTAACTAAGTATTGAAACGAAGTTCTTATTTTGTTCGTACAGATAACGGTAAGTACATACCTAACAGTAGTCGCTTGGACAGACTGCCTCAGTAAGTACTGCAGCTGTACGGGCCAATCGCACGTGATGTATTTCTAATACATAAGCCACGTGCTCGATGTGATTCCCCGTCGTGCATCGGAAAGAATGTCGAACTTCCAAACAAACTTTCATCCGCTATATATCCTTCCTTAGTGCTCAGTTTCTTAAGGAACAAACACAAACTGTCATGCTTCTGCCACCCAGCGGTTTAGGTGGTGCGTTGCCTGTCAGTGGTGCGTTGCCTGTCAGTGGTGCGTTGCCTGTCAGTAAATTTAAGATTTTTAATAGATTTTGGTGGTGATGGTAAGGCGGCGTGTCCTATGTATTGACTGCATCCAAGCCTAATAAACGATTTGTTTCAAATGAACCCGCGCCTTTCGACTGTTGTGCTACACCAAACACACAATACAGGCTGTTTGTGTATGTGAGTTTAAATGTTTGTAAACGCACCCACGATACAGGAGAAATTCCTAGTGGGGGGCAACGTTTAAAAAAAAAAAAAAAAAAACACTACGCGAACTATCTGCACTGCGCGCAGCTTGTTGGTACAGCCCACCTCGTTATTGCTTTACCACTTTTGACACAAATTCTCAGTTAGTCACTTCACTAAGATTGAAACTGTCACAATATGGTCTTAAAGCAAAAGTAGACCGTGACGATTTATGACATGCAAGAGGCGAGAGAAGTTTTAAAAGCTTCCTGTCTCCTGCTAAGTACACATCGTGGAATACAATAAATTATTGAGTATGGAGAAGCTGATGGTAAAGTTATGTAACCCCTGCTACTCCGCAGCGATCCAGGTGAAGCAGCTGCGCGTGTCTGAGGAAGTGGGCTCGCACGTGGACCTGAGCATGACTTACACGTGCAACGACTGCGAAATCACGGACGTGCTGTGCCGTGGCGAGAGCGTTATCGCACAGGGCCGCGTCGCGCTCATCCCCACCTCCAAGAGCGTCAACATCAACTTTGTGGGGTGAGCACACCTGCGCACTTCACCTGACGAGCCCTCACTCCCACACTGTCGAGAACACGAACGATAAATTTCCATGAGAGAGAGAGGGCACGCATTTGTATTTCCCTGAATGAAGGAACGCGTGGTTGCCTACCTTGAAAGCAACTCGCTGCTATCGCTCAAGGCCTTTGACACAGTCGCCGTCCCTATGTTGGTGAAGAAATTGGAGAACATTGGTGTAAGGAATGCACATACATACATACATAATCAGCCTATAATGTTCCCACTGCTGGGACAGGCCTGCACAATTTAAGTTTTTTTCCGAATACCTCACCAACCGATTCCAGAGAGTTAAGGTGGACGAGTGGACTAGTAGTGATCTTTCCGTCGTGCACGGCTTCCCACAGAGTAGTATCCTTTCCTAACTTTTATCAATGATCTCTGTGAGCTCAAGATGCCCAGTGGAAGGGTCATAACTTTCGCTGATGACACTGCAATTTTGTTTGAAGGCAACAACTATCCTGAGGTGTATAGTTGTCAAGAACTTAGTGTTATCATGGCTGGCTAATAATAGACTTGCTCTCAATGTCGATCACAAATCACTCTCAGCCTGGTTACAAAGACAGCCTGGCGGCCTGGTGCTATGATGCCACGGAGCAGCTACTCATTGCTCCCTCGTAATATCTATTCATTTCGGACTTTTGACTGCTAAAAACACCCTACCCCCTCACACCATCATTCTACCTCTTATACACTTCACCGTACTTACTGAGAGTTTCCTAAAGGAAAGAGCGTATAATAACGTCGGCCCACCCTCAGGATGCTTGTCACCACTAGATTAACAAAGTTATCCAAATAGATTCTGTAGCAAACCACACACAATTTCGTCCAGTGTGGAGTGCGAGCGTCCCGCGTTACGCCACGATATAGAGAATAAGCTGTCTCTCCCACCCCTGGTCATTGCGAGGAAGGCGCCTCGCCATGCGTGCCAGTCCGTTGCCCACACGCATACTTTTTTTTTGTATTGGCATCTCGCAGTTCAACCTAGGAGGTAGTCGTCTGCTTAACTGGACTTACCTGTGGTTTCTTCAATAAATTAAGGCCTCCAACCAGGATTAAAAAACTTAAAAAAAAACTGAAACTGAGCGACTACACTTAGGGCAGCCCCTGGGGGTACGGACCTTGGTTCAGGGCGTCGCTGGAAGAGGGCAGCAAGGGACAGGCTGAATCGGAACTACCACACGCATACTGCGCAGACGCGTATTCTACTATTGTAGTAACACGCAACTAGTCACGTGCCTAGCTCGTGCCGCCATTGTGTCGTGAAATAATAATTATTAAGGGTCTTCGCTACCAATGTTTTTATGTATATCTGTGATAAACTGTTAACTTTAGTTTTACATTCCAAATATACTTTATTACTGAAAAGGTGGTTTCCTTACGATAACCTGTCTAATGATATAGGTAAGTCATAATTCATATTTAATTTCACAGCTTCGAAGATACAAATGCCTGCGTGTACATGGGGATATTCAGGATCGGCGACGCGACTTACAGAAAAATAGGAGCTATTCTTGAAAGTGAGTTTTAATTAAGATTTAAAGTGTTCCAAAATGCAGCTTGCGTACTAAACAGGATATGTTGTCAATGTCACGTGGACGGTGTTTGCGTGAACAACAACAGCTACGCTGATGACATGGTGCTGCTGAGCCCATTTATTGGTGCATTGAGAATGCTTCTTAAAATTTGTGAAAGTTATGCAGTGGCTGACGGGCTGAAATACAATACCGATAAGAGTGAATGGTTGGTTTTTAAATCGGGCTGCCTGAACTCTCACTCTTTGAAAGACAATGTAGACATACTAAAGTCCGTTTTACAAAAGAAGTCTCGTAGACGCGGCGCCACTGTCGTAGGACGGAATCATAAATATTGATTTATTTATTTAACTCGACATCATATACGAGTAGCAGGCTTGATTATTGGTTAATAAAATGCACATTCTTAAATAGAGAAAGGTGTCTGGGGTAGGAGAGTTGTTGTAGGAATGTTGCTAACTATATAATAATAATTAGTTCCACTTATTGCCGCGGGACTTCTTTCGGGAAACGGACTCTACAGGGAGCGCAGGTCGCTGGCTGTCTGTTGGCACAACATGCTGGCCCGCAGGTTTGCACGCTGTACTAACTCTGTTAAGATAACGCCTTTTATGGCCTTCTGCCAGTCGTTTGTAGACCAAGTATACCCAGCGAGCATACAGCGACATGCGCGTACAGTACAATAACGCATTTAGGGTGCTCTTGGGGTTGTCGTGGCGGTGTAGCGCGTCAGGGATGTTCGCGGAGGCGTGCGTCGACGGGTTCGTCGCAATCATGCGGAAGCGTTGCGCTTCCATGATGTTGCGCTTGCGCTCCTCCTCCAAAGACATCCTGAATGTGTTTTCAGACTGGTGGGACTCTCCCCTTTTACGTAGGTGGGTAAGAGTCCAGACACCCTTAATTTAAATTAAATGAATACTTAAATTAGGCTAAGTTATACTAACATCATATGTATTTTTATCTGAAATAAAATATTTGAATTTGAATGTTATCGTGAAATGCCCGCCTGGACAGAGGGATCATATTGCATCGTACTATGTTAAGGCACATCCATCAGTCTTTTTTTTAATTGTTTTATGGAGACGGAATGTGCATTTTTATGATAATATTTTTTAATACTCAATTCATTTTAACTTTCAGATAACTGTAAGTTTAATGGTTTAGTTTATGGTTCTTTCATCCCACGACGGACATTGATTCCCAATGAGTCAAGGACTTCGTTCTCTCAGGCACTTAGGCTTCGGATTTTCTAATACTAGGGTCCAAAGGTCGGCATCCCATTTCAACCCTGGGGTGCTTTTTAAATATGCCCAAGTCCTTCTTAAGAGTTTAAGCTCACTTCAGATACCAATTGTCATCAAAACCGGCCTATTGTATAAAATCTCACCGTGATGACTTAGGTGAAGTGAGCTGTCATTCCACCATGCTAGGGATTTACACTATTGACAGCTCACTTCAAGGTAATTTTTTTTTCAGAATATATCGTTTGTTCAACAGTTAAATCGTGACAACGTTGCAGACAGGGACACTTTTCGACTTTTATTAGTCAGTAGCTATCCGGTACACGTCGCGTAATTGTCTACTGGTAGACATACTTACGTAAGCAAAAAGCGTTATGCCCCCTCCTTGCGACATTCTCTCTCTACATATATACCTAGTCTTGCCATAAATTTGTCACGAAGAAAAAAATTTTTTTTTATTGCAAATAATATTTATTACTTTTACAGTGTGTTAGTTTAATAAGTACATAAATATAAAACAATTTAAAATATAAAAAGCTTATTCGAAGTGGTCTCCATTGGCTGCAATACAGTCCTTTAAAAGTTGAGGCCAGTTATCAATAGAAGCGCGCACTCTTTCCATGGGAAAATTCTTCACTGCCAATCGTATGGATTGTTTTAGGGACTCCAAATTATCATGGCGTTTAGAGCAAGCCATACTCTCTAAAACTGACCATAAATCATAATCCAGCGGATTAGGATCGGGACTAGACGACGGCCAGTCTTCAGCTCTGATGAAGTCCAAAACGTTCACTTCCAACCAAGACTGGGTGGACCGAGCTTTATGACCCGGCGCCGACTCTTGTTGGAAGGACTATACTTGGTTATTGAACATGGTGTTGTTAAGGGGCTTAACTACCTTCTCAAGAATGGTATCTTGATACACTTGTGCCGATGTTTTGATACCTTTTTCACAAAAATATGGCTCAGTCACTCCTTCATAGCTAACACCCCACCAAACCATCACTGAAGTCGGATAATGCCCACGTTGCACTCTGTCGACTAATTGGGAAGCTTCCTTAGAGCTTTGAGCATAAATACGGTCATTTTGTTTGTTAAAATGTTGCTCAATTGTAAAGATTTTCTCATCCGTAAACAAAATTTTTCTGTGACCTCCTTTTGCGTACCGCTTCAGTAGTTGTTTCGATTTTACCACCTTATTCTTTTTTAAATTAACAGTTAAAAAATGACAAGTGCGTCTCTTATAGGCTGCAAGTCCTAAGTCATCTTTTAAAACACGCGGCATGGTTCTGGGTGCTATCTTCATCTCCCGAGATAAAATCTTTTGCTTTCGGACAGTATTTCTTCGAATTCCTTCCCTTACTGCTTTGACCACCTCTTTCGTACGAACACTACGTGGACGGCCAGATCTTTTTCTGTCACAAACAGAGGAGGTCTCATTGTACCTATTAATAGCCCGGTACACAAACAAGCAATACCAACAACTAATACCAAGAGTATGGAGAGTTTTAAAAATTGCATTTGGCTCCATACCAACTTTGTGTAATGCAATCACAGCGATTCGTTTCTCTTTATCACCCCACTCCATTTTAATATCGCAAAATATTGTACAATGTATTGGCGCCAAAATTAGAAAACCCAATGAACAATCGTATAAAAATGACAGATTCCAAATTCAAGTGTAATATCTTTCTTATTTTTAATTGTAACAGTATTTATGGCCAGACTGTGTATACGACTGTGTGAGTGCGTGCGCGTATTGCGTAAGGAACAGAACTATGTTTCTCACAACACTCGTTGCGTTATTTACGTTGTTAAGTAGACATATTTTTCGAACATATGAAGCAATTATGCAAGCAATGGATTAGCAATCTCCTTCAAAATGATTCAGATTGTGATTGAAAGTGTATTACGCAATCAGAGTGCGGGTAGGTTACTGCCTTACCGGGTATAGTACAGTTAGTAGGTAGGTAACTTTGAAAATATAAATAAAAATAATTTATTATTTAATTTTTCAGCACCAGGTACATAAGTTATGTTTTTCTACGTTGTTTGAAAAGTCTTTATACATATAAACCGGTCACTTTTACTTTCATGCGTTATACGCTCACAATACAATAAATATTGAAAGTGTGTTAAATATTGTTGCCTGTATGCCTCTTTTGCTGACGACTAAATGAATGATGAAGGTGACTTATCTCATCGTTGATTTAGGTATAGTCGGCCTCGTAATAGGGTTACCACCACAGAAATCTTAATATTGCCTTATTATTAAGATTTCTGTGGTTACCACTTCTGACAAAAACTCCCAGTAGCTACACTGCTACCCAAGCACTGCCGCACCCAGGATCTTGAATGACGTTGACAGGGGGTGAGGGAGTGAGGGGGTGAGGGGGTGAGGGGGTGAGGGGGGCGCTGCTGGTAACAACTTGTGCAGTTGTTTTGTGAATTGAAGAAGCAAGATAGCAGCTTTAGTTCCGATGTCAAGATCATTAGTCTTGTACAGTTATTAATGAATACTCCACTCGGTTGAAAGTATCGCTATAGCTGTCACACTAGCTGGTAATGCTGGTATACGGCTATAGTTCTTCAAGCAAAAATAGACCTTGCAGTTGTGCGACGTACAAGTGAATGACAATCACAAAATATGTATAGTATTGTGGTGACTGGAAATCTGCCTATTATTAAATATAATCTGAAGAATGCAAGTTGTACCTATTGCGCACGACTGCACTCGAACTTTTATTTAGTGTGCATGCAAGACGCCGCATACAACATGTCATGCACACTCATGCCGAATCCTTAAATGTACTCGTGAGTACTGAGGAATTGAAGTGGTTTTGAAGTAAGGAATCGTTGAGTGGTCATAGTGAATTAGGGCCCTGTTATGATATTCAATTTTATCTTGTAATTAATCATTTAAGATTTTATGTTGACGATAACTTGTTTTAAGTTGGTTATGAATATTATGAAGAGTTAAAGTTCGTTAGTTTGCATGGAGGCTATCGGATAGGGGTAATCTTCGAAATTACTCATCTCACACCGATTTCAAAAAATATTTGACTGATAGAGAGCGACGCTATTGCAAAGCGCGGGTAGGATATGTTAAAAAACGCGGGAAAAGTCACAGACAGATCCTAGTTAATAAAATAAATAAACGATGGCTTATGTTTTAGGTATTACCATCGACGGCGGGGTGACCCGCCTGTCGCCGCCCGCGGAGGGCACGCTCATCGAGCACAAAGTGCACTACAAGTGCTCGTCGAAGTGCAGCCTCACCAAGGTACAGTCCTGAGCCCGCGGCTGCGCTCGCGTGTGCTCGCTCAAGCGACAGTGACTGCGGAGAATGCACATGCACAAAGTTGTTTAGAGCGTGGCACAAGGCACCGCGCGCGACTTCCAGAGCGACGGACGCAGAGAGCGCGTGTCGCTCGACGGACGCAGAGAGCGCGTGTCGCTCGACGGACGCAGAGAGCGCGTGTCACTCGACGGACGCAGAGAGCGCGTGTCGCTCGACGCAAGTCTACTACTCTAGGCCGTGAACGGGGCCTTAAACCTAAAGGTAACAATACGAGGACGAATATACTGCAATCATAATGTATTCTTGTTCCCAGGTCAACGTCAACGGCATCCCTTTGGAGACCACCACGCGCAGGTCGAATGTTGGCTCGGTGGCATACTACTTGGTACGTACAACGCTACAAAGTTCTTTTGGCGCGTGGCCATACTCGGAACTAACGCCGCCATCTTGTTTCGTCAATACAATAATAATTTCTGTGACAATATCCCAAATGTTTACCAACGACACCCCTAGTCAATGTCATTCAGGCGCCAACAGATCCTTGCAGCACTAGCACTTAGGTGGTGATGTTCACTATAACTAGGATAATGTAGACTAATTTAACTGCTTTTGTTACATACGTTTTCGATAAGTGAGAAATTAATTTTCTTTCAGCCCGAAAACACCGCGGTGACAATCGGCGTCACGGAGTACAACTCTGCATACGAGGGCATGTTCCAAGGCGTGTTCATGATGGACGGGGAGGAGATCACTAAAAATTTAATGGAAATAGGGTATGTTGTATATAGGGCCGGGTTGGCCGCGTAGCAGATGCTTGATCCGGCACTAGTAGTATACAAGGTGTAGGTGCCGCGCTGACTCGATCCGGCACTAGTAGTGTACTTTAAAGGTGTTGGTGCCATACTGACTTGATCCGACACTAGTAGTTTACGAGGTGTTGGTGCCACGCTGGCTCGATCCGCCACCAGTAGTATACAAGGTGTTGGTGCCACGCTGGTTAGATCCGGCACTAGTAGTGTACATACAAGATGTTGGTGCCATACTGGCTTGATCCGACACTAGTAGTATACGAGGTGTTGGTGCCACGCTGGCTCGATCCGGCACTAGTAGTATACAAGGTGTAGGTGCCACGCTGGTTAGATCCGGCACTAGTAGTGTACATACAAGATGTTGGTGCCATACTGGCTTGATCCGACACTAGTAGTATACGAGGTGTTGGTGCCACGCTGGCTCGATCCGGCACTAGTAGTATACAAGGTGTAGGTGCCACGCTGGTTAGATCCGGCACTAGTAGTGTACATACAAGGTGTTGGTGCCATACTGGCTTGATCCGGCACTAGTAGTCAAACTCAAACTCAAATAATTTATTTCAACTAAACCATGTACAGGCACTTTTGAATTGTCAAAATTAATTAGTCGGTCAGTTAATCAGAAAGTTGAAGCTAGTTGCCCATTCCAAAACGTAGATCTCTATGGAGAAGAACGGGCAAGAAACAAATCAAGATATTATTACAGAATCTAGGGTACATTATTCTTATTGCTTCTATATGTGAGAACAATGTAAAAAAAACAACTAAAGAAACAATATAAAAATAAAAATAAGTCCTGGCAGTTAAGAGATGACCAGTCTCAACCGACGGCGCCCGTTCACGAACATGACGCGTGGATCAGCACCATCCAGCTCAACCATTTTGTAGGGAACCGAATGATCCAACACACGCGCCACCACCAGTGAGACGTTTAAGTGAGCATGACATATTCTCAACCGCCATGCTCTTTCAAGTCCACATCAAAATATCATAATAAACGGAACCATGGTTCTTACATTTACAAAATTTAAAAAATGCTTCTAAATTATACAAAACTATAGTTTGCAATTTATTTAAGAGATGAAAAAAAAAATACTACCAATCAGGAAGAGGTATTTAATATTGAAGTATTCAAGAATTAAATCTTGATTGAATAAAATAAATAATATTAAGTTCGTAATGTCAGAAACACAAAAAAAGGGGAAGCATCTCTTCCAAATATTGAAATTGTGATAAATTAGTGAGCCCAAGTGAAAGAAAAAAAAAACATAATTCGATTAGGTAAGTTAATAGATATTGTTCAGCAACCTGTTTGCTGGTCAGGTTGTCCTTCGACATTGGCGTCCCCTAGTTCCTTCCACTCATCTCTGTCATGAACTAATCTTCTCCAACCTTTTGGTAAGTCATCTTATCATCTCTTGATTTGACGTCCCTTTTGTCATTTTCCTTTCCTAGGATTTCATTCTATTACGGCTTTCGTTCATTTTTCTCTAATCGTTCTCATAATGTGATCAGTCCAGTTTCATTTAAGTTTTATTTTTTTATTTTTAGTAAAACATCGCTAACTTTTTTCGTTTTCCTTACTTCTGAGGTCGTCCACAACGTACACGTGTGTGTCGGTCACGTAGCTTTATGTTGCTTCGCTCCATAATGCGTTGACCAACTTTAAGTTTTTGTTTTCTGTTTGCTTGTAACAGGCCAAGTTTGACACCCATAAGTGAGACTTGAGAGAATGCACGTGTTATACAGTTTGCTTCTCACCGACATTTGTATTGTTTCGTTTTTTACTACTTCTTTTAGCGACCATAGTAATTTTTCCAAGTGTTGCTTACTCTTTTATCAATTTCAAAATATATTAGCTGTCCCAAATATAATATATTCATCAATATTTTCGACAACGACTTTTTCGCCTTAAGTGAACATACATGTCATTGTATGAAGCAAGTGATTTGCATGACTATTGCAATATGAGTACACCTCTGCGTCCTCCTTTGAGGACCCGGCGTGTGTGCCATGAAGTTGTTATTTATTGCAGATTACCGGCCAAGGAAGGAGAAAACACGGATCAGACAACGTCACCGGCCGAGTCCCTTAAACATCAGCCTGACACAGAACCAGAGGCAGAGGCGGAACAGGATTCTACTTCGGAACCGGCGCCAGAGGAGGAGGAACCAACGACAGAGGGGGAACCAGCGGCAGAGGGGGAACCAACGACAGAGGGGGAACCAGCAGCAGAGGGGGAACAAGCACCAGAGGGGGAGGCAGAGGCAGAGGGGGAACCGGAGGCCGAGCAGGAGCCGCCGGCAGAGAGTCGCAGGAAACAACATCCTCCGACTGGCACTCGCCGCAGTGGAGGAACAACGGAAAAATGTAATGGAATGACGAGCATTTTATACTTTATTATTTCATGAAACGGAATCGTTTGTCTTGGCATGTGATGAGGCGGGATGAAGCGCATATATCTGCGAGAGTGATGAATGTAAATGTTGATGGATGGAGAGGGAGAGGAAGACCAAAGAAAATGATGGATTGTGCCAACACACAATCCATCATTTTCTTTGATGTTGTTGATGTGAAAGATGAAGGAGTGAAAGAGACGGCTGACAAGCTATACTGATTCAGAGCAGTGGATACCCACCCGGGTGGGTGGAAACGGGCCCGACTAACGTGCAATTGATTTTATCACCACTACTCTCAAAAAGGTGCTCTCAAAAGAGTGTCCGTGGAGTTTCTTGACCGTTCTTCTCCATAGGTACATAGTACGCTTTGGAATGGGTAACTAGATTCATCTTTCTAAATGACCGACACCTTAACAATTCAAGGGTGTAATTGGTTTATTTGAAATAAATACTTTTGAGTTTGAGTTTTGGTGAAGGAAAACCTCGTGAGGAAACCAACATGTCCAAGAACCAAAAATTCGAAGATATTGACATCCACCAAACTGCACTGGGCCCACGGGGTGGTTTCTGGCTCACTCCCTCTCAGAGAAGGAAGCCTGGGTTCCAGCAGTGGTAATATTATAGGCTGCTTATACTTATCAATCAACTCGGCCTATCGCAGTCCACTGCTGAACATAGGCCTCTTTCAGGCTGCGCCACAACACCTTGTCTTCGGCCTTCCGCATCCAGATTGTCCCAGCCACGCGTCGGTCCATCTAGCTGGCGGTCGTCTAACATACGCTTGCTTATACGCGAGTGGATTGGAGACCACTCCAGGACTCATCTGGTCCCACTCCCACTTCAGATTGCTTACTCTGCAAGCTAAATTATAAATCATAGATCATAAATCATAGAGTTTAGTTGTAAAACATAGGTCATACATATAAAATAGTACGCTATGATTCATTGATTCGTCATTAACAAAAGAAAACAGTACTTACCGTTATTAAAAAATGTCAGGTGTGAAAATTTTAAATGCAGCATTAATAATTATTATAACTCTTTATCGTTTAAAAACTCGTCTGTTGTATACATAGTAGCATTTGTCAATAAGAAGTTTCTGCAGTACGATTTTTTTATTATTCTAATGGAATTAGGAATTTTATTATACAACGTGGCGCTACAGTGGTGACATTAATTTAACACACGGGTAGGGCTAGTGCCCATTAATCATATAAATATTGATTGAACCAACTTTTTCATAACTTTCATCACAGTTACGAAGCTGATTATTTTATGCATAAAAGTACTACTCACGAAGATTCAGTTGCAAAAAAAAAAATCTCGACAAAGCCATTTTTTAGATTGGTCAGGTCGATCATTCTCAAAAAATCAGAAAAAAATTCGTAACTCGAAAACTATGAAAAGTCGCGGAACATACATGGGGGTGATTCGGATACCCCACGATACGAGGGACCTAAATTTTATTTTTGGACGTCAATGTTCCGGCCACCCTGTATATCTTCTACGTGGAGTTTCCAAGTGAGTTTATTGTCGATATTTATACCTAGAAACTTACTACTGCCTCTTCTATCAAACAGTTGTTATAAGTAACGGAAATCGGTGGGTTTGCACGAAGTTGATAGAAATGCATTATTTTAGTTTTACTTAAATTTACTTGTAAATTATTCTTATCAAGCCACTTTATAATTTCACCTAGACAGCCATTGATTTCATTTTGGTAGTCATTAGGATTAGTACACTCAATTACCGCTGTGCTGTCATCAGCAGATAGAACCATGTTGTGTGTTATCGCTTTTGGTAGATCGTTAATGTATATTAAAAATAATAACGATCCCATTACGCTGCCTTGAGGCACACCATATTTTGCATGTCTAAATTCAGATGTGTACGGATTCTATCTTACTTATTGGGCATATTCTAGAGATTTCTGTATACTGCAATCTGTTACTGAGGTATGATTCTAAGAGTTTTATTATATTTCCTCTTATACCATAGCTATGCAATTTTCGAAGTAGAATGTTATGATCAACAAAATCAAATGCTTTTGTCATGTCAGTGTAAATAGCACATATTGGATTCCTTTTATCTATGGAAGTCATAATATTAGATATTAAGTCAAAAAATGTCATATGGACTGAAGTGTTCTTTCGAAACCCTTTTTGTTCAGTGCAGAAAAGTTTTTTTTTTCAAAGTAATTATACACAGCATTATATATTACTTTCTCTATTATTATTTTAAAATATCAGAATTTTGGTAATTGGTCTGTAATTTTTTACATCTGTTTTATCATTCCGCTTGAAAAAGGGTTTTATAACAACTTTTTTTAGGTAATTTGGAAAAAGTTCCCTCGGTAATGAAGTTATTAATAATGTGCGCTAGTGGCGGTGCAATTATTTCCTTGACATATTTAATAACTTTTGTAGAAACGCCGTCGTAGCCGACAGTGTTTGTGTTTTTTAAGTCATTAATTATTTTTATTATGTCAATGTATGTAACATAAATACTGAATGAGATGTCAGATTATCCAGAGGACACGGTGGAGCACACGGTGGAGGTCTGCCCCGCTTGGGCGGAGCACCGCCGTGTCCTCGTAGAGGCGATCGGCAGCGGCGGCGGCCTATCGCGCCCGGCCCTGGTGCAAGCCATGGTCCGGAGCGAGAGGGAGTGGGAGGCAGTCGCCTCCTTCTGCGAAGCAGTCATGCTAGCGAAGGAGGTGGCGGGACGGATGAGGGCGAGAGCCTCCCGTCCCAGCCGCCGCGGGAGACGCTCCGGGCGTCGGGAGTCGCGTGACGACTACCGGCCACCGTAGGCGCGGGCCTGCGGGCGGAGAGCAATGAGTAGCTCACCGCCCGATCAGGACCAGGCCCGTGCCGGACGGCGCGTAAGTGTTCCACGCGCGCCTCAAAGAGATGTCAGCATAATTCGAGGGGCCCCTTAGGGCCGAAGCCTGCCGGGTCAGCGGGATTGTCCGAAAGGGTTACCGCTACCCCGGAACATAAAGGACGAAGGAAGGAACATGGGTGGGTTTTAGTCAGTAAGAGTCTGACACTCCCTTCCGCTCCACCCAGAGCGGGAGGGGCCATTTGATGATTTCCCACCAGAAAAAAAAAAAAAAAAAAAAGATGTCAGATTATCAAAATTATTGTTATTGGTAGTATGAGTATGAATATTATTTTCAATTGTGTCAATAAAGTAATTATTAAATTCATTTGCCATGTCAATCGGATGCGTAAAAGTCAAATTATCTCTTTTTAATAATAATACTGATTCTTGGGGAAAATTGAATTTAGTTTTGTTAATTATTTGCCAAGCAGCTTTCGATTTACTTTGGGAATTCTTTACAAAATGATTATTTTGGGCTTTCTGCGTTAGTCATATTATTTTTCTATATACTTAGTGCTGAGTATTTTTTAAAAGCCAGTTTATTTTTTGAGTTAGGATTATGTCTGTACTCCCAAAGTAGACATCTTTGTTTCTTGCTGCATGCCTTTATTCCATTAGAGATCCATTTAGTCGATTTGCTAGTTTTAATATGTCGCTATGTCGATAACTCCGGGTATGCTTATGCTTATGTTTACTGCCTGATTTCATGATATATTTGTACTCGCCAGCTTGTGCGGTGAATATCCTCCGCGACGCGGTACCCGCGGGGCACGCCTACAAACAGAAGACGGTCGGCTACAAGTGCCCGGGCGGCCAGCTCGTCGCCGTGAGCTGTCGCGGACAGCACGTCACCGCGGGACTCGCTATATCGACCAACGACACTGTCAATATTGATTTCGATCAGTGAGTACACTTATAGAACTATGATGTTTTGAGGTGGTGGCACAGGGTAGAAAGTTCCTGAAAACCAGAATCAATCAAGTCATTTATTTAAATTGGGCTCAGAATCAGCAATTTTGAACGTCAAAATTACATAAGACACCAAAACGCCCGCCCTTCATCACTTCCTAGTTTTTTACCTGGGAAGAAGTGGCGCAAGAAACTCCCTAGCAGCACATGACAGCTGTCTGACGGTGCCGCGATGCAGGATTCTGGGATGACAGTATAGTAATCTTAAGAATTATTTTGTCACAGCTTTGAGGACACTAATGCTTGCGTATATATGGGAATCTTCAAAATCGGCCAAACCGAACACAGAAAAACATTAGCTGTAATTGAAAGTAAGTTACAATAATATGGAAGCGTGTTTCATGTCGCGTACCTGCCTCAAACAATTAATATTCGTTGTACGTTTCATTTCAGATAGCTGTAAGTTGTTATAGTCTACTGCAGCACTTCCTCGTTCATACATTTGTTCAGCGCGCGCGACGCTTGCTCAATGGCAGCCTACAATTAAAAGCAAATAGTCTGAACCCAATGAACGCGGAACCCTAAAATGTTTACGATGTCGGTTTTGTGATTAGATTACAGAGCTGTGTTAGACACAACGAGTTTTAAAGTCAATTTGATTAATTTATTAATTTTATTTAATATTTTTTCAGCACCAAGTATGTTCCTTATATTTGATTTATTTAAGCTGTACCTCTTCTCTGATTGGTTACTTTATGTGTGTGTTATCTTGCAGTGATCAACGTGACAGTGAGCGCTGTAGTGCCGCCTCCTCCCTCGGGAGAGCTCAAGCACAAAGTAGTGTACACCTGCAACGTTGCCAAGTGTGACCCCGCTATGGTAAGATGCGTAACAGAACCACGTGTGTATAGTCAACCTGGTAATTGGTTGACCACCCTAAGGTTAAATGTCACTTGCACTTCATAAAAATGACAAAGTTGTTTTTTTTATTTAAATACCAATGTTACAGTTAGTTTAAGGCTCAGGGCCCGATCACACGACCACAACCAGAAGCACGACACGTAGACGGGAGTTAATTTGTATAGAAACTAATACTTTATTAACACGCTCCACATTTGGTCGCGTGGGCGACACCGACCACATCAAGGTCAAGTCGCAGCCACAACGCAACACCAGCGAGACCGCGCACTAGCGGCCGGCCACATCGCTAACACAACGCTGCGTCGCCGCGTCGACGCGACGACACTGTGCGCACGAGTCCCGCCTGCATGAGTTCGTTGAGTCAAGTCGTGCTTAGTAATATAATATAATTATAAGGATTTAATAAACCTACCAATCCACATTGGGCCCGCGTGGTGGATTATGGCTCGCTCCCTCTCACAGAGAGGAGGCCTGTGTTCCAGCAGTGGGAACGTTATAGGCTGATTATTTAATAATTGTATTATTAAAATAACTTTGCTTCCTATTCCTAATTCGTAGATTTACATCAACGACAAAACCCTGAAGAGTGACGACAAACCTCGCTCCTACTCCTACAAGTCAGAGGTACGTAACACTTAGGAACTATAATTAGGGTTCCGTAGTCAAGCATAAAACACAAAATTTTAAAAATGTGGTTGTAACTGATGGCTCCTCCTCCAAACATGAAAACGGAGGATACATAATAATGTATTTTTATTTATTTATTTATTTATTTATTAATCACAATTTGTACAAGAATAGAATAGACGGCGACCCCCAAACTAGGCATTTGCCTGTATCTTGGGAGTCAGAGTTGCGACATTTTCAAAGTGTGGTACATAGTGATTATAGACGTTCACATACAACTTTCAGTACCTACAATGATCTCTTCATAGGAGAAGGGTAAAAAACTGAACTAACTCCGCACATTTTGTATTTTGAACACTACACAGAATGTTTCCCAACAACGCCCCCGATAGTGCCATTCAGGCGCCAAGATCCTTGTGATCCTCGCTGTAATCTGTTATTATCAGGCATGTTTTTATTTTTTTGTGTAGATGGTGAAAGGGAATGATAAAGAAGTCATGACGGTTACTATCAAATTCGCAATCAAGCCGTTCACCAAAGAGTACGAGGGCGTGTACCAGCTCGTGGTGACCGACGGCACGGAGAGGGTCACCAAGAACATCATGGAGATAGGGTGCGTATCGGCTTCCTCTGGGCGTACAGGGACGAGACTTACGCTTCAATGATCACAATCAGTGCATGTTGTGCACTGACAAGTATCCATGTAATTAGTAAATATTATACATGGTCAAATGCAATTAGCTAGCGGAACTCCGCAGATGTAATAGGTTTCGATAACAAAACATGACCAACAGGAAAAAATAATTGATGATATTTTATTTTAGGATCAAACCGTGGGTAGTATTTTTACTTGAAATATCTATCAGTTTAAAAGTCAGGTTTCTTATGTAAACGTCACTAATACGATAAAATTAAAATAAGATATAATTCTCAACTCACATTTTAAGTAACTAAACTAACAGCGATCGTTGACCCCGTGTTTAGATATCGGTACCGATCACGTCTGCAGAGTTTCGCTAACTAATTTAATTTGTGCCTGTGTAGTGCAAGTATCTTGTCAGTGATTTTTGGCGTGATTTTAACAGATTGAAGCGAAATGATACTTCCTCAAGGTGGGGCCAACGGCTCGCTCGAGCGGGAAGTACCCCTGCCGTCGTACTTATGGCTGCCGCCTAGTAGGGGTGCTGTCTTTCAGTCTGGTGGGTGTGGGCTTGTGGGCTGTGGGCCATGGGCGTGGCGTGACGTTACATGAGGGTCGCTCAGTCATATAATCAGGAATAAATTTTACCGGAAAAGAACTGGAGTTACCGAGATAGCTTGCAGAGTAAGCAAGCTGTAGTGGCAGTGTGATGGCCATATCTGGCCGGTGGAGCAGACGAGTCCTGGGGTAGAGACCGCGTATCGGGAAACGTAGTGTGGGAAGCCCCCCAACGATGATGGACAGACGACCTTAAGAGGGTGGCTGGGGGAGATTGGATGCGGAAGGTCCGCCTTCCGTATCCAATCTGCCCCAGCCACCTTCGGTCGTTGGACAGGGTATTGTGGCGCCGTTTAGGAGAGATCTGTGTCCAGCAGTGGGCTGCGATAGGCTGAGTTAATTTGATATAAAGTTCGACCGTTTCGTTAGTCGATCTAGCTATCGTTTGGCCCTGGGCTCGATGACCGGGTCGGGCAGTAAATCACACAGTATTGTATACCTCTGTGGCCCTGCCTACTCCTTGGCGGAATACGAGTGATGTTATGTGTGTGTCATAAAGTTTTTATTTGTTCCAGAGCGCTGGTTTGATGAAGAGGTGCTGGTGCCACATGTCCACTGTCTCATAGAATGTATAGATAAGGACGTACCTATACATTCTATGAGACGATGGACAAACGCGAGCGTATCATTAAAAAGAAAATGAGACGAAGATAAGACATTGTATCATCAATCAGTGAAAAATGTACATTTTACATAATATAACTTAAGTTAATATTATCTAGTGTTTTTCTTTAAACAAGTACAGGCTCGGAACACTGCGATGGTTATATAAGATGTAAGTAGCTGCCTCCCTAGATTTTCCTTTTTTCTTACTGCATATGCAGCTGAACTTAATCTACCTGAAAGAGCTCTAATGTGTGCGCCCCATTGTAATTTTGAATCTAAAGTAATTCCCAGAAGTACAGTTTCCGCAATAGCATCTAGTTTTTTGCCATCGAGTTTTAAATTTAGACCCACTTGAGGTGCATTTGGTAATGAGAACTTGAGACAAATAGTTTTTTTCGCATTATGTAAAAGATTATTAGCTGCAAACCATTTCGAAAGAACAGCCAGACTATCGTTGATACGTAAAACATCTGTATCTTTTCTATCTATTTAAAAAATAAGGGAAGTGTCATCAACGAATAAAATTATATCCGATAGGTTAGCCAGCATGTAAGGGAGGTCTTTAATATTTACTAGAAATAGGAAAGGGCCAAGAATTGAGCCTTGAGGCACACTCATCCTAACTAGAGACCCCGAGGACGTCGCCCCGTTAACGTTTACTTTTTGCTGCCTCTTAGATAGATAGGAAAGAACAAGATCAGCAGCTTGTCCACGAATGCCGTAGTGGTACCTATATTTAATTTACAGATCAGTGTATTGTGGTCAACGCAGTCAAACACTTTTAGAGGTCACAGAAAATGCCAATTGCATCCGGGGACTTCTCCCAGGATTTCAAAATGTGACTAATGAGTTTTAATCCCGCGTCTGTCGTCAACCTACGAAAGTGGTCCCAGCAGTGGGAACAGCATAAGCTGATTATACGAGTGTTTTAAACTGACTTCAAAAGCAGGTGGAGTTTCTCAATTCGTTGCATTTTTTCAAATGTTTGTTACCTCAGAACTTCGTCATTTATTATACACTTGATTGAAAGGGTACCCTTATAGGGTAGTCTCATATAAATTTTATTTTATTTTATATGATAGGTTCACCAACGCCCTATTTACTAGAAACAGTAACATAATAGAAAATAACATAAGCATTGAGTTATAGTGAATCAGTCATTTCCAGGAGTACACAGCACTTACATAAAAAATTGTTTCTTAAATATTACGTTCTAACAAGATTTTTTACTCGTAGTAAAGACAGAAAAAATAATTAGAAACAAAAAACAAAACATTATGTAAGACGCAAAATCATAATCGAAATTAGAATCAAAATGATCAATACAATCAAAATTAAAACATTAAGATTAAAATTGATTTTTAAAACTCAAAACGGTAAAACAAGTAAGAACGAAGAGATAACGAGTGCAATAAAAGAACATTCCAAAATTGTTACCTTTTAATTACTGTTAGCCTGCATCATCCCATGTTTCCCTTCACCGTTTTGAGAGCAGTGGTGATGAAATAATTTACACAAAGTAAAGCGGTTGTCAGGGTTTGAACCTACGACCTATATCTCGTAAGTCGCGGTCGTTTCCATTGGGCCACCACTGCTCTCTAATATTTTCTAAATTATGAAATGCGGCAGCACCATCTTTCCATTTAAAAGCGCCACCTGTACGATTACATTCACGTTTTCAAAGTTCCCTGGAGGCTCATTTAGTTACTATTATTGTCACTAGATGGCGATAATCAAACTTAAAGCTAATAGAATAGAATAGAATGATGGATGATGATGATGATGGTTGTTTGTGTATGTGAGTTTAAATGTTTGTAAACGCACCCACGATACAGGAGAAATTCCTAGTGTGGGGCAACGTTTTTAAAAAAAAAAAAAAAAAAAGAATAGAATACTCTTTATTCTACACCATACAAATTATAAAACATAAAAATACAATTTTTTTACAAAGGGTGACACAATGGGCGGTCTTATCGCTAAGAGCGATCTTTTAAAGACAACCTTTGGATGGATTAAAATTAATGAGAGGCAAAAATGGTAGGTAGTCTGTGGTGTACCATTTACATTAAACAATCAATATATACATAAAGTAAAGCTAATTAACTTGTTATTAGTGTTTTTGTGTGGATTCATGGAGGTCTTTATTTATATTTACATAATTAATAAAAAAAAACTAATTTCACGGATGAATGAATGTTCTCTGCCCTGGGGAGGGTGTAGATGTCTCTCAGAAACTTATCGATTAAAACCACATGGTCCACATGGTCTTCTTCCAACATCCTCTGGCCTGGGCTGCGCCCTCGCATTCTTCTCACTTCGGGGCGGGTATCGGTTTGCCTGAAATTCAAGTGGACCCCGTCACCCTCTGCGGCAGTCACACTTCGAATCTTGAGATGGCTATGAGCCCGCTTTTATAGCAAAACTATTATACTACGTTTTGATACAATCTGACATTGTACCTAAGTAGTGCCTTCCTATCCCGGAAAATAAGACGTAACTCGTGCACAGCGGACAATGAAGTTTGTGCGTATCAGACAAAGTGATAGTATCGTATAACATAGTATCAATCTATTTAGATTCAGCGAGTAGACTGTAGGACGAGTAACAATATTGACGACCACAGAATACAGAACAGGGCCTTCGAGCCGTTGACCTGGCGATCTTTTACATAACATCTAGCTAAAAATATGCATCGGCCTAGCCTTTTTCAAACTCTAGGTATAACAAACAGTTCTGCAGGTTCTACTTTTAAATAAATGCTCTACTCTTACATCGTAGGTAGGCTCCAGGAACTTGGAATCAGAAAAAACCTGAAATAACTATTCGAAAGGCTAAACAAATATCTTTGTTCCGTGCAAGAATCGGTTGCGGACCAATGGTGCAGTAAAAAAAAGTTGCGTTAAAACTAAAATTGTGACGTACATATGTATATTTCACAAGAGTCGTATTTTTCATAAGATGTAGAAGCACACTATAAAATAAAAATAATAAAAAAAATAAAAAATATGTTTATTTATCTCCACAAATTACATTCTTAAACGGTGTTTCGACAAAATTTTGTAATTAGTGTTACACACACTGTTTCAGAACAATTGTTATGATTTGTTTGTCAACATCTATAACCAAATACTTACTTACCTACACAAAACAGAGAGCTGCCATTAAATTAATTCAAAAGAAATTTATGAAATGGCTCTACAATATGCACTTTAAGGTCCAAATATTATGATCTCACTAGTAACTTATGTAGGTAAAGTTTTTTTTCAGTATTTTTTTTATCTCAGAAGGCAGTAATAATTAAAATTCAGAGAATCCAATTACTTCTTATCTACCTCTAGTGAAAGGCCCTATTTTGTAAATATTTAAGTATGTAATTCAATTATTTCAATAAACAATTTCAATTTCAAATGTTTTATGCATGCTGAAGTAAGCAACGTACTCGTATGTGGACCTATTTATATTAAGGATGTTGCAAGTACCACATTTTAAGCAAAATAAAGATATTCTATACACGTGTACTTATTTTATCGACATCGAAACAAAACCACACTGTACAGGTGCGGTATACTTAGGTGCTGACATTTGTTTTCAAGGTTATTAATATTTGATCAACGATGTCTTGGCATATAAATTGCCTATTGCGGTATGGACGGAAGAAGAACATCCTGTTGTCGAGACTCGTGGCGTTTAGCATGATCGGGCGGGCCTTTAATGTTCCCCCTGCTGGGACACAGGCCTCCTCTCTGTGGGAGAGAGTGGGCGGTCATCCACCACGCGGAAACATTGCGGGCTGGTGGACGTAGCAACTATGAATGTTTTGGTTCGAAGACATGTTCACAGTTTCAGTCGACAGTTTCCTCACGACGATCACACGTAGCAAACCAAAAAGAATCTGCCTGCCTTTTGCCAACTACATTTATGTTTTACATGGAGCGGCCGCCGATCTGACCTCCACAACCCATGCGGTTACTGGGTAACGCGATAGCCCTTGATAAGATTGCTTATCCGACTTTTGGGCTTCTGACTAACCGTAACGACTGTCAAAGGTCTATGAATGATAACCTATTGTGGGGCCATCCATTGTGGGGTGACTCCCACCCCACAATGGATGGTCACCCCTCCACGAACCGACCGCGGTCACAGATTACTGAATAGTTCCGCGGTAAATGTAGATTAACCGTCGATCGGCCCATTAAAAATAAATATGACTAAAACGAACATAGGTAATACAATTTCAGGTAGACAATTCAAACATAAATAAAATAGACATTCATTATAAATATTGTCACTTGACCACTGTCGTTAATTGTGTATTCTTGGGTATAACAGTCGATAAAAATTGCAATTGGAAAACACACATGACATAGATAAAAAACTTGCAAAAATAGATCGTTTTATATAGGTATTAAAAATAATTAGACAAACAGTAAACTGTGATACTGCAATGCTAGCTTACCATGGTTATGTATCATCCGTACTTAGATACGGTATTGTAATATGGGGTAATTCAGTAGATTTTGACCGAGTTTTAAAAGCAAAAAAAAATGTATCCGAGCTGGATACATTATTTTTGGAGGTTTAAAAATTTGTGGAGCTCACTGTTTAGACAGCTGTAAGCCACTATTTCAAAATCTTAAAATTCTACCTCTGCCATGTTTGGGTAAATAATAATCTCCGGGTGGCAGGGACATCGACGCGCAACCGCTTACCATGGATTCAGTACAAGATTCTGGACCCCCCTGCGTTGAAATTTTTTGTCAGCTTTTTCTTAATTTTTACGTTTTTTTTTCTGCAATTTTTTTTACTGCTAACTGTATAAAATCATTATTTCTATCTAACCCAATGAGATTTTTAATAAAAAAATAGTAAATTCACTTGTTTCACTTAAAACAGCAATGTAAATAAAACTCGAACGAGCAGCGCGCGGTATCGCGGTAGGTAGCGCGCGCGCGCCATCCGCGGAGCGTTTTAATCGCGTTATTTGCAATACATTGCGCACTGAAAAATTACATTTTTTTAAACCGGTCATTTCCGAGATGATTGACTTTCATAATTTTATTTATGGCATCAGGTCTGGTGTAGGTAACCTTTTCACGACGTTTGCGCGTCGAAGTCCCTGCTACCCTGTATATTTTTTAAATATGTATTTTCGTTAAGAGAAACTACAATTTATTTGAAACCAACACTGACAGGCCAAATATCCGAATATAAAACTAAAATTATTTAAGAAAAATGTATACTGTATGTCGATTATTATTACAATCATTTACCAAATAGTATTCAAGACTTACCGCTGACCAAGTTTAAAAAAATACTTTTCAAACTATTAATATTTAAAATATATTTTTCCACTAAGGACTATCTAGAAGACAAATCGATAGAATCTGTAAGTTAGATTAATTGACATCGCTGAGTGTGAAAACATTTGCACGCCATGTTATGGCGGGACATGCTGAAACAAATTTACTGTAACACGGTATTCGAACAAATAAATATTTTGATTTGATTTGCGGCTGTTGTCATTTAGCCACGAGCCCCGCCAACCAATGACACTAATATTCTAGCTAAGTTTATGTAAATGACTATAAAGGTACAGTTATCTTATAAATAGCAGGTCGAAGTTCTCATAAGTTAGACTTTCTACAATGACTAATGGTAGGTAATTATTTCAGTACGTGCGCAGGTCTCGGTTACATATGAACAATCGCTTTACATTGGCCCCGATACTGATAATATAATCGACGAAAGTTTTCTCGCTAGATGGTCTAGAACCATACATACGTATTGTGCTGAACTCATGTAGTTTGCGCGTCGATGTCCCCGCCACCCTGTATCCTTATTACTGGGTTCTGCGCGCGACTTCGTGCGCATAACATTTCTTGTTCCCCGACCTACCCCGTCGCATCGCAACGCCTGCCCGCGCTGATACTTTGTTTTCGCTTAGCGGCATTTTTCTCGGCTCCTAAAAAAGGTAGCGTGATGTTAAATAGCCTTCCTCAAGAATTGGGCAATCAATTGAAAAAATATTTTTTTAAATACGACTTGTTGTTCCAGAGATTAGCGCGTTCAAACAAACAACCTCTTCAGCTTTATTATTAGTATAGATATAGATAGATTCCATTATTTTCTTTCAGGTAAAACAATTAAGGGACTGAAGTAATATTATTTGAGCTGTCAAATTAGTTTGAATTGAAGAAAACTGCTAAAACATCGTGAGGAAACCTGGACATACAACTTAGACTGAAATCGTGAACACGCAGTAACAGGTGATCAACGCTCGTTCCTTCTCTGTATGAGAAGCTTGTGCGTGGTGCCAACCCTCGTTCCTTCTCTGTATGAGAAGCTTGTGCGTGGTGATCAACGCTCGTTCCTTCTCTGTATGAGAAGCTTGTGCGTGGTGACCAACGCTCGTTCCTTCTCTGTATGAGAAGCTTGTGCGTGGTGACCAACGCTCGTTCCTTCTCTGTATGAGAAGCTTGTGCGTGGTGCCAACCCTCGTTCCTTCTCTGTATGAGAAGCTTGTGCGTGGTGATCAACGCTCGTTCCTTCCATGTATGGGAAGTCTTGCACTATAGTGAGATAGAATAGAATACTCTTTATTATTACACCATATACATTACAGAACATAAGTATATACATTTTACAAAGGGTGACACAATTGGCGGTCTTATCGCTAAGAGCAATCTTTTAAAGGGGTTGCCTTTAAAAGATCGCTCTTAGCGATAAGATTTGGATTTGAGACAGCTTCAGATTGGCATACTTACAGTTCCCACCCTTAGACCCGCCCACCATTAGAGGTACATTAATAAAAGACCACTCCTATTTACGTACTTTACAACATCACAGTAATAAAAATGCCTTCACGACACTTCGACAATGTGCTCACATTTGTGCCGATCATAGGAGATACCGTTACTTCGGTTCGGTGATAGCTACCTACTTGAAAATACATTCAACGATCGTCCTCACGGGCCTCGGGGTTGACTCTCATAAGCATAATCAGCCTATAATGTTCCCACTGCTGGGACACACGTCTCCTCTCTGTGAGAGAGAGAGTGGGCCGGCCATCATGCGAGTACGGCGCGGGTCGGTGGAGACTAGGTACTCAAACCCACACATCAACCTGTAATCCCCGAAGGGTTAGGCAGAGGTGCGAGGTGGTGTGTGGCGGCTATGTACTCATGTGGTGAGAACCACCTCCTTGTGCAGGACACCACATTGTGCAAAATACTCGCTTTTTATTGTTTGTGTAATTATGTTTATTTTGGGAGGTCAACGATCACTACTGTTGTTCCTTGAAGTATGAGTGGAGAATAATTACTATTCAGCATAGATATCGAAACCCATCACGTCTGTAAAGTTTACATAAAAAAAACTGATTCACTACGACCATCATTATTTTGTAAGTAATCAATTTAGTTGGTTCAAGCCCATATACTGTGGCATGTTTACAGAATAATATCCTATGACAAATGAAGACGCCGGTCGCACATACTCGTAACTCTTGTCGAACCGCATAAATATCTTACTTGTTACTGTTTCTATTTAAAATAAGTCCAGATGTATTTGTTCTGAGCGCGTGACTGGAGTCGCAACTTTGATATTATAATGTCGGGATTACATTAAAAGAGTTTTTGTAACCTCCACTAGACCGAGTGACTTTGTAATGTACTTATATTCATGAAATGCTCGTGGCTAAATGATAACTGCCGCACGGGTCGAACGAGCGCAGTTGACAGTCGTTACGGGTCGGCAAAAACCCGAAAGTCTGGCAACCAGTCTTACCAAGAGGCATCGTGTTATCCAGTAACCGGGTTGTGGAGATCAGATAAGCAGTCGCTCCATGTAAAATATTGATATTTAGCTGCATCTAGTTAGACTGGAAGCCGACCACAAAATAGTTGCGAAAAAGTTAGGAGAATCGATTTTACCTACTATTTAGAAATTTAAAAAAAGTCAGATCATCAAGTAGAGTCAGTCTATCTGACTTCCACGGTCGGGTGCGGTTGGGGGACCCCCGTCGGTAACGAAGTTCCTTACGCGATACTCGCAAAACAACACCCATGTTGACATTATTTGCAGCTGCCATGTTGGATTTTCATTTTGACCTCAATATCGGCTTTAGCACCCTCAAAAACCATGAAAAAGATAGAAAGTCGCATAGAGGGGCATAACGCTTGTTCGTTACGTGATGGTTGCCACCAGTTTACTCCTACCGCAAGCCGCGTTACAGAACTTCGTTCCAAAAACATCAATAACTCATCACAGCGGTTGCCTGGAGGCCTGCGCCCAGTAGTGGACATACCAGACAACGTACCACCGATACATTATACACTATTACTATAATGATATATTTAGTATTTATTTTATTCTAAACACGCTAAAAAGTGGAGTTATGTGTAGAGTACGCGATGGTAATTCACACGGGGTCAGGAACCTTCGCGCTGGACGAACAACTTGTGGAGTCGACATGCACGAAGTAGTTTATGGCGAGAGAAAATGACACACATTTAACAAAACGCAAAAGTATTTTTTTTTTATAATACAATATCGACCCGCTCGTGCTGCACGGTTTCTACAACATGACCTTCCTCAATTAATTCTGTAAATGATGGTGAGAACTGAGAACTGAGAACTGAGAACTACATCAGAATTCGTTGCGTAGTTTAAAAGAACGCAGACAGACACTTAGAGCGACTTTAATTTATAATATCTATAGATAATTAACGATGAATTCATTTCTATAAGATATTTATTTCCATAGGTAGGTACAAAAATATTCGACACTACAGAAATTAAACAATTATAAATAATAGCTTCTTTACGCGGATATCCCGCGTGGATAGATAGATAGATAGATAGATAGATAGATAGATAGATAGATAGATAGATAGATAGATAGATAGATAGATAGATAGAGTACTCTTAGTTGTACACCATACAAATTATAAAACATAAATATACAAGAATTTTACAAAGGGTGGATATCGGCAATTATCCCTCGGGAACGTGCTCCGGGACAAAAAGTAGCGTGTGTCCTTCCCCAGGATACCATCTACGTATATCATTGCCTAATTTAATCGAAATCCGTTCAGTGCTTTAGGCGTAAAAATTAAAACAACATACACAGACATAGGTCATTTCGAATAAATTTATTATATTTATAATTATTTGGACACAAGCGGTACACATTTGTACCAGCTCATCCATGAATACAAATAAACAAATGGTTAGTGGTCGTCAGCTCCGCCTGTGGACGTCTGCAACACCAGCGGCATCGCAGTAGCGTCGCCAGGCCACAGACAAAACTGAAACGCCTGATATACCTGCAACTACACCAGCACCCACACCGAAACACAGCAACGTTGCTTGGTCTTACTGTAGGACAACAATCACAAAGGACACAGGCTTCTTCTCTGTGAGAGGGAGAGGGCCAGGCGGGCCCGGTCGGATCGGTACATGTCACATGTCTTTGAATTTTAGTGTTTATACTAATCTCTAGGGCAGTCATGTCTTCCCTCAGATACTTTTCACATCGCCCAAAAAATTAAAACAAATGCCGACTCCACCATTGTTCTAAATAGATTAAATCAGTACGAAATGACTCATCGTTTTAGGAGTCTTGGCTCCTTAGATCTAGACGTTAGATCTAGGATGAAACGTGTCTAATTTTTTGGCTGAAGACGGGAAAAAGAAAGATGTGAATTTTGAACTTTTTAGATCTCTAGATTTCTTGAGAAGTCTGCTGTATACTTTTGTAATCTGTATTTTGGGGTTGCCTAGCCAATTCCCAACTATTTTGGGGTCGCCTTCCATTCTAACCGGACGCAGCTGTGTACCAGTATTTTACATGGAGCGACTGTCTTTTCGACCTCCACAACAACTGTGTTGTGGAGGTCAAAAAGGCAGTCGCTAGGAAGTAACTGTACTTCATACACAGATGATGGCTGAACGTTTTTTTCAGGTATGTTTTGTCAGGACGGCACGGTTGGCGCAGTGGTTAAGCGATTGACTGCTGCGCTGTTTTTGTTTTTTTTTTTTGTGTCGCGGGTTCGATTCCCGCACGAACCAAATATTTGTATGACCTACAAGTAGTGGTCGGAGTCGAATCGATTCAGACAGGGCGGCGGGACGCCAGTGACTCCTGAATCCATGGTTAGTTTGCGCGTCGGACCTCAATCCAGATTCCGGGCTGCTACTGAGAAATTCCAGATAGAGAAACCTAATAACAATTTACCTGACTCAGGAACCCAGGACCTCATGCTCAGCAGTCGCGCTTGCGACCACTAGGCCAACGAGGCAGTCTGACTGACTAGATTGATCTAGGTGCAACTTAAACGTTAGACGTCCCACGGTAACAATAGGTATTATGTGAATGAATGTGATAACTTTGAATAGTTTGTCTATGGTCTGAACCCCTCAACATTCATTGAACAATCGTGGTGACTGGGGCTCTTTACTTCTGAAGTGAGAGAAAGGAGTTTTTCTCCACAGAGGTCAGGTAACATTCTAGTTATTTTATTTATATTCATCTTCTTGACGTCATCATTCCCCGCCACAATCCGACCTTCCTGCCCACCTCCCAATTATTTTGTGGTCGGCGCAGCTTGTCATCTTCCTCCTTACTTCTCTATGAGTCGTCTCAGTAGTCACCCCCTTTCTAGCCATATCATCTTTCACTCATCCATGGTGCGGCTGTTCATCCGTCATTCCTTTGGTTTTCTCCTACTCTTAAAGGCATCCACATTCATACTCAAAACTTTCTTGGTTTCTTTATTTGTCTGTTTTTTTAATTTTCTTCATTTTATATTCATCTACTTTCCATAATTATATTCAATATTTTCCCAAAATAAAAATAAGAAGCCCGACTCAGGAAGTAGGGTCCAAGCTGCCGCTGGTGAGGGCTCTAGAGAGAGGAACCTCCTCACTATGTGTGTCGTGTCCAGGGAGTACTGCTTTCTGAATGAAGCCCTTGAGCCAGCCGCGCAATGAAAGCCTCCTAAGGTGTTAGAAGCGCTCCACTATTACGAGTAGGCCATTGACCATAGCGACTATTAGGACAAAGATTGCATTTTTGTTACTCTTCCTAAAAATAAAGTTTTACACGGGCGAAAAGTGACGTACTCCTTACTGACTAAACCACACTTCAAAAATGATTAATCCGTTAAATTATTCCCAGCACGAATCGCCAAAAAGCCCATAATTCTCTGTAGGGTAAGAACCTACAGACCCCGATACAGAAAACAATAAAAGAAATCCCGTAAATTTGACTAAAATAAGTAATTTTCGTATGCGGCGCACGCACAGGCGGCCGCGAATTTTTTGCGTCGACACTTCTAACAGTACTGTCAACTGTTCACTTAATTTATCACCCTCACGATATCTGGATTAAGGCTACGGTAAATAATGTGCATTACAATTTTTGTTTAACATTTTTCGTAAAATATTTTTTTTTTCTTCAAAAATATTTTTCACAGAGTGACTATTTTTAAGATTATAGTGTTTTCCCGGCTGTGGAGTCCGTAAAAGGTGTCGCAGGTATAGGCAGACGGGTTTTCCTTTGTACTAACAATAACAAAATTATAACGGCTGAAAGGATTTGTATGAATTTGAGAATTACGTAGGCTACTTTTCACCCTGGATCGCACATGAAGTCGCGGGCAACAGCTAGATTTATTTGCATACCATAATGTGAAATAAGTTGTTAAAATAGGCTTAAAGCTAAGATACAGTTATGAACCCTGCAAGGGCACAGCAACATCAGTAAGGATAAATAATTAAAAGTAAAAATATTAAAATTAAACTAAATAATTAATAGCATTTAGAACATTAATAATTCTTAATTAAATTAAATGTATTTAGATTATAATAATTAATTAAATTAAATAATTAATTAATATGGTGACGTGTGTTACTTTGACTTGAATGCGGTTTTGCTGGATAAGCTCGAAAGATTGCTCAACAATGGTATCCGGTTCATATTCAATCTCAGGAAATATGACCATGTGTCGAGCTATAGGTCTGAGCTCAAATGGATGTCCATTCGCCAAAGAAGAGGTTTGCGCGCTTTGACTACGCTTTTCTCCCTTCTCAACTCTCCCACTCCTCCTTATCTCGTATCTCACTTTCAATACCTATGTTCTTCACACGCTAAGAATCTGCGTTCTTCTAACAATTTTCTCTTACTCTGTCCTTCTCATACGTCTGACTTTGTTCATTCTTCTTTTCATATTCAGTCCATTCTTCTTTGGAATGCGCTTCCCCTTGATATCAGGACACCAGTCGGTATGCATTTAAGCGGAAATTGCAGAGTTATTTTCAAAACAAATAGCGTAGAGTCATCTCAATATCTCTCTTCCTTGATTTTGTATATATGTTACAGTTAAAACCCGTTTTTAGATAGAACGCGTTTTCCCTAGTTAGAACTAGTTATTTCTAAATGCCTTTGTTAAAACTAGAAATGTGCCGCGGCAGCGGCCGGCGATGTGCCAGAAGCGAATCGCTTTTGGAAAAGGAAACAGTTAGGTTAGGTTAGGTTAGAGTATGACAAACAACGCACGAGCCGAGCGAGCGAAGCGAGCGTGCCGCGGCAGCGGCCGGCGATGTGCCAGAAGCGAATCGCCGGGAATGAACGAGCGCACAGCGCGTGGATGGCGCTCGGAAAGGGATTCTCCCGCACTTGTCGAAACTTGTCGAATCAGGCGATGTCTCGCGATCAATGAGAATAAGGTACGATCAATTTTGAGAACAGTTTTAACTGACTCACTTCGGAAAAACGCGTGTTGTCTAGTAAGAACTAGTTTTAACTGATATTCCATTTCAAGTATTGGTTAATTCTAGTTTTAACAAAGGCATTTAGTAAAAACTAGTTCTAACTAGGGAAAACGCGTTCTATCTAAAAACTGGTTTTAACTGTAACATATATATATATATATATATATATATTATAAGTTTGTATTATAGTACCTAATAGTATGTATGTGTATGTATATAACCTATTTATGTATTTGTTTACCTAGTTCTAAGAGTTTTTTTTTTATCATTGTCCCTCTCAACCAAAGCACCTGCCATCTAATCTCTTCACCACCCTTGGTTGACTGGTAGAGAATGCCTAAGGCATTAAGTCCGCCTTTGTACCTTTTTTTTGTGCAAAAAGATTAAATAAATAAATAAATAATTATACAATACTAGAGTTTAGATTAGAGTCGAATTAAAATTGAATTAGTTATTTATTTTATATGCGTGAATGTAATTGGCAAATGTAGAAATAATCTCAATTAAATATTTAAATTTTATTGCTATTCCAGTCACAGTTTATCATTAATGTATTAATTTATATTATAATAGCTTTTGTTTATTAGAAATAGCTTTAATTGTTTACTAAACATATTATATTTGTTTATTTATATTCGTAAGATGTTCCGGTAGTTTATTATATATTTTTATTGACATTACATAATATATGTACTTGATGAATGCCTTTTGAGTCGTGATGTTGGAATGTTTAGTCTGTTTTTGTGTCTTAGAGTAAATCTATTCTGTATGTCTTCTCTTTTAGTGTATAATTCGGGATATTTGCGAACAAATTTACAAATTTCATACACATAAAGGCAACGCAAGGTCAAAATCTTTAAACATCAAAGTGGTCAAAATTAGATGCTGCCACACAGCTATGGATGACAATGGACAATGTGTTACCTATTTTGCTTGGAATTACAAAATAATTATAATTTGAATCTGTTTACGTTAATTATCTATATGTAAAGGATTACCTCAAAAGTTTAGTGGTTGTAACTACAGCCGTCAAGGGTGAAAACCCGGGTTTGATTCCCAGATCAAGCACGCGGCGCGCTCCCCGTCTATCGCATTTTCTTAGAAAAGTCTGCCATTCAAGGCCGCGTTTTTAATTCCTTACAATAGCTTTGTTGCGTCTAAAAACAATTTCATTTGAATAAACCTGATCTATCTTTAAAAAAAACTCACGTGTGGACGAATGGACCCATCACGTTGCAGTCAGAAAATTACCAAAAGTTACAGTTTTAAGTCCTCGAAAAAGGACCTTGATGACCTAAACTGTCGTGAGATTATCGATAACAAAATACCATAGATTACGTGCAGGCCTCCCTAGAATGTAGTCGCTGGTCAATGGTTTATGCTCATCGTTTGGCGATGTTTTTTGTTGGCACATTGTGTTTTCATGTCACATATCTCTGAGACTGCCAAAGCCAAGATCAACTAGGTAGGGTTGGCAGAAAGAGAAAATGTTTGTTGAGTACCTATTTTAATTTTATTTGTTACTGAGTACTTAGCGTAAAATTAAATGAATAAACGGTGAAATTGAAAGTTTGAATAAAGAAGAGGGTGGAGAAAAAGGAGTTAATTTAATCACATAAACTCCTGTTAATCGTTATCGTGATGTCACGAAAGCTTAGAGTTAATAATGACAAAGTGTTTTGAGTTCAAGTTTCAGTTGACAGACGAAGTGGTATTCTGTGCTTATTTAATGATTTTAAAAATTATGATATTTCAGTGACTTTTTTTATTTCAGTTAGTAGTTAGTGGGATGTGCGCTAGCCTAACTTTTCACCTACCTACCTACATACGATGTAAAATTCTGAAAAAAAAATGGGGTTGATAGAACTTAAAAAGCACTTTCAATGGAAATTGTTTTGAAGAATATGCGTCGTGTAGTTTTTGAGATATAGAATAGTTTCGGTTACAACCGCAGTTATAACCATGTGTTTCATTTTCTTTGAGAAATACCTACCACTATGAAATACGTCGAACTTATTTTAGCTGTAGATAAGATCTAAAGACTACGGAACCCTTCACTACACGTGGTCGAAAAAGCTTTTTATTTTTTTAAATTTCGCCCACATTTTTTTGCTGACCGTACAAAATGATTGCGAATTCCTCGGCTAAGGTACACTCCAGACGTTTATAAAAGACGTCCACATCACCTGCATTGTCCATAGAGGCGTATTCTCGAGACAACCCGGGTGTCCCACCAGTACTGGAGAAGAATCGCTAGTAGTTCAAGTACTTACTAAGTGAAGACAGTGTTTTTTGAAAGTGTCGGTGAAAGAAATAAAAATTATTTTGAAAAAAAAGTAAGTAGGTACCTATTCATAATTTTTAGTGCATTTTTTTGTCTGTGTTGTTGCGGAGTTTGTTGCGCCAGTTCTTCTTCTAAGCGAAAGCACTAGGAAGTGGTGAAGGGCGGGCGGGCCGGGGGACTGACTTATGTGATTTTGACGTTCGAAAAGTGCTGATTCTCAGCCTAGTTTGAATAATTTGATTTAATTTGATGTGACTTCAAAAGAATGACTATTGACATAAAACTAGTCAAACAATTGTCTTAACTAATCCTCGCTAATAAATCAACCGTACAGGGTTTAAAAGTCTCGATTTTATATCTTAGAAAACGTGGGATAAAAACTTTTTCCTAATGCGGAAACGAACCCGGACAACCTGGAACCTCGACAAGCCAATCGCTTAGCCACTGCACCTAAACTGTACTGTCAGATGCAAACTGCTAGCCACATATCAAATATTTAGTGTATTAATGACAATCACCATTTTTGGGAAAGCAATGAAACTTGTGATGGTCATTGACATTTTCAACGGTTTCAAATTACCAACCCGGAATGAGCAAGCTCGTTCGTTCTCTGTATGAGAAGAAGCCTGTCTTGCACTTGACAATTTACTGAAGTGACTGAATTTTTTTTAATATTAAATTTAAAAAAAAACAGAGCTGTGGGCGAGCCAGTGGTGGACCGCGACTTAAGAGTAGTAGGTCGTAGGTTCGAACCAAACAGGCGCTTTACTTTATGTAAATTCACATCACACATCACCATTGCTCTCAAAACTGCGAAGGAACACCTCGTTAGGAAACCCTTGTCCTAGATGTCCTAGAACCAAAAATTCGAAGACATGTTACATCTTCTTATTCGCACTGTGCCCGCGTGGTGGATTAGGGCCCACTCCCTCTCACCGAGAGGAGGCCTGTGTCCCAGCAGTGGGAACATTATAGGCTGATTTTGCATATTATGCTATACTTGTGATTGAATTGTCATTTTCCGAGTTGCTATTATTTCTAAGTTCAAGAGTATGTATGAGTTTATGTTGGCATCAACTTAAATGTATATAACTTATGTGTACTACTGAATAAATAAATAAAATAAATAAACAAATAAGTAATGACGTTTTTGGTCATAAATAAACTATAACCTTTTGTACGTGTGAAAGATTACATCCATCTAAGATTTGACCGCGGCAATTGAAGCGAAACTATCAACGTTACGGAACGGCTTTTCAGTGGCAATATTCTGAAAATGTTGACTAATGAGACCGTTCGGTTGCGCGTTACATTGCGCGCTCTCATTGTTTTCAGATAACTACAGTTTGTCTTACAAACTATGTTGTCTAGTGTTACTCGTAGCTCTTGTCTCTATGTATTATAATTGTCACGTAACGTTCATCACATATTCATTCGACGCGCAGTTTCAGTACTTCATGCGACCGAAATGACCTTTTATTTTGGTAATGTTCGCCGGGTCATTGAGCTCTATAAGATTGCTCTACAAAAATATTATTTTCAACTTGTAAATTACATAAAGTTTATTCTTTTACAGCAAAACCAACATGGCGTCATTGCGGGCTAGACATCTGCTGGTACTGCTCCTGGTGACGGTCGTGAAGGCTGATCGTTTTAGGAAAACAGAACCTGCTGATAGTTCCATCGTTAAAGCTTTGAGGGTTCGTACACAAAGTCCTTATAAGCGTGATGACTCACGACTGCCTTGTTGACGTTAGTGGTCGTAAGTTGGACTGCTTGGGGAGGCCGGCAGTAGACGTCGGTCGTTCGCCTGAAATGATGATGAATGATGAAGCGAAGCTACGAAGAGTGGGGTGCTGAACTGGATTTTGAACTGTATTCTCCGGGTCTTGAAGAGCTATTACAGTTTTCCTTGGTTTCCAGTTTATAGCGAATTCAATAGCCATCACCTGCCTCCTATACAGGGTGGCAGGACATCGATGCACAACCTGTTACCATGGATTCAGTACATGATTCTGAAACCCCCGGGTATAAAATTTTAGTCGGTTAAAAACTGCAATACCTACGCGGCCAAAATGTACATATGAAAAGCTATTTTTTTAAATAACGGTAACGTAATACTTCTACGCTGTGGTGTCTAGAATCATAATTATTTTGCTGAATTCAAGGTTTCAGTTTGCGCGTCGATGTGCCTGCCACCCTGTACAACACGGGACTTAGATCTGTGGTGAAATAAGGCTGTACTCCACACGTCCGGCTAGCCTTTAGAATTATATTAAATTGAAGATCTTACAAATAAAACCAGAAATATAATAACATTTTGTGTTTTCAGGAAGTATCAAATACAACGCAAGCCACAGACACGTTAAATCTCCCAGCCAACGCGTCGTCCATCCGCGAGAACATCACCGACACCTTCAGGTACGTGCCTTCATGGAGTGGTACTAGTATGAACTCCTTACCTCTCACATAGAACAGAGATAGGCCTTCGTAGCAAGTTCAGCAACATAACCGTTTTGAAGGTAGTCGTTGTGAAAGCAATCAAGCTAATCATGTACTCCTATGTATTTGCTTGTTAACACAATCATGTACGCTCAGATTATTTCACAAGTTTAATTAATCAATATCTTTAGATTAAACTAGTGTCGAAGACTTCACTTAACCACGACATACATAAATAGTAGTTAAGTAGGCTAGACTACTCGTACCTAACTACTATTTATGTATTTTTGTACATAACATAACGGCATTGCTAAATGCCGTTATGGTGAACAGCGGGGTAACTGAGTAACACACTGAGAGTAGCAATGGCTTTCATTTTGACAGTTCATCACCATTGATTGCGTTATTTACGTTGTTGAGCAGACAAATTTCTCGAACATATGAAGCAATGGATTAGTAATATCCTTCAATATCATTTAGATTATGTTTGAAAGTGTGTTACGCAAGTAGAGTGCTGAAATATAATCAGAACGCTGTTGTGCTCTTAATAGCTCCCACCGTCGGAGCAGATCTTCGAACCCTGTAGAACATTGCCACGTGCGACGACATTGTAAAATGAACTTAACGTAATGGTTCTTCCAAACTGGATATTTACTCACTCGTATCGCAGACAATCGGAAGGACGATGATTTCGTACCATCAGAATAATACAGCTCTTAATCAAACAGGCACGCAATTAGAACTGCTAAACCGAAGCTTAATTTTTGTCCATAGCTGTGAAAACCGCACCTACGGCTACTACGCAGACGTGGACAATGATTGTCAAGTATTCCATGTCTGCTTACCCTCGCAGACGCCTTCAGGTCGCAATGTTACCTACCGCTGGAGCTTCATCTGCCCCAATGAGACTATCTTCAATCAGGTACGTTATGATTAATTCTGTACTTAATGTGGTGATTGATTCAATAGCTGATTGGTTGATTAATTTACAAGCTGAGTGATTGATTAATTCAAAATTGAAATACATTGAATTTAAAGAAATACTGGTCAAATAATAGACGTAAATATTTCGATATGGAGACTTTTTAATGACATAATTTAGTCACCACCAATTATCATAGCAGATGGATACAATACTTAAATCATTAAAAAATGGCGTTTAGTGCCTTAAGAGGCAGTTGGCGTTCATTCCGGACAAACGTATTCCTCGGTTTTCTCTCAGATTAATGATACTTCTTGAGCAAATATTTATTTACGGTGTAATGTATGTATATCTACCACTGCCATGTCCAGATTTGTTCTATGGCGTACTTATAATAATTATAGAAAAAAAATATAAAGGCAGAGAAACCAAACATACGAACATGGCCGTGGTAGATATTATAGAATGTATTGTAAAAAATATTGCTCTATCTAGATAGAGCAATATTTTTTACAATACATTTCCCTGGGAAAACATGGGAATAAAGGTGAGCACGTTTCCTCTTAAGCCACAAGCGATTTCTTGCCTCCTGAAAACATTAAAAATGTTGACACCTAGTGATATAAAATTATATTGATTGATTCACTAACCCGAACGACTGATTCAATTGCAGGAAGTCCTAACGTGCACAAGAGTAGCAGATGCAATCGACTGCAAAGATTCACCCGACTTCTATCACTTGAACATGGAAATAGGTAAAGAATCAAACAAAACTGAAGTAGTAAAAGATACAAAAGATAACCGAAAGATACAGAAAAGAAAACAAGAGAAGAGAAAAGAGAACATTGTTATGGCAAACGTGGTAAGAGACAATGTGAAGGATGAGATGTATGGGCATCCAGAACCCATTGAGTTGACCAAGAAGGGAGAAAACAGTCCAGTTCTTATTGAAGCAGTCATAGAGAGTGTAGACTCTGAAGTAGAAGATGTAGAAATGGAACAAAAAAGAGAAGAAGAGATGGACAGAATGGTTATGGAGAGGAATATGAGAAACGCGAGGCAAATGAGTCGTGGCATGTTCAGGTTTAAGGGCGATGTTTAGTTATTGATTCAATGTACATATGTATTTGCTGATTGATTCAATGTATTTGCTGATTTATTCATGTTTTGAAATTGTGTTTTTTCAGATTGGTTTTTGGCCTATCGATAATTTTATAAAAGTCTGAGTTTATGTCAAAATTCTAGATGATAAATGTTTTTACAGATTTTAGACAAACTTACTTTTTAAAGAATTGTGTAAAAAATGCGTTGATGGACCAAAAATTGACGAAGTACTTTGAAATTAAAAACGAAGATATTGTGCCTTATCCCTAAGTTTCGCAGTGGCCAAACAAATATATTCTAAGTTGCAATAAGCTAGTTTTAAGTTATTGTAAATAGAGACTTGAATTTTGAAGTATAAATAAATGAAAATGTTCATTTGTAAAAATTGATTTTTTTCCCTTTTTACTTATATTTATACTATGTTATAAAAGAAATATTAATATTACTTATACAAAATACGATATTAATACAACGGGTGTAAAGTTATACGAAAGAAATCTTAATAACGGCTAACATAGGTAATTTAAATCACTTAATTTCTCATAGATCTGCGAGTTAGAAGTTAACAAACCGCCATTACTCCTGAGTTATGCTTCCTATGGCGCCGATTCCCTTGTTCACAAACTAAACTAAATTTAAGTTCAGTGCATCTTTTTTTTCTATTTCATTAAGAAAAGGACATAAGATAAATATTAGTTTAGTCCTGTCAAATTAGTCAACGCCTGACGTAAATTGACGTATTTTTGGAGGCATGTTTTTAATCTCGTCTAATTTGTCTATGCAGTATCTTAATTTTCCCCCATAAGCAGGCGTCTAGACCAACGAGGTAGTCTGTTCAGTCATTGTTTCAATATTTAGTTCTTTTTTGATTTTATGATATAGGTTTGTAAGTATTTTTTAATAGCTAATAATTTTTATTTGACTCTGTATTTGTGTCCGGTCGGTGGCAATAGGCTCGCCCCTGATTATGATGATATTCTTATAGATTGCGGTGACCACTTACCATCAGGTAGGCCGCCTGCTTCTTGACCACTCAATTACGACCCTAAGAAATTAATAAGATGAAATTCATACATTAACCAATGTTATGAATTTAATCATTTCTTGTAAGACCCAGTTCACATAAACGTCTTTGTTTGATTAGCTATAAGTCCCAACAGACCGTTTTATAGTACAAGATGAAAATCACTCGTGCAAATCAAGCTTTAATCTCAATTCGGTTAATAAGAAAATCTTATTATTTCTATTTTACTTAACTGACAAGGTTTTGACCAAAGAAGGTGAGCTGTTGCACAGAGCCGTCAGAGCTGCGAAGCTTGGACAGATAATTGAACCTTGTTTGAAGCTCGCGCCGACTCGTGTGAAGTTACTAACACTAAACGATTATTCGATGCGTACATGATACAGGTGATATCACCTGCAAGATCTTCCTGAGAAATTCCTTAATCACCAGACTAAGGTAGACGGTGAAAAACGAAAATCGATTAAAATTCGACCCAATAGCACAAGTGCACACAAACTAAAATAATCAACGATTAGCATTTACAGAAATTGAATTAGCATAACTTCTCAATTAAAATATTGTAATGAATAGTTGACATTCTGCAGTAGAACTAGGTTTATTACGATTGGTCACCGCCATAAATCCAAATGAATTAAAAATCAACATGGCCGCGAGCAAGCCGTGTGTCGTTGGAAAAAGTAATTAATTCTTATCATCTACCCAATTACCATTTCTACGGTTGATTTCAATCAAATAGCTGGCTTCTTAATCGTGAATTAGTATCGAGTAGAAATTACCTAGATTTAAAACAACAAAAAGATGTTATGAAAAAAAATGCTGCTGGTATTCTTAATTTTATTCACGAAAGTTCTGGCTGATAGTGAAGAAGATAAATATGTTGATCTTTTACCAGATGAAGAGAAACAGCAGTTTTTAGACAAGGTAGCGAGGAGAATACTTAAAGATGTTGAAAGCCGGGAAAACGTTAAGGACGCTGAGAGTGGAGAACTGTCGGATGAACAGTTGAAACAACATACTGAATATGTCAAAGCAGTTTTAAAAGAAGAACAACAAAACATAAGAAGAAGTAAAGGTGACGATGTTAAAGACACAAAAGGGAAACCAGATTCTGATGAAAAAGAGACTTTAGGTGTAAAACCTTTGGGAACTGAAAAACTGTCTTTACCTGATTTGACTCTACGGGAAGAAAGAAGGGACATTGCTTCCGATGATAAAAATAACACTACAATTGGAATAGTTACCGAAAATGCACCTATTATAAAAAGATCAGTACAAGAGGATGATGCCAAAAAAAGTTATGAGACTGACGAAACGACTTCTGAAACATTGTACAGAGTAACAAAAAACAACGTCACGTCTGAAGAATCTAATGAAGTAGAAGCTACTAATGAAAAAGTTGAAAACGATAACGTTGCAACTGAAGCAAAAGTCTTATCTGGGAAAAGTTCGAAAGTAAATGGATCTACACCTACAGGTCATGAGAATGATGAATCGGAATCAGTGGATAGTAACCAAAGCGTTTCCAATGAAAGCGGTGCACATAACGTATCAGTAAAAGGTATAAATGAACCATTGTCGCGTAGATCAAACAGCAATGACAGCATATTAGCGGGAAATAAAACAGAAAGTAGTACTACAACTTCTAAAGTGATGGGTGTGAAATCAACTGAAAATAAGTCAGATGAGTATAATAATGTTTCGACTGCTAATAAAGAGTTTACGACAACATATCCGTTTGAGAGTAGTTCTATAAAACATACGACCACTGAGAGTACTACCTCTGATAATCCACTATTAACAACGACAATAACGACAAACAAAAATAAAGATTCTGAGCCATTACAAAAATCTACAAATTACACTAAAAAAGATACTGAAAACGAGGTTGGGACAACAACAAAGAGCACATTCGCTGATGAAGAAACAACGGAATCCGTCCCATCAACAACGGAGTTCGTCCCAGAAACTACAAAAGTAGTCCCAGAAACAACGACTGAACCCGCAATTTTGACGACAGAAGCTATGACAGAATCCACTACTGTTCTTGTTACTACTGAAAACACTAGTACTCCTGTCGTTACGACAAAAGATACCAAGGTTGTAGTCGAGGACTTCACATCAGCACCAACTATAACAACCAGTGTACAATCTACAACATTAAAATCTCGTAAAACTACGAAAAAAAAGAAAAAGCCAGTTTTCAAACAACGTGCATTATCCGAAGAATTAACAACCGTGGCTCTAGGATCTGATGAAGAGTCTGTAGAGGCAACAACGAAGAAGATAATTAAGCATAAAGTAGTTATGTATAAACCCCAAAAATATATCGTAGGCCCAAAAGCGAAAAAAATTGCAGAAGCAGAAAAAGATAGCATTCAGAATAAAAACTTCATTGAATTGGAAAAACATTATTATGACAATAATTATAACGATAAAGTAGGAAAACAGTACCATGTATTTGAAATCCGTAAGTAATTGACATTTTAAGATAGATTTTACTTTATTTTACTTAAAGTTAGATGTGGAAGTAGAACATCAACACACATTTCGTCAGTTGTTTAGTACTCCATGTTTCGAGGAGCCAGCCTATGCTATTATACAGGTTGAAAATGATACATAACCTGACCTGGGAACAGAATCCAGGACCTGCCGTTTAGTAGTGGCATTTGTGGCCACTAGACTGACAACTCAATTATGGGCAGTGAACAAATAAATAAAAAAAACCGGCCAAGTGCGAGTCGGGCTCGCGCACCGAGGGTTCTGCACTTTGTAGGTATGTAGGTAACTACACATTTACGGTTTTCGGATTTTTCCTTTCTTTGTGCTACATGACATTGCTTCTTGCCAAATTTCATGATTCAGGTCAACGGGAAGTATCCTATAGGTTATGATGCCCTTGCGAGTGTCAAAATATGCGGCATAAACATAAACGCCCGTATCTTTTGATTGCGTTGACTTAGAAGTTTGATTTTTCACTGCTTCAAGGGATTGCAGCCCTGAGTATTTGATATTAATTTCAACTTGATAACTCCACGCGTTGCTGAGAAAAAGGGTCTTGACAGATGGACAGACAGGCGGAACAAAGAAGTGATCTTATAAGGGTTCCGTTTTTCCTTTTGAGGTACGGAACCCTAAAAATGCACCAGTCATTATTATATCCTAATCTCTTTACAGCCCCTGATAAATCACCATTCATCAAAGATGAAGAACCCATAGCCGACCAGCCATACTACGTCCCTATATACAACTATTCACCAAACAATGCTTACTTCAATCCAAAAAATCGTCTCGGACCAAACGCTGGAGACTCCAGTGAGGCAAATAATGCCATCTTCAATGATGACGATGATGACATAGACCAATTAGATAAAACAGAAACACTGAATTTTAAAATGGAGTACGATAGAACGTTCGATAGTAAAAGAAAAAAGTTTGGCAGCAAACAGAAACTATCCCATAATATACATAAACAACCACCGCAGAACAACGAACATGTACCAAGAGGCAAAATAAGACCTGAAGATTATTTAGATTCTGATTATTATTTCGGAAGAGTCAGAAAGGAATTGGGGAGAAGAATCAATAGGGAGTATTTGGATAAATTCCCTAATTCCGATGAGACTGATCACCCAGCGCGTAGCATTCAAGAAGGAAGTTTCAAAGACCATGTTAGAGCAGTCAGGAATATACTCTTTCATCAAAAATCTTTTGGACTGCTAGATAAAGATAAGTATGGTAAGGACGTTGCCAATGAAGTAAGAATGGGCCGCATGAGAAGCGAAGCCAAAAACGTTATACGCAAGGGTCTAGATGAAGATCCTGATAATAAACAAAATAAACATAATAATATCGCTATTGACTACGATTTCGGTAGAGAGAAACCAACGATTGAATCGAGTATAAATCAAGATGGAATAAACAATATCCATATACAAAAGGTGGGCTATTTAAAACAAAAGAACAGTACGAAAGAATTATATGTGATGGATGACTTTTTCAAAGTTAATGTAGAGAAATATATCAATGAAAATGGTTTTACCCCAGTGCCACTGCTTCTATATCAAGCTACTACTACCAATTTAGATCAAGGAGATGAAGTAATCGCTTATTTAAGAGACAGCGACAATGAAACTAGTGTTGTCAAAAGAGATGAAAGCAACAATGAAGAAATCACAATCGCTACACCAACTCAAGCCGATAGTCCTAATAAAAACAATACTACAGAAAAAACACTAGATGTTAAATTAAATCTCAGACGGAATGACGTCATTAAAGTCAGCGTATATCTACAAGTATTGAAGGATATGGTAACTCTTGATAATAAAGCTCTGGTGCAATATGACTGGCTGGGTACTACGGTCGATATACAGGCGGCATTACAAAAGTTGTTCGAGTTAACGTAAGTAAATAATTTAAAGTATCTTAAGCTTTCTACGTATCGACGAACCCCTTGGTGTTGCAGGTAGCTATAGTATAGGTGGTCGTCACCACTATCCATCAGATGAGTCGCATTAGGGCGTAGAACGACGGTATATCTTCTTTTCCGTACCCTTTAAATTAGAACATAACAAAGCTGGTATATTGGAAAAAGTGCAAATTCGACCGTCCACTGCTACGCAGGTACCTCTCAGGTTAACCTAAGAGGTTGTCTGGTGCTCAACCGGGCCATCCTGTTGATGCCTTAATAATTTATATATTAAGGCATTAACAGGGTTGCTCGGTTAATAAAATAAGTCCTTATAGCGACTACATGCTAAAGGCGTCCCCCTATGGGGTACGGATCTCGGCTTTGAGCGTCACTGGGAGCAAGGTACAGGCAGGATTAGATTATATGGTACATTTGTTTGCCAGCTCCGCACTTGTGCGTAGCGTTTCCGTGGGTGGCAGTGGAAGGTACTTACCGTCTACATTTTCATACAAAGTAAAGCTATACACTTGCGTAGCGCTATGCAGCGCCGCCTCAATACAGGGAACGTCCTTCCCCGCACGAACGCTGTCACGAAGACTATACATAATTTAATTGCACCGCTGCATCAAATGTCTTCCTCCTTTTCAAAGATCTAATTCATACACATTTCAGTGCCCTAGTAGCAAACGAACAAAATGTCCACCCAGCAGACATGGAAATCTTAAAATACGTACTCTTCCTACACAAACTAGCTATTGAGATTTTTGAAGCCAACGATTTTGGAGCTCAACTGAGGAAGAAGTTAGTTCTACCTAGAAACAAGAAGAAGCTAAAACATCACCTGCTGAAGGATAAGGACTTCATAAATAAGGTCTGGCTGTATCTGAGGAAAGAAGTTCCGCAGGTCAATGAGTACGGAGCTTTGAAACATTTGAATACATTTTTGATAGGTGTCGAAGATGGTTTGTATGATGTAAGTATTTAATATGTTGATGATAATAATCATCTGTCTAGCTTTTCCCAACTAAGTTGGGGTTGGCTTGGAAAAAGAGATGTAGTGCCAACCGCAAATAAATTGAGATAAATACAGGAGGATGCTGATGATGATGATAGGCCAAATATTGACGAAGTCGAGTTTTGTCACGATGTTTTCCTTCGCCGTTTTGAGAGCATTGGTGATGAAATTATTCACGCAATGTAAAGCACCCGGCTGGGTTCGAATCCACGGCATAGAACTCATAAGGCGGGCCGTTCACCCGGCTGGGTTCGAATCCACGGCATAGAACTCATAAGGCGGGCCGTTCACCCGGCTGGGTTCGAATCCACGGCATAGAACTCATAAGGCGGGCCGTTCACCCGGCTGGGTTCGAATCCACGGCATAGAACTCATAAGGCGGGCCGTTCACCCGACTGGGTTCGAATCCACGGCATAGACTCATAAGGCGGGCCGTTCACCCGGCTGGGTTCGAATCCACGGCATAGAACTCATAAGGCGGGCCGTTCACCCGGCTGGGTTCGAATCCACGGCATAGAACTCATAAGGCGGGCCGTTCACCCGGCTGGGTTCGAATCCACGGCATAGAACTCATAAGGCGGGCCGTTCACCCGGCTGGGTTCGAATCCACGGCATAGACTCATAAGGCGGGCCGTTCACCCGGCTGGGTTCGAATCCACGGCATAGAACTCATAAGGCGGGCCGTTCACCCGGCTGGGTTCGAATCCACGGCATAGACTCATAAGGCGGGCCGTTCACCCGGCTGGGTTCGAATCCACGGCATAGAACTCATAAGGCGGGCCGTTCACCCGGCTGGGTTCGAATCCACGGCATAGAACTCATAAGGCGGGCCGTTCACCCGGCTGGGTTCGAATCCACGGCATAGACTCATAAGGCGGGCCGTTCACACTAGGCCACCACTGCACTTTAAACTTCTTCTCAAAGTTATAATAACAACGAATTTTTTGCAGCTACACGACGCAATTAAAAACATAGCGAAAATAACAAAATATAAGAACCAGCATTGGTACCAGAACTTGAAAGATTTATACATAACCACAGACGAGAAACACCTCCTAGAGTTATTACTACATATGACATCCTTACGCCTCTTTAGTTTAATAGAAGAAAGTGCCAAGAACGGTCTAGAAGATGACTACATCCAATATATGAAGAAGCACAGGAAGCACTCGAAGAGAACTTTGGAAGAGATGATGTTTGTGATGGAGATTTTGGAGGAATACAATAAATTTGTAGAATACTCGTAGAATGTTGTTGTTTTAGCATTGAAAGAAAGAAAGAAAGAAAAAGTATTTATTGCGACTCGTACAGGATTAAAAACTAAACTAAACACAGTTAAAAATAAAAAAATAGAACAAATATTTATAAAAAAAAAAAAAAGTAATAAAAAATAAAATGAAACAGAAAGTCCTATACGAGGCCAAAAGGCTCCTATCTCATCATGATGCTTTGACATTTAAAAATAAATGTCGCAGCGCTGGTATTCTGATAGGGCCCGCTGTGATGCCATTCGTACTGTGATGTCTAGGGATCTATATCTATGTTTTAGCATTCGTACTGTGATGTCTAGGGATCTATATCTACGTATAAACATAAGCATAATCAGCCTATAACGTTCCCACTGCTGGGACACAGGCCTCCTCTCTGTGAGAGGAACTGGGCCGTAATCCACCACCACGGGCCCAGTGCGGGTTGGTGGACGTCACGTGTCTTGGAATATTTGGTTTTAGGACATGCTGGTTTTCTCACGAAGTTTTCCCTCCCAGGTTTGGGAGTAGTGGGCAGGTAATGAGTACAAAGTAAAGTGCCTGCTGGTGGCTGGCGACCATCGTCATCCTAGATCATAGAGATTTCTTTATTATAATACGTAGGTTTGATGTCAATGAATTTTACACACAGGTTTATGTGTAAAATTCATAAATATTAAACTCACGGAAACATTCGTTGGGTAGTTTATAAGAACAAGGCGATCACACAGACAGACACGCAAAGTGACTTTAATTTATAATATGTATAGATTAAGAAATCTCGAAGTTTTGTTTTGTCAAGTCGTAGAAAAGAGTCGTCAGTAACGTATACATATATAAAAAGCAGCATGAAAATTGCTTCAGTAGTTGCAAAATTGATTTAGTTTTCGAGAAAGTCGCAGACATACAAACATACAAATTGAATACAGAACAGCCTTTTTTTAAATGGTTAATAATAATAAACGAGTTTTCACAACAAACTTTATTGAAAAACAATTCCTATGCTTATTTCGTAACTATACTAAAACTATACTAAAATCACATAATTATTATTTTGGTATACAAAACTTTTACATACTGAAATATTTTATCAAAACTTTTGAGGTAACATTACAATTGCAAATAAGTACATAAGTCGTAGGTACTTATGGTAGGTACTCTAGTTTCAGTTACATGATTGCGTTGCTTATGTATGATCCCAAAAAAACATGTAAGGAACCCATATGTTGTAAATTACATAAGTACCCATACATAAACTATTTGCCTATATATCTCGATTTTCAAAAACAACGTTTTAAGGCTTACAAACTGTCACAGTAAAATAATACATCGAATCAAAAGATAATTTCAGTAACATTTAAATTTCAGTGTAAAAAGCACCTCGGAATGTTGTACATACTGTTATGACAAATATACATTTAGACGGTAATTTACAACACCTTTGTTCCCTTTGTGTCTAAAAACCAGCTAGGTTTCTACGTAAAGTCAAAATCAGGAAAATTAAACGCCAACAAAATGAAGGACGAGCGTTTTGTGGGACTGTCTATGTAATGTTGACGCTTAAGAAAATACTGGTTTTCGACCTAGTTGAAATAAATGACTTTTGATTTAGATTCAATTCATTTCTGAAGTGGATCTAAGAAGTTTCACTTTCAGCGGGATTGTCCGAAAGGGTTACCGCTACCCCGGAACATAAAGGGCGAAGGAAGGAACATGGGTGGGTTTTAGTCAGTAAGAGTCTGACACTCCCTTCCGCTCCACCCAGAGCGGGAGCGGTCATTTGATGATTTCCCACCAGAAAAAAAAAAGACGTTTCACTTTTGTTCATTTTTGCCTTTCATTCTTTCACTCGAAATGAAACGTTTGAACACAGAATAAATCAAAAGTGCAAAATGAATTTAATAGTTATTTATTTTAGCACTTTCACTTGAATACGGAATGATCGAAACATTAAATGAAAGGAGCAGATGAAAGCATAATCAGCCTATAATGTTCCCACTGCTTGGACTCCGGCCTCCTCCACGCGGGCCCAGTGCAGGTTGGTAGATGTCACATGTCTTCAAATTTTTGGTTCCAGGACAAGCCGGTTTCTCGATGTTTTCCTTCATCTTTTGATGAACATTGATTACTATGTAATTTTGTAAAAATGAACGAAGCGTCTGATATCTGCGTTATGTACAAATATAACCATTGTTCTTTCTCTAGATTTCCATTATGTGTTCTGGCTCGGATTAAATTGTTTAAGGCCAACAACATAACATTAGGCATATAATACAATAATGTTCAGGAGTTATGAATCCGGTCAGACTGTAAGCCGACCGGAACATGGTCGGGACCAGGAAGGCAGATTTTAGTATTGTTCCTTTATTTGTAGCCTCTTGCGTGCAAACTATACATAGTGTTTATATATTAATTTATCAATATATTAATTTAACTAAAATACTTAATTATTGGAATGGTTATTATCTTGTTAACTGAAATGGGAATCAAAGAAAACCTCAACACTTGTTCTTTTAATGATCAAAAAAGTATTTATCACACAATTTTAATAATTTAATTAAATGACTTCTCAATAGAGAACACAGTTTTTTATGGCCAGATACAGCTTTCATAAGAGTCGTTGTACACTGTGAGGTTTCTTTATGCGGGCTTTACACAGGTGACTACAAAAATCTTCGGTTAGGCCGCAGATGACTACAATCGCAAATTCCAAAGTAGAGTAGGTTTCGATTTTTGCCCTGGAACGACAGGTCGCTTGCGGTAGGTGACTAAAATCGAGTGTGAAAATGCTCAGTCGCAGGCGATCGCCCGCCGCATGAAGGTCGACATTTTGATGCAAAATGAACTAGTCACCTGTGATTTTTATCGACCCGTGTAAATGGGGTGGCGATAAATCCCTCAGGTAGCGCGCGCTGGCTGCACCGCAGAACAATCGTGTAAACTTGTATATGACACGGTCCACCACCGGTCGTGTGATATACGGCGACGGCGACGTGCCGTAGTGCCGCGTGTCGTCAACAAGCTTCCATAGTGATCCATACAATACCGACGACCGTGCCTACATACGGCGAATAAATCGTAGTTTTTCGTGGCAATGTTTTATGTACAACGGGTTTAACTTTATCTTGTATTTTTCTTAAAGCACCAAACCATTACTTCCTTTCCCTTCCAAAAGTTTTCTTTTACCCCCAAATCCGTAACTGTGTCACTTATAAAACTATGTGTGTACCTTGAACTCACTAGGCAACCAATAATCTTCTATTTAGCGTCGATAGCATTATGGCAATCCAAATGAACTCGGCACAGCATTCGGGTACGTGTTTGGCGCCATCACTACCGTCCATCACTTCCTGTAACGTGCAGCTGACACGTAGAACATGATACTAAGTGTCACATCGTTTGTAGAACAGCACCACATTTACACTCCAAGGCGGAGTCGTCTATGAATCTCCACCTGAACAAGGTTTTCCAACCAATTATTTTAACCAATAGTTTGGCTCAGGCCGTAGAACGTTCAGTCTTCCATATCTGTCATCTATATCTTTCTTTGGTAACTGCTCGTAAAAGATATCTAGTAATAGTCTTATTGGTGTTAAGGCGAATTGGGCCATTATCTCTACCAATAATGTACGAGTTTATAACAGCACCCGAATGTTAAAATTAATTAAAAAAGTTCGGAAAGCAAAGTTGGTTAAACCGTTGGTCGCGACTATCATTTGTAGATCTTTGATAGTCGTTACAAGTAGTCAGAAGCCCGAAAGCCTGACAACCAGACTTACCATGGGGTATCGTATTACCCAGTAACTGGATTGTAGAGGTCGCTACATGTAAAATACTAGTATTCAGCTGCACCCGGTTAGACTGGAAGTCGACCTCAACATAGTTGGGAAGAGGCTATATATGCAGATAGATTGATAAAGAAAAAGTTCGGCTCTGTAAAGCGTCTTCTCACACAAACCTGTGTGCCTGTCTCTTTCTTGACCATATTAACGCCCGAGTGATATAGTTTATGAGTTGCCTAGTGAATACAGCGGTGGAACTATCTAGCACTCATCACGCCTCAGTTTCCAGTTCCGCTTCTATCTCTTCAGGAGTTCGCAGGTCTATCGCGAACCTCTTCTTCGTAGGTACTTCGTCGTACTCTGGAAGGAGACATAATTTAGATTTATTAAGAAGATACGAAAAAGATTTTGTTAATACAGGTACGAAAGATATGGCGGGTCACACAGTGCTACTAATGCACACAGCGTCAACTCCTCACAGGCAATACCCGTAATTTTAAGAATATTCACAGTCTAATCTCAGTCTCAATCTGTCAAACCTTCCTCTAATTCCCCTACATTTGTGTAGTCTTTGACATTAGTTCTGTTGTCACTGAGATTAGATTGCGCCTTGCGAATAGATTTTAAACGTTTTTATTTACTTTGGTCTTTCTGATATCTTGCTATTTTTGCTTTCTCCTGTCTGCTACAGGAGAAAACAAGTTAGGAGAAAGTAAATGGTATAGAGATTTAAGGAATTCAAAGGTGTCATTAATGAAGAGGTCTAGACAGCGCTACACTTACAAGAACTCAAGTCAAGAAGAGTATTAAGAACCTAATAATAATATAATCTACTGTCATCTATCCTAAAGGGTACTCCAGGTAGACACGTCAAATTCTCGAAATAGATTACCTAAATCTCAGAAATGTAGAAACAGAACAAGCGAAAGGGAAACAATTAGAAAACTAATAACACCACAGTAGTTCCTAGCGCTAACCAATAGTTTTCGGAAGAAAAGAAAAATAAGAAGTTACGACATATTATGTAGTTACTTCCTTTTACAAACTTTTACAAAGAATAGAAATGTGACAACACATCTAGAAGAATGAATACATCCTCAACCAAACACCTCAGAAAAGATTGAGAAACACAATCCAGAAGACCCACCAGTAACCCAGTAACTCTGGATAGCTGATTTACTTGGAAGTGGTTCCGTTAGGAGAAGAGTCACCCTGTCACCTTTCTGTGTAGGATGTGCCAGGGTGAGGGCCAGCTTTCACCTGTGAAGCATCATAGCGATTACTAGGCGAAGTGGTTTCTATTGTCATAAGAAAACTGGTGACTACGAAGGTCATAGTGTAATCATCTTTCTCGTTTGCAGTGTTCCACCTGTACTTGTATTTTAAAGAAGTAACAATTGTGATTCTGTATGTACCCAGGGGGTAATCTTTGGAACTACTGATCCGATTCCGAAGATTCTTTCATTAATGGAAAGCTACAGTATTGCCAACTGTCATAGCATATATTTTATGTGAAAACAAAAAAAAAATTGCTAGCGACTTATAAAATATTTCAGTAATTGTCCTTGATTCAGATCAATTATCAAATGTATGCGTGAAAACACATAGATATATTATACTACTGAACATTGACGATTGACTGGCTGTTAATTAGCTTAATGGAACTCATATATACAAGTAAACAGATTCAGATGAAATAACTTACAATACGGAAATTCTGCCAAGACTATTACACGACACAGTACACTGTATATCAGGTTACATATATTAAGTTAATACCTAGGATGGCCTAGGATGAGAACGAAATCGCGATCAACAGCTGGTAAAAAGTAAAGGTACAATAATAACGCTGAACTGACCTGCGCTGGCCTGCATTGCCTTGACTCTTCTGGAATAATCCTGGAAGGCAGCAGCTAAGCTGTATGTTAGGCGTCTCGCAGCATTTCTGAAACATTGCAATAGCATAGCTGTAAACTGAGAGTATTTAAGTCTCGAGTGAACAGGTTACTTCTAGGCAAGCGAGCTCCATCGTCGACCACACCATCGCTTACCGACACGAGAGATATTAGTCAAACATGATCAAGGTATCTGCTGACAAATCTCATATTAGCTATTGTAATTGGCATACGCTTAATCAGCCTATAAAGTTCCAACTGCTGGGACTCGGTTCTTCTCTCTGTCAGAGGGAGTGGGTCTTTATCTACCACGCGGGCCCAGTGTGGGTTGGTGGAAGTCACATGTTTTCAAATTTTTGGTTCTAAGACATTTCGGCCGGTTTTCTAAAAATGTTTTATTTACCGTTTTGTTTGAGAGCAGTAAGTGAATGCCTGGGTTCGAACCCATGATCCACAACTCGTACCTACTTAAGTCGGGGTCTGCTGGGGTTACCACTGGGCTACCACCGCCCCCCGCCCAGTTCAATCATCATGAAATTAGTAATGTACCACCTATTTATAGTACAGGCCAATCATATGTATCAGCTGTTATGAGATTTGATAACCGATTAAATTCCCTGGCTTTCACAAACCCAGGTTTAATCAAATGAAAATAAATCAAACATAGCTTTGTAATGTTAAGATTTGTTATCAAAACACAGTTTTGACTCGACAAACAAATAGTTTTTCGCAATTTTTATTTCGTTTATCTATAGTTCCGTTGACCCGAATCTTCTAACAGATATTATAATCTGAAGTATTTGATATGAGATATGACGAAATTCTTAGATAGATAGTTTGACATTTTGTACTATTTGGATATGTCAACTTTTTTCTGTCTAGGAATTACGCAATAGGTGAGGTTAGGCAACTTACAGTCAACTAGATTAAAATAATTTGTACGAACATCATAAATTAGCTTCAAACTTGTATTTCCTGTAGTGCATTATATAGTCGAATAGAGATAGATATAAAGTCAGCTAACATGCAACTATTTCAAAATCAAAATATTTTATTTCACCTAAACCTACATTCCGTTCACTTGTGAAACGTCATAATGTAGGTGCACGGTTCCAGTTGGTCGTTTACTATGGAGCAGAGCCGGCAAGAAACTCCACGGATACCCTCAACTTTACGCTTGGGTTCACTACACTAACAAGGCAGTCAAACTAAATAACTATGTTGGAATCGTCTTCCAGTCTAACTGGATGCGGCGGAACACCAGTACACCACAATAAATTATAACAAGACCGACAAGACAGTGTTTATATTAACCGTAAGACAATGTAATAGTTTTTTATAGAAATAAAACAACGCTTTCCTTTCCTTATACAACGATTGGGCTTCTAACTACCCATAACGACTGTCAAAGATCTACAAGTGACAGCCGGGACCAACGGCTTTTAACGTGCTTTCCGAGGTACGGAGGGGTCTCGAATCTCTGTATGTGAAGGGCGGGCGTTTTGGGGGACTGTCTTTTGTAATTTTGGCGTTCGAAAAGTGCTTATTGTCAGCCTAATTTGAATAAATGACTTTTGATTTTGAACGGATGGTCATCCATCCTCGAACCGACCGTGGCAAGCAATCGAATTACTGAATATAAGCTTTTTAATAAACAGTTAAACTCACCGGTTTTCGGGACTGGTTGTCAACCGTTATAATTAAAGTAAAAAAACAAATTAAAAGAGATTCTCACCTGGACTCACAAACAAAACCATGACACTCAAAGGGATTCAACCCCTTCACATCAGCATTGTCTTTGACTATGATCATGGAGAAGACTCTCGTGTACACCAGGTCCTGCACCCCATAGGAGATAGACTCGATGTTGAAGAACACGGTCATGTGCTCAAACTCGTCCGTTTTTGTGCCGTGGTCTAGTGTCTCCAGGTGCACGCCGTCTAGTGCTATCTTTAGCTTCACTATCGGTAGGATTTGACCTGGAAAGATAGAAAATTGTAAATTATAACTTGGGTATAGACAAAGAGATTTAAGATATTGTCAAGTAAATAATTTAATGTCTTTGGGTATAGACCTGTTTTTTTCTATTCCGTGGTATAGACAATGAAATGAGATCGGCGTCAAACATTGTAGCGGTCAGTCTTCAAACGCAAAAAGTATCGAAGAAAACATGGGTATTTAAAATCAGTGCTAATCCTCATCATCATAAACATCTTCTCGTATAGAGAAAGAACGACCACAACCACCACGCTTGCTTACCCACAAAGGTAGAAGGATGAAGTCTTGTTGTACACACAATGATTTCCTTCACAGGCATTTAAAAAAAAAAAAATAGCACACCGCACCAGCACCCGAACTGCGTAACTAACACACGATTAATCACAATCTGAATCATTTTGGAGGATATTGCGTATTGCTAATCCATTGCTTCATATGTTCGAAAAAATTGTCTACTCAACAACGTAAATATCCCAATGAATGTTATTCAAAATGAAAGCCATTGCTTACTGTTAGTGTGGTACGCAATTACCACAACGGTTTTGAACCGATTTTTTATTACTTTAAAACAATTTTATCCGCTTTTGGGCCACTGTAACTCCAGCGTCAGCTTATGGGCCTTAGTTCAAAAATACAAGTATCTAAGGTGAAATGATGATGGTGGCAGGATACGTACCTGGAGGTAGCGCCTTCGCAGCAGACACCATCAAGTCGACAGGCCTCCTCGTGTGTTTGATCCCCCACAGTCCTCGCGCATCGCTCTGTCCTAAGTACTTAACCTGGAACCAAGGAGTAGGTATGTTTATGTTAGTTAGTGATGAAACTGATGATAATTCTTACTAACTACCCGTTCCTGCTGCGCATGATTTTAAGAAGTTTTATGTTTAATATATACGCGGTCACACATACTGACGCGGAGAGCGACTTTAATTTATAAATTATTATACAACTATTTACCCAAGAAATAACAATTTAATAACCTAACTAAACTAAAACTTAACGAGCCAAAGTATGGCGTCGTAAAATTCCTCGGCAGTGAGACTGGTGGTACTACCTCGTTGTATGACCATGCTTAGCCTCTGGTCAAGGTAAAAGCCAGCCCTTGGGGCACGGAAAGTGTCAAATGTATAGATACATAGTTACTAAACATCATAGTGCGGGCAGTGCTAGATGGCAGGCCGTAGATCGAGTTGAATGAGGTACAAGTGATGACGATAATGGACGAGGCGTTCGTGACCGGACATCTCAGAGCCTCTTTATGTGCAGAAGACGAACCCGTGTGGTCTTTGTCATTAAGATCTGATATATCCCTTTACCTTTCCCAGGCAGGGAAGGTATGAGAAGTTTTACACATAAGAGAGCATGGTTCACGACTTTGACGTAGGTACCCTTCGGGTTATTTTATTACCCCGTCACCCAGAGATAAGTTGAAATGTGTCATGTGACCCCCTTCAAACCGCTGTGAAACAAACAATTTTCGTTTGCAGTTGCAGTTCATCGGTATGGAGGTGTGAAAGGCAATGTTACATTTTAAAATAAGACGTAGTGACAACATTTTTAAAGAGTATGTATAGATGGTTTGGTCATGTTGAGAAGATGAATGAAAGTTAGACTAACATGGCAGATGTGAGTGAAAACGCCGCGAGGGGACGCCCTAGAAAAACATTTTTATAGTGACCTTATTGATGACGTTCTTCAGAAAGGTCAAGTGCGCAGATCTCGCAACCAGCGTGCATGTAAGACTGGATCTAAGGACGCAAAAGATGCAAAATCAGGATGTAAGGATGGTAGCAGATGGCGTTCTATAGTTTCTGGCTACCCCCATGGGAAGAAGGCGTGAGTTTATGCATGTACTCCCCCGGACGAGCACTTTCACAAAGAGTTCTACAGCACTAATCACGGAGCATTGTAATTGATAAAGTATTAGCTATCTTTCATATCTTTTATTGAAGTTTCCGGCAATCATAAGGAGTACGTAAGTTCTTATTGTTATCATTTGTCAATGGTATTGTCATGTCCTCTCTTAATTAACCTAAGGCAACACTGACTAACATCATGAGGAAATCTAAACTAAACGAAATCGGCGACACGCAGTGAGCACGAGAGGCCTTTGTCGTGCAGTGGCCTGTGGCGGCATCTACATCGCCACATGCGAACTAGGCATCACACTGTCGTCACGCAAATTCCTGCATCGCGCAAGCAGAGGTAAACTTTGCTTGCGCGATGCAAATACTTTTGTATAATATGCATATGATACGTCCTGACACCAACCATCAACTAGTAGCCCACCAGTCATGAAACCCGTCTGATCGGAGGATCCTCCCTTTTCTATTGAGAATGAGTGAACTTTACACTTTGTTCCTTATACCTCTATAGGACGATTACAAGCTACCAAAAGCCTGTTTGAACTTAATGAAAGAAACAGTACCAACATCATCCCTAATTATATAATAATGGATGTAAGAATGGGTCCCGGGGTACTAAGGAGCTACTCCTCATTGATATGGCCATAAGCCAACAGGTTCGTCGTTCCCGAAAGGATCTGTCGACATGTTGGATAGATTATAAGAAGGCCTATGACTCGGTGCCACATACATGACTCATGAGGGTGCTGGATTTGTATAAAGTAGATGCAACTCTGCGTACCTTCCTGATGTCGTGTATGGGGGCAATGGAGGACGGTCCTTCGCTATCCAGGATGTCGAAATATCCAGAGGAATAGCGAGCCGATAAGGATCGAGCTAGGCATATTCCAGGGCGACAGTTTGAGTCCGCTTTGGTTCTGCTTAGCCTTGAATCCTCTAAGCGCGCTGCTGGAAGATTCAAGTCTAGGCTATCGGTTGAGGAGAGGTGGTCAGGTTATATCTCACCTCCTCTACATGGATGCCCTAAAACTCTGCCCCCAGCAATTTGCAACTGATGGAGCTACTGAAAATTACTGAAATCTTCAGTAGAGCCATCAGGATGGAATTTGGTGTGGACAAATGTGCGGTCGTGCATGTAAACCGAGGGAAGATTGTGGAATCCGTGGGAACTCAACTCTCGGATTCCACAAACCTTAGAGCCCTCTCCGCATCCGAAACCTATAAGTATTTGGGTATGTCGGAAGCGTTAGGCATCAATGTTACTGACATAAAGCAATCATTGCAGGAGCGCTTCTTTGGCCGCCTGAAAAAAGTATTTAATAGTCTTTTATCAGGCGGAAACAAGGTGCGCGCCTTCAACGGTTGGGTCATGCCGGTTTTGATGTACAGTCGCCTGCAGATAAAACGGGACCCCTCAACGCTCACTGCTTATAGTTTATTTGTAAGGCGGGGGGGTCGTTTTCTCTGCAGGCGTCCGTACTCTTTCGGCATACTCAAATGGACTCAGACCGAACTCGACGCCCTGGATAGAAGTGTCCGGACGCTGTTGACTGCAAATCGAATGCATCACCCACGGTCATCGGGAATGAGGCTGTATATCCCGCGAAAGTTTGGAGGTCGAGGCTTTTTAAACGCTAAGACCCTCCACAATCGCGAGATATGCAGTCTCAGGGAATATTTCCTAGAAACCGACGTGGGGATGCATCGAGATGTAGTCGCGATGGACAAGGACCTCACCCCGCTCTCCTTGGCTAAAGAGAACTGGCGCAAGCCAGTAGTGCTTGACACCAATGATCGCATGGAAGTATAGCAAAGTAAGGAGCTTCACGGACGCTTTTACCGGGCCCTACATGGACCCGATGTAGATCTACTAGCGTCCGTAGCCTGGCTGCGTTTCGGTGACCTCTTTGGAGAAACCGAAGGTTTTGTCTGTGCAATTATGGTCGAAGTTATGATGACGAATAATTACCGGAGATTTATTGTGAAAGACGGCACGGTTGACATCTGTCGGGCATGCCACCGGCCGGGAGAATCAATCAGGCATATTATCTCCGGGTGTTCTCGTCTAGCTAACGGAGAGTACTTGCATAGACACAACCTTGTAGCTAGGATAATCCATCAGCAACTTGCTCTGAAATACAACCTTGTGGAATCTGAGGTGCCGTACTACAGGTATGTGCCCGACCCAGTTCTCGAAAATGGAAATATCACATTGTACTGGGATCGATCCATCATCACTGACAGGACTATTGTTGCCAATAAGCCTGATATAGTGGTGGTGGAACGATCAGAGCGGCGCGCAATGATTGTTGACATAACCGTCCCGCATGATGAGAACCTCGTGAAAGCCGAGAAAGATAAACAAATTAAGTATCTTGACTTGGCTCGCGAGGTTGTCGACATGTGGCATGTGGACTCAGCAATCATTATGCCGATAGTCGTGTCAGCCAATGGGTTAATAGCCAAGAGCCTCGACCAACACCTGAGGAGGCTCTCGTTGGGCAGCTGGATTAAGGGCTTGATTCAGAAAGCGGTACTTCTGGACACGGCTCGCATTGTCAGGAGGTTCCTCTCTCTGGAGCCCTGACCGCCGGTAGCTTGGACCCTGTTCCCGATACCGGTGGGCTACTATTTTTTATATTTTTAAATGTTTTTTTATCTTTTTGTTTATAAAAATATTTAAAAATGTAATTTATAGGTATTTAAACGAAATAAAGGACATAATAATAAAGTATTGATTTCACAAAAACATAGCACTTTGCACTGTATACATTGTTCGAAAATAATATTTACATTAATATGCAGTCTACTATGCATATTAATGTAAATATTATTTTCATTATGAAGATACAGGCAAGTGCTAGTTTAAAAGATAGAGTTATCTTTTAAACTAGGACTAGCCTGTATCATTGAAAATAGGGTTCGGTCAATCCTTGTTACTACTAATAACAAAACAAGGGGAACGGTTACCTTTTCAGACCAAGGTACCTTCGGCTGATGATCTATTAGCAACCGTAACACGATGCAAGAAGGTCCAAAAAGAAAGCTATTTTGAAAACGTGATTGATTTCTTAATTAATATCAAATGAAAGTGAAATCGTCACCATATTTGAGCATGTTACTTATGCTTGTCATAGCAGAGTCAAATAAATTGTCTTCGGTGATAGAACCAGTATAAGATGGCCTCTGATTGTTCAGAGTCTACCACTGGGCCACCACTGCTCTAATATCGTTGAATTCGACCTATTGCAAGTCAAAGACCTCTTCTGGGGCAGAGCAGAGAAGAACCCAGCATTGATCACCACGCTTGCTCACTGCATGTCACTGAACTTAGACCTAAAGGTCTAAGCACAATGCAGCAATGGTGCTGGTTTTCATAATTACCTTATAGAGCGCATATGGCTGCATAGGCATAATCAGCCTATAATGTTCCCACTGCTGGGACACAGGCCTCCATTCTGTGAGAGAGAGTGGGCCGTAATCCAACATGCGTGCCCAGTGCGGGTTGGCGGATGTCTCAGGACTTCGAATTTTTGCTTCTAGGACATGCCGGTTTCCTCACGATGTTTTCCTTTACCGCTTTGAGAGCAGTGGTGATGAAATAATTTACACAAAGTAAAGCGCCTGCCAAGGTTCGAACCCTAACCTACACCTCGTAAGTCACCACACTATTTACTAAGTGAGTAGCTAGGTTTTCAATAGAAGTCCTTGTGCTTATAAAGCAGATCCTCAAATAGGGGCCACGACATACAATAATAACAAAAGTATCAATATCACCTAGCTACACTACATTATCAGAAGTACCAAATCAGTTGCATTGCGCTATAAATCGTCTCAATTAGAGCGGGCGCCATATTGTTGCCGGCGGATGTGACGTCACAATATGTAGTATGTAGCTTATGCATAATGATTAGCGGTAAATTAGTCTGAACGAGTATGTACTTAGGTAGGTGTGTTACGGTATATGAATTTGGGATGGGTTTACCCAACTGTGTGGTAGGTTCCAGTCGGGGCAGATTTTATCATCATTTGCCCATTATAATCAACCTATAATGTTCCCGCTGCTGGGACACAGGACTTCTTTCTATGAGAGAACTCATCTGCCTAGCCTTTCTCCAACCATGTTGGGGTCGGTTTCCTGTCTAACCCAATGCAGCTGAATACCTGTATTTTACATGGACCGACTGCCAATCTGACCTCCACAACCCAGTTACTGGGTAACACGATACCCCTTGGTAAGACTGGTGGTCAGACTTTCGGGCATCAAACTCCAACTCAAATATTTTATTATACTCCTGGTAAGTATATGTTACATTTAAGGGGTCCAGCACCTGCAGCCCAGTTGCGTAACCCACTATCAATCTCAATCTGAATCATTTTGAAGGATAGGTATTTTTAATCCATTGCTTCATATGTTCGAAAAATTTGTCACATCAACAGCGTAAATAACGTAATGAATGTTATTGAACTGACAAAATGAAATCCAATCTACTGATAGTCTGTTAAGCAACTACCCCGCTGACATGAACCCTGTAAGGGCACTGCAAATAATTACTAAGCATCAAAATTAAAATTAATTTACATTCATTTTAAGATTAATAAAAATAAAATACATAGGTATAATAACAATCTTGCTCAGTATGCGCCCGACCCGGTTCTAGAAAAAGACCATGTCACGTTGTATTGGGATCGGTTTATCATTACTGACAGGACTATTGTCGCCAATAAGCCTGATATAGTGGTGTTAGATCGATTAGCGCGCCGCACAATGATTGTCGATGTTACCATTCCACATGACGGGAACCTCGTGAAAGCTGAGAAAGAAAAACAAATCAAACATCTTAACTTAGCACACGAGGTTGTTGACATGTGGAATGTGAACTCGGCTGTCATTGTGCCGATTGTCGTATCGGCCAATGGCCTGATGGCCGAAAACTTCGATCAACATCTTTCGAAGCTCGTTAGGTGTGAAGAGGATCCTGTCTCTGGAGCCCTGACCACCGGTACATTGTGAAGAGGTTCCTGTCTCTGGAGCCCTAACCACCGGTATATTGGAGCCTGCTAACGAAATCGGCGGACTACTATTTTTAATAATGTTTAATGTTCTTTTATAAAAATATCTAAAAATGTATTTAGTAAGAAAATAAATAAATGAAAATAATCTTGTTCTAAATATTTATACATATATACTCGTATTACATCTACATAGATATAAAACAGACGTGATGCGATGACAGCTAGTTAAAATGTCATTTCTCGTGTGTCGCATACAAAATGCAATTTATGATGTCACTGTTGTCAATAGATTTGACCCCAGGATCACAATTGCCCCCTATTTAGTGTAGCTTATGTTTCGTTGTGTCATCCTACAGCTGCACCTACCTGGGTAACTATGTACCTACTTACTAACTAGTGCACTTTTGCTTTTACCCTGTTTGTACAGTCAACCGCAGATCTGTGGTACTAATTCGACATTGACAGCGCCGTTATGTAGTAGCAGTAAGGGCGATTTTCGTAGTGCTGCTAAGCTGAAAGGTGTGTCACCTACGGAGGACGCGTTGGCGAGGGCCGGCGTGACTTGTCGTGCGGTGTTCCGCTGGGCTCGGTCCTGGGCCCATCCTGTGGAACATCGGGTACGGAGGATGATGATAACTTACTTGAAATGACATCGGCAGTTCTTCAGCGCTGACCGGCCCTTCCTTTTTTTCTTCTTTTTCAGCCATTTTTTTGTTTCTTTTACATTACTTGTTCAGTCTTGAATATTTAGATCTTGACAATCTTTTATTTTCATTTCATTTTCATCTGTAAAGAAAGAAAAAATTATTTAAATTAACTTTTATATTTTTATGGGGCTCGAGGATAACTGCCGCACTTGTCGATCGAAGGTACGCAGGCTACGCTTGCCGCGGCGGTTCGTGGATGGAGAACCGTCCGTAACATATCGTGACCCTTCCGTGCCTCGGAAAGCACTTTAAGCCCTTGGTTTCCTTTGTCTTTCGCAGATCTTTGAAAGTCGTTACAGGTAGTAGAAGCCCAAAAGTCTGCCAACCAGTCTTACGAAGGGGTATCGTATTACCCAGTAAATAGATCGTTGAAGTCGCTCCATATAAAATTCTGGTATTCAGCTGCATGCAGCAGTCATTGCTCGTTCCTTATCAGCTTGGGCCTTTGCTTTGACGAGTGCACTCACACCTGTAAGTGTCACTCTTAATTTATTATTATAGTTTAAGCCTGGACCTATTCAGCGGGATTGTCCGAAAGGGTTACCGCTACCCCGGAACATAAAGGGCAAAGGAAGGAACATGGGTGGGTTTTAGTCAGTAAGAGTCTGACACTCCCTTCCGCTCCACCCAGAGCGGGAGGGGTCATTTGATGATTTCCCATCCGGAAAAAAAAAAAGTGTACACCTATGTTTAGTCCAACGGAGTATGTTTCAACACGTTTTCTTTACTGAACCTCACTGATAAGCACAACCTTGAGACTGTCAGTTAAATGTTTGTGTAACTCATTACATATTTATGTACTTAATATAAACGTATGTCTTTACTTCTTCCGTGTGAGTGATCACGTGGTTCCTATATAATTTTAGTATTATTACGTCATCACCTTCCTGCCTTTACCCCAATGTATCTCTGCTCGACGCAGCATATCTTCTTCTCCCATACATCTCTATCAGTCGTCATCTCAGTAGTCACCTCCTTTCTAGCCACATCATCTTTCACACCCATCCATCATCGTTTTTTAGTCTTCCATGCATACACTTAACTTTATTTACTGCGTGTCCCTCATTCCTCTGCATCATATGTCATACATGTTTTGCTCCTTAAGTCCTGAGTTGAGCTCCACGATTACTGACAAATGCGTGCACTGACTAGACAGGACCATCAAATCTTTGTTGTTCTTTCCTCAAAAGACCATTTCAGACACCAATCTATGTACATGGTCTTCATATGATCTGACCAAGATTATGTCTGGACATTTATAAGACTGTGATGTCTAAGTTTGTTTCGGCCTTTCTTCTCAGAGTTATCAGATAGGAAATGCCGACCTCAACTAGTTTTTAAAATATAATTGACGTCTAAACGTGTTTGTACAATCTACTTAGAAATACTCGTATAATCATATATACTATTTTCTCTATCAGCCGTCATCTAATTGATCACCCCAGTTCTAGCCATATCACCTTTTACAAAATGTATTTTTTTATGTTTTTATCGTTTATTTGGTCTTTCTAAGGTATTTTTAGTTTTACAGCACCTACATAATATTAAAGCGAGGAAAATTAATTGTTAAGGAATTCGACTACCAACTTAAATTGTTCGTATATTCAAATCACAACCTTCATGCTTTAACAGTTATGTGAAATGACTTTAACACGGTAAATTGATGTAGGATCTCAACAATAAAGCCTGAATGCCAACATGAAAACTTCTAGATCAAGTTTATTGTCTGTGCTTACAAACATTGTCGTAAGTTTCACTAACAATCTTGTTGAGTCTTAGTAACTTGATTAAAGAAAATTCTATTCTATTCTAAAAAAATCTCTATGAACTCTAAAACTGTTTACAAGCTTGAATATACGAACAAAATAACCACCAAACATGCGTATACGCAGTCTTCATTTACACCTGTCGTTTATTTTGTAACGGTCGGAACAGCTGGTCCCCCTAATTTTAAACCCTCTGTTCTAAACAGGTGCGTATACGCAAAAAGTTTTGATTACTATTAAGACTCGCACCATACCGGAAGACCAAGGAAGCGATGGATGGATTGTGTGAAAGATGATATATTATGGTTAGAAAGATGATATATTATGGTTAGAAAGATGATATATTATGGTTAGAAAGCGTGTGACTACTGAGATGATGACTAAGGACGAATTTCATCAATGATACCGAACGCGATCAGCACATCTAAACTGCGTTCTTTCACTAGTGAAATTCGCCCTAATAGAGATAGGTGTATGTAAGAAGAATACAAGAAATATATTGTGATAAGAGTAGGATGATGATGATGATTGTCGGGGTGGGTGCCTGGTGGATCTTGTGGGTGTTTGAGGTTTAACATCTAGAGTTCTTTCTCTGTGTGAGAAGAGGCACACTATAGCAAAAAGTAATCATCATAATCAGCCGATAATGTACCCACTGCTGGGACACAAGCCTTTTCTCTTCGAGAAGGCACTCCTTCTCCAAGAGAAGAGGCTTGTGTGAGGCTTTGTTTGGATTACAGCCCACTGGCTGTAATCCACCACGCGGGCCCAGTGCTAGTTGGTAGACGGCACATGTCTTCGATTTTTTGGTTCTAGGACATGTCGGTTTCCTCATGATGTTTTCCTTCACCGTTTTGAGAGCAGTGGTGATGAAATTATTTACACAAAGTAAAGCGCCTGTCTGGGTTCGAACCTTCGACCTAAAATTCTTAAGTCGGGGCTGTTACCATTGGCAGCGAGTAGCTACGGAGTACATACTTGTGCATCGGAATCATCATTTACGTTTAATTACGAGCGTTTCAGTAAATAATATATAATCCACACTTGTGTAAACGTATTGTTCACTGTGAGTACTAGCTGCAATGTTTCACGTGACCTTGGATGGCAGATACTACGTTTTCACAATAATAGTATTAATACATCATTGTTAGCGCGTATTTGGAGGATCGTAACTGACCTGTGTTTCTCAAAAACTTTAATTATCACATTAATGGACTTAATTTATCTTAATTAATGAGAGTGGCTTGTTGGTTTAGTTGCTGAAAGCGCCACTGTTGAGCATGGGGTGCTGGGTCCGATCCCCTATTCAGGTTTAAAGTGTTATTGTTTTTACCAACGTGTGCCCGGGTGATGGCAAAAGGTTCGCCCCATATTACACGGGACATACGTAATTCTAGTTAGTGAAATGTAACCGCCGCGTGTACCTACTTAATACACTTGTATTAAGAATACCCACATTCATCGCAGAACCAAGAAGCGGAAACCGAGAAGAATATACTTTGGCAAACTGTAGAGCAAATGTAGTGACGTAGGGGTTTATTTATAAACATTACTTAAAGTTAAAAGACGTTTAAACGTCAAAAATGTGTTGTTAAAAAGTCGCTAATAATTACTTAACTTTAAGCAATTTTATAAATAAACCCCTTAATATAAGAAGCTAAAATTATGGAATTGAATATTACTACACAGAAAAAGTAGATTGATGGTATGATTGAAAGCCGGGCATCAGCGGGTCTTCTCCGAAGTGGTATCGGCCGAATGTTCGGCCGTTTCCTGCTACGAAGTTACTATTTGGTTCGGTCGGTGCCGATCCTACACTCCTACACTATTTCGAATATTGACTATGATCCCGACCCAACTGAGCCGATCCGAACTTTTTTCGCATTTTTCAATAATATTCGGTTCGTCCATGTGTCGGTCCGATCCGATCATTCGCACTTTGCACTTCGTAGTAGACCCCCAGGTTCGACAAGATATTACAATAGAAGCTATTAAAATGTACTTTTATTTATTACTCATCTAACATCAACCGCGTAAAATTCGACTCTCGAACCGGAAATGAAAGCGTGGCATAAAATAAAATAATAAAAATAGATTGAATGCGGTCACCCATCCGAAACTTATGTGTAGCCAACATGCCAAGGTTACACCGAACTGTAGGTACTTGGTTTGAAAGCTGGCACAATGTTGTGGCTGCAGGAAAACAAACGCAGGAAATGCAGAGTCAATTTAAATTAGTTAGCGAAACTCCATAGACGTGATGGCAAAAAATAAATTGACTTGATGATTTTTTTATGAGGTATACTCCAAATAAAAACATCGAAAAGCTAAGCATAGCACAATCGGTCTATATTCCCACTGCTGGGACACAAGCCTCATCTCTGTGATGGGGAACGGGCATAATCCACCACGCGGGCCCAGTGCGGGTTGGTGGATGTCACATGTCTTCCAATTATTGGTTCTAGGACATGCCGGTTTCCTCACGATGTTTTCCTTCGCCGTTTGGATGTCACGTGATTTGAAATAAATCTATAAAGGAATAGGATTGTTATTTTTGCCGTATTGAAAACAGAAGTCAGTAAGTCTATTGCACTGCAGGATAAAGGCCTCTTCTCATACAGAGAGGAGCGAGAAATGATCTGGCCATGAAAAAGTTGGTGAAGTAAGCTTGAAGTCAAAGTCAAATCATTTATTTCAAATAGGCACATAAAAGGCACTTTTGAAAGTTAAAATTGAAATAAAAAGAAATTGGTTCTAGTCGCCCCTTCCAAGGGAAATTTCGTATGGAGAAGAATTGGCAAGAAACTCCACCGTTACTCTTTTAAAATGATGTTGAAGAGAGCTGTCATTCCACCTGCTAGTGATTGACAGCTCACTTCACACTCAATTCACCTAAGTTTCTCCAGGTTTCAGCAGGTTTACCCAAGATATTTTTCATAGAAATCTGTGATATTTCAGACTAACTTTAGAATGTCTAAAACCAAAATATTGACGTTATGCAAAGTATATGTTTGCGTCATCGCCTGACATTTTAGTTGATTGCCAACCTTACGGAGAATCGATCGCCGCTATCACATCATAAATATCCATTATCTTTCATTAATCATGATTGTGTTGGCTACTAACTGTGTACGTTACCAAAAATCATAAAAAATAAAATAAAAATTTGCATGCAGATTGAAAAATGATGCAGATATTGTGAAAGTTGTATCTTGCAGGAAGATCTATCAATACAATCTCATTGGCTTATAGTTCTAAGTGCGACAGTGTTCGGCATAGGTACGATAATGGTTCGATCCCTAGATCGGGTTTAGGGCAATAAATGGGCTCACTCGGTCAGTCTAACAAGGAAGTTATCTGGTGAAACGTGGGTGTGCACCCTCACCTCACTGTGTACATACCTACTGTGGATGAGACTGGTCTTCTTTCTGTGAGAGGGAGTGGGCCGTAGTCTTTCACGAGGGCCCAGAGCGTGTTGGTAGCTACCTATATTTATACCAATTAAGTAGCCAAATATGTAAATAAATACTTAACACGAAAAGAAATGGTAGGTTGTGGCTATTATATTTTAATTTAGCAAAGAATATGATGAATGGATGATTGTCCAAACCGAAACCTGAGCAATTTATTTTATCAATATTGTATTTGTTATTAAGTAATTAGTGAAGAGATAAAGATCAAGATCGCTTGTGTTCGTGTAGTTCAATGATATTTCTCGGAAACTGCTTGATAGGTATCATTTGTTTCAAATTCAAAGTCATAGATGTTTTGACTTTGACATTTGTTTATCGTGTTGGATAGATGGGCTGTGCGTCGAGGGGTTCCGGTGAGGAATTGGGCCTCAGTTTCATCTTGAACGGTGTTGTGTTTATGCAACTAAGAACGCAGGGTATCACAGACTGACTGCGCCTTGTATTTGTGAAAAGTAAAGAGTGAGCTACTCCTTCTCCCTGTGGGTATCGTAAGGGTCTGTGCCCGCTGGCGACACGTCATGGCAAGGATTTTTTACATGACGAATAGAAATATAACTTACTAGCGGACTCGGCAGACGTCGTACTGCCCGACCCCGGTCGGGCAGTACGACGTAAACACAATTGGACCCGTCCAATTGTGTTTTCAAACCATCCAGAAACCCATTGAAATATACACACAAAATTTCATCCAAATCAGTCCAGCCGTTTAGGAGGAGTTAGGTGACAAACAAACGTACAGAAGAATTATATATCAAACTCAAACTCAAACTATGTATTTATTTCAACTAAACCAATTACAGGTACTTTTGAATTGTAAAGAGTCGGTCAGTCAAAAAAAATGAAGCTAGTTGCCCATTCCAAAGCGTAGTAGGTACCTATGGAGAAGAACGGGCAAGAAGCTCCATGGACACTCTTTTAAATCACAATAATATGGTTACAAAGTTTTGGTTACATCATTCATGTTAAAAATTATCCATGTGAGAACGATGCAGAACGTTAAAAGCGTCCATAATGAAAAGATAAAAAAACAATTCAAATATTAATTGAAATCAAAATAAGCCATGGCAGCAAAGAGTTGACCAGTCCCTACTGACGGCGCCCGTTCACGAACATGACGCATAGATTAGCACCATTGAGCTCAACCATTTTGAAGGGAGCTTAATATATTAAGCCTCGCTTCTGCCCGTCGTCACATCCTATCGCTCGCCCGCGCTATCACTTCTGCCCGTCGTCACATCCTATCGCTCGCCCGCGCTATCACTTCTGCCCGTCGTCACATCCTATCGCCCGCCCGCGCTATCACTTCTGCCCGTCGTCACATCCTATCGCCCGCCCGCGCTATCACTTCTGCCCGTCGTCACATCCTATCGCTCGCCCGCGCTATCACTTCTGCCCGTCGTCACATCCTATCGCCCGCCCGCGCTATCACTTCTGCCCGTCGTCACATCCTATCGCTCGCCCGCGCTATCACTTCTGCCCGTCGTCACATCCTATCGCCCGCCCGCGCTATCACTTCTGCCCGTCGTCACATCCTATCGCCCGCCCGCGCTATCACTTCTGCCCGTCGTCACATCCTATCGCCCGCCCGCGCTATCACTTCTGCCCGTCGTCACATCCTATCGCCCGCCCGCGCTATCACTTCTGCCCGTCGTCACCTCCTATCGCCCGCCCGCGCTATCACTTCGTTTTCTAACTTTTTTCTTTTTGCTCGGCTCCTAAGGGTCGTAGCGTGATGGCTGCCTATCTGACCTCCATAATCCAGTTACTGGGTAAGAAGATACCTCTTGGTAAGACTGGTTGTTAGAATTTCAGGGTTCTGAACACCCATTACGACTTTGAAGATCTATGAATGACAGCCGAGAGCGTGATTTCTTCGGCAAGGAGGGGTATCGGGTTATGTTTCTACTCTCGTTAAAATATACTAACCTAATGAAAAACTACACAAAGCACATGGTCTACACTATTCTCGTCAAGTACATCGGACAGTTTCATGTTATTCCTATCCTCGAGTGATAACATTATCAAAACTGATAACAGATAAGATTGCAGAACTCGGTAAAATTGTTGTATTAAATTGAAGCTCATTTTTAGCTTGTGAAGATATTTTCTATACTACACCAAGAGAAGGAACGAGCTCACTGCATGTTGGCGATTTATCGCAGTAATTACGTAACTCACTAACAGTAGCAATGGCTTTCATTTTCACGGTTCAACCACATTCATTGCGTTATTTACGTTGTTAAGCAAACAAATTTTTCGAACATATGAAGCAATGGAACAGCAATATCCTTCAAAATGATCCAGATTGTGATTGAAAATGTGTTCCGTAATTAGGGTGCTGGTTTCGTCACGTTATTTTAATTCAACGTCAGTCAGTTAATGATGTCAAAACTTAACATAAAAAAGTGTTATGATATTGCCAAATTCACATTGGTAGAATGTCCTAGAACCAAAAACTCGAAGACATGTAACATCTACTACCAACCCGCATTGGGCCCGCGTGGTGAATTACGGCCTACTTCCTCTCACAGAGAAAAAGCCTGTGTCCCAGTCCCAGCAGTGGGAACGTTATAGGCTAGTTATGCATTTTTACTTGCTCGATATTTCGGAGATTCTGAGTTTAAATTTATCACATACGACAAAAAGATGAGGTGTGACCTATTGTCGAGGACATGTACTGCGGATAAATGAGGTACATGTAACCAGAAAAGTGTTCTGTATGAATGTGGAAGGCTATAAGAGTAGCCGAAGACCAAACAAAAGGTGATATGACTAGAAAGGGGGTGACTACCGAGATGACGACTGATATAGAAGTATGGAAGAAGAAGACATGCTGCGTCGACCACGAACCAATTGGGATGAGGGCAGGAGAATGATGATATTGTAATAGTTAGGATTAAACCAGCGAGTTCTTGCTCATTTTGTGATTATTTTAATAAAATAATAAATAATAATAATAAATGTTTCATTCAGTATTAAAATTGGTAAAATATTTACATAAAGTCTTAGAAATTCAAAGGTATAATAATGTTAAATGCCTGTACTAGGATAAACCTGTATCCCAGGGGCCAGGCGGCATGAGCATGTTTTATGGTAATTGTAGGACAATAAAAATCTTAACAATATTTAACATTTAATTAGACGTCTTGAAATAATGACAAAATTTTATGAATTCATTATTTTATACCTATTTTGATCGTAAACTGATGCTTACGAGTATAAACATGATGTAATAGTAAATAATAAACCTAACAGGTAGGTATAGAGCCAGGTCATCGAGGATTGTATGCAGTGATTATGTCATGGGCGATGACCTACTGATAACATAACATATCATCACGACTATATTCCCCGAAGGGGTAAGCACAAATTTATCGAACACCCGCATCATCAGCCTAGTCTTTTTCTAACTATGTTGGAGTCGGCTTCTAGTCTAGCTGGATGCAACTGAATACCAGTATTTTACATAGAGCGACTGCCTATCTGACCTTTTCAACCCAGTTACTGGGTAACACGATACTCCCTGGTAAGACTTTTACTGGTGCCATATTATGATTTTTTAATGCCATCATGATTCTAGTGTGAGAACACTTTTTTACAAAAATCACCAACCGACTTCCAAAAAAAACGCTACAAAGTGAAAAATAACTTTTTTTTGTAAAAATGTTTAAAAAGTTTTAATTTTTCACTTTTTAGTTGCATACCTACCCCACACAAATTCATAATTATACTTGCAAGATTAGAGGTACCCCAATAACAAGTGACAGAAATGATGGTGTACCGTGGTTTAGAGGTATGAGGAACAGGGTGTAAAAAGTTCACTCATCCTCCATAGAAAAGGGAGGATCCTCCGGCCAGACGGGTGTTGTGTCTGGCGGGCAATTGCCCAACGATTGATGTTGGGAAATTGTATCTATGCTAATTGCGCGAGCAGCAGCCTCCTGCATCTTGCTGCTTGCGAGATGCAGGATTTGCGTGACGTCAGTATGACGCGTTGTTCGCATGTGGCGTTGTAGATACCGCTACATCACTCCCCTCCGGAGACCGGTGGTCGATAGTGGGCTGAGTCTTGTATCTTGCGATGCTTACCGGGCCAGCTGAGGTTCCAGTGAGTCGGAACCGGTTGCCGCATAGTTCACGGTGAGTCGGAACTGTCTGCGGAGATGTCCCCATTGAGTCGGGGTGGCGCTGCGTTATACTCCAGTGCGTCGGATGTCGTACAGCGCCGGGTTGAGGCCGACTCCTGCGTCGATCAGGAGAGGAAGGTATCAAAACATCGGCACAAGTGTATCTCGATACCATTCTTGAGAAGGGAGTTAAGCCCCTTAACAATACCATGTTCAATAACCAAGTAGGTATGGTCCTTCCAACAAGACTCGGCGCCGGGTCATAAAGCTCGGTCCACGCAGTCTTGGTTGGAAGTGAACGTTTCGGACTTCATCAGAGCTGAAGACTGGCCGTCGTCTAGTCCCGGTCTTAATCCGATGGATTATGATTTATGGTCAGTTTTAGAGAGTACGGCTTGCTCTAAACGCCATGATAATTTGGAGTCCCTAAAACAATCCATACGATTGGCAGTGAAGAATTTTCCCATGGAAAGAGTGCGTGCTTCTATTGATAACTGGCCGCAACGTTTAAAGGATTGTATTGCAGCCAATGGTGACCACTTCGAATAAGCTTTTTATATTTTAAATTGTTTTATATTTATGTATTAAACTAAAACACTGTAAAAGTAATAAACATTATTTGAAACAAAAAAAAATTTTTTCTTCGTGACAATATTTATGGCAAGACTAGGTACATATAGGTATAGATCAAGGCATATCTGCGAAGTGTCAGTCGATAAAATATTCAAGTTGATTGTTATTACCTACTTATAAATGTGTTTTTCCCTTCGATCAATAACTGATCGAAGGTTTTTCCAGTGAATCAGCAAATTAGACATATTTTCCACTAGTTGATTTCCACAACTTAGTTTGCAAACCAAATTCTTGTTCTCCTCTCATTACTATGATCATTCGTTACGGGGTTGTGGACGTCAGATAGGCAGTCGCTCCATGTGAAATACTCAATATTCAGCTGCATCTGGTTAGACTGGAAGCCGACCCCAAAATGTTGAGAAAAGGCTAGGTTGATTGATTGGTTGATCTGCATGGACTCAGATAAGAGACTTAGTCCATGCTTTAATAACAATATTAGGCAGTCATCTCTCTGTGACACCACATCACACATAGGTCATCATGATCCTCCTGCCCTAATCCCAATTTATGTGTGGTCGGCGCAACATGTCTTTCTTCCGTACTACTATTAGCCGTCAACTCAGTAGTAGAAAGGGGGTGCCCTTTCTAACCAAATCATCATTCACACAGTTCATCCATCGTTTCCTTGATTTTCCCCTACTCTTATCAAAACTAAAGATACAGCCAGGGAAATTTGCCGTGTTATAATAGGTAGCCATTCCATACAACTGTCAAAGAATGACAGTTGTGATTTGAAGTTACGGACAATTTAAGTAGGCGGTCAATTTTGCTAAACTATAAAATTCCCTGACTTTAATTAGTAGGGGTCGATCCCTTAATGTGACCAGTGTGCAGTTATCATCACTGGTAAAATGTGTCTGTAGGTACCTCTACCTACCTCTTACATGCGGAATAGAGGCGTGATGTTATGTTATGTAGGTATTCATAGATAATGACATTTTAAGTATTACATGTTATTATAAGTGTATAAGTATGTAGTTTTTTTGTGACGCATCTTCTGTATTATGTAGGTACTAGGCAGGTTCGTTCTTTATACTATTATGTTTTTGACGGCCGTAATAAATTATATCTAAACCGATCATTAACTGTAGTAGATACAGAGATAGTTAAAATTCTATTAATATAGTTAAACTGCGTTAATTTTCCTCTTCACCTAGTGTTAAATGTATCTATGATGACAAAGTTATGACCCGACCTTGATTGCTACAACATTAACAATGATAAATCCAATAGAAAAAATAATTATCACGATATTATACAGTATTAAACTTTATCTTAACTTCGTCACACGAAAAATAACAATAACAAACTACTTACATGCAAGAACAATCACATAAACACTGAGTTGTTAAGAAAAAATCATCCAAAAATCACAATTTTCCCAAAAACTTTTGGCACTTTACCGAAGCAAGACTGTTTTTAAAAAAAGAAAAAAAAACACAAAATGGCCGCCGCGCGCGACGTCCAACTCGCGAATGAATAACTAATTCAGTTTTCAAAATCGGAACGCGGTATGACCAATTTTTGTTGACCTGTAAACTTCTATGCGTTTCACCTTTGTACTTCCATTTTTAAACCAGTCTGAGGGACGGAGGAGGTCTAGTTACATTGGCTTTAATGCATGTCCCTACCAGACCGTAAAAACGATTGAGGTGTAAAAAGTTAAGCCTTATTACAATGTTATAACGCTATTTTTAGGTTTATTGAACTGCAAATACAAGTTGGTAGATTACTCATATGGTAAGGTAAAGTAGTGATAACATATACAGTATGATACTAAAATAATTTATAATATTAAAAATCCATTTTATGATTTCGTTCAGAAAATTGATAATGCGTGCAGTGGTTATTTTTTGGGAAATGTATGATAACAACACTGCACAATGGTCTATATAGTCAATGACCATTACTGTACACAACATTTTTACTTTGATAAAGAGTAATTATAGTTCTGTAATGATTAATTTTGAAAAATAAATAAAACTAGTATATTCTTGTGGTTTACATAGAGAAATATTGATTATTTTAAGTAAATAATAATTAAACAGGAATTGCTTCATGAAAGGCGGCGCTAAAATAATTAAATTGCGCAGTTTTATCTCATTTATAGGGAAATATAACACAATTTGTATATAGAGTTCTTCGATAAGGCAAAAACAGAGGGACATCCATTTATCTCCAGTACCGACAGACGATTTATTCCAGTAATCCAATTTATTTTCTTCAAAGGAAATGCTCTAAATTCCAATCTAAATTGGATTCTCAAGGGACGGTAATACGTGCGACCTTATTACAAATGGCTGGGGAGAAAATGCTGACATTTTCACTTCGATTATTGACCTATTTTGAGTCCATAAACACACTTAGGGCAATTGAAAGGTATTTTTACAAAATTACAATTTCCTTTTAGTAACGTACTATCTTATGAAACAATATATGTTTTTATTAAGTACAAATTATTAATTAAATAATGTAATTTAATCTAAGAGAAAAAAATATTTTCTTTGTATGATACGCTTTCACGCTAAAACGGTTGATCGGATTCAGATGGAATTGCGCACATAGGTAGACCATGACCTGGATTAGGGTCATAGGATACTTTTTATCCCGATATTCTCACGGGATCGAGACTTGGGTGAAACCGTGGAGCGTAGCTAGTAAGTAGTAAAGACTCAATATGATATTAACCTTATTCTACACACTTAATTACTCGTAACATTACGCTACTTTGTCATCGAATGCTCATTGTAGTCATTTTAAGGACCTATTTCAATTATGCTCTAACTACTTCAGGTGAGTGTTAAATACTAGAAGTAATATATTATTCAAGATAACACATGAATCTTCATGTACCGCGACTAAAATAATTGTGATTAATATTATTCTGCCCCACAAAACAAAAGACGTCTTACACAAAATGAACGATCATCGATCACCACGCTTGCTCAAAGCCTCACAATGACATAAAATATCAACAATAAGTGAGCATTATATACAACGTACTGTATAACCACATTCGTATACACCTGTTGAACTTATCGTATGCGCGTGTGTGTTTGTTTGTGTGTGTGAGTACGTGTGTAACACACGGATATTGTGTGGGAGAGGTGATGCGTGGTTATGGACGGTAAGTGGCTCTAGTTAGTGGTCAATTGGTGGTTATTTTTATGTTTCATACATAAATAATAGTTATGTCTAGTTGGGATAAATAGTAAGAGCGTGGAGTCAGCACCCTAATTACGTAACACACTATCAATCTGAATCTGAATCATTTTGAATCATATGTTCGAAAACTTTGTCTGCTCAACAACGTAAATAACGCAATAAATGTTGTTGAACTGTCAAAATGAAAGCCATTGCTACTGATAGCATATTACGAAATTACGCCTCTAGTCCAAGTAATATAGTACCCGATATCTGTGATAGTACTTAGGTAACTACTATTAAAAGAAAAATCTGACTCCTCTACCCTAAGGTAGAGGAGTCAGATTTTTTCTTTTAATAGTTTATTTTATACAGGGTTATTGCCTTAATTTAACCCTATCTTTTTTATAATATTTAACTAGACAGTTTTTTCAATATAAAAATAACAAAAACATAACCCTGTCTTTGATGTCACAAAGTTGGTTATAAAGGTAGGTAAGTGTTTGGACATGACAGACATACCCTTTGTGCAAAACTGCAACTTTTGTATAATAATTTGTAATCGGTTATAGAAATACAATTATCTCATTCAAACCATTATTTTGTTTGTATTTATTATTATTATAAGTTAATATTGTATTAGCCCATTATTGTTTAGTCCCTAATAGCACTGAAGCCTCGTTCCCAAGTTCCCACAACCGACTCTCAGCTGCGTGACGTGAATACAATTTGAAATGAGAATTATACCGTTGTACGATCGTAGTACTACGGATGTCCCTCAGACGTTATTTAATTATACCCACTATTGGCTTATCGTAGCAGTAGCCTGTTGTCTTTTATGTGCAGTTGAGGAAGTCGCCGACTGTGGTTTTAACCAGTTGGTCTCGAGTTTTAGGGCACTTTTCTGCTTATAGCAGACGAAGAGATGGAATCATCACGAATTCCACGGACGGACTTCTGAATTCTTAGGTTTTGCATCAGAAATTCAGAATCATTTTTATACGGAATAATGATCGTCTCAGTTTAGACTTAAGTCGACCCCTTTTTATGATTTTCTATTTACTACTAGCTACTTAATATTTTTCGCTTATCATATTGTCTAAGGTCCTATAATAGTCACGAACAAATAACAAACAGAAAGTTTAAAAAGACCTTTTTTTTTTTTTCTTTTTTCCGGATGGGAAATCATCAAATGACCCCTCCCGCTCTGGGTGGAGCGGAAGGGAGTGTCAGACTCTTACTGACTAAAACCCACCCATGTTCCTTCCTTCGCCCTTTATGTTCCGGGGTAGCGGTAACCCTTTTGGACAATCCCGCTGACCCGGCAGGCTTCGGCCCTGAGGGGCCCCTCGTTATGCTGACATCTCTTTGAGGCGCGCGTTGAACACTTAGGCGCCGTCCGGCACGGGCCTGGTCCTGATCGGGCGGTGAGCTACCCATTGCTCTCCGCCCGCAGGCCCGCGCCTACGGTGGCCGGTAGTCGTCACTCGACTCCCGACGCCCGGGGCGTCTCCCGCGGCGGCTGGGACGGGAGGCTCTCTCCCTCATCCGTCCCGCCACCTCCTTCGCTAGCATGACTGCTTCGCAGAAGGAGGCGACTGCCTCCCACTCCCTCTCGCTCCGGACCATGGCTTGCACCAGGGCCGGGCGCGAGAGGCCGCCGCCGCTGCCGATCGCCTCTACGAGGACACGGCGGTGCTCCGCCCAAGCGGGGCAGACCTCCACCGTGTGCTCCACCGTGTCCTCTGGGCGATCCTGGCAATGGTGACACCCAGGCGTTTCCTCCCGCCTGATGATGTGCAGGAACCTCCCGAAACTTCCGTGTCCGGTGAGGACCTGCGTCAGGCGGTAGGTGAGGGCGCCGTGGCGCCTCTCTAGCACTCCTCAAAGAGGGGTCTTATTGCCGCTATCGCGGCGTGCCCAAGTTTAAAAAGACCTGCCGATCGATTCTGTAACCATCTCACCGTCAAAACTTAGGTGAAGTAAGCGTGGAGTGAGCTGTCATTCCAGCTAATGCTAGGGATTGACACTATTAATTACTCACTCTAAGCTCACTCCACCTAACTTTTCACGGTGAGATTTTTACAGAATCGATCGGCTGTCAATAGTGTCAATCCCTAGTATTAGTTGGAATGACAGCTCACTCCACGCTCACTTCACGTAAGTTTTCACGGTGAGATAGTTACAGAATCGCGCTTCTGTTGTATATAGAAAGACAAACCGTATTTTCACCATGGAATCATCACGTCATATAGCTCATCAGCCAAGTAGAGCCACCCGCCCCCCGTACTACCCACACCGGTAGACGCTGCACGCATGGCAAGCCACACACTTGTGATGTACTCGCACGGTTCACGACACACTATGGTTCAGTGGCTAGTGCCCGTCTGACACGGGTTCGATGTCCGCCTGTTTAACTTTAGAGGGTTTTTAAGTAAAACATTTTATCTTTTTACTCGACTGCGTGACAGCAAAGAGAGGGTTATTTTAATTTTATTTTATTTTATTGGGACATAAAACAGTTACACGTTACAATTATAGTAAATAATAAACTAGGGTAATAGAGTTAAACATGTAAACCACACCAATGTCCGCGGAATAATCTATTATGGAGAAATAAAACAAAACCACGCATCTACTGGAGGCGATTTAGGTTAGGGAGAATTTATAATTATTGTTATTGTGCAAGCAATTGAATAGCCATTCTTTTAAATTTGGTTTGAGATAGTGAAAATATATTGTAGCGGTATCTACAACGCCACATGCGAACAACGCGTCATACTGACGTCACGCATATGTGTGTACGAATACAACTTGTCCCGGAATTAACGCACACCACCAGACACCCCAATTAGAATGTTATGTTATAATCATAATGCATACACTGAATTTTTATTATTATGTAATAAACATTGTTTTTCTCATAAATTAGTTACACTGATTGTGGGAGAAAATTGTGGTCACATTACAAATCTACGCATGCAAACAATCGCACTCGTATAAGGGTCTAGCGCAGTAGGTACTTCATCTATTTTGGTTTGTTTTGATTGTACAGCGGAAGTGTGACAGTAATTTACGTAGTTTTAATTATTTTTGGGATAAAATATTACCTATATTAAAAATTACAGAAATCGATTCAGTAAACGATTCTGAACAAACTACTTTCATAATGTGCATTAATTCAGTTACACATTGTATATGTGTATATATATTGTTGTTGACAGTTTTTATACGCAACTATGATAAACCATCCCAAATCCCACAGGCTACCATCGGATCAAATGTTCGAAAAACGTGTAGTACTAAAAGCTAATGTTGGCAACACCGAGTGAAGCTACTCGAGTGCTGGCAGGAAAGTTTTCGGAAGGATGTAATTTCCATAGAGAAGAGAAAACTGCCCGCCATTTATGAATAGGATTATTAGGTATTGTCTTTTGCGGCGAAACGCGTTTTGATTTATGATTTTAATATTTCGGATTAATATATTTTGTATTAATAACTAATACGTGTTTTAGACACCCTCCATGGAGAAATAGTTAATACTAATTTAAATGATTTTTACAACATTTACATAGAGACATTTACATTTACATAGAGAAATAGTTAATACTAATTTAAATGATTTTTATAACCGCCTTTATTGTTTATTTATTTGATTCGCAAATAATTTGAATTAAGTTTATGTTTGCTGAGTAGGTAATTTTATTTTTTTGTTTACTAGTCAATAAAAAGTAATTAAGTATACGTACATAATATCTACGAATTTCATACTTGCATTTGATTATTCATGAAAATAAACATAGGTATGTGCAATAAACTGATTTTTTTTTCATGCAGCCATATTCCAAAACATACATATATTACTACACATTACATGTTTATTTAATTGCAAAATATAAGTTCAAAAAACTTAAATAATCAGTAATTACATATAATTACTAGATTGCAGCAATCAAATTAACAACTACTTAATGTAGTTTGATTACTGTAGTTAAATTACATGTAATCATAACTACACGTAGTTAACTACTTTTAATCATAATTAGTAACCAGATTACAAAATTCTAGTTAACTACGCCCTACACTGCCCGTAGGCACCCTTTGGGTACAGAACCCTAAAAATCCAGTCCCTCGGATACCACACCATTACGTATTTACGTATCGAAGATATGTGACATCTACCAACCCGCACTGGGCCCGCGTGGTGGATTACGTGGTGCCCGCTCCCTCTCACCGAGAGGAGGCCTGTGTCCCAGCAGTGGGAACATTATAGGCTGATTATGTTATGATAAGTACGTATCTACTAATAAACACGGTCGGACAACGATCCCGCATCGGTCAGCCCGCTAAGCACTGAACCATACCAAACGAGTTAATAAGAGCCACCCCTATAGCTCACCCTCTGTGAGAAAACAGCGACATTTACAAAACTACCCGCCGGAACCACTACATGGGCAGCCGGGCATCGAACCCGAGCAAGACGCAGAGTGTATCACTGAATCATAGTGGTCACTTCCATACTAAATTTTATTACCTTCAGCCTACGTGGCACGGGCGATTTTTTCCCGCGGCGATTTTATTTCGCGCACTGCGGGGTAATTGTGTAACACATTATCAGTAGCAATGGCTTTCATTTTGACAGTTCAACAAAATTCATTGCGTTATTTACGTTGTTGAGCAGACACATTTTTCATAGATTAGCAATATCCTTCTAAATGATTCAGATTGTGATTGTTAGTGCGTTACGCAGTTAGGGTGCTGGTACCACTAGCATGCCTCCGATGCCAACAGTACCACCAGCAAGCACCGCAGGCGCCTGAGAGAAAGGACTCAGTATGGTCTCTGTGGACAGCGAGATTCATTCATGAATAAATTCACAAATACATAATGGCAATATTTATAACTCTAGTTTGTCGGAAAACAAGGCTATGTCGTGAGCTAATCGATTTGTCTGCACTCTTATGTTTAGTGGCCGGAAAACCGGATAGAGGCGCTAAATATCATGTTTTGTGTGAAATACTGCTATAGTGTGACTAAGTTATCTAAAACGAAGTTAGTTCAACGGTAACGGTATACCTGTAGCCTCTACAAGTCGTATCTAACTTAAATTCATGTCCCGGCTCCCTGGGCAATCTCGACCCAAACTCGCTGATTGAACTATTCTTACATAGTTCATGCTGATACGAGGGAAGAAAATGATATATGTTATAGCATCGGTCAAATTATATTGATGGTAGAAACGGTGCCGATGGGACAATGACACAATCAAACGCCTGAAGTTATTCTCACAGCTTATTCGTCTCATATATGTAACTCTGCTATTACCAATTCACGTCAACTTTTTATCGGTTTAGCTAGATTTTTACCGAACTTAAGTTTTTACTACACTAAACTAAATAGAGAACTAGAACTATCAGACATCAATTTTAATCCACGGAAAAAACACATCCGACTTGGGTAAAATCAGCCGTAAGTTAACACTCACTGACAACCGAAGGCCAATTCCCGTAATTAAAAACGTTTAAAGTCTAGTCGCAAACTTATCTCAGCGGCAATCAATGTCAAACACTTGGCAAAAGTGTACGGAAATTGACGTATTTTTGACAGGTTGAGATTGAGATCAGACTGTGAACGTTCTTAAAATTACGAGAATTTCCCCTCTGATATACAGTGTTTGAAAACATCGGCAACCTGCAGTGAGCAAGCGTTGTGATCAATGCTCGTTCCTTCTCTGTGTGAGAAGTAGGCTTTATCCTGCAGTAGGACAGTTGCAGGCCGATATTGTCATCTTCCTATAATGCGCCCATTCTTACAACAACAACTGCACTAATATCGAAATTACGTGATAAATTATGTAACATTCGCACATACATGTCATATTGACACTTTTGACAACTTCAAATCAACCGATTAGCACAAACTGTTCCTATAGAAAAACAGCATTATAACAATATGGAAATTGTTAACAGCTAACTTTCACGATAATAATAGTTGATATTTTTTATCACGAATGATACTATTTTTTCCTGTGTTATCGTTTATGTATGATATGATGTTATACGGCAAAAACTGAACAGTTTAAAGTCTTATCACGCCATTTATGGTACTCTCTTCAATAATTTTTGAGTTAGTGTAGGTTATGAGATTTCAGTTAAACCAGAGGTACCTCTCTTCTTTATTATGTTAGATAGAACAGTCGTTCACGCAATGTTATCTCTAGTAAGTAACGATGTATCGACAATTATACAATGAAAACGTCATTTTCTCGATGTGTGTTTTTGACCGTGTTACAAGTTTTTAGTTGAAATTCTGACAAATTAGATAGTGGAAGGCAAATGTTAGCTGGTCTGTGTACAACTCCAGCACCCTAGTTGCGTAACATAATCTGAATCACATAAAGGATGTCGCTCATCCATCGCTCCTACGTCGGCACTCGGCGGGTACAATACACTTATGCTGCTTAACATCCATTAAGTATATTCTATCCAAAAGCTATAATTATTGTGTTTAATCCTTTGTAAAAAAGGTTCCGCATGCATACTTTTTTGCCTGTGTATTTAATACTTGTAATGCATCCTCTACATTGCAATTCTGTCTAATTCCACGTTATAACTTCTACAACAATACTCTTTTTCTAACTGTGAAGGCTTGTGAATGGCTTGTCGTCTGCTGCGACGCTTACATACTTACATACTCCTTTGCCTCGTTTACTTCATATATGTATTACTACAATATGAACGTAAACGAGGCAAAGGAGTATTCCCAGGAGGGGTAATTCCCTTTATTAAAAACTGTAGTTAGGGTAGGTTAAGGTAAACCTATTAATTAAACACTACTTTATAATAAAATATAAATGTTTATTAACACAAATAACAACGGAAACTTATAACTATAAATGCGCGGCGATTCTTCCTCTCAACATGACCTAACCATCTAAGCATACCTACACTTTATTTTTGTTGTTACCTACGAGGATGGCGAAGTAGATCGGACGGTTAAGCACAGAATTAACATTGGATGGATGAAATGGCGGCAGGTCACGGGAACAATCTGTGACTCCCGCATTCCCTTAAACTTAAGGGGAAGATATATAAAACCATGATTAGACCTGGCTGTCTTGTATGGATCAGAATGTTGGGCCACAAAAGGGATGAATGAAAGGCAATTGCATGCAGCTGAGATGAGAATGCTAAGAGGGATGTGTGGTGTTACACGAATGGATAGAATAAGAAATGAGTATATAAGAGGAAGTCTGAAAGTGGCACCGGTAACTGAAAAGTTGTGTGGAAACCGGTTGTCATGTGTTACGGAGAAATGAGGAAAATGTCGTGAGGAGAGTTTTGAGTATAAATGTCGATGGCTATAAGAGTAGGGGAAGATCAAAGAAATGATGGATGGAATGTCGAATGAGGATATGGTTAGAAAGGGAGTGACTACCGAGATGACGACTATTAGAGAAGTATGGAAGAAAAAGACATGTTGCGCCGATCACAAATAAATTGGGATAAGGGCAGGAGAATGATGATGACCTACGAGGGTGGCAAAGACATCGACGCGCATCCTGTTACCAGTACATGACTGAACCATCCTGAGTCGAAACTTTTCGATAACCGACAAAATAATATTATGTCTACACTGGGGGGCCAAGAATCGCGTGCTGAATTCATGGTTTCAGTTTGCGCGTCGATGTCCTGCCACCTTGTGTTGTTCACTTTCAGCAACCCAAGCATAATCAGCCTATAATGTTCCTACTGCATTGAAACAGGCCTCGTCTCTGTGAGAGGGAGTGGGCCGTATTCTACCACGCGGGCCCAGTGCGGGTTGGTAGATGTCACATTTCTTCGTATTTTTGGTTCTAGGACATGCCAGTTTCCTCACGATGTTTTCCTTCTCCATTTCTCTGGGTCATTTGTCTGGGTTCGAACCTACGACCTACAACGCCTAAGTCGTGACCGTTACCACTAGGCCACCACTGCTCTCAACAATTTCATGCTGGTCAGCAGGGTGCTCCTGACTGGTTATAAAAACATACTGCGAACCAACGTGTGTCTGACCATGAGTCATGCTCATGCCCCCTTACGTGCTGTTAGCAGTAGTAACACGACAATGAAACAGTTGACAATCACGAGAGCGGACTGTCCCTCGCATGTCCCTCGCATGTCGGCAGTCGTACTTAATGAAATAATTGATTGTGTTCTGTTTTTTATAACTTTTTGTTTTCCGATGAGCCACGTGGTGGTCATTATTGTCGGTGCACGCGTGACTTGGTACTTCATTTCATTTCATTTAGGGGTCCTTAGGTATTTAGAATAGGTTTATAGGTTTTTAACGGTAGAGATAGGTAGTGTACCGAAATTAAAAACATATCTTCGCTTGTACACGTTTTAATTTGACCAAATACAATAAAATATCAATAAAAACATAAGAAAAGACATGTCACTTTCTGATTTAAAATTCAAAACCAATATGAAGAAAAAAACTTTCTGGTTAAAAATAAGGTTGGATTTGTTATAAAAGAAGGTCGTTCGTGATAAAATTATAATGTAGCATTTGCCAATGCTGCAGAAGGTATCTAAATATACAAAAATGAAATAGGTACTGTTCGTTAGTAAGCGCATCACTTCAGAAGGGCTAGTAAAGTCGTCTGTTTGTTCCGGCTCATCTCCAAAACTGCTGGACCGATTTTGACGGGACTTTCACTGACAGATTTTTTTATTATTTCAGCTGATGTTATAAGGAGCAGCACAGCCAGCTAGGCTTTTATTTTAGAAAAAGTATTAGGGTTTCGCGCAAAAAACTTATAACCCATGAAATCCAACTTGATTTGTGACTTGCACGCGAACGAAGTCGCGGGCACAGCTAGTAATATTATATGATTAGTATGGATATGGATTGAATGAGTATGATGGATGGATGACACATTAATGGTAGATACGGAATCTAAAAAAATGGATTACTTATACACGTGAAGGAAATTCTAAATAAATACTCTAAAAAACACATTCCCATGATCATAATTTATTAATCCTCATTAATATCTTACTCATTAATGAGAGCAATTATAAATAATCACAATTAATTGGATTGTTTTGTTCTAGCTTCAACTGTCAACTGTTCATGTGCACTGATCTGTCTGTTTTTTTTTTACAATAAGAAATATACTAAAGAGATTTTAAGTAAAAACAAATTGGTAGTGTGTAGAAAAGTAAGTAAGCACAGCCACTGAAGAACAACACAATGACATGACACAAACCAAGAAAAATTAGATTATTTAAAAGTTAAAAGTCACAAAATATGTGAATTTATTCATTTAACATAAAACTGCCAGCGATCAATTACATTATCTAACGTATTATAGTCTAGAAATCGTTTCTTTGGTCTTCTCCTACTATTATAGCCATCGAACAACACCACCACAATCTGACCAAGAGTATGTGTGGACTTTAAAAGAGACCTCTGAGTTTGTTTCGGCCTTTCTTCTCAGAGCAGTCAGATAGGAAACGCCGACCTCATCTAGTTTTAAAATATGATTGACGTGTAAAAGTGTTTGTGCAAACCTACTTACAGAAAATAAATCATTTATCATTTTAGAAATTCATACTCAAAACTTACCTCACGACATTCTCCTCATTCCTCCACATCACATGCTCATACCATGACAACCAATTTCCACACAACTTTTCAGTTACTGGAGCCATTTTCAGACCAACGAGGCTCTGACGACCCACAAATGGCGGGATATCCATTTAATATGCTCGCGCGCGATGGCGGGTAGACCACCAACAAAAGCGTTCATCACCGACCGACTGGAGCCGAGTATACCCGATTCAGCATCACAATTCTTGGGAACTTCTCAAGGAGGGTTGGTGTCAGGCTGGCGGCCGAATGTTAAACTTTGCCAAAACCTTAAGCTACAGGAGAGGAAATAATTTACCCAACTCATCAGTCTCCCAAATCGCCAGAGCGGAATGTCACAATAATCACCATTACACTTGATTACAGTGGCGATACTAAACCGAAGTGGTTATTAGTGGGTCAGCAGACAGCGAGGCGCTGACGCAAGAGCGCGGGAAACTGTCGATGTGTACGTATTGCGTACGTACGTGTGGCGGGACCTGTGGGAGGAGTTGAGGGTCTTGATACTTTAGGGTTAGTGGAGAAAATTTGTTCTAGTTCTTCTTCTTTTTGAGTCGATGGTAAAATTAACAAATATTGTATTATGTTAGACGAGTTGAGCTTAATAGGCATTCAGCTGTGTCCGATTAGACTAGAAGCATACCTCAAGATACTTGGAAAAAGGCTGATGACGAGATGAGTTGGGCCCAGTAGGTGGCCTCAACAATTGCGACATTAGTGGAGTTTTTAAAAGGTTCTCAGAAGTGCAGTTCTCTGGACATTTTGGACACTCTAACTTACAAAACTGAGTACCAACAGAAAGAGACTGTCGCGTGTTTGTGAGTGACAGAGACCCTACAAAGCCAAACTTTTGCAGAAACTTCTTGTGCTACATAATAAAATTATATTAACAGCTGCGTAATTGATTGATTGGATTTAATTAGACTGTCAGTACCCGGTCGTAATCGTATCGTTTTATGTGTTTAAACTAATTCTTTGTTTAATTAAAGACATTGCCCTCATCACTTACTTTATAAGATATCGACGTTTAATTGTCTGTTCAATTATAGGTACTTAACTGTACTTGTTCCCCAAAAACAATAATTGATCCCCAAATAAGATCAAGTATCAAGACTTTTCGTCACCCACTCGATTATAATTTGTTTTGCAAACAAATTGTTATGGGAACGATGATAAAAGCTGCGCTTGCGATGTTCTCGCAGTGACCTTGTACCTGCGACATCACGCTATGCAATTGAGTGTGAGCAGAGTAAGAGGTAGTAATGACAATTATCCATTATGTAGGTACTCGTAAGTTATTTATATTTAGGAATATGCGTTTAGCGTCGGAATTATTTTTAGAAAAGTTAGCTTCATTATTTACTTTGGTCAGTTCTCACATACCGTCCTCGTCTACCTAGCCTTTTCCCAACTATGTTGCGGTTTGCTTCCGGTCTAACCGGATGCATATGAATACCAGCAAGTTACACGGAGCTGCCTATTTGATCTCCACAGCCCGGTTAGGTACTGGGTAACACGATGCCCCTTCTCCTTGACACTTGAACTGTTTAATAGGAACCTTCCTCTCTTTTTAGTATTATAATAATATGGTATACAATAAAGTATTTATAAATAAACTAGCTTCGGCCCGTGTCTTCGTTCGCGTGAAATTGTTAGTTCTCCCTCCCACTCCGTCGCATCGCATCGCATCGCCTGTCCGAGCTATCACTTCATTTTCGTTCAGCGTTCTTTCTGACTTTTATCTTTTTGCTCGGCTCTCGAGACTCATGATAACCTATAGGCTAAAGCCTTCCTCAAGGGTTCGGCTATCAAAGGAAAAAATATTTTTTTGAATCCAAGGTTGGCTTTTGCAATTTTCCTTAAAAATATTTTTATAAAACCAACCCCACATTTCGCGAGAACATGCTCATATTACGTATGAAGCAATGCGCACATACTCGTACCTATCTACTATCATCTCAAGGCCAAACGCGCAATTTTCGCGCTTCACATATTTCGGGCGCATCGTGTGACATTCTCCGGTCAAACTGGGCATTGTCCTTTAGAGAGAACGTCTGACTACCGAAACAGACATTCACTACAATTACTGACATTTAGAGCAGTTTGCTTTAAATACTGGGTCAAATACTAGGGCAAGGTAGATATGTGGATGGACAGCAGCATCCTAATGACAACATACTGCTATCGAAGCTTTTATAAGTGACGAATTGTCCCGAATACGTCCTAGGACATAGGACCTTACTGGGGATGTTCTTCAGGAAGGTCAGGTGCGTAGTACTCGCAACCGGCGTGCGTGTATGACCCAGATGTATGGATCGTAACAGGTGACTCGAACCCAGGACAGTGCTCAGTAGCAGCGCCTGCAACCTCTAGACCAATATTTCACAAATTAAATAGAATTGTTACTCCTTTTTTCAGTGGGGAAATCCTCATGGAACCCTCACATAAACTATACTCCGTTACCAAAAAAAAAACAATGTAGACAAGTCGGTTATCGTGTATTGAGGTAAAATCGAATGGTTAGTTTTTAGGGTTCCGTAGTTCACGTCTCGGAACCCATTTTTTTTTTTTCTGGTGGGATATCATCAAATGACCCCTCCCGCTCTGGGTGGAGCGGAAGGGAGTGTCAGACTCTTACTGACTAATACCCACCCATGTTCCTTCCTTTGCCCTTTATGTTCAGGGGTAGCGGTAACCCTTTCGGACAATCCCGCTGACGTCCCGGAACCCTTATAGTTTCGTCATGTCCGTCCGTCCTCGGCTTACCTCCCAAACGGTTAGTGCTAGAAAGATGAAACTTAGCATGGATATGTATATTTTCCACGTCAACAAAGTGCTAAAATAAAAATAAAATCACGAAAAATATTTTTTTTGGGATACCTCCCCTACACGTAGGTAAAGTGGGGATGATTTTTTTTTCTCGCGTCTACCCTATTGTGTGGGGTATCATTAGATAGGTATTTTAAAAACATTGAGAGGTTGCTAAGACGATATTTTCATTTAGGTATCAACGGTATCGTGATATGTAACTTTAAAGCGCATTTTTTTGTTACAATAGGGGACGCCCTATTTTAACAAAAAATGCGCTTTAAAGTTGAATATCTCGCCAACGGATAGCTGACGAGCCAGCCGTTTAGCTTTTAGAGGGGGGGAACGCCCCCCCACCCCTCTGACAAAAATCTGAAAAGTTTATGATGGTAGTCCATGTAATGAACTTTGAAGGAAAAATGTAACGGCTTAGATAACCTTTATAGTTCAGGAGTTATAGAGGCCTAACTTATAAAATGCGCATAACAATTATCTATTGGACACGATTTTATTTCAATTTGAATCCTCTAACGAGGATAAATAAAATTAGGGACTTAAAAAAGTTTACAACGACACTCGATAGATGGCGTGCATTAATTCCAAATTTTGAATCACGGTACAGTTTCGTTACAATACAGTCTAAAGTAAAATAGAAATGGGTGATTACGGAACCCTATTCGTTTTTTGCTTAGTTTTTAGTCGTGTTTACTGAGACCATATAAAGGTATTTATGAATAGTGAACACTGCAGCTTATTCTAAAACATGGAATTGTGATTGATTCTTGTTGTGATTTGATACAGGAGTATAACCTGGAAATCTAGACTACTTAAAGAAATTATATTAACAGCTGCGTAATTGATTGATTGGATTTAATTAGACTGTCAGTACCCGGTCGTAATCGTATCGTTTTATGTGTTTAAACTAATTCTTTGTTTAATTAAAGACATTGCCCTCATCACTTACTTTATAAGATATCGACGTTTAATTGTCTGTTCAATTATAGGTACTTAACTGTACTTGTTCCCCAAAAACAATAATTGATCCCCAAATAAGATCAAGTATCAAGACTTTTCGTCACCCACTCGATTATAATTTGTTTTGCAAACAAATTGTTATGGGAACGATGATAAAAGCTGCGCTTGCGATGTTCTCGCAGTGACCTTGTACCTGCGACATCACGCTATGCAATTGAGTGTGAGCAGAGTAAGAGGTAGTAATGACAATTATCCATTATGTAGGTACTCGTAAGTTATTTATATTTAGGAATATGCGTTTAGCGTCGGAATTATTTTTAGAAAAGTTAGCTTCATTATTTACTTTGGTCAGTTCTCACATACCGTCCTCGTCTACCTAGCCTTTTCCCAACTATGTTGCGGTTTGCTTCCGGTCTAACCGGATGCATATGAATACCAGCAAGTTACACGGAGCTGCCTATTTGATCTCCACAGCCCGGTTAGGTACTGGGTAACACGATGCCCCTTCTCCTTGACACTTGAACTGTTTAATAGGAACCTTCCTCTCTTTTTAGTATTATAATAATATGGTATACAATAAAGTATTTATAAATAAACTAGCTTCGGCCCGTGTCTTCGTTCGCGTGAAATTGTTAGTTCTCCCTCCCACTCCGTCGCATCGCATCGCATCGCCTGTCCGAGCTATCACTTCATTTTCGTTCAGCGTTCTTTCTGACTTTTATCTTTTTGCTCGGCTCTCGAGACTCATGATAACCTATAGGCTAAAGCCTTCCTCAAGGGTTCGGCTATCAAAGGAAAAAATATTTTTTTGAATCCAAGGTTGGCTTTTGCAATTTTCCTTAAAAATATTTTTATAAAACCAACCCCACATTTCGCGAGAACATGCTCATATTACGTATGAAGCAATGCGCACATACTCGTACCTATCTACTATCATCTCAAGGCCAAACGCGCAATTTTCGCGCTTCACATATTTCGGGCGCATCGTGTGACATTCTCCGGTCAAACTGGGCATTGTCCTTTAGAGAGAACGTCTGACTACCGAAACAGACATTCACTACAATTACTGACATTTAGAGCAGTTTGCTTTAAATACTGGGTCAAATACTAGGGCAAGGTAGATATGTGGATGGACAGCAGCATCCTAATGACAACATACTGCTATCGAAGCTTTTATAAGTGACGAATTGTCCCGAATACGTCCTAGGACATAGGACCTTACTGGGGATGTTCTTCAGGAAGGTCAGGTGCGTAGTACTCGCAACCGGCGTGCGTGTATGACCCAGATGTATGGATCGTAACAGGTGACTCGAACCCAGGACAGTGCTCAGTAGCAGCGCCTGCAACCTCTAGACCAATATTTCACAAATTAAATAGAATTGTTACTCCTTTTTTCAGTGGGGAAATCCTCATGGAACCCTCACATAAACTATACTCCGTTACCAAAAAAAAAACAATGTAGACAAGTCGGTTATCGTGTATTGAGGTAAAATCGAATGGTTAGTTTTTAGGGTTCCGTAGTTCACGTCTCGGAACCCATTTTTTTTTTTCTGGTGGGATATCATCAAATGACCCCTCCCGCTCTGGGTGGAGCGGAAGGGAGTGTCAGACTCTTACTGACTAATACCCACCCATGTTCCTTCCTTTGCCCTTTATGTTCAGGGGTAGCGGTAACCCTTTCGGACAATCCCGCTGACGTCCCGGAACCCTTATAGTTTCGTCATGTCCGTCCGTCCTCGGCTTACCTCCCAAACGGTTAGTGCTAGAAAGATGAAACTTAGCATGGATATGTATATTTTCCACGTCAACAAAGTGCTAAAATAAAAATAAAATCACGAAAAATATTTTTTTTGGGATACCTCCCCTACACGTAGGTAAAGTGGGGATGATTTTTTTTTCTCGCGTCTACCCTATTGTGTGGGGTATCATTAGATAGGTATTTTAAAAACATTGAGAGGTTGCTAAGACGATATTTTCATTTAGGTATCAACGGTATCGTGATATGTAACTTTAAAGCGCATTTTTTTGTTACAATAGGGGACGCCCTATTTTAACAAAAAATGCGCTTTAAAGTTGAATATCTCGCCAACGGATAGCTGACGAGCCAGCCGTTTAGCTTTTAGAGGGGGGGAACGCCCCCCCACCCCTCTGACAAAAATCTGAAAAGTTTATGATGGTAGTCCATGTAATGAACTTTGAAGGAAAAATGTAACGGCTTAGATAACCTTTATAGTTCAGGAGTTATAGAGGCCTAACTTATAAAATGCGCATAACAATTATCTATTGGACACGATTTTATTTCAATTTGAATCCTCTAACGAGGATAAATAAAATTAGGGACTTAAAAAAGTTTACAACGACACTCGATAGATGGCGTGCATTAATTCCAAATTTTGAATCACGGTACAGTTTCGTTACAATACAGTCTAAAGTAAAATAGAAATGGGTGATTACGGAACCCTATTCGTTTTTTGCTTAGTTTTTAGTCGTGTTTACTGAGACCATATAAAGGTATTTATGAATAGTGAACACTGCAGCTTATTCTAAAACATGGAATTGTGATTGATTCTTGTTGTGATTTGATACAGGAGTATAACCTGGAAATCTAGACTACTTAAAGAAATGAAAGGTTGTAAATGCACTGGATTTTATGGAGTAAGTTGTGAACGCGACTATTTAATTAATGTGGTAAGATTTCGGTCAGAATCTTACATATTGCCTACAAGCAAATTATCTGATGTTACAAGTTGGCGAACAGGCCATCGTTCCGCCTTTGTTAGTTTTAAATGCTCCCGTTTTTACTGTTTATATTTCCTATGTGTGTCCCAAATAAAATATTTTTTTTCTTTGACAGCAAGTGGTTACCGCCACCTACAGGCAGCATAAACGTAATTAGCCTATAACGTTCCCACTGCTGGGACACAGGCCTCCTCTCTGTGAGTGGAGTGGAGGGAGTTGGCTGTGATCCACCACGCGGGCCCAGTGCGGGTTGGTAGATGTCACATGTATTTAAATTTTTGGTTCTAGGACATGCCGGTTTCCTAACGATGTTTACCTTCATCGTTTTGAGAACAGTGATGGCCCATTGGCATCGTGAGTTCGAACCCAGCCTGGCAGGCACATGGCAATGGTCCAGTCCCTCTCACAGAGAGAACATTGTAGGCTGATGATGCTATGTATGTACTAGTATGTAGGTACACGTGGGTGCTATTATTATTTCTTGAAGACATTGTTAGCAAATAATAAACGATTGTTACAGAAACTAATAAATATTTCGTGATGTTCAAATGGTCACGCGCACCATTAGGAGCCATCGTTACAAATTGTTGCCAAAGGTCACAACGTTATAATTATATTATGGTGAACTTAAAAAATAGATAATATCGCCATTGTGGGAATATTCTGTCCTAATGATAGGTTGTAACCGACTGTAGAAGAGGATGTTCTCAATCCGATTGTATGTTGCTACGATGGTATATTGATTGCAAGAGTTTTTTTTATCACGAAACTCTTAGTAGCAGGCTGGATTTGTGCCCGGTTGATGGCAATAGGCTCGCGATCTATTACATGGGACTTAAACATAACTGACAAAGTGTGCTCTGCCTAACCCTTCGCGGATTACAGGCGTGATGTTAAGTATTTATGTAAAACAAAGTTCTAGAAATCTTTGAAGATATCACACTGGTAGTGTCCAGGTTCAGAACTCGAGACGAAATATAACAGGCATGTCCCTGTCCCACTATGTCAAATGTAAAGACCAAATAACCTAACCCGCCCTGTATGACCTCCTAGACATGTACCCCATCACAAAAAGAGAACATTCTTAATAAATTAATTGTGACAACAAGTTATTACGCATTCCCATATAAGTGTGGTAACTAAGAGCATAGACAATTTAATAATGTTTTTACAGAGTTGCACAGGCCGCGGTGACCGGCTGCCGTGGGAAGTGTGGGGGACTAGTGTGGATGCGACGGCTTTGATTTTTGTTAATATTTCGTTTTTGTTGATTCTAATATACTAAATATATAAACACATCCCATACGATTACTTTTTATCCCTTATTGTCTGTCTTTTTTTTTAATGTCAATTCCGGTCCTATATTTACTTTCGAAAAAAAAGAAAAAACTTTCGTTGGTCTATTACTTGGATGCTAGCTGAGCGTGGTATCCTGGGTTTGATTGCCAGGTTGAGAAACGTGTTCATGTGTCTTTCCGTCCGGATTGCTACTGACAGATAGCAGCCTGGAGTGTGAAGTTGTGCGGTTAATGGCAATATGCTCGCTCCAAATTTTCTAGGATTTTTTAAATGATAAATTGTTTTATTTCTATAAGTAGGTTTGTACAAACGCTTTTACACCTCAATCGTGTTTTTAAAACGAGATGAGCTCAGCGTTTCCTATCTGACTACTCTGAGAAGAAAGGTCGAAACCAACACAGAGGTCACAGTCTCTTGACCATAACTGACGAAATGTAGGTGGTATATGTCCTGCGGACCCCTCTAATCCTTTGGAGAATACAGGCATGTTATGAATATGAATACCACTTCCAGCTATTGATTCAGAAAACAGGAGTATATTATTATGAACATGACAACTTGCGATAAACTTTAACAACCAAATTACGTATTTTTGCTAATTCACAACGTAATATATGACATTATGGGAAAGTGATGCTCCAAGTGCGAATGACCGGTTCATAGTTCCGGACGTTAAGACATAGTATTATAATAAATATTATGTCAGTTATGTTTGTCCATCTTTGGAAGTAACACTTGGGAGTTAGAACTGTTAAAACATGGCGCGCGGTGCTCGTTAAATAATATAGGTAGAATTAGTGCATACAAATATAAAAACTGGTTTTTATTTGATATTCAGTATACCATCTTTTAGAACACAATCGTTTATTTTTATGAGTTCACTAACTCTCAATTGTTTGATAGCGTTAGCGGTTTTTTTTTTCTTTTCGATACTTTTTTTTTTCCGGTTGGGAAATCATCAAATGACCCCTCCCGCTCTGGGTGGAGCGGAAGGGAGTGTCAGACTCTTACTGACTAAAACCCAGGCATGTTCCTTCCTTTGCCCTTTATGTTCCGGGGTAGCGGTAACCCTTTCGGACAATCCCGCTGAATTCTTTTCGATACTTTACCCGCCTGCCTTTTTTCCTTCGAGGGAATTTTGCGATAAGTCCGCTTAAAGGGTATCAAAAAGTGTCTGAAACTTTTAAAACATGTAGAACGAACAATGACAAATGGACAAAACGCTTAACGGAATGGATACCAAGAGACAAGAAAAGGGAAAAGGGGAGACCAAATAAAAGGTGGAGAGACATTTTTAAAGAAAGATGTGGACCCTTATGGATGGGAAAGGCGCGGGACAGAGTTGTGTGGAAAGGTTTAGGAGAGGCCTACGCCGCTGAGGCGACTGCTACTAATAAAAGTTAACTTTATAACTTCATTTATACATACATTTAAGTAACTAGAAGTAAGATTAAGTTAGAAGCTAGATTATAAACCTGATTAATTTTATTAAACTCGAATAGTAGTAAGAAATAAAGGCTATTTTTTAAAAACATATAAGTACGTAAATATTATTTACATAATTATTTTAAAAGCTTACAGTCTTAAAATAATAATGTCCAAGTATATAACAAAGGGAAAATAATCATAGGGCATAAAAAAATTCGTCCTCATCATTGTCAACAGGAAAAGTGCCCAAAAAGCTGAGCATGACCACATTATATGGCGATGCTGATTCCTTGGCCAAAAAAATATTTTTATCTAAATTTATTTATGTGACAACTAAAAATCCCTTACTAATAAATTACTATATAGGTAAGTAAATGAGTATAACACTTTGAATTATTGTAAAAAAAAAACAGTTTTACACAGGCGCACTCTTAATGTCATTATTTTACTAACAAGAAATGGTGTAATTTATTGTATAGTTTTAGTCCTTGTCTCCTAACATCCTAAACAACCTTTTCAGTCCATATCCCGTCACATACATTTTCACGGACAGGAGCGTCGCGTCCACACAAATCGAACGCTGTATATAAAACAGAGCGGCGCAGGCGCGCACATTTCAGTGCAGTTCAGTGATCACCGCAGTGTACAGTGATATAGTGTCCATCGGTATGTAGTGCTTGTTTATGTATATGTCCAATACTTGTAAGGGTAAATGTAACAGCCTGTATGTCAGGTAGGTTATAGGTACTTGTAAAAATCAAACAGCCTTTGCAGTCGGGTAAAAAGGGAAAAAATATATCGCTCCTTGAAAAAGTTTTTTTTTTTAAATTGTTTGTACCTACTTAGGATTATTTAACTTTAAGTAAATAAAAAAAAATTAAAATAAATGTAGGATAAAAACTGAAAAACATTTTCACGGTTTTCAGTGTCCACCCTGTTATTAAAGTGAGTGTGAAAAATGGTCGATATCAATTTTTTTATAGAAACTGAATTTCACGATTTTTGTCATTTAACCCGGGAATCGAACACTCTAACTGAACATTTTTTCAATGTAGCACTGCTGGGCCTTTGACCCTTTCAAATATTAAATCTGTATTGTTATCAAATTCTACAAATGTTTTTTAAGCAGAAAACAATGGTATAAAAAATGTAACCTATATCTTAGTTAGGACTAAACTCTGATTTTTTAATTAAGCTACACCAAAATGACAGCTACTAAATAATGTCATGTTGACAAAAAAAGTTCCGTCGGGTTGTTACTATATTAAACAATTGTAAATTCCAAAAACTCAACATTTTATGTAAAAAATTCAGGTGTTACTGATTAAAACCAGGACGTCATTTTAAAAACTCACGGATACTTAATAATTTCAGGATGAGCACAGACATTCAGAGCTACTCGTAAGTATATTAATTGCAAAGTCTACACATTTTGTTTGCCTCGTTGGTGTAGTGGTCGCAAGCGCTACTACTGAGCATGAAGTACTCGGTTCGATTCCCAGGTCGGGTTGGGAAAATCATTATTGGGTTTTTCCTTCAGGATTATTTTAGTGGCAGCGCGGAGTCTGGATTTGGACCCAGTCGATGGCAGAAAACTCGCCCACTAGGCGATATAGGCTCGGGTGTACTATAGGTGCACCTCTGCATGTAATAGGGTCGAGTCTATTGCCATCAACCGGGCACAATCTTTGCCCGACCTGGGAATCTAACCCAGGACCTCACACTCAGAATTCGCGCTTGCGACCACATGACCAACGAGGCAGTCTGACAAACCTGAACTTGTACAGTACTAAGTACACAGTAACAGTACAGGTAACAGTACTAAGACAAATCAAAGTATTAAGCTTAACTTTCATTTGTGCAAAATAACCGTGACTTTGACCATAAATGTAGATGGGTAAATATTACACACACGATTCACCGTCGATTGTCATCATGATCAGGTCCACTGGCGCACTAAGGAGGGGGTAGGGAGGCCGGGGCAGTCCGCCCCGGGCCCCTGGTCTTGGTAGAGGAAGGCGCGAGTATATGTATGTAGGGATAAATCCGAAATCCCGCTGAACTATGTCACGTAACATAGGTGCTCCAGCAATACAGACTCGACTAGCCATTTTGAAAGAATTAAAAAATTGAATTATCACACTAATGCTTTAAAAGAATTAGTGTGATAGACGACCCGTAGCGCAGCATCCAACAGATAAGTCACTGCGCCAAACAATACAATATCTTGGATCTAGATTTTCCAGATGGCCACGATCTAGACCTTGGCGGCAACCTCTCCACCTTGGGGAGCAGGCAACCGTGAACAATAGAACTGACCTTAGGACGTTATCCTAAGGTTAGTGCTGTTGTTCAGATTAGGTTAGTCTTTGCAAACGTTGGTCCTTGTAAAATCCCAGAATAGATTCTATTGGTGTGTAAAGTAGCGAAGAGTTGTAGGTCGTGGGTTCGAACTTAGGCAGGCACTTTACTCATACACCACTGATCTCAAAACGGTGAAGGAAAACATCTCGAGGAAACCCTTATGCCCTAGCTAGAACCAAAAATTCGAATACATGTAACGTCTACCAACCCGCACTGTGCCCGCGTGGTGAATTATAGCCCAATCCCTCTCACAGAGATGGGGCTGTGTCCCAGCAGTGGGAACGTTATAATTATGCATCTTGTGCTTGCTCAGGTATGATATACCTACTACCGGTTACCTTCTTGAAAGTCCCTTAAAGTCGCCACATATGACACTCACAAATTGCACCCGGTAGCCTATTTATTATCAACAAAGAAACCGAATCAATACTAACATTGTAAACCCATTAACTGAATCGATAAAGCCATCAAACACTCGACAAATTCGTCGACAAAAACATCACTTGTGTGTACACAACACACCTTTTCCAAGCAGTTTTTAAATAATGACAATTTACTGAAAACAGTTGAACATGCGATAACAGTAACAGTTGAATAGTTATCGACTCGAGTGGTTCATGAAATGAGTCGGCATTAGAAAGTTCAGGAACAAGGTACCATCACGCTAATGTTAGGAACGTGATGTGTAGATGCATGATAAGTTAGTTGCACGTAGGTCCGCTGAAAGGGGATTGATTTTAGGTCAATATTATTTTTGTGGTGATCAATGCTCGATTTTCTTTGTATGAGAAGCACCTTTGAACTGCAGTAGGACCCTCAATAGCACATTTAAATTGTATTAAAAAGGTTAATAGTACCAGTCTCCTATTAATAGTATCTCGAGTTATCTCACAGATATAGATAGACATAGATAACGCAAAAGCAACTACTTCGCGTGCCCAGCTTATGATGCAGAATCATAAGCCGCCACTTTCGCGCTCAGTCCTGTGTACGGCAGGCTGGGTGAGCGTGAGTGAGAAAGAGTGCTTGTGACGTCATAGAAGGTAGTCAAAAAATGGCACGCTTGGTTTTCATACAGATCGTGATACTTGCGTTATCTATGTCTATCTATATCTGTGAACAGATCCATCAAGTATCTACCATGGCCTGATAACTGAAAATTAACTGCCCGTGTCGCTCAACTCACTTTTAACCATAGAATTACATACGAGTACTATGCTAATAATTAGAAATTATGATTTAATTTACATAATTATGACCTAAGATGTAATTTATTAAGATGGATTAGGTAAAGAAAATGGCGGAAGATAAAATTGCGATACACGTAGTCGGAAGCCTGAAAGTCTGAGAAATGTTCCAAACTTAGAATGACACAGATATTGCCCAATGCGAATTACTTCTTCCGTTTGTCAGAAGTGTCTTATCTTGCTCAATGATTGTTATTCAATGCTTATATTCGGTTTAACCGTTGGGAAATTTTTGGAAGCTGATGAGTCTGGATTTAATAGGCTCGCCCCATATTACATAGGACTTAAACGTAACAGGCATGGGTGCCAATCAATCAATCAAAATATTTTATTTCACATAAACCTACATGGACACTTATGAGACGACTGAAGCTAGGTGCACGGTTCCAATTGGTCGTTTTCTATGGAGAAGAGCCGGCAAGAAGCACTACGGTTACTCTTTTAAAAATAGTTGGCTTTTACAATGTTTTCACATTAAAGTGTTAATGGGTATGGGAGGACAATGTAGGCCTGTCAACAAGTACCAGGTACTTAATATTCACTTCAGCTACACCTTCAGTAAAAACAGGCGTTATGCTATGTTACAAATCAATTGTGCCATCTTTCCCTACCTCATGTGCCCGTTCCATATATTTCCTGCAATCCTTTCTAATGATGAGAACAATTGAGAGATGAAAGGGCTCTTCTTGTCCACTTATCGGATTCGTCATGATGTCGCCATGTCCTGGGAACGATGGCAGATAGTCTACACTATCTAGATCTGAAGCAGGAATGTTTTTATCGCACACGTACTTAAGTCTCTCCGCGGATTTGTTCATGTGGGACAACTGTCACGAATTCTGTTTGATGTTTTGGACACTCAAATTCTCAAAGGATACAAAAGTCTTTCTCCCGCTACACACTATTAAATAGCAGGCCTGTATACTGTGTGTGTGTACTGGGCCACCACTGCTCATGTGAACAGAGGTCGAAACTATATAATACAACTATATAACACACCGATAACTATGTATATAATTGGCCGAAACTAAAGAAAAGAAATATAATAGTTTGCCTCAAAGTTCACCTGCATAATTAGCCTATAATGTTCCCACTGCGGCTCCTCTTTGTGTAGGCAGTAATCTACCACGCCGGACCAGTGCGGTTTGGTAGATGTCACATATCTTCGTATTTTTGGTGCTACATCATGCCGGTTTCCTCAAGATGTTTCACCATGAGAGCAGTGGTAATGAAATAATTTACACAAAGTAAAGCACCTGTCGGGGTTCGAACCTGCGACCTACAACTCGTAAGTCGCAGCCGTTACCACTGGGCCACCACAGCGCTCTCACGACTTATAAATTTCAAGGGCTTCCATCTCTGCCGATGCCGAAACAAATGAGCTAAAGCCCACAGTTTCGTGTTCTTTGCCATTAACTATAAGCCCATTGTAAGTGGTATGATGCGAAAACTTTTGGAACACAATTACAAAACCGAATTGTTTACGATGAAACAAGATGGTTGCAATATTTTAGCTCTGTGAGAATATTTTGAAATGTTAAACATTGTAATTTTATCTCGGCAGACATCTTCGGGGGTGGTTGAAAGAATGGTGCTATGGTGTGGGTAATTTGTTATGTATCTTTGTAGCCATTATGAACTTGTTAGCAAGAGGATTGTAGGTTTTTGCAATTGTCTGAGAACAGTCTCTGGTCTCCTCCTGATAGAATTTCGGTCGCGGCGGCCAACCTCATCGGAGATTAGCCAGGTACACAGATATTATGCTGGGGAGTTCGTTGCGCTACTTCTTCCCAGCGAAAGCAGAAGGAAGTGGTGTAGGGCGGGCGTGTCGGGGGACTGTCTTATGTAATTTTGACATTCGAAAAGTGCTGATTCTCAGCCAACGGTCCTTTCCGAGGCACAGAGGGGTCTCGGTTTATGGTCACCCACCCTCGGACCGACTTCTGCAAGCGTTAATTCTTAACCTTAATCGACGACTCATACGGCTTTTACTTAGCCACGAGCCCCTCGTAATAGGCTCTACTACTTTCAGACATTTCTTATCCTAGGTACCGGCTGTTTTCGTGGTACCCGGTAATTGGGTTGTAGAGGTCAGATAGGTAGTCGCTCCATTTAAAATAATGTTATACAGTTATATCCGGTTACACCGGAAACCGACTCCATCATAGTTGGGAAATGGCTCGGCTGATTGTTTTTGATTTTTGGTACCAGATGTTTTATCGAGCAATCAAACTAATGACCCTTAAAGTTTTTCTATCCCTTTCTCTCATTATAGCAGTATTATTGAACTTAGAACTCGTAGATAGATATTTACATACAAAAACACCTAACAACTCTGCCTACTGCCCACCCCATTCCATGAGAAACAATACCACTATATTAGCAGTGATTGCCCAACTCAGGAAAGGAGCCCGCGACCACAAGTTGGCTAACGCGATGGATCATGTAACAACGTTGTGTCTCCTTGTGAGACATTAATTAGATACTATACACATTTAGATCTGTCGCAGATTTATACTAGTTATGTAGAATTAATGGTGGGTTTTCTCGTGTCTTCTTTGGTGAGGAAAATTATTTGTTAGCTGTGCCGGCTGTCATTTTGAGATTTTTGTCAGTTTTTATGGGTAGACGGGAGACTGAAATACTTGCAACCAGTTTTGTATCGGGATCACCAGTAACTGGGTTGTGGAAGTCATATAACCGGTCCATGTAAAATACTGGTATTCAGCTGCATCCGGTTAGACTGGAAGTCGACCCCAACATAGTTGGGAAAAGGCAGGCAGATCATGAGAACAGCTCATCGTAAAAGTGCTCATCCAGGGCAATTTTCTGCCGCCAAGTGTGTTGCTCGCTGTGTTCAGGTAATGCATAGTTAGGGGACATTACCAGGCTTACGAATACGTTTAATTTAATTACTCTGGGTGGTGGGCGCCTGAAACCAGAATCCAGTGGTTTCGGTTTTAGATTTTGTCGTGCAAATAGGTAAATGTATAGATTTGTGTACAGTTGATTGTGACACGCCAGGAAAGGACGCCCTAAGAGGACATATAGTGACCTTATAGGTTCTTATAGGTCAGGTGCGTATTTCTCATAACCGGCGTGCGTGTATGTCCAGATGTATGAACGTAAAAACGAAAGGAGTAGGTATATCAGGATCGTAGCAGATGGCGTTCTGTAGTTTCTGCCTACCCCCATGGGAAGATGGCGTGAGTTTATGTATGTGTATGGGTTGACAGTGACACGGCGCACGCGATCATTGAGGTGATGATAGTGTCCTTGTTCATTGTTCTCGTTTGGATCAAACAAAGACAGAATTTAATCAAACCGCAATTTAAATATACCAATAATTTCTCACACTTTTTGACAATTAAAACCACGAACAGAATTATGAGTGACACCTGCAAAGTCAATTATAAAGTCGGAACAATACGTCTAACAAATCACACAGACGCACAAAAAGCCGTATGTATGTGGAAGTTAGAAAAACCATATCGCTAGTAATTGTAATGATATTGCGTTTTTGTGTGCGTGGGAAAGTATGTGGCGCTTGCGACTGGATAGTGTAGGAAATGAAGGTGGCACGTTTGATTCCTGGGTTAGGTAAAAGTGTTGTAGTGAATTGTATTTGTGAATTAGAGATTTGTAGAATCCAAAGCCAAATGCTAAGGATAGTGCGTAAAAAAGTAGTGTGAAGAGTCTTCTTCAGCTGTGGGTTTAAACTTGGCACCAAATTACATTGTGACTTTTACAATGCAACTGCGACATCAACTGCCTGCCTTTTCCCAACTATGTTGGGGTCGGCTTCCAGTCTAACCGGATGCAGCTGGATACCAGTATTTTACATGGAGCGACTGCCTATCTGACCTCCACAACCCAGCTACTGGGTAATACGATACCCCTTAGTAAGACTGGTAGTCAGACTTTCGGGCTTCTGACGACCTGTACCGACTGTCCAAACTCCACGAATGAAAGCCGGGACTAACGGCTTAACGTGCTTTCCAAAGCATGGAGGGGTCTTGGTATGTAAAGTCTGTCACCCATCCACAGACATCGATCGACATGTGCGGCTGTTATTATTTAGCCACAGGCTCCTCACCTAGCCTAGCCCTAGTGGGACAATTACGTACAACTTCATTTATTAATGTACCAACATACAGTTTGCTGCTTAATGGCTTCATCCCATCAAATCCCAGCCTTCTTAAACTGAAAGGCAGAGGAATTAATGTTAATTAAGTTGCGTAATTAAGTTAGCTCCAGACACGAAAACAATTAAATGGGATTACAATTGCAAAAATTAAATTGTGCAAACTTAATTTTATGGAGTAGTCGACCTTACATTTTTAACCTCCTTCCTTTGGACCTCCTTGTGAAACAGTAACAGGTACACGAGGCAATACAGCTCGCCTCTAACCATCGGCTCCATCTCTGGGAAGGCAGACACTCTAAGGTGGCGGTGACTACTTGCTTACCACCAGGTGCAGAGAAGCGACTTTATTGCCATATTATAACTTACTAATAATAAGCGAGGAGCGAATAAAAGAGTTTGTTTGAACGCGCTAATCTCTGAAACTACCGGTCGGACTTGAAAAAATATTTTTGATAGCCCAGTTCTTGAGGGAGGCTATAACACCACGCTATGGCGCTTAAGAGCCGAGCAAATAGAAACAAAAAGTCGGAAAGAACGCTAAGCGAAAACGAAGTGAGGCGAGGGCAGGCGATGCGATGCGACGGGTGGGTCGGGGGACGAGCAATTTCACAAGGGCAAAGTCGCGGGCAGAAGCTAGTTACGTATAAAAACATCCTAAATTGTGTATGTTAAACAAACGGACACAATTGTACCGGCGCGGTTGTAAAGGTGACGTTAAATTTTTTTTTTTTTTTTTGGTGGTACATACGCGCTATAAAAAGTAAAATATGTAGATATATGTTGGAAGAGCAAAATTATATCTTCATTATAACATTTTTTTTACTGAAATTGCGCTATTACCTACATGCACTTGACCGGGTTTACAACACTGCTGACCCCCACAATCATTAAAAATTGTATCATCAAATGAAAACGAAAAGTATGTCACAGTGTAGGTCAGTGATTGACCTTGTTGGGGCAACAATCATATTGTTTTAGCAACAAGATAGCATCTCTCCCACATTGTTAGCACAACAAGTTCTACAAGCATTATGTGTTATCTGAACATAATTGTTATCCCTTTATGAATCGGAGTGTTCATAAATACATTAAAATCGAAATAAAGATATTTACTTATAAATTAGGCATGAGAAACAGCACCATTTGAAGGTTGAAAGTAACGCTCACCATTCACCGCTTCATCATCACTTCAGCCAAAAGACGTCCACTGCTGGACATAGGCCTCCCCAAGCACCTCCACTTCGACCGGTACTGTGCTTTTCGCATCCAACGGGTTCCTGCGGCCTTCACAAGGTGTCCCCCTCCCCATTACATGGGACTTAAAGATAACCGGCGAAATGTGGGTGTACTATAAGTACACCTCTGCCAAAACCCTTCGGGGATACAAGGCCTGATGTTATGTTATATATTCAATCTAATATACCTGAAATCTGTAATGAACCTGGTCAATTTGTGATCAGTAAATCTGAACATAAAACCCTTGTTTACTGATGTGATCAATTGTTCATCTTAAGCTAGGTTTCTGCCTACCCCACCCTCAATATAGCTTGAATTTTTACAGCTAAAACCCCAGCCAATACCAATAAACAATTACATGTATGTGAATGAAAGGAAAAACTGCGACAATGTCGTTACCAACCAGTCGAAGAAACGTAAATATTTGATTACAATTGTAATTACTTTGCCATTACACATTGCAGGCAGTTGTTATGCAAAATTACTTTTTTGTGAAACTGTACTGGAGACTGTGAAACTGTCAGGTATGCAGAAAGGTAGATACTTGAAATATCAGCCTGTAACAGTCCCAACGCAGTGTGAAGCCCCCTTCTCGTACAGAGAAGGAAAAAGCATTGATCACCACGTTTGCTCACTGTTTCTCTAGGATTTCAGATAATTAATACCGGTTTCTAAATTAAGAATTTGAAAACTCAAACGGTGAAAGCCTGCGAAATTCTGAAAAATTACCTTATGAAAAAACCCAACATACATTACTTCATCCGGAAATCGAACCCAGGACCCCATGCTAAGTAGTCTGGCTTATGACTACTCGGAGTAACGAGGCAGATCAATAATGTGGAATAATTATTAATGATGTCTTTCTATTGTTTCAGATTTCAGCAACCCAAACAGATAGGGTACCGCAGCGAAAATGACACAACAAAAACGACTGTGCGGAATCAGTCTGGGTTCCGTTGGAGTTCTAACAGTATTATTTTATTTGATTGACCGGTCATTAGCAGTGAGTACTTTTCAATTATAACTATTTTATAACATTTAAGGAAAAATGTGGAACTAAAGCTACCTGTGTCCAGCAATGGGAACATTATGGGCTAATTATGTGGAACACAATACAATCATTAGCCAACAAATTGTCAACTGCTGAGATTAAAAAAAAATTGAAAGACCATATTTTATTGTTCAGGTAATGCGGTGAGCAGGTTCACTGGCTAACAGCGAGTTGAGACATGAGAAGCTGAAAATATTACCTACAGCTAGGTTACAATACATTATTTGCCAGTGAGCCTGCAACTCAGTCTGTATCTTGGGGCTCGGATTTTTTGGTGCACTGAATTATCAACTCAGCCAATAGTATTACATGTGTTGCGTTTAATTTGACGCGTCGATGATTTTCTTTCCAGGACCTCTAGTCTGTAAGTCCGTCAACGAAAATACGGGCCCGTCCGAGGGTAGCTGATCCGTCAAAGCAAGTGTCAAATTACATTTTTTGACGGGCAAGAACACATCGCAAGTAGGGACAGGTGTGAAATCGAACACGATTTCACACCTAGAAGAAGATTAGTAGATTAGTTGGCAAGATTAGTTGGTGCCAGCACTAATAATGATAGACTATTGTCTATCATCACCAACTCAACCATGTCCATAGATGATACGGAGTAGTATAGGCCCGGTCACTTCAGCTAAATTACGGATTTCGTGCTTAGAGAATAGACCCCTGAAACCGGGTGCGAGACCCCGGCAAAAGCTAGTGGTGTTATTGAACTATTCTGAATAATTGAATTACCCAATCGAGGGCCTAGGTACGGTGAAGGAAAACATCGTGAGGAAACCAGCATGTCCTAGAACCAAAATATCGAAGACATGTGACATCTGCCAACCCGCATTGGGCCCGCGTGGTAGATTACAGCCCACTTCCTCTCGAAGAGAAGAGGCCTGTGTCTCAGCAGAGGGAACATTTGGGCTGATTATGCTACTAGGTACTAGGCACCACAACAACAGCTAGATAATCTTACAATCACCAGATTAGCATCGATAAAACTATAATTGACTCAATAAAGAGCTTATTAAATTGTCATTAGTATATAACGAAACAATGCAATCATTACTACTACTATCGCTAAATTGATGAGCTGTCAAAATAAACACGAGATGACTTTTAAACCATAAATACCTAACTGGAAATTTGTAAGAAGAAGATGGCCAGTGATGGCCAGTGCTGGCCATCTTCTAGTGACGTAAATCCATAGGCACTTAAATGACCTAGCTGTATGTTTTCTTAAAATTTATAAAAAAAAAAGTACCTTCTGCCCGCGACTCCGTCTGCGTGAAACTTGTTCATCTGTTCCCTCATAACTTCTTCATTCGTCATATTTTGACAAAATGAGCCATCGTTGTTATTGGGTTATAGACTATGATGTCACATATCATCCGATTTGGCGGCTTCTAGCAGATGTTTAATGATACCGAAAAAAATAAATAAATATGGAAACCGATGTTATCTTCAATTTCTTTCTTGTCTGTGATGTCTTGTTGTTAGTTGGCTTTTAGTTTTTAACTTTGAGTTGAGAACGAGTTAAGTACACGTTTCTCCGCTGCTTCAAGGCTCCCACAGAAAGGCACGACGCGACGCTGGTAGAACAATGTCCGTAAAGTTTTCATAGAAATTGTTCCACCGGAGAGTCGCATCACGCCTGTCTGCGGGAGCCTTAAGTATGTATTTTTCTTAATTAGTGTGACAAATTTTATAAGGGCTGATTTTTCCAACGCCAGATAATTTTATCGGAGGAATAATTTTAAATTTTTGACAGGTCTCCCATACAAAATCTGTCAGACGTCAATTTTATTGGAAGAAAACCAATTTATTTTTATTACTACTACTACTACTTATTTTTCTACTTATTTTTACTGCTGATTCTTTAACTATACTGAATGCTGGCAGCCTGGCATGGCCTACATTCATGCCAATACTCAATAAACGATGAATGTATTCTACGAACAGTAAAACCTAAGTCTTCACTATTCATCAATGCCTGTATATGGACTTAGTAAACACGATTAAAAAGCTAAGCATTCGATTATACCTCAATACACGTTAACCTGCTTCCCTGGATTGGAGATTTTTTAGGGTTCCGTGGTAAAATATTGTAAATTAGGTTTTGTTAGTAACTTGTCATAATTCTGATTTTTCCTGCCAAATGTTTGTCACAGAAATAAGTGTGTATTTTGTTAATTTCACGAGATTTTTTCGGAGATCTAAAGAGAAAAACTCTTTTTAAATATTTTTTCTTGTAAAGTTTTTAGTTTTTGTATTTCAGTGATAACGTATGCAACCGAGTTATTGATTTAACAACCATTAAAAAGTATAAATAAAAATGAAATGTTGATCGTTGGTGAGCATCACTTCAGAACTGCTGGACTTGTTCGGCTGTTTTTTGTTTTAAAATGTTGTAATAGTCCGAATGAGGTTTTTATGGAAAGTAAAATTGGAAAGTTTCAGAAAACCGTCCGTCCGTCCGTTTATATGGGGTTTTTGTATGAACTCAAAATGTCTACAGGACTACGTATGTCGGGTCAGCTAGCTTCGAATAAAAAATTATGAAATGCCCATAACAAAAAAATCTAGATTACATAATTATGTACTTAAATCAAAACCAAAGATGACCTACGGCACCCACCCACATACTCAGTTTGTCATTTTAACTATTTTCCTACTACAACGTAACAACAAAACTGTTACGACATAAGTTTGTACCTCCTACCCAAAACTATGTGGAAATGAAGTACTTTATTAAATCGCATGTCACACGACAGAGCGCGACACAACACGACAAAAAATCGTGGCGTGTGCAATAATCACGCGACACGTCGTATGTTATTAATTCAAAGCTTTGACTAACTAAGCAGGTATAATTAGTTAGTAATTATTTTATCTATTATTGTTTAATTAACCTGTCATTAGGTAGATAATCTACTAGGAAAATCAGATTAGCGGGTTTTTTATTTGATACACATGTCGCGTTTTTATTGTTCAATGGTCATTTTTTATTGGTGTTTGTCGTGAAAGAATAGGCAGTAGTCCGCCTACCTTATCTTCATCTGTCTAGCCTTCTCCCCACTATGTTGGGGTCAGCTTCCAGTCTAACAGAATGCAGCTGAATTCCAGTATTTTATGTACTTGGAGCGTCTGCCTACCTGACCTCACGCAAACTTCGCGTTCATTGAAATGCTGAAATTAGCTAAGGAATTGACGTGGTTTCGAGGTAAGAAATCATTCAGTGGTCATAGTAAATTAGGGCCCTCGTATTACATGGAGCGACTGCCTATCTGACCTCCACAACACAGTTACCGAGTAATAAGATACCGCTTGGTAAAACTGGTTGTCAGACTTTCGGGCTGCTGAGCCACAACGACTGTCAAAGATTTACAAATGATAGCCGAGACCAACGGCTTAAGGTGATGTCCGAGGCACGGTGTGGTCACGGTATGTAATGGATGATCACTCATCCATGGACAGACCTTGACAAGCGTTGCTTAACCTTAAAGATCAACCCGTGCGGCTGTTTTTATTTAGCCACGAGCCCTCACAATTCTTCTGTGTGTTACACCATATTTATTTACCTACAAAATGTTGGTACCAACGGATCCCGTATGGAGTAACCCTAACTAGCTCTTGACCGATTTTCTTACTTGAATATTGACGTCGTTGCTTTCGGGGTCTCCCTAGCAGAATGAGAAATCTTGGACAGCAATAAATTGAAACTGGAAAATTAAATAAAAACCAAATTATGTTGAAAAAACGGTCCTGTTGTTGAATTCTCAAAATGGAGTATGTTACGCAACGAAGCTGCTGATGCCTAATCCGAAAGTTAATTCCGACATAATATTGGTCTTAAAAATACAAAAACGGGGGTTCCTGACTAAATGATAACCCGCACAGGTGAATGGGGGGTTCAGCTACACTTGCCGCGGTCAGTTCGTAGATGGGTGACCATCCATTACATATCGGGACCACTCTATACCTCGGAAAACACTTTAAGCCGTTGATCCGAGTTGTCATTCCTAGATCTTTGACCAAACATTCTGATACCCAGTCTTTCCAAGGGGTATCGTGCCACCTAGCAACAGGGTTGTGGAGATCAGATAGGTAGTGGCTCCATGTAATATACCTACTGGTATTCAGCTGTAGCGCAGAACATTTGCAAAAGTTTATCCGTACATGTCTCCGCGACTTCCCCGCACATTCGTGTGTATATTGTAATTGCTGTACGTCTGCATCACTATCACTGCGGTGCACTTTCTTTCCTTATGCTCTGTTAATTCAAGCGACGCATACCTGAGTTAATTAGTTGGTCCAGTCAGCACTTGCTATACAAATATTATGGTCCTGTGTTCTTTTGAAACCCAGTAACTGGGTTGTGGAGGTTAGGTAGGCAGTCACTCCATGTAAAATACTGGTATTCAGCTGCATCCGGTAAGACTGGAACCTGGTTACCTCTTAAAAACAAACAAACAATTTTACTCAATAACTAGTTTTTGTCCGCGGTTACGCCCGCGTGGATCCCACGAGAGCGTACTACCGAGATTAAAAGTACCCTATGTGTTAATCCAGGTTATAAACTGTACCAAATTTCATCCAAATCCGGGACATGCAAACAGACAAAAAATCTAAAAACTGTATTTTCTGCATCAGACTCGTTCCCTCGCAGTTATTACTTTTTTTCAAAAATATCGATTGTACAGTGTCCACTTCGTTACTGTTTTGTTACACACAGTCTGGCCATAAATACTTTTACAATAAAAAATAAGAAAGATATTACATTTGAATTTGGAATCTGTCATTTTTATACGATTGTTCATTGAGTTTTCTAATTTTGGCGCCAATACATTGTACAATTTTTGCGATATTAAAATGGAGTGGGGTGATAAAGAGAACCGAATCGCTGTGATTGCATTACACAAAGTTGGTATGGAGCCAAATGCAATTTTTAAAACTCTCCATACGCTTGGTATTAGTCAAATGTTTGTGTACCGGGCTATTAATAGGTACAATGTGACCTCCTCTGTTTGTGACAGAAAAAGATCTGACCGTCCATGTAGTGTTCGTACGAAAAAGGTGGTCAAAGCAGTAAGGGAAAGAATTCGAAGAAATCCTGTCCGAAAGCAAAAGATTTTATCTCGGGAGATGAAGATAGCACCCAGAACAATGTCGCGTATTTTAAAAGATGACTTAGGACTTGCATCCTATAAGAGACGCACTGGTCATTTTTTAACTGATAACTTAAAAAAGAATAGGGTGGTAAAATCGAACCAACTACTGAAGCGGTACGCAAACGAAAAATTTTATTTACGGATGAGAAAATCTTTACAATTGAGCAACATTTTAACAAACAAAATGGCCAATATTTATGCTCAAAGCTCTAAGGAAGCTTCCCAATTAGTCGACAGAGTGCAACGTGGGCATTATCCGACTTCAGTCATGGTTTGGTGGGGTGTTCGCTATGAAGGAGTGACTGAGCCATATTTTTGTGAAGAAGGTATCAAAACATCGGCACAAGTGTATCAAGATACCATTCTTGAAAAGGCAGTTAAGCCCCTTAACAACACCATGTTCAATAACCAAGTATGGTCCTTCCAACAAGACTCGGCGCCGGGTCATAAAGCTCGGTCCACGCAGTCTTGGTTGGAAGTGAACGTTTCGCACTTCATCAGAGCTGAAGACTGGCCGTCATATAGTCCCGATCTTAATCTGCTGGGTTATGATTTATGGTCAGTTTTAGAGAGGACGGCTTGGTCTAAACGCCATGATAATTTGGAGTCCCTAAAACAATCCATACGATTGGCAGTGAAGAATTTTCCCATGAAAAGAGTGCGTGCTTCTATTGATAACTGGCCTCAACGTAGGACTGTATTGCAGCCAATGGAGACCACTTCGAATAAGCTTTTTGTATTTTAAATTGTTTTATATTTATGTATTAAATATAAAACAATTTAAAATAAGTCGTAATAATATAAGTTTCGATAATGTATTTAATCCCTTTATCTTTCCAGTCGCTGGACGGCTACATACCTGGAGAAGACTACCCGGTATTCACAGAGGTACCTAAAGGATTGTCATTTACATGCGATGACAAAATACCCGGGTACTATGCTGACCCTGAAACTATGTGCCAAGTAAGTACAGTTCTTTATCTCGTGTCGACAGGAGTACGACAATAGCTCGTATCATGATAATAAGTTTTGTCAATTGTCAAGACGTCATATTAGGTTCTTTTAACTAAAAAAGGTGTTATTGTTACAATAAAAAATACTTTGATATCTAGCGCCTAATCAAAATGTTAATGAAATGTGTTTTGTAGCTTAAATTATTTGCTATGGTCATACTGGAAGGACCTTTTTTTTTCAAACTTTAAAGTGATCTTGTAATAGGTCAAATGGGACCTCTTCTTCTGTTTGAGTTTGCTGTACTTTTATATTAGGTAGTTATGGTAATACCAGCGATACTCACCAATGTGAGTGTGGTGATGTTGTCCACGTAATATCGTGTTCATATTCCTGCACCGTTGAGGATGTTATGAACGCCCTTGACGCTGCTATTTGAATTATATTTAAAATCTCGTTTAAAGATTGGATGTAACAATTAATCTTAAATAAATAATGCCTCAAGAATTTGGCCATACGCTTTGGGTCCTTACGCCTATTAAAATAATCATAGCAACATGTCTATTTCTTACAGGTTTGGCACTGGTGTGTCCCTAGTATCGGAGGCAACCTGATGTACTCTTTCGTTTGCGGAGCCGGCACCGTCTTCAACCAGAGGACCAGGGTCTGTGACTGGTTCTTCAAGGTAATCCAAATCGTCACTGATCTGTGATGAAAGAAAACATCATGAACTATGAGGAAAATTTCACTTAGTGATCTGAAATTGCGAACACACAGTGAGCAGGCGTGGTGATGTTTTGATTGATTGGCAATAATGAGTTTATTGCCAGTCAATCAAAAAATCACCACGCCCACGCCCCCTGATGATAAAAACATGCAACCATAAAAAGTTATTTGTTCATCACCAATGTTTTTTTCTTGAATGTCTCCTGAAACCATTTATTAGATCTAAAAAGTTTGTGGATGAGAATTCAGCAACTGTCCGAGTTGCTAATTTCGCTAGATCCTTCGACTAAGAAAAGTAATGCAATTCTTGTTCCAAAATAGATAATTACAATAACGATGTGCTGTCTTTTTCCAGGTGGATTGTCCAAACTCTCCGGCGTACTACGGGATCAATGAGGACCTGTATAAGGACGAGGCCGGCAACTTCATTAACGGGAAAAAGTAGAACTTATTACTATAGCGATGTACCGATTAAATAGTGCCAGTCGATAATTAGTCGTTATCGACTATTTTGTGACAATATTTTTTAATTAAATGTTGAGTCTAGTTCGATTTTCACAAATTCGAATATAATATGTTTCTACAGAGGTTCCACATTGGATAGGCTGCTGCTATTTTTAGATTGGCCTATCACGTGAGTCTAGGACGTGTTGTCAAAATATTATTTTCACAGTTCCAAATTGTTGGTTCTATTAGAATCAACACCAAACACATTGCAATGTTTTTGTTATTCTCGTGTTATTAAGTTTGATATCAAGAGACCCAATGATTTTGTAACCATAGCTTCGACTAATTTCTTATGCTCGGTTCCTATAAACAAAAACGAATCATTTTGCTTACCAACGGTAGCATTTTTTGTTGCCAAACTGGGCATACGGGTATAAATAGATTCGTAAACTAATTTTCCCTGTGATAACTACTTCTATATGGGAGGGTGTACTATGCAAAGCTATGAGGTCCTTGCTTCATTATTGGTAAAGATATAAGAGTCTTAATTTTAACTAATGACGTCTGTAAATTATAGGAATCGCCCAGTAGTCGATTGTATAACTATAGTCGGTACATCTCTAAGGTTTAGGTTACTGAAATATAACAAATTAGAGATTATTCTCCATTCTAAGTACAAGTAATTTAAGTGCAAAACGTCATGAGTACAATAATTGATAGTATTTTTATATTTTTTTACAAATTAATTTATTAGGGAAATTGTGATTGGAGTTTATAATTTACTAATCAGTATAAAATTAAGTTCATCAACTGTTTTAACCAACATTAAAATAATATTGTGATCGATTTGAAATTAGAAATGTGATACATTTTTTACTTTATTTTAGTCTTAAACTTAACTTTCTTTTTGATAGTTATTTACCAATTTGAAACAGAAGTTACCGTAGTTTTATAAAATGTTAAAATTAAAATTAACCATTACTAAACACCTAGAGAGGTAAAAATACTAATTTCACGTTCAATTAAAAGTATTTTGTCAAGACATCCACCCGTTTTCTTTAGCTATTTTTTCAAATTAATTAATTAGCATACTTTCTAGCAGATAAACTTTAAATAACAACCTGAAGAATACCCGGAAATTAGTTTATTTTATTAAGGTGGCTACAGACTGCCTATTCTATTGTCGATGCCATCGAAAGACGACATTTTGACGATTGGCAAAAATGTCAAATTAAAAAGTCTATAGGCACCTTTACACCATTTTTCCATGTACGTATAGTTAACCAAAATTCTACAATTTCCAGGGGTAATTCATACAACAATTTGTATGACAGACGACGATTCTCAGCCCGACGCAAACGACACGAGTACGCGATGAGACAATCAGGCCAGACTGACAGTCCCGACATCCAAGACAGGAGTGACAAACTTGAAGTGACAGACTTGACACCTTCAGGCAAAACTGACAGTCAAGACATTCAAGCTAGGAGCGACAGAGTCGAAGTAGGGAGTAGAAGGAAACGAGCGAGGAAGTTTAAAAGTCATAAAAAACAGGCTAGTGACAAACATGACGTGACAAAATCAAGCTAGAGTTACTGGCGATATTGACTGACGATTGGCAGAAATTTAGTTAGTTATGTAATAAGGACTTCAAATCATGCTTGTAATGAATGCATGAGAGTGACTCCCGATTTTTGACGGTCTTTTCAATTATTCTGCTGTCAAATCTCATCATAAATTAATAATCACATCAGTTATATCAGATTTGACTGCAGATTTATTGAACAAGGGCCTTGATCAGGCTTTCAGAGATATAGTGGACTGAAGTAAAAAGGTATTAATGAAATGATAGTCGACTGTTGACAAAATAGAACTCAAAATTATCGAGACGAACGAAATTGACTGACAAAATATTAGAGAAATATAATATGAAAAGTTTTAGTTATGAAAAACATAAAAATTCGAATACTGACTGACGAGCTTCAGTAATTTTGTACGGAAAGAGACGAAATTTAAAAAAAAAATCGATTTATCTGGAAAAGTCTGACAATCACTGACAACAATTATTGTACACTCAAATCGAGGGTAATTTTGTGGATTTTTTAAAGTTTTAAATTGTTAAAATCTGTACAATTGGTTAAAAACTCTACGAATTAATATAAACTAATTGTTTTTATTTTTCAATGTACAAAACTACCTATACCAGGTTAGGTATCGGTAATTTTAGACGATTTTCAGGCCAGTTACATTAATAATTTCATTTTTAATGTAATAAATTAAATATAACTCATATACAATTTTCGTCTGTGTACATACATACTAAGTGTTATTATTGTAAAATATAGGGTGGCGGGGACATCGACGCACGCCTGTTACCGATTCAGTACATGATTTTGAAACTCCATGCATTGAAATGAAAAAAAAATCACTATTCCATACATTTTGACCTCGTATGTATTGTCTTTTCTATGAAAGAGCAGATTTTTGTTTTGATAATCGACGGAAAAATTCCTGCGCTAGGGGGTGCTCATGTGCTGAATTCATGTAGTATAGTTAGCGCGTCGATGCCAGCCTGTATAATGCCTACACAAGTACCTACACTAAACAATATATTGGTTATTAAACTAAAAAGTGGCACTTAATTTTAAAATCATAAAATGTTTTTTGCCATAAAAATCATTATTAATTCTAAATCTAGTACTTTAATGTAAATATAAATATTGTAACTATATTTTTGTACCTAATTATAAATTAATTAACGTAAATGTTTTTATTTTAATCAAGTCCCTTATCCTGGTTTCCTAAATCATCGTATATTTATATGTCCTATATTTAAATTAAGCAAATCGAATGCCAATTGAATGAAGATTTCTCTTAATTTCTATCAACCTTCTGCTACCTAAGTAGGTAACTTATCTGAGTACAGATACATCGGGATCATACAGAGTGGATTTTTGAGATGCGGTAGTAAGGGTATCTTAACCGCGGATCAACTGAGGTTTGAGTACCTACTAGGAATAAAACTTTTTCCAAACCAATCGTAGGAAATGCAATTCCCAACTTACTTTTTATGATGGATAGATTGGCGGCTACAGTCAGAAATCGCAAAATAACTAACTCTAAGTACTTAATAACAGCCACACAGGTCAATCGATCAGGTTAAGCTACGCTTTCCGCGGTTGATCCGTGGATGGTTGACTATCTTTACACACCGAGACTCCTCCGTGCCTCGGACATCACATTAAGCCGTTGGTACTGGTTGTCATTCTTAGATCTTTGACAGTCGTTACGGGTCGTCAGAAGCCCGACAATCTGAAAAGTACTGACAACCAATCTTATCAAGGGGTATCGTATCGTGTTACCCAGTAACTGGGTTGTGGATGACAGACCGGTAGGCTCCATGTAGAAATACGGGTATGCAGCTGCATCCTATTAGACTGGAAGCCGACCCCTACATAGATAGGAAAATGCTAGCCAGATTGATTTTTTATTGATAAAGATAGCAAATTGATGTTTTTTTCGCGCACCGAGATTGAGAATCCCATAGAGCGCGTCAAAAAGACACAATGTTGGATTTTCAACTCTCGGCGCTAAGCAGAGCGTAGAAAATCCAGTGCCCGAAAAAAAATCGTCCCGAGAAAATACGCTCGTGCGACCAGTGCGATTCTGTAACCATCTCACCGTGAAAACTTAGGTGTAGTGAGCGTGGAGTGAGCTGTCATTCCAACTAATGCTAGGGATTGACACTATTGACAGCTCACTTCACCTAACTTTTCACGGTGTTATTTTTACAGAATCGATCGACTGAGCTTAGGGTGATAAAAAACAGTCGTGATAAACTGTAGGTAAGTTAAGTAACATGTTACGACTAATAGGAACTTATAAATAAAAGATCAAATGTAATATTATTATTTTCTTTAATACCACACTTCCTTTTAAAGTACGATAACATGATACCTAACACAAAACTTATGATACTAAGGAAACTCTAGCCACTCGTAACCTGGGGGTCTACTGCAAGCATGAAGTCGGTCAAATTTACGGGCATTTCCTACTCCGTATTACTTACAGACGGGAGTTTGTTGCGCCACTTCTTCTTCCCAGCTATAGCACTAGGAAGTGAGGAAGGGCGGGCGTGGCGGGGGACTGTCTTATGTGATTTTGATGTTCAAAAAGTTTTGATTCTCAACCTACATAGTTTGAATAAATCTCTCCTCTCACTCATGATTTTGACTTTGATTTTATGATTAGTTCGGGGCCCGAGCTAAGAATGAGTGACAACACGATTGGACAGTTGTTCGTACTCCCAATACGTATCTGTTCGTCCGAAAAATTCCGGTTTCCTCACGATGTTTTCCTTCACCGTTTTGAGAGCAGTGGTGATAAAAATTTTAACACAAAGTAAAGAACCCAGGCGGACGCCTAGGTTCGAAGCCACGACCTACGACTCGACAGTCGGGGTGGCCGAAATAATCCAGTGGTAACGACCACTGGACGGTTTCGGCTTTTAGTCATAAATCATTTAAGAGCTGCAAATACAAAAAGACGAAAGGGTGCATTTAGATGCCTAAGTAAATGTACTGACCTATGATGTGCTCACACGGAGCAGTGAGCTCCGCTAGCATCTCGCTGATTGGCTAAAAGCTGTACCTTAGCATGGACTATCCATATTTCTATACTACAAATACAATTATAGTCCTCAAGGCAGAATTTCGGCCACGGCGACCAACCTCAACGGAGACGAGCCTTCGGCGGGAAATATTAGAGTGCACAATGTGTGCGCAGACACAGGTGCACTCACTCTTCACTCACTCTCATAGTCCAATGGGACGGCATTCCGACACGACCGGAGAGAGATCGGGCGCGGGACCAACGTCTTAACGAGCTTTCAGTTCTTTCACGCTAAAACGGCTCAAAAGATTTAGATGAAATTTGGCACACAGGTGGACCATGATCTAGGTTAGGACATAGGATGGGGTGAGCGACCGATGCAACGACACATGCAGCTGTGGCAGTGTGCACTCAGCTTCGCGAGGTCCTGGTGGCGGAATGGCGGGACAGGCTTACACGCCCTACCGCTGGCCTCGTTACCATCGAGGCGGTCCGGTCGGTGCTCGAGCGCTGGCTCGGGAGGAGGCACGGCTCCCTGTTGTTTCGGGTGACGCAGGTGCTCTCGGGGCCTGATTACTTCGGGAAGTACCTGTGTCGCATAAACATAGCCGGACGCCCGGTGTCACCACTGCATCGACTACCGGGAGGACACGGCGCGGCATACGCTGGCAGAGTGTGCCGCCTGGGAGGAGCCGCGCCGTGCCCTCATCTCAGAAGTAGGCAGTGACTTGTAGCTGCAAGCCGTGGTCGGCAACGAAGAGTCCTGAGACGCGGTGGTTTCCTTCTGCGAAACAGTCGTTTCGCAGAAGGAGGCTGCGGAAAGGGAGAGGGAGATCTCGTCCACTCACCCGGCCCGCAGCAGGCGCACCGGGCGTCGGCGGAGGGTGGACAACGTCCTCTTCCAGCTTCCGCTTCCGCTAAATGGGTCCAGGGGTGACGGACACGGGGACGTCCGGCGCCCCCCATACATCAGGAGCCGAGGTGGCGGCGCGTAGTGTTCCAAGCGCGCCCCTCTTAGACGTCGCGGAGGGAGTCAAACACCTCACTCCCCCTCCTGACACACACAGGAGGACCGCAGTGGCAGGCCGGCGCCAGTCGAGAGTTGCGGAAGGATCGTAAGTTCCCGCGACTCCGGCGTAGGTGTGAGATGGAACACCGGGGTGGTTTTTAAACAGCAAGAGTCTGACAGACCCCGCCGCCCGCCCCAGGGCGGCGGACGTCCATGAGGATTTTCCACCCCGGAAAAAAAAAGGTTAGGACATAGGATACTTTTAATCCCGATATTCCGAAACCGCGGGGCGCAGCTAGTATATTATAAATGAGAAAGTAAGACCATCTGCTGGTATGTCTGTCTGTATAACCTTTTCATGCCTAAACCGATCGTCATAAAATACAAATAGATAGCGTGGGACCTGGAGAAGGACATAGGCTACTTTTCGTATGATAACATACAAATTTCACCCGGACGAAGTCGCGGGCAACACCAGTTTTTATACAGGGTGGCAGGCACATCAACGCGCAAACCTTGTTTTATTGCAAAATGGGTCAGCTGTAGACCTCGATCTCGCCTGGTGGAAAGCGATTTACGAAACCAAACTGAAGCCATGAATTCAGCACATGATTTTGGACTCCCTAGCGTAAACACTTTCCGTCGGTTTTCACAAAAAAAAAAATTGCTGTTTCATAAAAAACATAAAAAAAATATTTTTTTAAGAACTGACGTAAAATTTTAACGCACGTGTTTCAGAATCATGTAAGTATTGAATCCATGGCATCACATGGCATCAGGTTGCGCGTCCATGTCCCTGCCACCCTGCATACTTCGTGCGGTACGAGAGCAGTCATTTAAAATACAGATGCGACATTTCAATACGTATACAACTAGTATCTTCAAGTCTAGCCTTGACGGGATATGCAGAGAGCGGCGCGAAGCTCTTTAATATTAATTTTGCATTCTAGACACACACACATACGTCCACATAGTACAGTTATATTGCATTGTGTGCATGTGTGTGCATTGTTGTTAGGGTGAGGGTACAGTGACGTCACGTGCAGTTACGGCTTTAAGTCACAAGCCCTGGCCTGTGTTCTAGAATGATCCTCAAATTATGAATCTTGATTGGCAACCTGTGCTTAACGCGGTCGTTACTTTGTGAAGTATTATTTTATTTTAATTTTTGTGAAAGTGAGGACTCATCATCTGCCTAGCCTTTTCCCAACTATATTGGGGTCAGCTTCCAGATGCAGCTGAATACCAGTATTTTACGTGGAGCGACTGCCTATCTGACCTCCACAACTCAATTACTGGGTAATACGATACCCCTTGGTAAGACTGGTTGTAAGACTTTCGGGCTTCTGACGACCCGTAACGACAGTCAAAGATCCACGAATGAAAGCCGCGACCAACGGCTTAACGTGCTTTCCGAGGCATGGAAAGCACGTTAAGCCGTTCTTGGTTAGAGTTAATGTTGGTCTGGCAGGTTTGAGTACTTTACGCGGCCTACGCAAATGTCCTTTCTTTGATATTGTTCGTCGAGTTGTCGAGCTCAAGTTTTGAGTTGAGCTACACGATTGCTGACAAATGCGTGCACTGACTGGACTGGTCCACTCAATCTGTTTGGTTCTTTCCTCAAAAGACCATTTCAGACTCCAATCTACATGGTCTTCACATGATCTGACCAAGATTACGTCTGGACTTTAAAATTAAAGAGACTGTGACCTCTGAGTTTGTTTCGGCCTTTCTTCTCAGAGTAGGTCGGTGTTCCTACACCGACCTCATCTAGTTTTGAAAAATATGATTGACATGTAAAAGTTTTTGTACAAAACTACTCATGGCTGAGTTATCCATATAGCCAGATAACTTTCATTGGTGGAATAAAATTGACGTTTGACAGTTTTTGTATGAAATAACTGTCAAAATTTCAAAAAAAAATCTCCGAATAAAGTTATCAGATCATTGAAAAATCAGCCCTTACAGAAATGAAATAATTTATCAAGCAGGCGCTTTACTTTGTGTAAACTACTTCATCACCGCTGCTCTAAAATCAGCGAAGGAAAATATCGCGGAATTTTTCTTACATTTAGCATTTTTATAGTCAGTCGTAACTTCTAAACGAAAGGTCCGATTCTGTTTTGATTGACTAATTTGAACAAAAAACGGTTATTGTGACTTAAATAGTCGCCGACTTTTATGTCACATTATTTTACGTATTATCAATATTTTTCGCAGCGCACGTAAATAATGACTAAAAAGGCAATTTTTTGATAGTTTGGATTACGTTATTGCAATTTTCTTAGGGATCTCGATTTTTATTTTTAAATAAAATACAACCCATGTTAAGAGACCCGTGACCCGTGTTAATAGAGGTTTTGACAATAAAAAAAAACACTTTTCTAAAGGTGATTAAAAAAAATGGTTATGTATTTTTTGAGTTTATCCATTGCAAACAAACATACAAAAAATCAGAGGGGCAATTCTCGTAATTTTAAGAACGTTCACAGTCTGATCTCAGCCTCAATCTGTCAAAAATACCTCAAATTTCCCTACATTTTGACAAGCTTTTAACATTTATCGCCGAGATGAGACTGCGACTAGACTTTGAACGTTTTAAATTACGAGAATTGTCCTTCAGATCTTTTTTCTTCTTAATATTAGTTTAGATATACATAAAAATGTAATTTTTAACCTAACTTAAGGTCTATTAAAATTAATGTTTCCGATTGATGTTATTTCAAGTTAAACAAATATCAACTTTATTTTAGTGAAAATTAAGTTTTCACACTATTTAACGATTGAATTTTAACTGCGTTTTTTACATTGTCTTCATTTACGAGGGCAGCACTATAGTCAGTTACTGCTGAATATTTTTCATGGACACATGGTTGTCAGACTTTCGGGCTTCTGACGACCCGTAACGACTGTCGAAAAGATCCACGAATGACAGTCGGGACTAACTGCTTAACACGCTTTCCGGGGCACGGAGGGTTTGGCATATGAAGATGGTCACCCATCCACGGAACAACCGCGGCAACCGTAGCTTAATGTGATAGATCGACCCATGCGGCTGTTGCTGCTGGCTGGTGTTACTGAGCCACAAGCTCCAACTACGATCACGACAAATAGAGAATTACGGAAGGAAAAGACGTTTTGCGCCGACTCCAAATAACTAAGAAGGGCTAAGGGCAGGAGATTGATGGTTATGCCAAAAGGGCCTCAGCTCAACATGAGGCCCTTTGTACACACGTTTTTCTTGCCGTGAAAAACTACGGTTTATTCACCGTGTGTAGGCACGGTCGTCAGAGTTGTATAGATCAATATGGAAGCTTATTGACAGACACGTTTGTTCTACGGCACGTTTTATTCGCCGTACCGTAATGAAACCGTGGCGTGTAGAAAGGGCCTAACAGTACGAGATTACCTATTGTAAAAGTAAGGACAGTGGCGTCTGTCTGCTGCCTGTCTATACGAATTATGATCACTACCACCAATCTGAACGCCAGTCCTCGTAATGAAAAATGTTCAAAATCTAGTCGCAGTCTCATTTCAAGGTCAAAAACTTGTCAAAAAATTTAGGGAAATTAGAGATATTTTTGACAGATTTAGACTGAGATCAGACTGTGAACGGTCTTAAAATTACGAGAATTGCCCCTCTGGTATTGGTAACAAGATGCATAATGAAGTCACAGTTTACTACTTTATTTTTAGCAGCAAATTATCTCAGCAAAAACACCTACATGAAAAAACGCAATATCTTTTCTAACCAGTGTAGCCTAGCCTTAACCACTGTCACTTTACCCAACTTGGAGGGGCGATGAGGCAGTAAGCTTCATACCTTGGCTACAAACAGACGTGGCGCAAAAACAAAAACAAAACAAGTGTTTTCTAAATTGAAACATCAGTGATAGTGCAGTGAAACAATTAGTGCTATTTTCGAACGCAGATTACGGTAAAAATTTCACGTTTTTTTAAACGTTATGTAATAGCGGCTATATAGTTATTTTGGTAACGTAATATCCGAAACTTGTTTTGTAATCAGAACGCGGTTTCGTGTGTATATTCACGCTTTGCCCGTGATGTATGGGCAGAGAATAAATTATTATATTTTTGTAATTTTTTTACATATTTTATTGCTCTCTGTTATTTTTCTCTCTAGGAATTAAACGGTCGTTATCGGTTGAAACTAAGATTTATATTTCCTAAATTATAATTAAGGATGTAGTCTTCATAAATAAGCATAGTAGACACTTTAATTCTGCGTCGAATGAGGCAAATTGGCTTGAAAGTCTGTCTGTTTGGTCATAAAAAGTTGCCATATTGTTGAGTAAAAGCATTCGTTTATCGGATTCATTTGTCGGATACATAACTATACATAAAAAATTATAATATGGTATCGTACTAGAATTAACAATAATGGAAAGTTGCAGGAGACCGTTTGCCCAGCAGTGGGACAATCATAGTTGAAAGAAAAACACTAGAAAAGCCTACTGTTTGAAAAAGGTCTGAATCCTGCTACATATACACAAAAATAGGAAAGAGTTGCTTAGGTGAAGGATTCCTTAAATATTTTGTGCGTCTATTTTTCATTAAATAAAGAAAAAGAAAAGTTGTTTATTCTGCACGAACAGAACGCACATTACTTGCGCTCTCAATTTCAGTAATAATAAACACCATGTTTTATATGCAAAAACTAATAATTATTACCTTCTTAGTAAAAAACTAGGCTATTTATACTTATTTTATTGAACTCCCTACGGAGTATTAGGTATAAGCACATAGGTATAATACACTGCACTATTTATAAATAAGATACATGAGTAACTAAGGGCAAAAGTTATTTTATCACAAACTTCTAGAAACTTCTTCAAACTTCTCTCTTCTGAACGTAAAGCAAAAGGAGTATGTAATAATAATAATAAGTTTATTTCTCTCTCCACATAGGTTAGCTTATAAATAACACCTTAGGACTAAATAATAATTAAGGATTACGATCCTTTTTTTTTTTTCTGGTTGGACATCATCAAATGACCCCTCCCGCTCTGGGTGGAGCGGAAGGGAGTGTCAGACTCTTACTGACTAAAACCCACCCATGTTCCTTCCTTCGCCCTTTATGTTCCGGGGTAGCGGTAACCCTTTCGGACAATCCCGCTGAAGGATTACGATCCTTACATACTCCTTTTGCTTTACGTTAACTGCTGAACGTCAACTGCTACGGTAGATGACGTTCTGTAGTTTCTGCCTACCCCTTTGGGAAGAAGGCGTGGGTTTATGTATGTATAATCTAGATAGAAGGAAATCTTTATTTTAAACTATTTTCTCGTTTTCTAAACAGTGCACTCGTTACATCAGACACTTATTATTCGAAACAGGGTAGGCAGAAAGAATACTAATACACTTAGTATTGCGAACTAAAGCCTCGCACTCACTGAGCAACTATTGAGCAACTATTGGGCAACTGCCTGCAACCTGTTTTACAATATTGCCTAATGTTATAGTCGATATTGACATACTTGCTATTATTAACTTGTTAGTAACAGTACGGTAATACTTACACTACACAAGTCACCCTTACTGCTACGACATAAAGGCGCTGTCAATATCAAATGGCTGACACCGTTGATTGTGCGGTTGATTGTACCATGCTTATTTCTAACAACCAGTCCAAAGGGTATCGTGTTACAGTCAGATAGGCAGTCGCTCCATGCAAAATACTGGTATTCAGCTGCAACCGGTTAGACTGCACCACAACATAGTTGGGAGTAGGCTAGGCAGATGATGATGCTTATTTCTGCTGCCAGGTGGTTGTGCTACGGTTTGAAGGATTCTGTGGAGGCAAAGCACTTGTGATACCTCTGGTATTGCAGAAGTCCATGAGCAGCGGTGACCACTTATCATCAGGTGGTCCACCTGCTTGATGTCATCCAATAGCACAACGAAACGTCTTTTGACTATATTTAGCTGTTACATAGGTTTTTTTCAACATATTCCTTAGTAATTCACTCACAAAATTCTTTAATTTTAGGATTGCACCCCGCCCTGGCTTTGCAAGGACAAAAACTCAAGATTTATTTACTCTATTTAAGTTTAATATGAATATATTATTCATATAAACCTTCCGGAATAAATTATCTAAATGATGATGAAAACCACATCAAAGTCCACTATGTAAATTAGAATAACTAACTTGTCACACACAGACACACAGACACGCAAGGACCGACTTCATTGTACACTGTTACTAGAATAGATACCTATAATAGTAGCATGTGGCAATTTTGAGTCGCTCAGTGTGAACCAATCCTTATATTCAACTCGTCAATAAGTTGTCACCTTGATTTCTTGAGGAAGTGGGACTGGAGACGTGGAGACTGTCACCTTCGAGTGAGAAATGTTACCTTACACAACGTTATGTTGGCAAGCTGTTATATTTCCTTTTAAAAGTGTGCACTGGGGTTTATTATATTTATTTCTTTATAGCTAAGGTCACATAATATAACATGACGCCAGTACTCCCCGAATGGTGGCGAGGTGTGGTTGTAGTCCACCAACATTTCGCCAGTTATGTAATGTAATAGTGGCAAGTCCCATGTAATAGTGGCGCCTATTTGACATCAATACAGTACAGATCCAAACTCCGGACTCCTACAGAGGAATTCCTAATGGAAGAACCCAATTAAATTTTCCCGACCTGGGAATCAAAACCAGGACTTCGCGCTCAGCAGCAGCGCTCGCGACCACTAGACCAGCGAGGCGGGCCACTCATACGAAATGAAATTAATTATTTATCGTAGATAATTATGACAGCCATTGCCCACGAAGGCGATTTTAGTAATTAAATCCAGGTTTCCTCACGACGTTTCTGTGCAAATCAAATAAACTCGCTAATTTCGAACTCCTTTTTCCATTACAAGTGGAGTGTGGCAACACTGTGCAACGCGCACAAAACATTTAGTAACAATAAATAACTTGTTGCCACACAGAATGAAGTTTAGAATGCAATTTGACAAGTATTTAAAAGAAACGCTTTTGAAATTAGACATTTATCCTTGGGTTCAGAGCATAATATTTAATATAACAAGATACTAGCACGCCCGTGTTACCAACGGTGGACACACACACGTTTCGCTTTTAATTCTTACCATAATCAGCCTATAATATTCCCACTGCTGGGACACAAGCTTCCCCTCTGTGAACGGGACGAGGGAACGGGCCGTAATCCACGCGGCCCAGTGCAGGTTGGTGGATGTCCCTGCTCTCTGTGTCTGTTTTTGTAGATTTCCATTAAGAATTTCTTTGTAGTAGACTAGATTTATGCCCGTTTGATGGCAATATGTTCTCCTGTCATTACACGGGACTTTTAAACAATAACCAACAGTGATAGCCCAGTGGTATCGGCCCCGACTTACGACTGGTAGGTCGTGGATTCAAACCCAGGCAATTTACTTTGTTTATATAATTTCATCACCAATACTCTAAAAACGGTGAAGGAGGAAAACATCCTGGGGAAAAAAAATAGAAGACATGTGAAATCTACCAACACGCACTGTGCCCGCGTGTCCTCTCACAGATGGGAGGCCTGTGTGCCAGCAGTGGAAAAATTGGCTGATTATGCAACAGTTCAGCAAACCCCAAGGCGCCTGCTGCTCACGGGCGACTGTCACCACTTTCCACCAGGCCGTTGACCTCTTTACTTTGACTTCCATAAATCGTATTCAACCAATAAACGTCTAATGTAAACCTTAACTTAATAAGTCGATGGTTGTTGCTCAACCCACGAGCTGTTGGATAACCAATCCGTGTTGACATCGGTTGACAGGCGCCAACCACTCACTGTGTGACTGTGGTGACATCGGTATGTGTTGCTAGTTCTTAGGTCAAATATAGCTTAATGGTTTAGTGGTCGATAGCACGCCTGCTGAACATGTGATCCAAGATTCGATAGCCGGGAGGGGCAAAGTGATACTTACTGCGTGTTTACAATTAGGAACCTATTGGAGTCTGTATTATTGTGCCCGGTAAATGCTACCCCAATACATGGGACTAACTGGGAATATGTGGGGTACCGTCAACCGTTCATGATATCGAATTGAAAGCGCCTTTATTTCGTAGCAGTAAGGTCGCTTTTTGTATTTCAAGTATTACCACTGACGAGCGGTTGTCCATTCTATACACATCTCTGCCTACCTTTTCGGAGAATACAGGCTTGATGTTGTGTTATATTATTTTGCACGGTTTCCATTACTGAATATAGCCTTCTTTATAATCAGCCTATAATGTTCCCACTGCTGGGACACAAACCACCTCTCTGTGAGAGGGAGTGGGTCGTAATCCATCACGAGGGCCCAGTCTGTGATTTTTTGGCTCTTGGACAAGCCGGATTCCTCACGATGTTTTTCTATACTGTTTTGAGAGTAGTGGTGATGAAATAAGTAAAGTGCCTACCTTCAATCCACAACTCATAAGTCGGGGCCGTTTCCACTGAGCTAACATAATATTATTTAAAAAAATAACTTTGTATTATTCGATTGCTGAATATAGGCTTCTTAACACAAAGTTAAACTAACCGGTCTTCGTGTGTAAGCACCAATATTTCCAGCGTACAGCATGTGTAATATGCAATCATATACACAAGGATTTCCTGCTCGGTGCGTTTCATTATACGAACACACAAATCAAATTAGTGAACAGTAATAGATCGATCGTGTGGGTACTCCTCGCTAATTATAGTGGCAGGTAAGTATGGCCTCTTCTCATACAAAGAAGGGACGAGGGTTGATAGCCACGCTTACCTACTGCGTGTTGGCGATGTCAGATTTTAGAAAAATAAAAGTAAAGAATATTTTTGCGATTTTTCCCACAGAGCATTCAGAACATTCCAGAAATAAGTAAATATAACGCGGTGACTGTATTACCCAGGGTGTATTACACCCATGTTTCACTTTTCAACCCGCACTGGGCCCGCGTGGTAGATTACTACCCACTCCCTCTCACCGAGAGGACGCCTGTGTCCCAGCAGTGGGAACATTATAGGCTGATTATGTTCAGTAAAATATGGGAACAGAAAATTCAATCCTCTTCTTATATGGAGAGGGATTGATCACCTTACTAGCTCACTTCATGTTGCAACTTTGTGACCACATGGTGGTTTATCTAGAGCACCTATAAATCTAAGACTTATTGCTAAATATGTAAGTAAGAGGTACCCACTGCCGGTAGGAGTCAGCTAAGTGTAGATAATATATAATAGTAATGGTGCTCCAATTTATAGAATGTTTGCTTCCTTGTGAGAGCTAGTGGTGCGATTAGTTGAGGTCGATTAATTGTCGATTAACTATTATTTTGTTGATACGAGAGAGATTGGCTCTCAGCGATTGGTATGTCGCTTTGTCAGGTATCTTTGTACATTACTTAGTAAGTTAAAAATATTCATACACCGCGGATAAAAAGTGCCTAAAACGGTGGAGGAAAAACTCGTATGTATTCGAATTATTAATTATGAGTCTGAAGGCGTCGAATCTTCTTAATTCCTTTTTTTTTGTATGAGAAGCTCCTGCTCTGTAGTAGAACAATAATAGGCTGATAGCAATTATACATGAAAATGTCTTTACATATAGAAAGAAGCTGTTAGATATTAGTTTGACAATATCCGATCACATACATTATAGGCCAGTACAACAAGTTAGCATAATTTTAAACATATAAAACATGCTACAGAATTATTTATACAAGGTGTAGGTATAACTAAATGCAAGTCATAAAAAAAATGTTACAGATTATGGTTACCAATAAAAAAAAACATTACAACGTCAAATATTAAACAATCGATAACGCTGCTTTCACCGCAACGAACGAAGCGTGAAGTTTATCTAATTTATCAATCAACAAGCTTACTGTTTTTAAATCGATTATAACATCCCTTTGGTAAATACCGCGTCGAAGTTAATTACAATCGTGTCTCATCCTTGAAGTCGAACTGTGTACAATGTTAAATGCAACATCTATGTATATCTATATACTAATAATAAAGCTGAAGAGTTTGTTTGTTTGAACGCGCTAATCTCTAGAACTGCCAGTAAGATTTAAAAAAATATATTTTTCATTTGTAGCCCAATTCCCGAGGAAGGCTACAGGTTATATAACTTCACGCTAGGACCCTTAGGAACCGAGCAAAAAGAAAAAAACAGAAATAATATCGCGGGCAAGTGATGCGATGCGATGGGGTGGGTCGTAGGAACAAAAAAATTCACGCGGATACGTCGATGGCAAAAGCTAGTTTTTAATATTTATAATATTAAATGCAACTGAAATCTATTCTTTATACTGTATCGTTATTATTTAGTAGTTAGTATGTAAGTAAATGTCAGTGTAAAGCTTTTGAAATAACTATAGCCATTTGAAGAGACAAATTAAAATCAAAAGTCATTTATTCAAATTAGAAGAACTTGATTCTATACAATAGTTTTTCAAACAGAATGTAAATTATTTGTGAATAAATAAATAAAATGAAATGAACACGACGAAACACAGAACATTAAATTAAATTATTTGACATGTACTAGCTAGCCAAGCCAATATACCAACAAAATGAGGTGGGTACATACTACAGTCTGTTGTAAGACAGAAACCATAAAACTCGCTTAAATAATTCATAACAAATGATGATTTAAAATATTCATTTATCCTTTTTAATGTCTAGAAATAAAGAGATATGTAAAGGAACCTCGTCTCTATTTCAGCCTGAGAAGTAGACAACTGACATCTAAAACTGCATACCGAAAGTGTCTTTAGAAAGAAAAAAGAAACAAATACTAACTCCATCAATCATCGATCGTTACTAAATTAATTAATCACAAAATAAACAAAAACAAACACTGAAATATAAACTATCGATACTTCTTTCCCCTCCCTAGCAAGGACTTACCGCTTGCCACAGACATTACACAAGTGTTGCGACGCTTACGCAACCGACGTATTATCGATAACTCGTTTTATATCAGCAGCTGTTTTTTGTCTGTCTGTCTGTCAATATCTCAGGTATTCAGGTTGGTCTGTATTGCCTCAAAAGTCGTGAGTTCGGGTCACGATCTGAACTAGTTTTTTTGATAAGATTTTTGTGAGGAAAGCAGGTTTTAGTTCATTTAGATTTTAATTTTTGTGGTGACAATTTAAGAGACCTTGGCTGAAGTAAAATTGTTTAATAGGATTTATGTGTAAACAATAGTTGTTAGAACTAGTTCAAACGGAACTTGGTAACTTATAAATCTCTGTTTTAAACTGGATCAGAGTCGAGTTTAACTCAATTAAATAATAAAAATATATGGGTGGTAATCAATGCTCGTACCTTCTCACTATGAGAAGAGGCTTTTGACCTGGAATGACAGAACAGTGTTAAGCTATTATTTTAATGTTATATTAAATCTTGTGTGATTAACAATCATATTAGCTACAAATCATTACGTTACATTTTAAAATAATAAGTTATAACTAATATTGTACATGGAACAATAATACATTCAATGAGGACTTCTTCTCCATATAAAAGACATCAACGCGCAATGTATCTTACAGAGCTCGCAAACAAAATTATTTCAAAAAATCATATTTCTTATGTCGTATTCTTCTTTATTATTTTTCTTATATTACCTTTATTACCTTTGTTGTTGTTATAAATTAAATACATTACAGTAAATTAATGACGCGAACTAAATCATATTGTAAATTTTTCGAGATCGAAATCGAATTAGATTTGAACATTTTTAAATACGAGAATTGGCCTTGAGGGATATATGTACGCTATAAAACATTTACTTATAGATAATTAATGATCCATTAACTTTAATTAACGTCTAAGAGTGTGGCAGTAAGAAAAAATATATAAATAAGTAACCATATTTGTCTTATAAATTGTGCTCTTAGTATTTTTCCACACAGAGCACGAAACATCTACACACTAAGTATTTCATATAATTGGACTATAAACCAACAGATTTCTAAATGTTAAGAGTTTATTAATGGCGCTATTCAGTTGTATTTATTTATTTACTCAACGATCTTAGTTATTTGTTGAGGTTTGTTGCTATTTCAGAATGTTGGAATTAAACCACAAGCACCTCTCGTAGCTAAAGTAATAACAGCCACATGGGTGGTTCACCCGAGGTCGGTCTATGGATAGGTGACCATTCATTTTATATCGAGACCCCTCCGGGCTTTGGGAAGCAAGTTAAGCCGTCCGCTGTCCCGGCTGTCATTCGTAGATCCTCATCAGTCGTTAAAAGTCGTCAGAAGCCTGAAAGTCTGACAACCACTCTTATCGTGTTACCCAGCAACTGGGTTGTGAAGGTCAGATAGGATCACGACCGGGGCCGCGCTAACAGAGTTGCTCCATGTAAAATACTGGTATTCAGCTGCATCCAGTTAGACGGAGGAAGCCGACCCCAAACTAATTGGGAAAAGGATAACAATCATGAGGTCTTACGTTTCATTCCCATATCAAGCAGAAAGTAACTTTAATTGTAGTTGTAGATTCTGTTCTTAGAAGCATACTAGATTTGTATCCAAAAAACGCTTATAGGCTTCCCCTAATTACGCTACTTAATACCATCTTGAGCAGTACATGGCTATTCACTAGCACACCCACACACCTTCCTACCATTTCAAAGAAATAAAAATAGATCTGTTTCAATAAAAACTACCAACTTAACAACAAAAACACGCATTCGTTTAGCTAATTTATTTAAATTCGATCGAGTATTAAATACATAATAAAACCTTATATGGTATGATGTGAATTGGATAATCATTTCGGTGATTCAAAATGGATGCCACTAAACAAATCAAAGTAGTTAACATTTAGAATTTGGAAGGACGTCCTCTGTCCAAATGAGGTGTTATTGTATGTTATTGTATGTAGGTGGGAGGTATTGAGTCGGTTCATAGTCAATTCACTTCAATGTAGGTCACCTTTGTATTTTAGTAGCTTTTTGGTTTTTGAGTACAATTCAAATGAATAAATAAATTATATTTGTAAGGTGGTCAGGTCACTGGTGGCCCAGTAGTAAAGGCCGCGACTTAAAAGTTGTAGGTCGTAGGCTCGAACCCAGTCAGGCACTTTAATTTGTGTAATTTTTTTCATCACCACTGCTCTCAATACGTCATCGTATTGAGAGCAGTGGTGATGAAAAAATTTGACGATTTTTTGGGCACATGTCGGTTTCCTCACGAAAACATCGTGAGGAAACCGACATGTGCCCAAAAAATCGAAGACGTTGATTACGGCCCACTCCCTCTCACAGAGAGGAGGCCTGTGTCCCAGCAGTGGGAACATTATAGGCAGATTATGTGAGTGCAGCAGTTAGTATTTGTGTGTGAGATTTGTGTCAATACACGCTCCGATACCACGGAAAATTCCAAGTAATGAGCAACGTTTTTTGTTAAAAATATGACATCGTTTAGCGATCGCTTTGCCTACAAATGACATATGATTGCGCCATTGCACTAACCGCCTGAGTAGATGTGTAGGCTGTGAGAACATACGTTGAAAACAAAGCATGTGCAAATGTGGAATTGCTAAATAACTACAAGAGTTCATGACATGCTTCTATAAGCAGCATCACATAACATCACGCCTGTATTCCCCGAAGGGTTAGGCAGAGGTGTACCTATAGTACACCCACATTTTCACCAGTTATGTTTTAGTCCCATGTAATAGGGGGCGAGCCTATTGCCATCAACCGGGCACAAATCCAGGGCTCCTGGTTGTTACTGAGAAATTCCAGATGGAAAAACCCAATGACAGCTAGCCCGACCCGGGCATCGAACCCAGGACTTCGTGCTCAGTAGTAGCGTTTGCGACAACTAGACAAACGAGGCAGTTTACAAGCAAATTACTTAAATATACAACAATAGTTTCTGATTACCCTAAACCGGAATACAATTCAATTCGTTTATTCCTGTCATTCAAAAGCGCTTATTAATTAATTTTCTGATTGAAATAAATGCCAGGAATTTGGCTTTGACAATACGAGCGAGGTACCAGGGTAGCATAAGAACAAACAGTACATTGCACATCGGCTGCACTCGGGTGTTCCCAGATCAATGACCGTTCGTCGACCCCATATTCATAACGAAGTTTACATCAATTTCTTTCCATTGCTCATAAAAAAATCAACTCAAACGCATTGCACAAATATCGGGCTAGTATCTATATTTTAGTTACAACGAAGTTCATTTTACACAGCCTGCCTCGTTATCACTCTCCTCCCATAACTGATAACACTGTAATTTGAAAAAAAAATCCTCTCTCCTAATTTTTGCTGTGCCCGACAGGGTCCATATTGATCTATTACCTTGTATATACCATCTATGTAACACATATGCAATGCAATAAAGATTTGAGTATTGAGTGTTTTTAAAAGAGTAACCGTGGAGTTTCTTGCCGGCTCTTCTCCATAGGAAACGACCAATTGGAACCGTGCGCCTAGCTTCTGACGTTTCATGTGTGCCCGTGTAGGTTTATGTGAAATTATATATTTTGATTTTGGATTTCCTTAGTCCAGTGGTCGCTGCTGACTGCTGAGCGTCAGGCAAAAAGTCATTATATTTTTCATGAATGATTCCTCAGTAACAGCCTGAAGCCTGAATGTGTGCCATGGTGATGGCAACAGGCTCGCCCCCCTATTACGTGGGACTTAAACATAATTGTCTCCAAGTCAGTGTACTATATAATTATATACCTCTGCCAACCCCTTTCGGAAATACAGTCGTAATATTACGTTATGTTTCTATTGTGTCCCAGTTTATTTAGACCTACATTTGCTTATTGTTTTACTTTTATCAAAGCTCAATGTAAAATGGTCTCGTATGCACTATTTACTTTCACTATTCTGTAACTATGTTTTTGCTGCGGCTTTGCTCGCGTTTTGTAATAGTATGTATTACTATAGATGTGTATTGCAATGATATAAGCATGGGTACCGATTGCAATGGTGCAATGGTTGTTAGTGTGGGTATTGAATGTGGGGTTCTGAATTCGATGTCCAGGTGGTGTTTGTTATTAGGTTCTCTGCCAGACACCCCAGAGAGGTAACGGTGCCTTCTTCCATGTGCAGATGGTGATCACTACCGGGGTGGTTTAGTGAGGAAAAAATCCTACACTCCCCGGTCTTATCCCCAAAGCCCGGGCGCCATCTGAAGGTTTCCACCCTAAACGAAAAATAACTTCTCTACCAGATATTGGCTCTAACGATAATTTAAAATATTTTGGCATACAATATATTAAATTATTTCCTGAAGGCTGGTTGTAATAATATATTCCTCTAACTACACCACTGCAGGGCAAAGGCCTCTTCTCATACTGAGAAGAAATGAGTAGGTATGACGTCAGAAATCGGTTAGAGCCAGTCAAAAAACTTTTATGACACAATCTCAAGTCAATTTGACGCATCATCAGGTTTTAAACTGCAAAATGCATCGGAATCTAGACAAATTGCATCATTTAGTCGGCATTTATTTTCGTAAATAATTACAAATAAATAAGTAATGAAACTGAGTTTGATTAAAATATGTAGCCAAGACAATATGTAGCCAAGACAATGTGTAGCCAAGACAATGTGTAGCCAAGATAATATGTAGCCAAGACAATGTGTAGCCAAGAAAATATGTAGCCAAGACAATATGTAGCCAAGACAATGTGTAGCCAAGACAATGTGTAGCCAAGACAATGTGTAGCCAAGGCAATGTGTAGCCAAGACAATGTGTAGCCAAGACAATGTGTAGCCAAGATAATATGTAGCCAAGACAATGTGTAGCCAAGAAAATATGTAGCCAAGACAATATGTAGCCAAGATAATGTGTAGCCAAGACAATGTGTAGCCAAGACAATGTGTAGCCAAGGCAATGTGTAGCCAAGACAATGTGTAGCCAAGACAATGTGTAGCCAAGATAATATGTAGCCAAGACAATGTGTAGCCAAGAAAATATGTAGCCAAGACAATATGTAGCCAAGACAATGTGTAGCCAAGACAATGTGTAGCCAAGGCAATGTGTAGCCAAGACAATGTGTAGCCAAGACAATGTGTAGCCAAGATAATATGTAGCCAAGACAATGTGTAGCCAAGAAAATATGTAGCCAAGACAATATGTAGCCAAGACAATGTGTAGCCAAGACAATGTGTAGCCAAGACAATGTGTAGCCAAGACAATGTGTAGCCAAGACAATGTGTAGCCAAGACAATGTGTAGCCAAGATAATATGTAGCCAAGACAATGTGTAGCCAAGAAAATATGTAGCCAAGACAATATGTAGCCAAGACAATGTGTAGCCAAGACAATGTGTAGCCAAGACAATGTGTAGCCAAGACAATGTGTAGCCAAGACAATGTGTAGCCAAGACAATGTGTAGCCAAGACAATGTGTATAGTTCACTGGCATAGTTCTACAATCTATAATAATCTATAAATATTATAAACGCCAAAGTTTGTGAGGACGGATGGATGGATTAAACACATTTGGCACACAGATAGTTTATAACCAGGATTAACATATAGGATATTTTTTATTCCGATATTTCCACGGGATCGAAACTTATGCGGGTGAAACCGCAGGGCGCTGCTAGTTATTTATAAGCCAACGGAATCCTATGATTTAGGAACCAAATCTTTTCATTATTATTAGGTAACTAAATAATGGTCACCCATCAACAAACTGACCGCGGCAAGCGCAGCTTAAGTTTATATATGCCACCAGCAAATAGAATCATCCTCTTGGCTGTAATTTAGTCACGAACTCACGAGCGCACCATATTACACCTATCCCCTTGTGAGATCATTACTGAATGAAATCATTATTATTTATCGGCATGTCCCCTACATAATAATTAAACGCATAATGACTATTGCTCCACAACTGTTACTAATCTTGACCTTGAGGTGACCACACACTGGTCGCGATCTAGTTACCCCTGTTTAAATTAACTGTTCGTGTAGCAATACTCCGAACGACTGCCTCGTTGGTATAGTGGTCGCAAGCGCAGCTGCTGTACTTGTGATCGTTGGCTCGATCCCCGGTTCATCTGTAATCTATACATGCATACAAATAAATAACGTTTGTTTGTAATGTCAAAACAATTGCTTTTTACTAAATGCATATGAAAGTATATGTAAAAAAACTTTTTATAATTTTGATATTTGTCCGTCTATTTTTTCTGGCTAATCTCCGAAACGGCTTAACCGTTTTCGATGAACTACACAATTTTAAACCCAGAGTAAGGACAAACTACTTTTTATCGACATACCACGCGGGTGGAAGCTAGTTGGGTACCAATAACTCCCGCCAACCGCCAGACGCCGTTGGGTTTCAATAGCTGCCCGGAGTTAAGATTTGTGTTTGATTAAAGGCAATAGGCTCCCCCACTACACCATCATCATCCTCCTACCCTTATCCCAATGTATTTGGGGTCGACGCAACATGTCTTTGTCTTCTATACTTCTCTATTAGTCGTCATCTCGGTAGTTGCTCCTCTTCCGACCACATCATCGCCTCTATTACATAGGACTTAAACATCCCTGGCGAACTGTAATTTACCTATTACCTACTCCTTCGATTTATTTAAGAAAACATTGTGAAAATTATAATTGCAACATTATGAGGAGACTTCGTCGACACGCAGTGCGCAAGCATGGTGATCAATTATCATTCCCCATGAGAAAAAGGCGTAAGTTTATGTATGTTAAACTAATTAATAGGTACCTTAATCAAGTAGTTAACAATCTATTAAAAGAAGTACTTAATTCAATTAAGTATTTGTTTAATTGGGCTCATAACCACAGGCTACTAGTTAGCAACTGACCATTACCTCGTCTTTATAATTACATACTAACATCTGCTTACCTTGATGCTGTATATAAAATGGTCTCCACGAGTGGCAATAGCATAATCAACCTATAATGTTCCCACTGCTGGGACACAGGCCTCCTCTCTGTGAGAGGGAGTGGGCCAGAACGTTCCTTGCGTTGGCAGACCAACAGCCAGATAGGTGGACGACCTACAGAAGATCGTGGTGAGACCTGAATGAGACTCATAGACCAGGGAAGCAAGGCACATAAGGAAGGAGGCCTATATGCAGCAGTGGGTGGGTGATGGTGATATTACTATCACCTAAACATAACGAACTCCTCTCAAACCCCAGCAGCACAATGCTCAAGTCGAAATGACTTAACCAAAATTCGTTTTACCATTGCGTTCAACTTTCTCTTCGTCGCTTACGCAAAACTAAGGCGGTTGGTTCGCTCCTGGCATTACAATGTGCGCTGGCGTCGCTTGCATACGCGATCAAATTAGATCACTTTGTGACGACATTTTTGTCATAATTTAGCAAGTATTTAGGACTAGGAAGTGTTGGAAGTACTGCTTTCTGAAGGTTATTTTCAAGCTCGTTCGATCGTCGTGTCTATCGACAGTCGTAACATGCGACTGAGTTAGACTGGATCTAGTAGGAGGAGAGTCGGTTGTTGGGAGAGGTCAATTCTCAGCAGTGAAATGGGATAGGCTAAGTAGATTGATTGATAATCATGTGTATTAGGTAATACAAGCGTGTCACTGTCCCGCTGCAGGACAGTCAACCTATAATGTTCCTACTGCTGGGACACAGGTCTCCTCTCTGTGAGAGGGAGTGGGGTCGTAATCCACCACGTGCAGGACAAATGCCTGTACTAACTCCAAGAAGGAATGAGGATTTCATTCTTCTCCATCCGAAACTAACTTTTGGAAGGGGCAGGTCAAGATTCAATTCTATTTTTTTGAAAGTTATGACGTTCTAAAGTGTTTTTTTTATGGCCTATTGAAATAAATGTCAACTGAATGACTACCGATTTTGGGTGTCCTCTGCCTAACCCTTGCGAAAATATAGGTGTGATGGTATGTCATGTGTTGTTGTGAATTAGTTCAAGGTCAAAACTTTCGACTTAAAATTGACTACTACACTTTCTTGGCGATTTCAGAACATTAATAAAGGCCCCAGTTTCTGGGCTACCGTCCCTTATTTTACCAAATACATCTGTGCCGTTCCTACGGCTAAATTAGAACCAGTCTTTGTATAGCTGTATACAAGTCAAACTGTTCCTAGTCACCATGGGTCAGTAGATCTGCTGACATACCTAATGTTACTGTTGTAATAAGTTGACCGAAATAACAACAAAAACTCATACAAATTGTCATCTAAGACAACGATGGCTTCTAGAAAGACCTAAAATTAAGAAATAGACACAACCTTAGTCTAGAGACACATAATATATATCTACTACATGACATATAACACTAACATATTTCTTATCTCTTAAAGTGTGGCAACCTGTCAAAGTTGCCATCTAGATCGGTTGATGGCTGGCTCTCTATCACGAAAGGTTTTTAGTGACGCGAAATGTAGGTAGGTTCTGGGAATTTTTATGTCTCGTGTGGATAGGTTACATTAGATATAGGTATGTAGACTAAAAAGTTAGGTTTCAAAGCTTCCTCTCTTTTACTACGTTGCTGTGTCCTACAGGATCCAACATCATAATCTGCCTATAATGTTTCGACTGCTGGGACACAGGCCTCCTCTTCTTCGAATATTTGGTTCTATGACATGCCGGTTTCCTCACGATGTTTTCCTTCACCGTTTTAAGAGCAGTGGTGATGTAATTAAATACACAAAGGAAAGTAACTGCTTGGGTTCGAACTTACGACCTACAACTCGTAAGTCGAGGCAGATACCACTGGGCCACCCCTGCTTAGGGACAGGGTCAATAATGATCTCAATATATTTTAAGTTATCACCAAGCGCAAATTGTCGAAACTACTCTCAAAACGGTAAAGAAAAACATCGTGAGGAAACCGGCATATCCTAGACCGAAAATTCGAAGATACGGGACCTCTACCAACCCGCACTGCGCGTGCTGGATAATGGCCCACCCCCTCTCACAGAAAAGGGCCCTGTGCCCCAGCAGTGTGAACAATATAGGCACACTTTGCTTGCAAATTTTCACCAAAACAATTGAATCTAACTCAGCACTATCTGTGAAGGAACAAGTTAGATTACATAGTATTATGTCCCTCGCGACTTGGATCTTGTAATTAAGTGATGTATTCTATTGTGCATTGTTTATAAATGAAAGTGTATATATGTACGTACGTGTGGCTCACGACATTCCTAATTAAGGTTATTGACGGCTGTGTGGCTGGAAACAATACTGGGTTTCTTAAGGCCGTGGTCTGATAGATGGTACTTAAGTAGCTCTCAAAATCAGAATATCATATTATGTATAGTCTCTTGAGAGTCGTCTAAACAATGATATTAAAATTCGATTTATCAATCAATCCAATCTGCCCAAACTTTTCTCAACTATGTTGGGGTCGGCTTCCAGTCTTACCGGATGCAGCTGAATACCAGTATTTTACATGGAGCGACTGTCTCCTTGACAAACAACACAGATACACACATATACACAACACAAGAACCGATAGGAAAAACAAAACTCAATTCTGCAGGCCACAGCAGGTAAATGTAAAGTTCCTATTCATTGCTTATGACCCTATGTGGTATTACTCCGGGGGCTTATCTTTGGTAGTGACCCTATATTCGGCATCTGGCCGTTGTTGTGGCTAACCATAAATCCGGCAGAGCTCCTATCTTCGGCCAAGTGCCTATGTCCAGCACATTACCTTAGTCCAGCGACCTTACTCCCGCTAAAGAGTCAGATTACCTCACAATTGCACGTAATAAGTACTTTCTATAGATAAAAATTACGCGTGTGTTAGAAAGGCGTTCAGCTCGCTGCGCATGAGTTCAATGCCTATACTAACTGTCATAATGTTTAACAATTAAGCGGTTAATTTGAAAATGGAATGGTGGCCATCTTTGTTTTGTTTGTGAGAATTTAATCATGTTTCGTGTTGTTACCAGATGTTGTTTTTATGTTTCACAATATAGCATGACGTCACGCCTGTATAACCCCAGAGGGATTGGCAGAGGTGTACTTCTAGTACACCCACATTTTGCCATTTATGTTGAACTCCCATGTAATAGAAGGCGAGTCTCTCGCCATCAACCGGGCACAACTCCAGACTCGGGGCTTGACAGATTTCAGATAGAAAAACCCAATAACAATTTGCCCGACCCGAGAATCGAACCCAGGACTTCATGCATTGCAGAAGCGCTTGCGACCAACGAAGCAGTCCCACTGCTGCTACCTTAGACTACGAAAACTATATTTCCTCGTGCAAATACCCGATAGTCCTGCCCAATTATAATCTAATTTACGTCTATTTTAAATAATCATGAAAGCATTTTCCTAAGTTTCAACCTGCCTGTAGCTAACGCTCCGATTGCCTCGAAGAAGTAGTTCGAACACGCGATTGGCTTGTTCATTATTCTTTTGTAAGTAAAACCCGTCATCTTCAATTTACTGAACCTATAATTAGGTATAGGTATCTTGTTACCCAATAATTGGATTGTGGAAGTCAGATAGGGAGTCGCTCCATGTAAAATACTGGTATTCAGCTGCATCCGGTTGGACTGGATGCCGACCCCAACATAGTTGGGAAAAGGCAGGCAGATGATTAATTAGATATGGCACAGACCCGCCTCGTAGGTCCTAAAGACTACATATAAGGATATTTTTTACTTGCCAAGGGATTTTGTGAAAGATGAAATGGCTAAAAAGGGGATGACTATCGAGATGACGACGGATAGAGATTTAAGGAAGAAGGAGACATGCTGCACCGACCGCAAATGGATTGGGATGAGGGCAGGAGAGTGATGGCAAAGACATATTGATATCTGACCAAGATTATGTCTGGGTTTTAAAAGAGACCTTGACCCTTGAGTTTGTTTCACCATTTGTTCTCAGAGGTAGTCAGATAGGAAATGTCGACTCCATCTAGCTTATTTTTTTATAATATGACGTGTAAGAGTGATTCCGATATCATATTTACAGAATAAACAATTTAATTTGATTTGTTTTCTGGAACGAGACAAAATATTATGGCGGCTTTTTAGAAGGAGGTTGAGAGGCTCGAGAGTTTGACATTTAGAGGTCGATGTTAAAATATATTCAATGTCCTACAAACAAGTTTATTTACTGCTTGAAATCAAATTGATCAAACATTACAACAGTGCATTCATATTGGTTCATTTTAGCAAGTTGCCTACGAATTCTATTTGCTAACTAAATTGCTAAATTGAAATAGATGCGGTATTTAAATTTTAAATGTTTTCTTCAGTTTATTGCATTTCTATCTTAAGTTTAATTTACCAACAACAATGCCTGTTAATCAACCATTTACTGAATATCACGGCAGTTAATGAACCATTCCCTGATTACCCTCGCAGTTAATGTACCACTAGTAGGCTACCAGGTCAGGCAAAGTACCACTGATAGGCTACCGTGTCAGCTAGTGTAACATTAACCGCCTATCCCCACAGCTAATGAATCATTAACTCACAAACTTTTGAAAGATGCAGAACGCAGTGAGCAAGTGAGGTGATCCTTCTCTGTCTGAGAAGAGGCCTTTGTCCTGAAGTGGGACGGTTACAGGCTGATATTATTACTATTCATAACTTCATGCCTTGTTTCCGCAAAGGGTTGAGCAGAGGTGTACCTATAGTACACCCCTATTTCGCCAGTTATGTTGAAGTCCCATGTAATAGGGGGCGAAGTAACCTGGATGAGGCTGGCACAGGAGCGTGGGGACTGAGAGCTATGCCCAGCAGTAGGTACCGTCGGGCTGTCGATGATGATGGCGAGCCTGTTCCATTTTCTACATTCCGCTATGACATACAAATAACATTATAATTATTACATTAACAGCGGAGAAAGGCAATTTTGTACATAATTAAAATGAGAGATTATATCAAATAAACAGTATTCATTATGTAACAATTCAAGAAACTCCGAATTGCATAGTTTATGAGCCGTCACTAGTCGTTCAGTTATTGATGTGATATGATTACTACTTTAAATGAGAGTTAGTACCGATAATCATAAGATCTGTTTGTCTGTCCAGTGGTCCAGCGTAAATTAGAGAATTTGTAATTATATAGGCAGTCTAGATAGCCTTGTGCAAGAGCCGCTCAGCTCGTCTGGGAAAGTGTGCTCTGATCCAAAAGTATTGATGAAAGTGTAAACAAACCCTGTTCTAGTTATTTTCTTACGCAATCACTTTCTAAAGGGAATTTTGATACATTTATCTGTATTTAGAAGGTTTACATGTTTTTCAACCTTTTTTCTAACAATTAAGTATTGTTTTAAGTTTTGTAACCACTTTATTAAATTGTATTTGAAGAATCATCGACGAAAATTGAAATTTAAAAAAATATATACGCTTGGAATTGTGTTCTCGTGACTGTACTCCAGTTACTGAGTAACACGATACCCCTTGTTAAGACACCAGTCTCATGTGCCAAGCCCTTTTCCAACTATGTTGGGGTCGGTTTCCAGTCTAACCAAATGCAGCTAATTAGAAGAATTTACGTGGAGCGACCGCCTATCTGACCTCCACAACCCAGTTACTGGATAATACGATAACCCTTTGTAAGACTGGTGTCAGACTTTCGGGCTTCTAACTGTCAGTAACGATTGTCAAAGATCTATGAATGACGGCCAGGACCGGTTTAATGTGATTTTCAATGCACGGAGGGTCTCGGTATAAAATGGACGGTCACCCATCCTACCCATATCAATAAGCAATACTAAGTAGTGCTAATCGTGTGGAAAACTAAATATTTAGCCTCACATTACGTACTTCCGGTGGAAATCGGAAAAAAATCGCGCGAAGTATGAAGGAAATGATTTTTTTGAGGAAGGAAATAGTGTTAACTGCATGCATCGACTTGGTTCTGTTAGAGGAAGCTTTGTTCCACGCGATATCGCCCTCGTATTGAGTGGTGGCGGTTCGAATCCGGGCGTGCAATTATTTCTATGATTGTGTGCAAAAATGTCAGTCATTAAAATAATTGTGTCGCGTTATTAACTTGTATAGTGATTTCTGGGTTGCTTTCTAAGGTCGGTAAAAAATATGTTAATTAGCAATACGAGTACCGCCGCTTGAGACTCGTCGGTATAGCGGTCGCAAGCGCTACTGCTGAGCATGAGGTCCTGGGTTCGGCCCCGGGTCAGGCAAAGTTTTATTGGGTCGAATTTCTCAACAACCCAGAGTCTGGGTTAGTGCCCGTCTGGCAACGTATTTTTAAGAACGTTTACATTATAAATCTCAATTTGTCAAAAATACCGTTACCTACATTGTTTGACATGAATTGTCCCCAAGGTGAGGGCGACGAGACTTTAAACTGTCCCCACCATCATCACCATCAGCGCCTCTTCTCATACAGAGAAGGAACGAACATTGATCAGCACGCTTGCTAAGTGTGCATGAGCTGGTGACGTCCCAAGTTTTATTCAAGTTGTTTCCGCCATGTATTTAGAGTGTAGTTATTTTAAGTCAATGAAATTACTTATTCTGTGTTCGTGCGATCAATATAACGTTACAAATGCTAGTTCGATTTCACGCGCAGGCGCAACCGCTGTAGTAGGGTCACCACAAGAAGCTATGTTAGGTTGGTTTTAAAACCTAAACTTTATTATTCGTAAAAGCTGACAGTACACACACACACACACACACACACACACACACACACACACACACCACATGAAAATCATCCCCCAGCCCCTCACCCATGAAAATGTAAAAAAAAACGAATGAATGCCCAAAAAGGCAAATACCATAATCTCTGTTCTCTTAAAATAATCTCTTATTGGCTTTAGCTCACAGCCAAGATTGCAAGGCCATATTCTTTGACGGAATATACTTGAAACCATAGAAATGTCCTATATCTATGCTTGAAACCAACTTAATATTTCACACGGATAAAAAGGGCTAGTCTTTAACTAACTTTATTAAATAACACAATGAATGATGATAACAGTCACCATACCCGGCCTGGTCTGCAAGTAGGCTAATAAAACCATACACTATAGACCTTTATGGTTATTAGCTATGTGGGTGAATCTCATCGTTATATGACATAATTATTTCCTGTGTGCCATCCGCCTAGCATTTCCTCAACTATGTTGTAGTTAGACAACTGGTCTTACTAAGGGGTATCGTGTTACCCGGTAACTGGGTTGTGGAAGTCGCTCCAGGCAAAATACTGGTTTTTAGCTGTATCCGGTTAGACTGCCAGCCGACCAGAACATAGTTGGGAAAAGGCTAAGTAAATGATGATAAGGTCGGCTTCCAGTCTAACCAGACATACTCTCATGTTTTCCCGAAGAGGGAAGCAGGGGTCTGTAGTGCAGGCACAATTTGCCAGTGATGTTCAAGTCGCTGGTAGATTCCTAGGTCGAGTATTCCCCTATGTGCGGATGGTGATCACCGGGGTGGTTTTAGTGAGGTAAAAATCCCACACTCCCCGACCTCACTCCCCGGAGGTCGGGTGCCTTTTCAACGTTTCCGACCGAAAACATAAAAAAGGTCGAGTATTCGAGTCCTATGTTCCATCCTCAGGTCAACTTAGCGTTTTTGGAATGTTTCATTCATCTGCAGCTTTAAGTTTTAAATGAGCCCGATTATGCAGGTGAATTTTTTTTTGTAGAAAAAAAACTAGATGAGAGACTTTAACATAACTGACGAAATGTAAATACGAATTTCACGCTTCTGTTCTGCTGACCCTCTCTAAGAATACCTGACAACATGTATCTGATAACAGCCTGACATTATGTTATTTCCCAAAAATCGACTTAAAAATGTAAAGCTTACCTAACATGAATCCATACTTACAACACAGTCAATAAGCCTTGAGCTCTGTCCCAGAGTTACCCAACCGATACTCACAGTACTACCCCCCCTTGCATGCGCAAACGTCGACCAGCCAGTCATTACTGCGCGCGCGGCGATTACAGACACGATTTTATACACATATTTAGTTACAACATTTTTTTCTTTACAAATTCAACTTTGGAAAATCGTGTGGTACTATATTTCGTTTTGTTTTTCGCCGAGTGTCTGTTGTTTATTGGAGTTTTCATTTGTTTTTTGTTGTAGTGAATTTTTGTTTGTTAAATTGTGTGTGTGACATAAGTGTCGTATTGTTTTGTATGTATGTGTGTGTGTTTGTGAGATTTTCCTATGTTAATCTCGGTAAATCTTTATTTTATAGTAGTCTGTTGTGGGATAGTTAGAATTGTGGATATTGTTATGACAATCTTTTAGTTTTCTTAGTTTTTTTTATGTTTATAAGCTAGACCATGAGTTTCTATAGACTTGTGCTTGAGAATATCTTTCACGATTGATTCCAATATTTAACTTTAAGTGACTTTTTGCCCGACTACCGCGGAGCCCAAAATGAGGGTTATAAAATAGGAAATAAACCTTCTTTGTTTAATTCTTTAAAATCGTCCCTCTCACAGAGAGGAGGCCTGTGTCCCAACAGTGGGAACAGTACAGGCTGATTATGCTTATGCTTAACATTTCTAAGTCATGTGACATTATATTTAATAAATTTTAAGCATTCACAAGACTTGTCAAACGTCACCAAATGGCAGTATTAAGTAATATCAAACCGGTTCCATGAAAGTCTTTCAAGCCAATTTGATCGAGAACGTTACAAACGTATGTTATTTAACTTATGTTGACTTTAAGCCCTTAATGATAAGCAATTTAGGACAAATTGTACAGAACAGAGTACAGAGTGCTCGGGTTAATTACGATTATTTGGCGGTAAAAAGAAACTCGGCTTAGGGCTGATTGTATAATCGTCATAATTATTTGGTTTGACAACTTTTGTATAGAATATATTTTGTCAAACTACCATATTTATTCTTCAGGTCCATTTTATTATTATACAATATTATAACGCAACTAACTATTTTCTTCAGATAAAAGTTGCATAACTGAGAATTGAAATATCAGCCTTATTGCCGCAGCCGAACTTCAGGGACGTTACTTAAAAATACGTCATTATGTTTATTTGACTAGCATAACCTGACATGTCAACAAAATTGGAATGTTCTCGAACTGACATATTTTTTTTTTTTGTTGACTGCGTTCCAAAATATAGGTACCAGTCCCTTTTTTATACATCATGTACATATTGTTAACTTATAAATTATGGATATAGCATAATCATCCTATACCGTTCCCACTGCTGGGACACAGGCCTCCTCTGTGAGAGGGAGTGGGCTGTAATCCACCACGCGGACCCAGTGCGGGTTGGTAGATGTCATTTTGTGAATAATGGATATATTTTACTGTAATTAATATGAATCATTGATTATTTTCATCATAGGAAACCGGCATGTCCTAGAACCAAAAATTCGAAGACATGTAACATCTACCAACCCGCACTGGGCCCGCGTGGTGGATTATTAGCCCACTCCCTCTTGAAGAGAGGAGGTCTGTGTCCCAGCAGTGGGAACATTACAAGCTGATTATATGATTATGTATTGATCATTTTTTAAGTGACGTCTCCATCAAGGATAAACTAGGCTTTACAATAGGTACTAGGCGTAAATTCACAACAATTTTACGGAATAAGATTTAAAACCACGACCTCTTGTCTAGCAATCTTTAGCCCATTGTACGTACTTAAATTCTCAACATTGTATGAGAACCATACATTAAAACACACAGTCATACAAAACATACACACTTGCAAATTACAGGAAAATTATGGCAACACCTTTTTAAATGCATAACAACGTTGACGAGAACCGAAGGGGAATCACCCAAAAAGTTTTAACCTATATCAAAGACATTTTTTATCTATATTTCAAATTCGCATTTTATGCTGTAATTATTTACGTAATTTTCTATATTTTCGACTATTATTTTGGATTATAAACTTTTGTTTTTCTTTTGTATAGCGATGTGAAGTAACAGTGTGAAAAGTGAAGTGTTCAATGTTATAAAAGACTGACTTTTGGTGACATTTTTCAACAAAACAAGACATTTTGGTGAGTTGATTTTATTACTTTTTTCTACAACTTATTGTATATTTGTTTATCATTTTTAAGCCAAAGGAGGGCTATGATTTTTACTGCATTAGATTTATATTTTTGGAACAAGCAAGCCAAATTTTCTGTGCTGTTATTAAAAGGATTAATAAACGACACACAAGCGCAACACTCCGCAAAATAATGCAAACGTACCATAACTACTGCATTTTAAAATCGTGGTGATTATTGATCGTCACCATCATGCATAGCTTTCTCCGAACCTGCATAAGCTTTGACCCTCTGTATGCCGGAACGTGGATCCACACAATGGCTATTTAATTGTTTCTGTAATTATGACATTCAGCCGGTTAAGCCCCCTATTTTTTACGCTATTTTTCTTAATTTTTTGCCAAACTTAGTTGGCTTTTCCGACACTTACCTCCCTACCACCGGTTTTCATAAAAACTTTTTTACGAAAAAAAAAACGTTTTTATTTTTCACTTTTTAGTTGTAGGTACACTAATTCATTTAACACTGCTTGCTATGTATATCAGTGACAGGAAGTTACTTAAACATCATCAATATAAACTAAGTGGAAAAAGAAACATATTATTGAAGCTAACTCAAAAACTAACCAAGCAAAGATAATCAAATCTACATGGGACCACCTCTGAGGCATACCCTATCCATTAAAAAAAAGCATTTTGTAAATCCAAATATATACACATATACAAAATATATACAAATGGCGGAGGAATGCCCGAACATACATAAAAATAAAAAAACATCCGCATTGAGAACCTCTTCCTTTTTTTGAAGTCAGTTAAAAATTAAATATCCTCCTAAATAACTGTATTGCAAGAAGCACGTAATAGCTAGGTGCACAAAAAATAACAAAACGACACAAGAACCAGGGAAAAAATAGAAAAAAATACCGTTTGTAACTACCGACGTACAAGACTTTATTCTTTGCCGAATAGAACCCAGTCTAACCAATGATGTAACGATTATTATTTTTATTATTAAATGTAGGCCGCCTCTGTTATATGCACTAGCTGTAATAAGATTATCTCACAACACTATTACTGCCGCAGCGCCGGAGGGCGATCGAAATAATAGCTGTAATTGGCTAACTTTTAATTGCATATACATCTATTAATCTGTGAGAGAAAAATGACTCAGGCTGTTGGGAATCAAAATTGACACTTGCTTTGTGCTGCAGTGTTTTTTTTTTGTTTTCTGACATCAACATATGTTGGGGTCGGCTTCCAGTCTAACCGGATGGAGCTATATACCAGTATTTTGCATGGAGCGACTGCCTATCCGGACCGTTCCTAACCGGACAGAGATGGCACAGGACAAAGAAAAGTGGAAAAATATGGGGGAAAGCTTTGCCCAGCAGTGGGACAATATAGGTTAACTGATAAAAACATTAACTTTGTATGTTTCTATGATTCAGTTTAGATTAGTTTGTGGTCTTCCCGTGCAAGACCCAATAAATACTTTTTATTGGGTTGTTATTGGCCATGCTTTAAATATTCTAAACAAAAGATATATTTATTTGGCAAAAACACGTGTAGGTGGAATTGGAACATCCTGTATATGATGTCTGTCTCGGAAGTTATATGTTTGAGGTCAACGGGTTAAAGTAGTGATTGTATGCAATGGCTACTGACTGGCCCTGGACACGTCCGTGGCTTCTGGCAAGGGTCTACTGTATGCTACAGCGAACTACACTTCGCGCACTCTCTGTTGTGAAGCGAGACGTCGAACGCGCGAGAGAGAGCACGCGAAGTTAGTTCGAGGTTGGTTGCGATCCAGGGCTAATTTAGACCACTGGTCGCTTGTTTTGTCCAGCTCGTCCTGCCACCTTCAGCGGGCCCTGCCGCGACGCCTTCTGGCTGTCTAAGGGCTTCGCATAGTGACTATTTTGGCCCACAGCCCATTGGGCATGCGGACTTGGCCAGCACAGTCCCACTTTTCAACTTTGTGGCAACGTCATTTCTCAGAAATTTAAGAATTGTTAATATTAATGAAGACACTACACACTACCGCAGTGGGACACTGTAATGGTAGCGTACGTATGTAATAAATAAATAAATAATAACTACTATTCTCTTACTGGTAGCAAAGATCTAGCCTTACCAAGGGGTATCGTGTTACACAGTTACTAGGTTATGTAGGAAAGATAGACAGTCGCTCCATGTAAAATACAACCAGCTACAACCGGTAAGACTGGAAGCCACACGCAACATAGATACGACAAGGCAGGCAGACGTCGATGATCTAGAATCGAAGTGCTCACATAAAAAAAGAACTATTTAGCTCTTCCTCTCTTGAAAAACGAAATGTAGTCTTTTATTATTTGGCGCAGGTCTATGGAGTTCCCCTAGAACAACTTTCACTCTGCCACTGCTCCTGTGACCTCCAAACTATGATTTATCACCATTCTTTAATAGGTAGCTACTCAAACCAACCTAACGGTAAGCCTCTCATAATATATTCGAGTCAGGTTTATGTCGTAACTATATAAGGATTGTGTAACCCATAACCTCCCTTTTGTGGAGTAGGTTACACAGTGACCCGCTGTCTTATGGGGTCTGCAGCCTTTAGCCTTGGTCTATAAATATATATGTATATATTTCCTGTGTCGGCTCCTAGTATAGTCAGAAGCCCCAAATTTTACTAACTGATCAGAGTACCTGCATTTCTCAGACATTGTGGAGGTCACGTAGGCAGACGATACCGGTATTCAGCTGCATCTGCTGCATAGTTGGGAAAACGCAGGCAAATAATGATATTTGAGCAGCTACTGCTGGCTAATAAAGGATCTTCTAATCCTCGTCAAATAAACGATCAAAAGGAAAACAACCACACCAGTATATTACATGGAGTCCACAAACCAGTGACACCCAATAACTGAGTTGTGGACATCAGAGGGGTAATTCTCGTAATTTATAGAACGTTCACAGTCTGATCTCAGTCTCAATCTGTCAAAAGTACCTTTAATTTCCCTACATTTTGACAATTTTTGACCAATGGTTTGTCGCGAAGATAAGACTGCGGCTAGATTTTGAACGTTTAAAATTACGAGAATTGGCCTTCTGATAGGCACGATACGACAACACGATATCTCTTTGTAAGACTAGTTGACAGACTTTCGGGCTTTTGACTAATTGTCACGACTGTCAAAGATTTACGAATGACAGCCGTGACTGACGGCTTTACGTGCTTTCCGAGACACCGAGCGGTCTCGGTACGAAATGGATAAGAAGTCCCTTAAACCCACATAACTTTCACGCAGCGAAATCAAAGTCGATTCTAAAAGACAACACACCTAATCGATTTCGCAGTGCTATCGATATAAATTATTTGAAAGCTGACGACTAGACTGTGGCTAATCGATTCTAATCGATTGTAACAATCGCTTCTGCTGTGTCGTAATATTTTGACATCCAGTTTCATCGTTTAAGTGTTTTTAAATTGCATTATGTCTTCATCGGGATTTAATTTGCAATTTGATCTAAAATGCAAAGTATGTACTTGACATGGATACAAAACGCTTCAATAATACTACTTATCCTTGTCATTTTCTTATTAAAGAAAGAAGACAACAATATCTTGTAACAACATTTTGATCTTAAGACATGTATATAACCTGATCAGAAAACCTGCTGCCAAATCTCATGTTAGCTGTTAAGATTACATAATCAGCCTATAATGTCCCACTGCTGGGACACAGGTCCTCTCGGTGCTAGGGAATGGGCCGTAATCCACCACGCGGGCCACGTGCGGGTTGCTAGATGTCATATGTGTCAGAAGCCCGAAAGTCTGACAACCAGTCTTCCCAAGGGATATCGCATTACCCGGTAACTGGGTTGTGGAGGTCAGATCATCAACATAGTTGGGGAAAGAGCAGGCAAATGATGACAAGAGAAGACATGCGTGACCTTTTTACAACGAAGAACGAAGAACAGTAAGTTCCAGGACCTTACGGTATTTATTTATAGGACCATCGACCATTTAAATTCGTATGAGAAATACCGTCCCGTTTTTCGACCAGTCAAACAAGTTTGTCAATACCATAATGAATGTTCTTTCGTGATTTTACAACACAATTAATTTGTCTGGTTTTTATTACAGTAGATTTGTTTAAATAACAATATTAATAGTTCCAAATTTTCCACTGCAATGTAGAAGAATCTAGAAACAGTAGTAGGTTCTTGGTTCAGTGGTAGGTAGGTTCATGTCCGGTACAGAACTTACCACCTATACATATATTCTGTAAAAATGTCACCTTAGGTGAAGTGAGCTGTCAATAGTGTCAATCACTAGCATCAGATAGAATGGCGACTAACTTCAAGTACACTTCACCTAAGTTTTCACGGTGAGATTTTTATAGAATATGAATAATATATTTTTGCATGTCTACATTGACATTTTAGACGTCAAGCAGCTACAGTGTTCTGATCTGAAGAGTATGGGTGCCGGTGGAAATGACAGGCACAAGAATTAGGTATATCAGTTTGTGATGGCAAAGACGCAATCTAGAAGTCTCGTAAGATTAGTTCTTGCCAATGTAAAAACGTTAAATTCATCTCCTGCCCGGGCAGGAAGTCGATGTATTTAAGTTAATTTTGTGTGCACTGGACTGCCATAAATGGTGGGTATAAGCACCAATTCATTTGAGGTCAGTGCAGCATGTCTTCTTCCACGCCAAACCTTCTTTTTTTGTGATGTTCTTCGAAAGGTCAGGGCACAGTACTCGCAACCGGCGTGCGTGTGTGACCAGATACGTAATCAGCCTATACTGTTCCCACTGCTGGGACACAGGCCTCCTCTCTGTGAGAGGGAGTGGGCACTAATCAACCACGCGGGCCCAGTGCGGGTTGGTAGATGTCACGTCTTTGAATATTTGATTCGAGGATATGCCGGTTTCCTCACGATGTTTTCCTTCGTCGTAAATTATTTACACAAAGTAAAGCGCCTGCCTGGGTTCGAACCCCATTAATACTGGGCCACCACTGCTCACCTGGTATGACCAGATGTATGAACGTAAACGAAGCAGAAGGTGTGAGTTTCCACCCCCGTGGGGAAAAGGTGTGAGTTTCCACCCCCGTGGGGAAAAGGTGTGAGTTTCCACCCCCGTGGGGAAAAGGTGTGAGTTTCCACCCCCGTGGGGAGAAGGTGTGAGTTTCCACCCCCGTGGGGAGAAGATGTGAGTTTCCACCCCCGTGGGGAGAAGGTGTGAGTTTTTGTGTGTATGTATTACCTCTATTTATTCAATAAAATATGAGGGTTTTTACTATAAAAAGAAATCAGCGAATTGTTATTTAATAGTTCTCGACGTGGCAGGTGCAAGTTTTAAAATAGAAACATCAGATGTGGTTGTTGTTGTAAACTTCAAGTATTTTTGTTGAAATATCGGTCTATTAGATATTCATGTCTTGTTTCTTGAAAGTTTTTTGACCTTCAAGCCTTATTGTTATTCTAGCGATTCCAGATATTTATGACTTTATGTACTGCTGACAAACCGATAACTTGTAGGGTGAATGCACCGATAAATGTCTGTGGTTTTTATTTGAAACAAAGAAAATATTTGAGATTTTATCTTTAAAAAAGATTTTTAAAAATTGTTCATCATATACATGCTATATTATGTGATTATAATAAATTGCGAAGAGAGGCTATTGATTCCAAATAGATTTCATGATGATTTGATTTGTTTTTTGGTGATTTTGATTTTGTGAATAGTTAACTTAATCACAGGTTTTTATTCGTCTGCTTTACGTACTCAATGAATTGTAACTAAACTTTTTATTTTTAACTTAATGATATAAATTCATAAGAAATCCAAGTGTTGTTCTGTGTCGTTGTAATGCTTAAGTATACACTTGTCTGATTATTGTATCATCTATACATAGAATAAAATTTTTAGTATTATTTAATTTTTAACGAAAAATTTTTGACCGGTTGTCTGTTTCTCTGGATGCATGTTCCAGATTGGCGCAAAAATGGCTTAAGGAATTTCGATGAAATTTAGCACACAGTTCATATTTTAGATTAATACATAGGGTACTTTTAATCCCGGTAGTACGTTCCCCATACGTTCGACATCCACGCGAACGAAGCCGCGGGAAAAAGCTAGTTTTTACTAATAAAGAAAATCTCTACTCTTTATTGTTTCATAAATACAAGAACGAATATTTATGAATGAACGAAAGAAAACTACATCGCGTCTGAAGGAAAGTGGTGAAGTTCTGCTCCGATGCCTCAGTACGATGCGTTACACAGGGGAAAAGATACAAAAAAGAAATTGTTACTTCGCAGCTGTGACAGACGGTACAACATGCTAATGTTATCTGTAACGATTTAGTTATTAGATTGGTTTGAGGAGCGGAAAGATTGGCTGTCAAAGATAATATTCATTTTATTATTTAACTAGCGATCCGAATGTATAGAAGTTAACGTGTGACGACAGTACTTTCCTACGCGGGTAAGTTGAGTCACGAGGAACTCAACCGTATGTAGGCCTAATGCCATTATTTGGTAATATAGTTTTTTTTTGTATTTTTTTTGTAAATACAGCCAGACATTAAATGTCACTAAATAGATATCAGTTTTGTTTAGGATAAACTTCAAAAGCCAGAATTGTGTATCATCATTTTTGAACAGATAATTCCATTTCCGATCAAGTTTTTAACCATATTCAAAACTATGAACGAAACAAACAGACATTTCACCCAATTTTGGTATGTAAATGAGGGATGACCTTTTTAATGATAAGGTCTTTTTTTATGTCCACAAGTAGTCTTATTCATTCTAGCTTACTTGAAGCCACATACCTAGCTATTTATTATAATACCTTAAAGTCAAATCTCGAACAAAACAAACTTACATAAAAATAAAATTGCCCGGACAACAACTGCATCGTCGACCCTGTAAACATTTAAAATATTTTCTTTGTTTATTTCGTATGTCCCGACGCAAAACGAATACAAATTAGATAATACTTATACTAGGTATTGCTCAGTATTGCTTAGTATTGCCCAAGCTTTATATTTCTTTGTTATGTACACTTGTTATATTATAGTCTTTGTTACAGCAATATTTTACTTACATAATTAAATTGATTCCGTTTGTTTGTTACGCGTTGCCTCATTGGATGTTGAGGTATATAATAAGTGGTTGAAAATATTACCTCATACTAGTTTAGTTTAGAAATTTCTTGACTCCCCAACCTTCAACCAATCCCCCCCCCCCCCTCGTCGCCTGCCCCCGCTATTACCTTTTTTCTTTTTGTTCGCCTTCTAAGGGTCCGAGCGTTATGTTAAATAGCCTTCCTCAAGAATTGGGCCATTAATGCAAAAAAGGCAAATCCGAGGCAGTTTTAGAGATTAACGCGTTCAAACCAACCAGCATATTTAAGCATAATCAGCCAATGATGTTCCCACTGCTGGGACACAGGCCTCCTCTCTGTGGGAAATCAAATATTTTTGTTTTTTAATTGATTGTTTAGATATCGATACACATCGCATCTGCGGAGTTTAGCTAGCCAATTTAATATAGTTATATTAAATTGGCTAGCTAAACTCCGCAGACGGTATTGGTCACAACAGCTAACATAACAGTTGACAGCATATTTGACGGTCAGTCTATTAAAAAGCGGCGAATAGGTAATTTTGTTCATATTTTTACGTTTTTATTTTTAAGTCCGCCAAATTACCTAATATTTTAACTATAAATTATGTTATAGCTACATGGTTAATGACTCATAAACCAATGTTAAGTTAAGTTAAGATGATCACACCATTATTATCATACTTACAATAATTTAAACATATCCACTTTCATAAAAAATACCTCTTTTATAATAATCAACAATAAATGACATAAACTTAGTTCCTACTTAGGTGGTTACATATTTTACAGCAGCATATCATCATAAATGCCATTTCATGACTAGTTTCGTGAATCTAATTTGCATGGCTTATTGTATGTTATTAATTAACTTATTACATAAGAATTTGAATTATGGATTGGCGATAAATTAACACTTAATTTATTTACTTTAAGTATATTAATTTTAATAAGGATGAACTAAGGCGTATCTACCTAATCGCGTATTACAACGTCCCGACATCAATAGTCGGGCAGTAGCCCACCAGACACGACACCCGTCTCGTCGGAGGATTCCCCTTTTCTATGGAGGATATGTGAGCTTTACACCTGTTCCTCATACCTCTATAACCCCTTGGTTGCTAGATAACATCGTGATGTAGAACCCCGCAATACTTTGTCCGGACTGGGATAACAATCCCGTGACCGGTGTGTCTTACGCTCAACAACCCGCGCTTTTGACCGCAAACCCAACGAGGCAGTCATTTAAAATCATCAAAAATACAAACAATCTAGTTTCCAATAAGACTACGGAGGTCACACAGCCTGCTTTACATAAATAAAAGCAAAAACCAGTCCCATCACCAGTCGTGGCTTTAGACAAAAACTGGTTTTGTCTTAATTAGGCAAAAGAGCATGTGGATCCAATTATGGACTATAAACTTACACTTAAAAGACACACTTAAACAGTCCAAGTTTGCCACTACACAAACATGTGTAGTGGCAAACTTGGACTGTTTAACTCTTTATTACGAATGTAAGGCATGTAAGTGAAATCAAAGCAAAGCATTTATTTCAATTAAAGCATTTACAGGCACTTTTGAATTGTCATAAATTCGGTCAGTTAGTCAGAAAGTTGAAGCTAGTTGCCCATTCTACGTAGATCTCTATGGAGAAGAACGGGCAAGAAACTAAAAGGATACCCTTTTGATTTAGTAAGTTGTTGCAAACTGGTAGGATCCTTGAAAATATGCTTTGGGTAAGAAAATTCATCTTATATTATCAACCTCCACAGATTCAGAATAGCCCGAATTCTAAAAATGCACCGGTACGAATAGCCAACATTTTCACTTAAAACAAAATTAAGCACGAAATTAAGCTATTATCCTATTATAATGACTAGCCACCGATATCTGGAAAAAGTAAGGCAATAAAATAAAAATTACTGATATAAAATTGAAAAAAAAAAAAAAAAAAAAAAAAAAAAAAAAATCTAAACCCAAATGCAATGCACCTCGATGACCTAGATTTGCATTACTGAAAAGGTCATGTACTAAAAGATTTTATGACATCTACACACATGACCTTGACCACACATGACCTTTTCAGTAATGCAAATCTAGGTCATCAACCGATAGCTAGCACTTTCATTGGTTTAAGTACTAAAACGTATGCGTTTTCGTACTTAAACCAAAATACTAGCCATCGGTTTGCTGTCCCTGGCCTAGTAGATACTGCTGATCAAGACAAACATACAACCATACTTAATTTGTTGACTATTAATTGTGGACGAGGGGCTCGTGGCTAAATGATAATAGCCGCACGGGTCGTACAAAAGTTAAGCTACGTTTGCCGGGGTCAGTTTGTGGATGGGTGACCACCCATTACATATCAAGATCCCTCCGTGCCTCGGAAAGCACGTTAAGCCGTTGGTCCCGACTGTCAATCGTAGATCTTAGAGATTCGTGACGAGTAGTCAGAAGTTCAAAAGTCGGACAACCAGTCCAACCAAGGGTTACCCTGTAACTGGGTTGTGGAGGTCAGATAGGCAGTCGCTCCATGTAAAATACTGGTATTCAACAGCATCTGATTAGACTGGAAGCCGACCCTAACACAGTTGGGAAAAGGTTCGGCAGATTGATTAATTGCGGACGTGGCGATTTGCCCTTCAATTTATATCCAACCTCTCCTAGGAATACAATTACTCATCTATCTCTAAGGAGTAATGCCACATTACATGATCCATTGCAAAATGTCGACGTAACTGTCCGTCAGTCCGTCTGTCGCCAATTATGTCTACAGGTGACGCAATACTATCTATAGGTCACTTGCGACACAGCTTAATGTCTGGGCTAGACTGATGAAGAGTTGGTGACAGGTCAGGTGCAGATTGTGGTACATCTTTATTGAGTCGACATTAGGGGCGGGCTTGGAAAGCTGGTGGTAGGTGTCCTTGGAGAGGTCGTTACTGTTGTAGCGGTATCTACAACGCCACATGCGAACAACGCGTCATACTGACGTCACGCATAATCCTTCATCTCGATATATACAACAGCCCGACATGATTCATTGGGCAGTTGCCCGCCAGACATAACACTCGTCTAGTCGGAGGATCCTCCCTTTTCTATGGAGGAACTTTACACCCTGTTCCTCATACCTCCATACTCCGTTTGTCATGGCTCTGAAGAGAGCCGTTTAAGTGTATCGTCGTGGTGGAGGGATTAGTCAGCTAGACTCAGCGTTACCGAGTGTTAGCTGTCCAAGGTGCGCCAGTATGATTTATGTTAACGCCACTCGGGGAGGCTCCTTTCGTGAACCTCAGAGATTGTGGTGGTAGAGGGCGCTGTTTGGGCAGAGGATCATATGTTTGGGTCAGACCAGTCAGTGCGTCCTACCTGTTATGACTTCAGCCTGATTTCACGATACGATTTAGTTGCCTGTAGACGGTGCAACAATAAAGGTTGCACCGTCTAAACAGTGTTTAGATCATACTTCATCTGAAACTTGCATCGTGTAAATAGGGCTTTGCTTGGAGTCTCTCTGAGGTATCAAAATCAAAAGAGGTGATCCGACAGAGAATGAAAGTAGTCGATATAGCCTACAGAACAAGCAAGCTGCTATGGTTAATAGGGACGGACCATTGTCACCATTCAATGGGCTGTCCATGTTAGCCGGAGATCTGATGCAGTAAGCAGTAGCAGCTGCATGAGAAGCTAGAGATCCAGATAACTAAGATGACTAGCAATTGGACAAACCTGTACCAGGAGGAGGAGTGGTGGCCAAGTGGCCCAGCGACCTTAACTTACAAGTTGTAGGTCGTAGGTTCGAACCCAGACAAGCGTTTTACTTTGTGTAAATTATTTTATTACCACTGCTCTCAAAACAGTGAAGGAATAGATAGTGTAGTTCTAGAATACCGCCAGGATAATATGCCGGACTCCGGCATATCCTAGAATCAAACATGTGAAGACATGTGATATCTACCAACCCGCACTGTGCCCGCGTGCTGGATTACAGCCCACTCCCTCTCACAGAGAGGAGGCCTGTGTCCCAGCAGTGGGAATGTAATAAGCTGATTATGTGTGTATGTTATGTAAACCTATACCCAGCAGCTATGGAGAGTTAATTATAGTGAAATTCAGACTCCAGGAATTAAATTTTCTAATAGGGAAAACTAATAGCGATCGAACCCAAGACCCCACGCAAAGTGGTCACGCACCAACGAGGAAGTTAATTCTAATTATCACCCACAATACAAACAAATGACTATCTTTCTTCACGTTAAGTTTATTAGGTTCAATCACATTCACCATTTATAAGTAAAGTAAATAAGAAGTAAGTGGGTCAGCAGGCCGCGCGGTCACACTTAGTGTTGCGGTAATAATTAGCACCTGTGCACACAACGTGTCAATGTTTTAGCGATTATTATTAGCTGCAGGCATTTTATTGTCCTTGGGCTTAAAAAGATGACTACTTACCTTTTTTTTAAGTTGATGTGGCTTGTCGTTAGGAACTTCTCAGTAGAAGTCGGAGTCTGAATTTATTTCCAGGTAATGTTATATGGTACTTTTACAGTTGGTGGGTGTAAAGTTCAGTCATCCTGCTTGGGGGAGGAACCTCCGAACAGACGGGTGTCTTGTCTTCTGATGGACTACTGCCCGACGATTGGTGTCGGGACGTTGTATATATGCTAGTTGCGAGGTAAGCTCTGCTTGCGCGATGCAGGATATTGCGTGACGTCAGTGTGCTGCGTAGTTCGCATGTGGCGGTGTAGATGGCGACACAATGTGTACAAATTGGGTCACGAGACCTTTGTAGACCCCAAACATAACGTCAACAACAATATTTCCTTAAACCACAACACATTAACAATAACACAACAATACCTCATTTACATTCAGCGGTAGGCAGTCATACTGTTAGTGTCTTGACCGAATTATCAGAGAGAGGTTATGTAACACTTTACAGCTGCCGGTGATATTTCCGGCGGTTTTTTTGTTCATCTGTCTGTTCGAGATGTTTTCTCGTAAACACGTTTCACGGTAGGTATGTCTACTTTAGCAGTGAATTAGTGTCAACTCGATTTTTTTGAGAGTAGTTAATTAACATTTATATATTTAATACTAGCTTCTGCTCGCGGCATCACCCGCTTAGATAATCCCACGCGAATCCAGTTACTGGGTATTACGATACATACCCCTTGATAAGACTGCGGGACCAACGGCTTTACGTGCTTTCCGAGGCACGGAGAGGTCTTGTTATGTAAAGATGGTCACCCATCCACGGACCAACCGCGCCAAGCGTAGCTTAACCTGGTCGATCGACCCTTGCGGCTATTATTAGTTAGCCACGAGCCCCCTAATTACTTTTATTTTAACGAATCATGGAACAGTGACCTTCTCATTCAGATCTTACATACATACTTAATCAGCATACAATGTTGCCACTGTGACTCACGGCTCCTCTCAGTGAGAGGGAGTAGGCGGTAGGCGGTACTCCACCACGCGGCACAGTGCGGGTTGGTGGATGGCACGTGTCTTCGACGAAAGACGAAATTGTACAAACTAAAGTGCATGTCTGGGTTTGAATTCGAACCCTTGATTTACAACTCACAAGTCGGAGCCGTTCCCACTGGGCCACCGCTGCCCATGACAAGAGGGCGGACAACGTGACATTGTATGAGAGATAACGATGATGGAAAAATAAAAAATATATGGGATTGACAAACATAATCAGCCTATTTTTCCCACTGCTGGGACACAAGCCTCTTGTCTGTGAGAGGAAGGGGCCGTAATCTACCACTTGGCTTAGTATAGATGTCAAATGTCTTTGATTTTTTTGGTTCTAGGACAGTTTCTCACGATGTTTTCCTTCACCGGTTTGAGAGTGGTGGTGATGAAATTATGTACAAAGAAAAGCGCCTGCCTGGGTTCGAACCTACGACCTACAACTTGTAAGTCGGGACCATTACCACTTGGCCACCACTGCTCTCATCGTTGCAGAAATAAGAAATGCTTTGAAAGCGATTGTCACTTGTCTAACCCTAACGTCTGACATTCATTGAACTGACAATACCTACCCCACAGTTACCCACATCTATTCAGAGCAATGACCAAACTGAAGGTACACAGACTTCATTCTGTGTATGTACATAATGTACACGTGTACATATGTATGTATAAAGCGACCTTGCCAACTTGGTCAGATGCGCAAGGCCGAGCAGTGTCCTGTATTTACAATACAGATGTAGAAATATTTAGACTGTGACATTTTCTTATGTGGAGGGTCTCGTGGCTAAGTAATAACAGCCGCACGGCCGATCTAAGGTCAAGCTGCTCTTGCCGAGACCGTCCGAGGTCCGTGAAAGGGTGGCCATCCATTACATATCAAGACCCTCCGTGCCTCCAAAAGCACGTTAAACCGTTAGCTGTCATTCGTAGATCTTTCACAGTCGTAACGGGCAGTCAGAAGCCCTAAAGTTTCAATCAAATTATTCAGCTATTCCGTTAATTGATGTAATACCTCGGACGCCGTTTACAACATTGTGAACTGAAATAGAATTTTCATGGCTGGAAATCTAGTGACATAGATACAACACTGGAGAGGTGAAAACATTTTTTACTACCTTCTGCCCGCACTTTTGTCCGCGTGATATCCTACGGCAATACTGTAGCTTCCCTTCAATGAAATAATTTTCGGAAACGGAATTATTTTTAAATGTCTTAGTAGAGGCTAATCTTTGAAACTACTGTTTCAAAGATTAGCCTCTACTAAGACATTTAAAAAAATTCTAAATTTAAAAACTAAAAAAACCAAAACGAACAAACTTGCAACCTGTGACATACATACAAATTATTCAAACACAACTCTGCGCAGTCGGGTAGCCTGGTCTTACACAACACCTTGTTAGCTCTGTGCCGCTCCGTCACTTGTCACTCGGCAACTGACCTTTGATTCACATGACATTATACGCTAGAATACAACTTGTGTTTTACGAAGATGATCTTTACTTAAGTCGATAATTAGTTGATAGTATGTTTGACAATATTGTAAATAATTACCATAGATGGTGATAATTTGTAGATGTTTTGTATCAGCATAATAATCAGCCACGGCTTAGTAACAGAGCCGAGCCTATTCTCATCAACCGGGCACACATCCAGACTACGGGCTGCTACTGAAGAATACCAAAAGGAAAAGCCCATTAACTCTTTACCCGACCTGCACATCGAACTCAGGAGCTCATGTGCAGCAGTAGCGCTAGACCAGCGAGGCAGTCAGTAATTATTTATTAATTCAGATAATCAATTTTATTTATCTTTACATTATACTCGTAATAAGCTAACATTTAAAATAATAATAATAATTTTATAATTAATTTCAAAATAATTAAGTTTTTTTTTTAATGGTACATAATAATAGACGTTTTCTTCTGCATAGGAAATCACATTATAATAAGTAGTTTCAGTTAATGGTGAATTTGACATTGAACTTTTGAGCTGAATTACTTACGACAAGGAAATTGTCATAAAAACCTGAAATTAACGGTCTGAAATAGAAGAGGCCTTTGTCCTGCAGTGGGACATAATATACATACATACATACACTCACGCCTTCGTCCCATGGAGGTAGGCAGAAACTACAGAATGCCAACTGCTACGATCCTTACATACTCCTTGTGCTTTCTTTGCGTCCATACATCTGGTCATACACAATAATAGGCTGATACTATTATCAGAGAACAGTGATGGCCCAGTTTTACGGCCCCGACTTACGAGTTGTTGAGGGTTCGAACCCATGCAGGCGCTTTACTTTGTGTAAATAATTTCATCACCACTGCTCTCAAAATAGTGAAAGAAAACTTAATGAGGAAACCGGCATGTCCTAGAATCCAAAATTCGAAGACATGTGACATCTTCCAACCCGCGCTGGGCCCGCGTGGTGGATTACAACCCACTCCCTCCTACAGGCCTGTGTCCCAGCCCACTGCTGGGACACAGGCCAGGTCCCAGCAGTGGGAACGTTATGGGCTGGTTATGCTACTATTATCATTACACAACAGTACCCAGTAAAGTTCCCACGTTTCACGTCAATCATAACTTTGTATGACTGTGTGTGTATGGGCAATGTTGCATGGTATGTTGTATGATGTCAAACAATTGGTCACAGTTGGTAATAATTTTAAGTATATTTCAATTTTAATTACAGGTTGTTATGTCATTGTCAGGCGGAGTGATTGATTTGTCGGTTATTTTTTAAGTTGGTCACACAGAAGGTTGTCCATTTGTTTGAACTTATTGGCAACCCAGATTTTGTAATGATTTGCAGGGCTTATATTAAAAGGCTATTTTATAGTTTTGGTCGTAATAAACATTCAAAGTATATGAGTATCGTTTCTTTTCGAGGACTAATTGGGACATTGAATCTTCTACTTTTTGTGTCGATAGAATACAGGGTGGCTGTGACATCACGCGCAAACTGTAACCATGCATTCAGCACATGATTCTAGACCCCCTAGCATAGACATTTTTAGTAGTTTATCAAAAAAAAAAAGCATAGAAAAGTGCAATACTCTGTCCCTGTCTGTATGTTTGTACTTGAATTAATAACTTGTAATAAATAAGTTAGCCGCAAGTTGGCCGCAATTGGCATGGCCCCCACTGGGACGCCACTGCACTCATGATCAATAACACCAAGAAGTGCATGCATACATTGAAAATAATAACTACGTTACGCGAATATTCTAATGACTTATTGCAATTCCGGGATGATCGGCGACTTTTGTCGCTGACCGTACAATAAAATGTGTTACACCGTTACAATAATAATGATAATTAGCCAAATTTCACCTTGTTTATAATTTCAAACATTATGTAGGTCAGCACCGTCACGTCTGTCCGTCTGTCTGTCGCTTACATAACGGTAACATTACGTGATATGAAAATATTTATTGTATTCTAATTCAATTGTATGAAGTTCATATTGCGTATATCGCGCTTTTACCTGTATGGTGTAGGCAGGACCTTAAGTGGGACCGGTGTGAACGGTATTGAATGATTTAATTTGGTATTTTTTTCATTTACATTCAAAATTTGTGAACCGATTTTCATGAATTTTGATTCCTCATTGAGGAGAATGAAATATTATTATTGAGGAAAATGTCGTGAGGAAAGTTTTGAGTATGAATGTGGATAGCTATAAGAGTAGGGGAAGACCAAATAAACGATGGATGGACTGTGCGAATGATGATATGGCTAGCAAGGGGGAACTACTGAGATGATGACTAATAGAGAAGTATGGAAGAAAAAGACATGTTGTGTCGACCTCAAATAAATTGGGATGAGGGCAGGAGGATGATGATGACCTAGTTCATTGTTTGCGTGTATCTTCAGACGACTGTATTATATAATCCATCATCATATCATCCAACATCCACCAACCCGCACTAAGCCCGCGTGGTGGATTATGGCCCACTCCCGCTCACAGAGAGGAGGCTTGTGTCCCAGCAGTGGGAACATTATAGGCTGATTATACTTATTGTATAATCCGTTGTTGTGTATGTAAGTTCCATCAGTAACGAAGTCAAAATGAAAATTATGTTAGGGACAAAAAAAAATCTAAGAATAAAAGTAAGCCATACATAATTAAGTGGGTTTTACAAATGTATATCCTTTAATTCCTTCTGCTGACTTGGTTACGTTGACTAGCTAAGCTACTAATCTTAAAATACCACCAAAAAAAGGCCACAAAAAGGGTATTAATTTTACTTACTAACCGCGTAACAACGTACACATAAAACATTTTTTATTTTTGTAAGAGTGAATAAATTTAAATCTAATATAATCATCTCAAATGATACCGACTGCAGAGTCTGAGGCATGTCACTGTCTGAGGTCTTAATTAAACACCTAATTACCACAAGAAACAAACGAATACGTTTAGTTACAAGCGAGCACCTCCATTATTCAAATCAAACCATTACAAGTGCTTTTTAAATAACCATATTTTCTTTTATAACAAGGTGTTAAAAACCTTATAAAAATGACACAGTATTACAAAATTAGCATATAAAACGTTCCTTACATAATGTACATTTAAAACAATGCTCTTGCTATAACTTCAAGTTGGTAGAGAAAGTGGGTAGGCAGTGGAGCGTGGCGCTATGCGGCGCGTCACGTGTGGAGCGACCTTCGATACTACTGCTGGTTCTGTTTCACTAATGCAGTAGTAGGCGGGTCGATTGCTGCCTCGTTGGTGTAGTGATCACAAGCGCTACTGCTGAGCATGAGGTCCTGGGTTCGATTCCCAGGCCGAACAAAGTGATATTGAGTTTTTTCATTAGGTATGTCCCAGTAGCAGCCCGGGGACTGGGTTTGTGCCCAGTTGATGGCAATAGGCTCGCCCCCTATTACATGGGTCTTAAACATAACTGGCGAAATGTGGCTGTACTACAGGTAGAGGTGCACCTTCTGCCTCGCCCGTCGGAGATTACAAGCGTGATGTTATGTTATTCACAATAGCAGTGCAAAGACTGCCGAATTGCCTATACGATTATATACGGATATTGAGGTCTCGTTCGAATGTCTGTCAAGAAATGCTTAGTGGCAACCCGATGTGAGGAAGTAGGCGGTGTGACACCCACGAGCCTCTGCCTGCACGTAACACTGCGGTCCTGAACTGATCTTTCTTTCCGGAAACAGCCTGTAAATTATCCAAATTTAAGGCAAATCCTCTTTTCCTAGAGAGAAGGAACGAGCGCTGATCTCCAGGCTTGCTAACTGTGTCAACAATTCCAGAAGGCCAATTCCCATATTTAGAATCATTTTGAAGGAGGATAATCCATAGCTTCATACGTTCGAAAAAAAATCTGCTCAACAGCGTAAATAACGCAATGAATGTTGTTGAACTGTCAAAATTAAAGCCATTGCACTATTAGTGTGTTACACAATTACCCCACAGATGTTGAGCCTACAATTTGATATTTTATAAAACAAGTCTTACGTCGATAGTGCATGAAGTAAAAATCCTAGACTTGATGGTTTAAAATCACTGTGTGGGTACACACAGTGAGTAAGCGTGATGAGCAATGCCTGCACCTTCTCTATAGGAGAAGAGACCTTCGCCCTGCACAGGAACAGCTCTAGGCTCCATGAAACCAATGCAAATTCTACCTACCATATTAAAATAAATGTCGTGACAATATTACCCGTTCGATGTTATTACAAAAGGTAAAAGTGCTCGCAGCAAGGACGCCGCGAAGGTGAACGCCCTGCGGTTGCATTCTCTATGTAGAGTGTGTAGAGCTATATGTAGAGTATGTAGAGCTGTACAGGGGGGCAGGGGCATGGACGCGCTAACTGTCACCATGAATTCAGCACATGATTCTAGAACCGCAGAAAATATTCGTGGATTATCATTAAAATAAAATCAGCTGTTTCATACAAAATTGCAATAACTACGCGGTCAAAATGTATGTGATAGCAATTTTTTTTTTATAACCGACGATATTTTTCAACGAAGGGTTCAGAATCATGAACTGAATCCGTGGTAACAGGTTGCGCGGCGATGTCTCTGCGCCCTGTATGTAGAGCTACTCTATTGTGTAGAGTTTTATACCAAGTGTTATTGTTCGTTTATGTCCGACTTCTAGAACTTACGAAACGTATTTTGTGGGTCGTATTTTTTATTAATGCAAATGAAAACCTGAAAATAATATGTTTATCTACGTTCATAAATAAATGACGAAATTAGTAGATGAGTACGCAAAGTATTATAATATCTTAGTCCGTGCAAAAGTTTCAATTTCCTGATCAATAAATCTGTGCCCACTGCTGGACATAGGCCTCCCCATTAGGCTGCAACACCCGGTTATCCGCCAAATGTAGTCACCATCTACCTATTCTCTGCCCAACTATGTTGGGGTCGGCTTCCAGTCTGACCGGATACAGCTGAATACCACTACTTAACATAAAATGACTGCCTACAGAACACGACACCCCTTGGTAAAACTGGTTGTCAGACTTAACCGCCAAATATAGTAATTCACTGTTATTTTTTATTTCCCTATGGACATAACGTTATTGTTGAATAACTAATTTGTGCATATAAGTATACACAATGATAGGAAGTGCCACCGTATCGTATATATCAGAGTCTATTGTCTAGTGTAGTGATGGGCAAGCATCGGTGAAAAAATGTCGATAGTTTTTTTTATCGTTTTTTTTATTTTTTATTTTACATTTAGTTTAACAAAAGCTTATTAACATAAACAATCACGTGTGTCGTTACATGCACTTGTTAGATTAAAAGTCTGGTCAAGTCGCTGATTAGTTAACCTATTTCAAATATCAAGATTATTAGAAATTAAAGTTAATTGCCTGGTTGATGGCAATAAGATGACCCTCTATTGTAACTGGCTATGTGTGGGTATACTATAGGTTCACATCTGCCTAACCCTGCGGGGAATACAGGCGTGTATTTTAATTGTCAACCAAGTCCTTTATTCATTTATTACGTACAGACATATAATTGTCTTCTTTTAGCACCTTTTTCATTTCTCTCTTTTATCTTTAAGCACATTTTTCTATAACACATATGACTTAAGCAAACGAAGATGGCACTAGTTGCTATAAAAAACAACAAATAGACGTTGTTCAAATGAGATTTGACCACAAACCACAATTTCAATTGCTGCCTTTTAAACCGGAGGTAGATCATAATACTACCTTTTTAACTCCGTCGTAAAAAAACCTATCGTCATAAATTCTGCTTATCCCTCAAGGTTAAGCAAGCGACAGTGTACATTTAAATACTTTAGTAATGACCACAGAGAAGTTAGCCTTTTGCTGATAGTTGGCGGTATTTCAGAAATGTGCCATAGTATTGCGTATTGATATATTTTCCTCGTTATCTGTGTACATTTTTCCACTACTACGTTATATCTATAGTCAAACTGGAAATATCATCTGTCTTTTAAAATCAAACTGCACTCGTTTAAATTCAAAACGTTTATATGACATGAGATGAAGTCAAAACGAATAAATAAATCAATCAAACAATATTCTCGGTCTAGAATGCCCTAAACATATGCTTTTTTACATCATTAGCAGTAAAAATATAGCCAAAATAATGAAACCGAAAATAAATAAACGTTTGAGCTTTTGCAATTGTTAACAAACCAAACAAAAAAATACATTACGGACGAGGTTTCTGCTAGGTTTCTTTGTCAATGTCCGCTGCAGAGGTCAGGAAAGATTTAATAAAACAAACGCTTATGTAAGTTTCGTAAAAAAAGGATATACAATAGTGTGAATTCGCCTAAATTAGTTTGGTGTCTTTTTATAGAGTTGCATGCAATAACAGAGATGATGTAGTATTTTATTCTTTATTATTTATGCATCGCCTGCAGACGAAAAATATTTATAATATTCGGTGGATATGATATCACCGGTCGTCAGAAGCCCGAAAGTCTGACTACTAGTCTTACCAAGGGGTATCGTATTACCCATGTTAGAGGTCAAGTCGTTTTGTAGAGGTCAGATAGGCAGTCGCTCCATGTAAAATACTGGTACTCAGCTACATCTGGTTAGACTGGAAGTCGACCCTAACATAGTTTGGAAAACGCAGTCAGATGGATGACGATGATGATGACCAACCAAGTCTGTGACAAATAAACATATTTGATTTGATTTCCAATTATAACAATTGACTGGAACATTAAGTTGGTCTTTGAATTATATTTTCTGTATAAGTTATTTGATGTCTTTGCATGTCATGTAAAAACTAGATTAAAAAGATTAAACTAGAATTTTATTATTAAATTAATCGACATCAGCTTTATTTATAACTAATCATCTGGATTTTTAATAGCTATGCGTGATAAAATCATTTTTTTATAATTTATGAACGACATAAAAATATCCGATGTCAAAGTTATCGAGTGTCGATATAATGCGATTAACATATCGATAAACTCGTCCCATCACTAGCGACGACAACGCAAGGTCTTACATTTCACTTTATTCAACATGGAGTGAAGTAAAGGGAGTGCTGTTTTTATATCTATCTATGGTTATTTATGGTAGTAATTAATGGTATGTCGAGGCCGTTACCAACAATGGTAACGGCCACGACTTACGGGTTGTAAGTAAGTCGTAAGTCGAGGAACTTACGACTTACGAAGCAGGCGCTTTACTTTGTATAAAACATTTCATCACCACTACTCTCAAAACGGTGAAGGAAAACATCGTGAGGAAACCCATGTCCTATAACCAAAATTCAAAGACATGTAACATCTACCAACGTGCACTGGAACCGCGTGGTTGATTACTGCCCAGTCTCTCTCACTGAGAAGAGGCCTGTGTCCCAGCAGTGGGAACATTATAGGCTGATTATGCATCCTTATTTGGTTGTAAGAGGTAATCTCTGGAAGTACAAATCCGATTACAAATATCTTTCTCTAATCGAGAGATAGTCACACTATTGCAGAGTGCCATAGGATTTGTTTTATGTTATATGTAGTTGACGTCCACGCGGGCAAAGTCGCGAGAAGACGCTAGCGTATAATACCTGCGTGTTTAAAACTGAAGGCAGATTGTTACCGACGTCAAAGAGCGGCACGTTGTCTGTCCGAGGTTATAGGTTCAAAACCGGGCAAGTATCAATGTGACTTTTCGATCCATATGTTGTACTTTCCAAGTTTATCTTGGACATTACTGACATAAATTTGTGCTGGTTTGATGGCAATACGTTCGTCTATTTTTATATAGGACTATGTAAAACATAACGAGAGCAGGGTGTACACCTCTGCCTGACCTTCCGGGGATTAAAGACCGTGATGTTGTGTTAAGAAGGTAATGATGTAGGTGACAAATATATTAATCACTGTTTTCTTTGTTCTCAGGTGGAAGTGACAACATGAAGCGATCCCGTCACAGATGGGTCGGATTAAGCTTATTTTGTAAGTATATCTTTGTATTGTATTGTCATTGTCTTCTTATATGTACCGTCGTGTGGGGCTCGTGGCTAAATGATGACCATCCATTACATATCGAAACGCCTCCGTGCCTCGCAAGGCGGGTCTCGGCTGTCATTGGTAGATCTTTGACAGTAGTTATTGGTAGTCAGAAGCTCAAAAGTCTGACAACAAGTATTACCAAGAGGTATCATGTTACCCAGTAACTGCGTCGTGGAGGCCAGATATGCAGTCGCTCCATGTTAAATACGAGTATTCAGCTGCATCCGGTTAGACTGGAAGCCGACCTCAATTGGGGAACGGCTAGACAGATTGATTGAATTACGCACACAATAATAATGAACTTTGTCCAGTGCGAACATGTTAATTTCTTGGTGTATTTTGACTGAACGTTGAAAATACGATGAGAACTGTCATCGATTGTTTTTAAGATAGCACTTCTTTTTTCATTGCTTAATGGGCCTGCTCTTGACCTGCGGGGTAATTGCATACTATCAGTAGCAATGGCTTTCATTTGACAGTTCAACAACATTCATTGCGTTACTCGCAACATTCGTTGCGATATTTACGTTGTTGAGCAAACAAATTTTTCGAACATATGAAGCAATGGATTAGCAATATCCTTCAAAATAATCCAGATTGTGATTGATCATGTGTTACTCAATTAGGGTGCTGCAAGCGATGGATGAGGTCTATGAAGGGACGAGTGTGCCCAGACTTTTAACCCGTCTGTGGGAAGCTTATTAAGTTCGGTAACAATAGAAAAAGTGTCATTAGTGACAGTTAGGCTCTTACATAATCAGCCTATAATGGTCCCAATCCTGGGACATGTGGGCTTCCTTTCTGTGAGAGGGAGTGGGCCGTAATTCACCACGCGGGCCCAGTGCGGGTTGGTATATGTCACATGTTTTCGAATTTTTGGTTCTAGGGCGTGCCGGTTTCCTCACGATGTTTTCCTTTACCGATTTGAGAGAAGTGGTGATGAAATAATTTACGCAAGTAAAGCGCCTGTCTGGGCTCGAACCTACGACCTACAACTCGTAAGTCGGGGCCACCACTGCTCTTTGTTGGACTCTTAGAAATAGTCAAATAGCTTATAGGTGTTCACGTGACAAACAGCTGTCACTATCCGGTTTCCTATCAACCTTAGATAAAATAACATCTAATTGTGTTCAAATATAAATAATATATTAAACAAGTATGACAATATTCTTAGCAGGATACTTTATGTCATCAGCGAATTTGAACACTGAGCCAAGGTCAGTCATAAGGAAACAACAACAGAAAACAATCTAATTTTAGTATTTAATGCCCAATACGCACGCGCAGACCTTGGATAGATCTAGAATAATTTGGAATAGGGTAAGGCTAGGCTGGGGTCAGTGAAAAGAGAAGTGTTGAGTTTAGACCTAACATAGCAACATCACGGTTTGTTCTCACAAAGGGTTAGGTGGAGGTGTACTTACCTACAGTGGGCCACATTTCGCCAGTTATGTTTACCCTAGCCCGCCTTTCGCCCGCGGCTTCGCTCGAGTGGTCGTCGGAAATTACCCCACAGGAAAGTGCTACCGGGATAAAAAGCTTATAATATGTTTATCCAGGTTATGAACTATATGTGTGCCAAAATTCATCCAAATCCGCTCAGTCGTTTTTGCGTGATTGAGTAACAAACATCTAAACATACAAACTTTCACATTTATAATATTAGTAGAGTAACATCACGCCTGCATTCCCCGAAGGGTTTGTCAGAGGTGTACCTTTAGTACACCAACATTTCTCCAGTTATGTTTAAGTCCCATGTAATAGGGGGTAGTCTATTCCCATCAACCGAGCACAAGTCCAGATTCCGGGCTGATACTGAGAAATTCCTGATGGAAAAACCGACACACTACCTGCAGTATCGTCTCTCCTTCCCCTTTTTAATCCATCCGATTAGACTGGAAGTTGACCCCAACATAGTTGGGAAAAGGCAGGCAGATGATGACCATGATTAACTTAAAAAGTACAGGGAGGTAACTTATCCGACTAACACACTATGTAAACAGTGATGTAGCCATTTCTGACGACTGATATCAGCGGGGTAGTTGCGTAACACACTAACAGTAGGAATGGCTTTTATTTTGACAATTTAACATCATTCATTGCGTTATGTACGTTGTTGAGCAGAGAAATTTTTCAAACATATGATGAAGTAACGGATTAGCAATATCCTTCAAAATTATTCATGTTGTGATTTACGCAAGGTGCAGCTTGGGTGCAGCTTCAACAAAAGTTTCATCTGATGTCATACTTTTTCGTGTCCGTGGCCTATTCCTGACAGTCTAATAATATAAATGGGTGACCTATTAACCATATAAGCAGATAATGTTTTATTAAACAATAAATGTTTTCTACATTAGCAAAATTTTATGGCATATGAATAATTTTATTTTAAATATATTTATGAAATCTGATATCTTGACAGTAGTGTTGCTTTTTTTTATCGATAATTCTGAAATAATATTGATATTAGGTAATAGTCCTTTATACGTCCTCAGTTGAGATTGGGCTTGACCTAAACTGCCACATTGAAAGCTCATTTTGCCATTATCAGGTTAAGAATGGTGATCGTCGTATAACGGGATGACTTTGCTGCCTACCCCCTTGTCAAAATACCTTAACCTTGCTTTGTACCAGCTTGATGCGAACTCATCATTTTCTTGCCCTTATACCAATTTAGTTTCTCGTCGGTGCAACATGTCTTTTTCTTCCATTCTTTTCTATTAGTCGTCATCACGGTAGTCACTCCAATTCTAACCACACATCTTCCACACAGTTTATCCATCGTTTCTTTGGTCTTCCTGCTCATATAGCCATTCAACATTCATAATCAAAACTTATTCTCACGACATTTTCCTTATTACTCTGTATCACATTCCCATGACAACGATTTAACTTTCAGACTTCGTCTTACGTGCTCATTTCTTATTCTATCCATTCGTGTAACACCACACATCCCTCTTAGCATATTTATATATTTGTGTATTTTAACTTAGTTCAATATTTTAGCTTATTCATTAAGGTATAAGTTGTTATTTATGTACAGTTAGTTTATTTTATTTTTTACTGAATCTCTATGACATCTAAAACAGTAAAAGAAGAGATGGTTTTTGTCCTTTGCAAGGAAATATCGATAGTCAAACTATCGATACTTGAACACCACTAGTGTATAGCCTATATCTGTATATTAATTACCATAAGAACATTTCAGATGAGTTGCACCACAGCGTTGCTGCTCAAAAGTCAAGGACTTGCAAATGTTGAAACTTAGTAGAAATGCCAAGATTTGCATTACATAAATACCTACCTAGCAAATATTTAGCGCGTGTAAGGAAAATTTACGATAAAGTGATTGATGAGACTTTTATAAAGCTGTTGATTGAGTCACGAAGCTTTTATACAGGCTGGCAGGACATCGACGTGCAACCTGTTACCATACAAATCAGCTGTTCCATACATTTTGACCTCGTAGGTATTGTCGTACGTTCCCATGGGATAATTTCCAACCTCCACGCGGGCGAAGATGCGGGCAAAAGCTAGTTGAATGAATGAATGAATTCAGCACATGATTCTAGTTAGTCAGTTACCAAAAATATCATTACCTACTTAGGTTTGAAATTCCAAAATAACCGCTCAAACATAACTCATCATGTAGTTCATTAAATTTCTTGTTGTTCACTAAACCGCAGGCTACACATCGAAGGTAAAAACTTAATTCTCAGAACCATGCTGAGCTTTGAGGATAATTTCAACAAAAACTTGCGAAGGACGTCGCTGTCCAAAGATATTTGACATTCATTAGTGAAACACAAGAAATAAACAATTTGACAATATTAATCATCTGCCTAGCCTCTGGGATGGGCTTCCAGTATAACCGGTTGCAGCTGAATACTAATATTTTACGAGCGACTGCTCTGACATAGACAACCCAGTCACTGGGTAATACGATACCCCTTGGTAGGTCTTGTTGTCAGATTTTCAGGCTTCTGACTACCCGTCTTTCACGGGTAGTCAGAAGCCTGACACAAAGATCTACGAATGACACCCGGGGCCCACGGTGTAACGTGCTTTCCGAGCACGGAGGGTTGTCGGTATGAAATGGACGGTCACCCATCCACGGATTGAACGCGGCCCTCTCACATTAACAATAATATATTCTCTACAAATACGTAAAATCAGAGAAATTAATTATTAAGCAAATTGACTACCAGCTTAAAATGTCCGTCTATATTCAAATCACAACTGTACGTATCAGTTGTATGATATGGCTATAATACGGCAAAACCGACATATGGTGTCAATTTGCTTCACAAATATTTTCCCTGACTGTATATGTGGCACATATTTTTTCCTGTTGCATTGTGTTTAAGATTTTCTTTTCTCTCATTTGCAGGTATTTCCCTGACCCTCCTGGCTGTTGAGTTCCCCACCACGTCAGCAGCGAAGGCTACATCTCTCTTCTTCCCCAAGACTACCACGACCACAACCACCACCACCACAGCGGCGCCAGAAAAAGCTTCTGAAGATGGAAATGACGTTAGTAGACCTTTATCATTAATAAACAGTAGTGGGTAGTCCACCCCTGGACGTAGGCTAGACCTCCTTCTGCACAAAAAATGCACAAGGGCGGACTTGAGGCGTATTTTGCCTGAGACATTTTCTACCAGTCAACCTCTTGGTGATGCAGAGACAAACAGCGGTAGGTGCAGTTACAAAAAATTAAGGAATTAATACTTATTCAAATACAGAAAGAAAGAAAAATGCGTTCATTGGCATTACAGCAAAATAAATACTTCTTAAAACTATAAAAACATAAAACAAAGATTACAATGCCAAAAGGGCCTCAGTTCAGCATAATGTCAGATGACAACACAAGTGTACCACCTGACGCTGATTTTCAGCTGCAACCCACGAGTGTTATACGCTGGAATAACAAACACATAGGGAAGTGGTAAGCCCAATGGTAACGGCCACGACTTCCGAGTTGTAGGTCGTAGGTTCGAACCCAGACAGGCGATTTACTTTGTGTAAATTATTTTCATTATCACTGCTCTCAAAACGGTGAAGGAAAATATAGTGAAGAAAGCAGCATGTCCTAGAACCAAAAATTCAAAGACACGTGACATCTACCAACACGCACTGGGCCCGCGTGGTAGATTATGGCCCATTCCCTCTCATAGAGAGGAGGCCTGTGCGAACCTTATAGGCTGATTATGCTAATTAAATGACAAAGATCCTTCGCCACTTAGCACAGAGCTATAAATCCACTGTTAACTAAACCCGGATATAAATAAAATAGATATTTATAAGCATTGAAAGGCCTTCAAGGTTGTAAACTTTTATATTCAAAAGAGATTTATAACGTTGAAATATTAGTAAGATAACTGATGCGACGCGAGCTGGAGCGAAGATTATGTGGAGACACGGTGACTTGATATGGTATCTTAACATAACATCAGTCATTCTTGGATCTTTTAAAGTAGTTACGTGTCGTCAGAAGCCCGAAAGTCTGACGACCAGTCTTACCAAGGGATAACATGTTACCCAGTGACTGGGTTGTGGAAGTTAGATAGGCAGTCGCTCCATGTAAAATACTGGTGTTCGGCTGCATCCGGTTAAACTGATAATGATGATTTGGTAAAATTACAGCTGACCTCAACATAGTTAGGAAAATGCTAAGAAGGCGAGACCTAGATCTGAAGACATCTTCAAACAATAGCTCATCGTAATAAACCTATTTGCTTGTAGACTGTAATTTGACTGATGTGACCTATCACGCGAGGACTGAGAGAGACTTGATTTACTTACAGATAGGTAATGTGAGGTGCCAAGGACGCGCCTAGCAGGTGTTGGGAAATAACTAACAGAATCTTACAGTCGACACGATATTTAAACATGATTATAAAATTAGAAGATTATTTTAAGTTGGTCTCTGGGTGAAGCTGCAATAAACCATGTCATCATCATCATCCTGCCTTTTCTCAATTACGTTGGGGTCGGCATCCAGTCTAAGTGGATGAAGGTGAGTCCCAGTATTGTACATGGAGCGACTGTCTGTCTGACCTCCACAACCCAGTAACCTTCTCTCGTCTACTTAAAGCATTTACTTATTTAAATTAAACCCATTACAGGCACCTTTGAATTGCAAAGAAGTCGGTCAGTCAGATAGATGAAGCTAATTGCCCATTCCAAAGAATTGTTCCTATGGAGAAAATCAGCCAAGAAACTCCATGGACACTTTTTTTCCAAACCTAATTTTTTTAATAATCTCCATTTCTCATTCCAGGCCGACTCAACAGGGGAAGGCGTTGAAGCCAACTCCACCAGCAATTTCACTGGAAACCCCCAACTGGACTACATCTACGACCCCAACCTGCCCAGAGAGCTGAACGGGTATGACATGTCCGACTACCCGTTCTTCTCCACCGCGCCGAAGCCAGAGACAATAGATTTCAAGTGTGATGGTCTACATGATGGGTTTTACGCTTCGATCCCCACTAAGTGTCAGGTGAGTCAAATGTTGTTCTAGAAACTTCAACGTTCTTGAACGTTTTTTTGTGCAAAAAGGTCCGTTCACAATTATTGTGCCTGTGATTTTGCATCGCTGTCCAAATCACAGTGATCTTTATTTTCATTCTAATAAGGTTGCTGTTGGGTGGCTGCCACTGACAAGTTTGGCAAAATAATTGTGATCTTTATTCTTGTTACAATAAAGTTGCTGCTAGGTTGCTGCTGTCAGAGGTAAAATAACTGTGAACGGACTGTAATCGACCGCTCTCTGAGGACATTTGTACTACCAGAGGCATCACAGATGCGCGAGGTAATTAACAGTAGCAATAGCTTTCATTTTGACAGTTCAACAACATTCATTGCGTTATTTACGTTGTTGAGCAGACAAATTTTTCGAACATATGAAGCAATGGATTAACAATGTCCTTCAAAATTATTCACATTGTGATTTATCCATCACAATCTGAATAATTTTGAAGTGTGAGACGAGCGTGTGTGTACGCAATTAGGGTGGCGTTAGCACTCCATTTGGGATAAAAAATTACCTATGTATACGAAAAATTACAGAAATCGATTCAGTAAACGATTCTGAATAACTACTACTTTCATAATGTGTATTAATTCAATTACAAATTGTATATTAATGTAATTTGTTGTCATTTAATTGTGCTTTAGTGTGTTGTGCTATCTTTTGTGTGCATTGAATGTATTGTTTTTGTCATTGTTCCATACTCATCTCACTCCCAACCTCACAGGTGTACCACCACTGCCTGTACGGGACCCGCTACGACTTCCTGTGCGCCAACTACACCGCCTTCGACCAGAAGACGTTCATCTGCCAATTTGTGAACGTTGTCGACTGCAAGAATTCGGCTAACTACTTCCATAGGTGAGTTCCTTAGACCACTATTTGATATACTCCATAGCATAGCATAATCAGCCTTTGTATAATGTTCCCACTGCTGGGACACAGGCCTCCTTTCTATGAGAGGCCGTAATCTACCACGCGGGCCCTGTGCGGGTTGGTAGATGTCACATGTCTTCAAATTTTCGATTTTATGAAAAGCCGGTTTCCTCACGATGTTTCGACTACCTAATATGCACACCATGACTCGTAAAGCCAAGCACATCACAGTCACGACGCCGCCACATTGAAAGTACCATTCCCTTCCTACCAAGGTTATTATTGTGCATAGAATAATTGCATAAAGTGTTTACTAGACTCAAATAGTTGACTCGCTTTATCCCCGGATTTAATGATCATTTTCAACTTTGTACGAAAAAATTACCAAAACAATATAGAAGTCAAACGTTCATACCGTAACAACGAAAATCTATCTAACTGTTTGCAAGATATTTTTACCTGAACTGTTGAAACTTAAAGAACTTACTGTGCCAAGTAGGTATCAGTTCATTTTCTGATCAATCAACTCAACCTATCGCCGTCCACTTCTGGGCATAGCCTTCTCCCATTCTGTGCAACATAACCCTGTCCTCCGCCTTCCGCATCTAGTCTGCCCCAGCCACCTTCGTAAGGTCGTCAGTCCATCTAGCTGGGGGTGTCCCACACTACGCTTGCCGATACGCGGTCTCCACTCCAGGACTCGTCTGCTCCACCGGCCATCGGTTCTTCGACAAACATGGCCAGCAAACTGCCACTTCAGTTTGCTTAATTTGTAAGCTACGTCAGTTACTCCGGTTCTTTTCTGCTAAATATGTATCTCGGTTCAATAGTTAGTAGGTGACAGATTTGCGCATTCATAGTATAAGGTGGGGACTTATATTTACAAACCCATTATTCATCTAAACCACATTCTGTAGACTCGATTGTTATGCGGTTTAATAATTCTAGGAAACTGCGAAGTACTGATTGTTCTTAGGTCACAAACGACAATGCTAATTTACGGCTGCATTACATAAATCGTTGGATATTAGATCATTGGTTCTATTGAAGAACTACTGACTGCCGCTATGGTGTAGTGGTTGCAAGTGCGACTGCTGATCTTGAGATCCAAGATTAGCCATCATTAAGTTCTCTATAATAAAATTCTTAGTAATAGCCCGGATTTCTAGAGTTATGTCCGGTGAATAGAAACAGGCTCGTCCCCTGTAAAATGGAACATAAACATAGCCTATAGTCTGTTTATAAAACGGAGTAGAGATATACAGTTGAAACCCTCTAAGTAACGATGAATGTTTTACTTATTCCCTTTACTAAGTGATTTCCTAAGAATTTAACTTGAACAGGGTTTGTTTACACTTTTATCAAATACTTTTGGGAGCAAACTATACCTCCTCGGGGCAAAGCAGTCGTGATTTAATATATTTATATGATTCTTTTTCCAGAAACGATGCTCTCTACCAAGCTACGACCACCACCACGCCGGTGCCACCACCCACCACCACGACCACGACCACCACCACACAGCGACCCCCGCGACCAGGCCGCAGGCGACCAGCGTACAGATATGATTATGAAGACGATGATTACTACTACGCTAGGGATGATTATGATTATGAAGACAGGTGCGTCGCGTTCAGTTTCTTTTTAACTAGCCACTAGATCGGCTATGTTTGTCGTATCAACTAACGTTATAGGTACACTTATGAATTGAACACAATCTGGAAACCAAGTTTAACACTATTGCCGAAAAATTCAAAATTTCTTATGTTTTTTGCAATTTATTTATGACTTTACAAAATTATAATCATCAGAATCTGCAATACAACTACTTGAGTTAGAATTGGCCTCAAATGTCGTGATTTCATGAAATAGTCATTCAAAGGGGTATCTAATAGAATTTAGAGAGTTATATTGATGATTTATATGATTACTAGCTGCGCCCCGTGGTTTCACCCGCATAAGTTTCGATCCCGTGGGAATATCGGGATAAAAAGATAGATAGATGGATATCCTATATGTTAATTCTGGTTATAAACCATCTGTGTGCCCAATTTCATCCAAATCCGTTCAGTAGTTTTTGCGTGAAAGAGTAACAAACATCCATCTATCCATCCATACAAACTTTCACATTTACAATATTAGTAGGATAATTCTATAAATAAATATTTGTTACGGCCGCGAATCATATTTAGATCAACACAATCTGATACTGACCTGTAATTTTGTTTTCAAGATTTTTTTTTTAAATTTGAGTTTCGCACGTTTTACAGTTTGTCTGCTATAAAATCGACTAGACTCTAAGTAACTAGTCAATCAAACAATAGACATAAGTTTTCGCAATGATCAATTTGAATATGGCATAGCACGACCTAGCAAGACACACATCAGCAAAAACTTTAGTATATCAAAGAGAATCAATGTATTTGTTTATGTTTCCAGAAGGAGACCCAGACCCCGCAGGCCTGGCAAGAAGAAGAGGCCAGCAGTCGACGACTATGAAGACGATAGGTATGTCTTCATATCAAAAGAAATAGCTATTACTGTGCTCATGGAACCCCGACCCGCCGCGTCGCATCGCATCGCCCGCCCGTGCTTCGTTTTCGCTTAACGTTCTTTCTGACATATTTTATTTTTGTTCCGCTCCTAAATGGCCACATCATGATGTTATATAACCTATAAATTTCCTCAAAAATTGAACTTTCAAATCCGACTGGTATTTCCAGAGATTACAGACAAACTCTTCAGCTTAATTAATAATTCAAGAAAGAACCTATAATTTGATCATTATAAGTAAAAATTGAAGGATACCCAATGTTTAAAAAATATATCCTAATCGATAAAATATCTTTAAAACATTCCAGAACATACGACCGCCGTCCGAGACCAAGAGTCGAGGAACCGGAAGACGACTACGAAGAAAGAAGACCGTCAGACAGAAGACCAGCGAAAAGACCAGCGTACCCTGAGAGGAGGCCATACGATGATGAAGAGGATAGACGTCCAGTTTCCAGAAGACCTAGACCGAGGCCCAGAGATGAAGAAGAAGAAGAAAGATATAGGCCTGGTGATGAAGAGAGGCCAAGAATAGGACAAAGGGATCAAAACAGAGAGGATAGGCCGAAACGGCCAAGACCGAGGGATGAGTATACGCCTAGAGATGAGGTGAGGCCAAGGGATGAAGTCAGGCCAAGGGATGAAATCAGACCAAGGGATGAATCAAGAGTTGAGGATGAGGTGAGGCCAATAAGACCGCGCGATGAAATTAGACCTAGAGAACAAATAAGACCTAGAGAAAAGATTAGACCACGAGATCAAATAAGACCGAGAGACGAAGTTGAGCCTCGTGATGAAATAAGACCACGTGATGTAATCAGACCAAGAGATGAAATCAGGCCCCGTGATGAAATAAGGCCTCGAGATGAGATCAAGCCAAGAGACGAACCCCGCGAAAGACCTGAAAGAAGACCTGTTAGGGAAGAAGCAAAAATAGAAGAAGAAGAAGAAGAAGTAGTAGAACAAAAAACAGTCAGACCATCCAGGCCAAGAGAGGACAGAATCACCGAAGGTCGAAGGTATAGAGGAGGAACCCCATTCAAAACTAGGGAAAATAGACCATACACAAAGAGTGACTTTGTCCAAAGACCATACGATGACAGGAATGAGGAGAAAATGGAAGTGCCAGGAGCACCTGAATCTTCAGCTGCTACTACCCTCGTAAAACCAATTGGTTCTGGTATTTTCGGTAAACCTCGAATGCCTCCGAAGATTAAAAGACCAGTTCCAATAAACGAAAAAGATAAATATGATTATGTTCCTATTGCTACTACAAAAGCTCCTCCAAAAGTAGACGATGATGATGATGAGTACTATGATTATGAGGAAGATGATACGAGCAGACCGTCGTCTTCTGGAAAGACCAGCACGATACAGCAAAGACCAAAGCTTGAACCGGTAGAAAAGGAAAGATTCAAGCCTACGAGACCTCATTATCCAAGTAAAGGAAGAAAAACCAAAAGACCAATTGATTATGAAGAAGAAGAGGTTTATGATGAACCAGTGAAATCTCAAAAGTATACCTACAATCAGAGAGCTAAAGAAGAGAGGATTAAACCTAGACCTGTACCAGCAGATGATGAGTACTACGATTATGAGGAAGATAAGAAAGAGAAGGAAAGATTCAGAGCAGGAGAAGATATTACAAGCAAAATTAAAGACCTGCGACCAAATGTGAAGGTAGTTAAACGTCCTTTTTTACCCTCTAGGGGTGGAAGCCCGTACCTTCCCCGCGGACTACAACCCGTAGCGGGAAGGGATGTCTCAGCACCACTTAATACCACCCCGAAACCTACCACCACTTCTCCTAAACCCACAACTACGCCTACCCCTACTACTACCACTTCTACCACTACCACTACTACACCTAGCACCACCACTTCTACTACAACTACAACAACAACCACAGAAAAACCAACAACAACAGTCACAACAGAAAGAACAACTACAGAAGAACCTAAAGATGAATACGACGAAGAAGAATATTACGACGAAGAAGATATAGATTACGATAAGAACAACAAGAAAGAAACAACAACAGCTGTTGCAACAACACAATCGACAACTACAAGAGCAACAACAACAGATGCCCCGACAACAGAACAACCAATAACACACGAACAAAAAGCTAAAAACTTAGCTTCAAAAGTTCTCCGCGTATACAACGATAATTACGAAGCCATTCGTGACAAATTAGAATCTACATTATCACCTGGAGACTATATAAAACCTTACTTAGCAACAGCTACACCCTTAGTCGCAGATAATCCATACAGACCTTCAGAATACAAGAAAGATGTCAAACCTAAACCAGAAATATCAAAGCCGTACACTGCAACAGGAAAGCCGTTACTCCCCGAAAATATATCAATCAAACAAAATCTAGCGGACAGCATAGAGAATGATTATGATGTTAGGTTAAACGAAGCTCTGACGCCAACGTTGCCAGTCAGCAGAGTACCATCAGGGTTTGTGATACCTTCAGATAGAGATTATACCTACTCTAGATTTAGGAATAACTTGCAGCCAGCAGAACCACAGTACGCTGCGTCCGATATATCAAGTTTCCAAGTCAGAAAACGACCTCAGGTTTCCGGGGTCAGCATCAGGACGCCGTCGTCTTACTATCTGCAACCACAAAGGCTGGTGTACCAGGATGATCCTTCTCATAGGTATCCTAGACAGCTGTTTTATAGGTCTGTAGACCTTTATTAGAGTTACTGGCCATATGAAAACTTGTAGGGTAGTTTTGTGATGGTCTGGGGTGGCAACATTTTTGTGAAGGTAGATTGGATGTTCAAGATTTTCATGTCAAAATATAAAAAAATGTAGATGGATCATTTAAACATAATCTTAGTCTGTGCTGAATTATTCCATGTTTTTTTTACGAAATAATGAACAATTATGGAATGATTTAAAACCGACTTTTTTAAAGAGGATTTCAAGCCGTATTTTGCTGTATTTTTAATGGTTGTTATTTGATCAAAGTATATATTTAATATATGTATTATTTTTTTATTTGAAAATTGAGGATCTCATATCTGATGCAATAAAAATTGTAGAAAGTAGAAAAGTATGTTTTGTAACCGACTTCAAAGCAAGAGGAGGTTATGCATTCGATACTTTTAGTTACAAATGTAGCACATTCAGACAATTTTGTTGTTTCCAACAAATATGATACCCTACAGGTTTTCGTATAAAGAAGTACATTAACATTATAAGTCAATTAATTAACATAAGTTATATAAAGAAAAATACCTATTTTCGGAACATTGAAGACCACTGCCAATTTTTTAATTTATAGAAATTAAAAGAAAAATATTTGTGTAATAAAAAATACTCTTAGTTACCTGTATTTTTAAGAAAAAATTCTAGTTTGTTTGTGATCGAGAAAACAAATGGCATGATATGACATGATAGTTTGAATGTCACAAGCGTTGGGTCCAAGGTTTCGTCCCCGAGTCAAGCAAATTGTTATTGAAAATTGCCTACATTTATCAAATAATTAGGGCGTTTTGAATAATCTTGTACTAATTTATTAGAAAATGCCAAGAAGATAAATACATAAAAAACACGTCTACTCTTGTCATTTTAATAAAATGTGGGCACTTGCATTAATTTATGCTATTTTTTTTCTCGATTACATCCTCACTCAAAATATTTGTACATTTTATAAATACGAAGAACATTTTTTTTTATTTTGTACACAATAGTTTTAAGGAGACTTTCCTATAATAAAAAACTATGTAAAATAAGTTTTATGTCTTTTAATAACCACCTATGATGCCCCACTCTTAGGTCAATGTCACTTGGAAGTCATAACATGACAAGGTCTATTGCCACCTGTGTAGTCTCACCCTTAGGTTAGTGTCACTTGCAAGTCATAACATGACAAGATCTATTGCCACCTATGTAGTCCCACCCTTAGGTTAGTGTCACTTGCAAGTCATAACATGACAAGGTCTATTGCCACCTATGTAGTCCCACCCTTAGGTTAATGTCACTTGCATGTCATAACATGACAAGGGCTATTGCCACCTGTGTAGTCTCACCCTTATGTTAATGTTACTCATCAAAGATATCTAGAGATTAATAAGAAGTATTTGGAACTTTTATAAAAGCGAATTACTTTTTTTTCTAAAAAGAAAAAAATATCATTCAAGCTGATGATAAAATAAAACAATAATCAAATTAATATTGTTCTATATTTTCTTTTAACTACAATTATTACAAACAGATACAATTAACAATAATATATAATATATTAATATAATACAACTAATAAACAGAATGTTCCGTAAGGCGATGTCAATTATTTATAGGGGAAAAGAAATCATTTTTTTCTTTAATTTTTTACTGCAGTAAAGTAGTGCAAAATTAAAATTTCATGTAGGTTTAAAATACATTACATTAATGAGAGAACCATTTTCTGCTCACCAACTCCTGCCTACATTTTCATTTTAAATATTGAAATCGCTTTACAAAAACCCAGTAAACTTATTTTAATATTCTATGAAACTATTATAATATTGTTTTACAAAAATACAAAATTGGAATATTTTAAATTACGGACCACAAAACATCAAAATGGAATTATGAACATCAATCTTCCACGTTTAATTATAATAATGTTTTTTTGCTAAAAAAAAAACTATGGCGGGTTACTCTTCCCTCTCCTACTTACTATCCACCACCAAAGGAGCATCTCCCTGCAGGGTGTAACCTTCCGTGGTCCACTTGGAAGTCCCTGAATCGTCTCCAGACACAAGTGGGAAGATGTAAGTCCAACCTAGTAAAGTGGGGCTACCTTGACGGAACAGCGGTAGGGTGTGATTGTGGAGCTATGTCACAAACCATGGTCCACCTCCTATCCTGCCCTCTGTGTCCCAAAACATGCTGTCAAAGTGACCTCTGCGCTGCCACTGTCAACGCCGTGGAAGTGGCAAAGTTTTGGGCCAACAAGATATGAAATTCAGTGGTGCCAGCGACACGAAGAAGAAGAATGATTTTTTCACATTTCCCTGATAATTTAGCAACAGAATATATTACTAACATTTTTTGGTCAAAGACTTATCATGGTCTAGACCTAGAAAGACATAATATTAATATTTTTACAACAGTTTTAAACTTAAAATATGTCATGTAAATTATTTGTCAAAAAAGACTAATTAACATTAAATATCACCGACTCTTACGTTAATCACGCTCTGCTGTATTTAATTTGGAGAAATCACAGCCATTTATACAATATGTAACAAAAACCCTGTCCGATCCTTAAGAGTATTATTCGGCATCGTACTGCGTACACATATGCGTAATCATTTAATGGATTTGAGATTATTATTTTTCCCCAGTGAATATCATTAAATTAAAATAAAAAATAAAAACTGACCAAAGGCAACACTGATCGCTCGACAAAGTTCACGTCTTACTACCTACAGTTTTGTGTCAAAGAAGCCGCCCGTGTCATTAACCGCGCTTTGTCGCGTGCCGCCAAACATACCTACATTACGCGCGGTGCGCGTAGGTATCAGCTGATATTGTTTTGTAGGCATAGTAATCCGGATTTCAGATACTCTCTGTATTTTGTGTTTTTGACTTAATTCTGTTTATCAAGAAACAATTAATTGAATTAAATGTAGCCCTGATAAGGGCTTTTTTTTAAATGTGATGTGCTTCTGGCAATGTACTTACCGACTCCAGGTGTTAGTTTATTAAAACGTTCACTTGTTGTTGTTGCATACTTCGGCGATCATGCTCCACATGTCCACCTCCAACACTAATACACATTCGACACCTTTTTGCTAAATTTACAAAAAAAACACACACAAACACATTTACAAAATTCCATTCTTGGTTCGTAATCAGTGGGCAGAAGGGATTGAACCCGCCGGTAGTGATAAGGGTGCTGACCATCTCCCTTCAGCACACTCCAAACCGCACTGTGGTTTGTGTCTAATCGTCGCGCAACAGAGCGTGTGCTTTGCGTGGGGTCCGCGGCAAACATATCCAGCACTTGTTCCTCAATTTCCTCGTTGCGCTCTCGTGGTCTTCCAGCATCAGTGGCTTGCGACTCGTGCCCATGAACACTGCCTGTGGTGTATACACCGTTATGCAGGCGTTGGAACGCACGCTCCGACGGTACTGTCACACCTGGTCTATTAGCGAAACGCACCTCGTACCTACGTATTACGCGCAGCTGCATAATTGCAGTCGGTCTTGCCTAAGTACATCAACATATTAAAATATTCCTGATTAGAATACGACATTGTTCGCGAAACGACAGCGCTTGATACGTACGGACGTCAGATCGAAAGCTATCTCCACGAAAGACTAGCAACAAGTATCGCGTCGGTAGGTAACTAGGCGGCGATATCAAAAGAGTCGGCGACTAGTTGAAAGAGTGTCTACGACGCGGTAGTGTAGGGCGGTGTTCTTTGAAATAAAAATAGGTAAAAATAAAAAGATTTTGCCGGCGGGTGGAGTGTTGTCAACTTATGAAAATTTGCCATATTCAGTGTTAAATTTCGCATGGATTATAAAAATTAAAAATAAATAACTTTTGGTTTTTATGAGTTACATTTTTATAACGATTTTTTCTAGTACGTATGTTGACCCAGGAATACGCCTTTATTGGATCGGACAGGGTTTTTGTTACAGCCTGTATATTTGGGCCAAATTATGGAGCAATGTCATGAAAACCCAAATTTTTATGAACCCGTTTTTAAGCGCCTGATTTTGAGTTAAAACCTGGCTTGATTGTAACTTTTTCAATGTTATAATGTAATTTTTAACATAATGGAAGACAGCACTGACTGATGATGGAAAACATCGTGAGGAAACCAGGATTTCATAGTCTGAAATCGCCAACACGGAGTGCCGTGTCGGCGATTTCAGACTATGATGTCCTCAAGTAAGAAGGAACGAGCATTAATCACCACGCTGGTTCACTACCAGCGTGGTGATTAATGCTCGTTCCTTCTCTGTATGAGAAGAGGCCTTTGGTCTGCAGCAGGACAGTTATCATTGAGCCATTAAATAGTAAGCTTTTGAGGAATTCCGCTGGTATTTGGATCAACATCAGCCTAAGTCCAGCAATATGTTTAGTTACCTATGTAACTAAACATATTGCCTGGAATTATTATGGAGCCATAAATGCCTAGCTATTAAAATTCTGCTAAGACGAGCCTATATCCAGCAGTTGCAGCAGCCTGGAAGTAAAGGTGGCCATCCAATTACATTAACACTATAAAGCAGTAACCACTAATCAGAAGCTTGAATTTTGAATCTGACTCTTGGAGCGGTTCATCAACCAGCTTTCAGGTATTCCACTAGACTCCTCACTGTATGCTCCATTCTGGATACCATTCTTGGTTTCCTGGATTTCTTTCTGATTACTGGATTCCTCTCGGTGGAAGATCCGGTTGACGGGGAATTGGAGGAAGTAGAAGACGAAGGTCGAAGACCAAATGAGGATCTGGTATAGGCAGACCTGCCACCAGGTCATGATGCCGAAGATTGCGTACAGCCAGCGGTGGGTGAAGAAGTAGATTGAGTAGTAGCTGGAAAAGAGAAGGTAGGTTACATAATTTAGCAATTTATCACTGCTTCTAATCTTAATATTACTAAAATAACTTCTTAACACATAGATAGACAGGCAGACCGTTTCAGTGACTGGGGTCAATAGTAATTAGTTATTTTAAAAAGTAGTCTAGTTTAAAAAAAATGTATGGAAATGTTCGTCTGGTGAAATAATATGTATATAGGTTGATAAACAGGCCGAAGGCCCATCAGGTAGAAACTGAAACCTTTTCAGATAGAAACTGAAGCTTTTTATAGAAGCCGTCACCTTATGCCTTATGCCGGCCGTATCACAGATTATATGGTCAACTTATTGTTAAAATTAAAATTAACTTTGACGTAACTATAACGGAGCTTTTGATGCAACTCACCCTAAAGCTACGGATTCTTAGAAGACGTAGTACTAGTGACGGCTGTCATGTAAATGATGACAGCAGCAAAGATTAAATCGTTAGATTCGCCCTACCACGTCAAAAGATAGTCGCGTTTTTGTTTCGTTGTGACACCTCTGACACATAATGACGCAGTGACTTGACTTTCATTGTCATGGAAACGTATTTAACTTCTCAGTATCGTCGCGTGACTAAGTACGGTGAGAGTAAATCTAGCGATGGGCAGCGGGGTTTGACTTAATGTCAAATGATGGTTTAAATGACAGATTTTTATGACGGATGTTATAATATGACGGAACCGCTTTCCAAGGAACCCAAAGCTTAAGATCGTCGATCTTCGAAATAATTAAAAATAAATAAATACTCACACAATAGCATACAACACTCCAGCCCCACCAGTCAGCCACAACTCCAGTTTAAAGTGAGTGGGATGTCTCCTGGCCTGCAGCACCGTCTCGATCAGTACCACGATAGCAATGTTGGTGTGCACGCAGTGGTTGAACCACCAGGGCACCAGCTGGTCGTACACCTGTGGGAAGACCAGCTCGCGGTCGATCCAGTAGAGGGTCCAGAACATTGTGGTTACGAACTGAAAGGAAAGAAATTGGGAGGTTATTGAAATGTTTTGGTTAGTGAGTTGAGGGTAATTTATAATGCTGATCGATCGATCGGTGATATAAAACAGGTCAGTCCATAGATGGGTGCCCAGTTTTCACAATTAAGCAAAGGTTGCTGCTTAGTGCGCATACACACGAGCGACATGCGTCGTCGACGACAGATGTAACTGCTGTCGGCGACTGACATAGATATAAGAAAGAAGCACCAGCGTCTACATTTTTCGTCGATTATAAAAACACAGCTTTTGCATATACATTTCTACCGAGTTCCACAGGGCAATTGCACGGCCATTGCACTTTCAGAATCATGCAACTGAATTCATGATAACAGTTTGCGTGTCGATGGTAAAACCCAGTATTTACTGTATAAAAAATTGTTATCGATATTGAATAATAAACAAATTGTGAAGGAGGTTAGATGGCATTCGTGTTTTGTAAAAAAATTATACTCAGCGTCTAGTTACTTCCCGGTTACACCCGGCGCATCCCTCATCCGGGTGTTTCCCGGGACTTTCACGATTTCTCACATACGTCGTTCGGCTAGATTGCCTTGCTTCTGATGTCTGTACCCGCTAAACCAGCCAATGTATGTAGCCTACAATTCCAGCACTTAATAATTAACTGCTGGATGAGGTCTACAACAACTGGTTAAAAACACAACTCACCAGCGTCAAAGGCACGAACTCCACGAACGAACTTGAATTTCCTCCACAGCGCAGAGTCGTAGCGGTCCAGCCACTCCACTATCAGGAACATACTCGTATAACTTAATACACTCACCAGCGTCAAAGGCACCACGAGCCCCGAGAACATGACATCCCTCGCGTACTTCAGCTTCCTCCCCAGCGCAGAGTCATGGCGGTCCAGCCACTCCATGATGTCGTAGACTAGGGACATCGTCAGGAACAAGGTTTGGAACAGCTGGAAGAAAGAGAAAGAGGAGGTTAGGCTACAGAGTACATTTAAAGTCAAACTCAAAACATTTATTTAGATGAACATCAAAATTTACAAGAAAATAGAATTAATAATACTATTAGCTCTGACAGTCGGTAAAGATTTAAAGCGTTTCTCTGTTGGGGTCTTTCAATCTAACCGGATGCAGCAAATACCAGTATTTTACATGAAGCGACTGCATATCTGACCTCCATAACCCAGTTACCTACTGGGTAATTCAATACCCCTTAGTAAGACTGTTTGTCAGACTTTTGAACTTCTGACGACCCGTAACGACTGTCAAAGATCTACGAATGACAGCGAAGACACGGAATTGTTTCGGTATGCGATGGTCACCCATCTACGAGTCAACCTCGGCAAGCGCTGCTTGACCCTGCAGATCGACCCGTGTGGCTGATATCATTTAGCCACGAGGCTTATATCATTGTGTATCCTAATTACAATTGCTTTAGATTTAAAATCCAACGAGGTCCGTTATCTTTGAAGTATCCGTGTCATGACTCCAGGCAGATCCAACACACATTCTTCAACAACTAAATAACTGAACCACTAATTATGATAATTAATCAGTTAGCGTTAGTTAAAGGTGACGCGGAGGTCACAGCATGTCTGCTTGTTATCGCAGACGGTAGACAAAGTTCAATCGCGTAGAGGACAGACCAGTCTTTGCGTGTGTGGACGTAATGGGGCCAGGTCCCAAAGAAAGCGGTGAACGGAGCCAGAGGAAACGGCCCAGTACGGGTTAGCCAATGTTACATGTCTTCGATTTTTTTGGTTCTAGGATATGCTGGTTTCATCACGATGTTTTCCTTCACCGTTTTGAGAGCAGTGGCGATGAAATAATTTACACCAAGTAAAGCGCCTCTCAGGGTTCGAACTCCACCCAAATTGTATGACCGCTTGAACTATTTATAGCTGCCCACATATACGAGAAGGGAAACGGAGAGAGAAGATGGAGACAGATTTATGGAGTTCTGTTACGAGGCTTTTGGTAAACGCTTCTTAGTATTTAATGTATTCGTGTGAAATCCATCGGCTCTGATTGATTATGCGTTTAAAATAAACTATGTTAGTTTAGACATAAGTACGTCCTACTGCTCAAAGTCAAATCCTTTATGTCAATTACGACCATTATTTGGTACTTTTAAGTTAGGAAAAAATTATTGAATATCATTTCCCCTTCTAAAACGTAGTTTCCTATTTAGAAGAATGGGCAAGAAACTCGAACTGGTTAATAAGATTGACGGATTCGATTTACATAATGTGTAATTTTTATTTGATGAGGCCGGGTTCGATTCCCATGTCGAGCAAAAGTGTTCTTGGGTTTTTCCATCCGAAATATCTCAGTAGCAGCGCGGAGTCCGGATTTGTGCCCGGTTGATGGCAAACTTAAACATACAAGGGACTTAAACATAACTGGCGAAATGTGGATGTACTAAAAGTTCATCCCTGCCTAACTCTTCGGACAACACAGGCGTGATGTAGTCATATCATGAAAGTTTTGTTTATGTATAGACCTAAACCATTTGTAGGTTTAGCAGACGGGGAAAAAAATTCCGTTAGGTATAAACATGGTATAAACGATCACAAATCGAAAGTATTTTCTCTGTATTCAAATTTATTTAAAGGCAGCTCACCTCTCAACTAGAAAGGGCTGACCTTAGAAATACTTGAACCTACATACAGCTGAGAAACTTGGAATTATTCGTGTTGTATTGTTCTATCTTGAGTAGGCCTATGTAAATAGGAAAAAGTGGGGTAACGTCTACATACATCGTGTGCACGACAGCAACGAGAGCCCGAGCGGCACCGTACCTAACACTTAGTTTCTATTATAACAATGTACCTACCTAAATTACCTGTCTGAATACGTAATACTTAGCTTATAATAATGTACCTAAACTACCTGTCTGATTACCTAATATTTAATTATAACGTAGAAATAAAGCAAGTATAATAATAAGGTATGCAATACCTACTTCTAGCATCCGTATTGTCAATTTAATGTTTAAATAGATGTTGTCGCTGCGACGATCAAATTGGAATGGTAGCTCCTGGTTCGCGCACGTAGGTTATATTTATAAGTTTAGCGTTAAGAAAAAACACGTGGCACCAGGAACCTTGACCGTCGCACGCAGAAATAAAATATGTAAAAGGTCGTGCAATAACGGTATTGTAATTAATTGTATTAAACAAGAAGGTAATTAGTGTTAAATGTACATAACTGTAATTTCTTAATAAAAAAGGGGCGGGAACTTTTGAGCTTGGACGCGAGTTTGCCGCGAACGAAATCGTGCAAAGCGAAATGGTCCACTGGCTAGCTCAATTTGGACTAGTATAAAGGGAGGCGCGCTAGCTAGTAGACCAACCAGTAAAGTCAGTCATAATCAAGAAGTCACTATGCCCTTCTGGCGCCAAGTATAAAGTCCCAGCCTCATCTTACTATACCTACATAAATAGCAGTTTTAATCTACAACCCTCTCTTGGAGTCCCCAGCGAACCGCTACAGAAACAGGTACAGAGTTATCGCCATCCTGGAACCAGAGGAGTTTCGACTAGCAGCAAAGCAACACCAATTCATACAGTCCACTCGCTGCACATTCTGGTCCTTCGAGAGCCGAATCTTCAAGATCCAGCAGGATGGTGGTGACTCGCAGCTGTAGCGGAGACTCCAAGAGAGAACAGGCCCAGCAAGAACCGTCAGCGACCGCCGAACCGGGTGCCAGCGAGCCGGCACCAGAGACCGGCACGAGCCTAGTCGCTGAAACGGACACAGGCAGCGGATCTACGGCGACTACCAGCACCAATATCACGCAGACTACGACTACGACAGAAGGTATACAGACTACTGGTTCACATGGCACGCTCAAGCCTGGCGACACCAGGTCACGCCGCTCTACAGCATCAAAGAAGAAGCGCCTCACGGAGCTCCAGGCTAAAGAGCGGCTGGCTGAAATGAAAGTGAAGCAAGCGCAGGCAGAGCGAGAGCTGCAAGAAATACACATGCAGCGCGTCAGAGCCGAAGCCGACTCTAGTGAAGAAGACGACGACATGGTGGACGACCTCGCCTCCGTAAGGATTGGAACGTGGCTAGCGCGACCGGCGCCGCCACCCGGAGGTGAGGCTCGACCGCCGCTACACTACGACAACGGCGGGAGAATCGGCAGGGACGCAGCGAAGGACACCGGCGCCGCGACAGGCGCTCAACCGCTGCGGGACGACAGCCACGAAGAAAGTGTACGTAATCCGTTAAGTGCGAAAAGAAATGAGGGCAATATCGCGAGTGATAAAGCGTTACACGATAGTAACGTAGTGAGTGATAAAGTGATAGACGTGGGGACTCTCGCCGCGGCCCTAGCACAAGCCGCACGCAGCACAAGAGAGCCCCCCAAGTACATCCAGCAGCTACCAATCTTCGATGGAAAACCCGGTGAGTGGATAGCTTTTAAAGCCGCGTATTGTGACTCACAGATGTATTTTTCCTATGTAGAAAATGTTGCTAGAGTTAGGATAAGCCTCAGAGGCACAGCAAAGGAAGCTGTAGGTTGCCTATTGTTTAGCCAATCTGACCCTCAGATCATTATAGACGCACTAGAAAGACGTTTCGGTAGGCCCGAGGCCTTGATTATAGCCGAATTAGACAAAATAAAGTCATTACCTAAATTAAATGATAATCCTAGGGACATGTGTATATTCGCTAGCCGTATAGCAAATACAGTGGGTACGGTAGAAGCATTAAAAAGAATACAGTATTTACATAGCCCCGAAATGTCGCGCTGTATAGTAGAAAAACTAACGCCAATATTAAAAAACAAATGGTACGATTACGCGGCAAATAGAAAGTTTGAAGATATTCCCGAGCTAAAGCGCTTAGCTATGTTTATGAATGAAGAGGCGGATAAGTGTAGCGCGTACGCACAGCCAGAACGAGGCAACGACGACGCTTACGGTGTACGACAACGGCGCCGAGTAGAACGCACGTTCAACTTAAATAAGGAAACGTCAAACGAACAATGCCCGGCGTGCAAGCAACGTGACCATAAATTACCAGACTGTTATAAATATAAACAGCTGGACATAGATGCACGATGGGAAATAGCAAAAAAATCCAACATGTGTTTCAGATGTTTACGAAATAAGCATAGAAGGTTTATGTGTAAAGCACCTATTTGTGACATAAAAGAATGTAACATGAAACATCACAAACTATTGCATAAAGAGCGTAAAGTGGAGGCGACACACAACAATGTAGCGACGCCGACGACACCCGTTATCACACACGAAGCCGTTACGTCAGCGCGGGAAACAGTATCAACAACATCGCCTCAGAATTCCCGCGCGTATTTGAAAATAGTACCTGTCACATTGAGCGGACCACATGCAAAGGTAGACACTTATGCTTTATTAGATGATGGGAGTACAGTCACCTTGATAGATGCATCAGTAGCGGAGGTCCTAGGTGTAGATGGGCCAGCCAAACCTATGTGGATACAAGGCATAGGCACGGAAGTCAAGCATGAGCAAAGCAGAGCCGTGAGCTTCCACATACAAGGCAAGCACCATAGCGAGCCACAGAAAATAGAGGCGGCGCGCACCATAGATAAGCTTGAAATTATGACGCAAAGTATACATACCGAGGACATAAAAAATTGCAAACATTTAGACGACATTCATGACAACCTTGTTTATGAACACGCGCGGCCAATGATCTTAATAGGCCAAGATAACTGGCACTTATTAGTAACCATAGAAACGCGAACAGGTGCGCGTGATCAACCGGTAGCATCGTACACTAAACTCGGATGGGTATTGCATGGATGTCAGTATTCTATAAATAAGGTTACAACTACATTTTGCGGCAACATTAAAATTAAAGAAAATCTGGATCCAATAGAAGAAAGCATGAGAAACTTTTTCAAATTAGAATCACTAGGCATAGAACCTAGGATACCTAGAGATGACCCGCAACAGAGAGCCTTAAGCATCCTAGAACAGAAGAGTCGACGATTACCCGATGGCAGCTTCGAAACCGGACTATTGTGGAAACAAGAGGTACCTAAAATACCAAACAACTACCTAGGCACCCTAAAACGACTAGAAAATCTAGAACGGCGCCTTGATAAAGACGATAACCTCAAGACCCAGTACTTGCAACGCCTTGACAACCTATTCAACTCAGGCTACGCAGAAAAGGCACCTGATACCTCCACAATAAATAAAACTTGGTACCTACCTCACTTTCCAGTGGTCAATCCAGCCAAGCCACATAAGCCGCCACGACTCGTACACGATGCAGCAGCAAAGACAGCGGGTCTATGCCTAAACGACCTACTTCTATCGGGACCTGACTTATTAAATTCGTTGCCCGGTATTTTAATGCGTTTCCGTCAAAACAAAATAGCTGTGTCAGCAGACATTAAAGAAATGTTCATGAGAATAAAGATAAGAGAAGAAGATCGTGATGCGCTAAGATTTTTATGGCGCGGCAACCAAAGGAAGGGACCGCCAGACGAATACCGCATGACATCGGTTATTTTTGGCGCGACGTCATCCCCATGTACAGCGCTATACATAAAGGATCGCAACGCCAGCGACTTTGCCGACAGGTACCCAGCCGCGGTGTCCGCAATAGTAAACAATCATTACATGGATGACTACCTTCAGAGTTTTGCCAGCGAAGAGGAAGCCAAGAAAATAACAACGCAAGTAGATTACATTCATAAAAAAGCCAACTTTATTTTATGTGATTGGATATCAAACAATAAAAATGTGTTGAATAATAACCTCGCGCCTTCACAAGACATAAAAATATTAGGCGGCGACGACACCGAGAAAGCCCTAGGAATACGATGGGATACTAAAAAGGATTGTTTTATATTTAAAATCAACAAAAACAAAACACCCATTGTATTATTAAACAACACACGCCCACCCACCAAGCGGGAGGCACTCAGCATAATAATGTCTGTATTCGATCCATTAGGAATTATATCACCTATCACTATACCAGCTAAAAGGATACTTCAAAATACATGGAAGTATAAAACGGAGTGGGACAAGCCACTACCCGAGGAGCTGCAACCAAAGTGGAAAGAATGGATGGAGTCACTAAGTACTATAGAAACGCTACTGATCCCACGTTGCTACGATTACGGTGACGTCACAGCCAGAGAGGTACATACATTCGTAGACGCGAGCGAGGAGGCCTACGCCGCGGCAGTGTATTGGCGAACGGAAAGGTCAGACGGCAGCGTACAAGTGACCCTGGCGGCAGCCAAGAGCAGGGTAGCCCCACTGAAACCGATATCAATACCTAGGCTAGAGCTGCAAGCTGCACTATTAGGAGCGCGCCTAGCCCGGACGGTCGTTCAAGAACATGATTACGAGGTGAACGACATAACGTACTGGAGCGATTCTACCACCGCTCTGGCCTGGATACAAGCCGAACCACGCACCTTCAAGACTTTCGTGGCGCATCGCATTGCGGAAATTGAGGAACTCACCAAGAAAAACGAATGGCGATGGCTACCCTCGAAGCTTAACGTAGCAGACGACGCGACACGCGGCACCCCGGAACATTTTAACTCTGAGCACAGATGGTTCAACGGTCCTGAGTTCCTTAGAAAAAACAGAGATGAATGGCCGCAAATCAAAAAGGTCATTGCCCCCACAAACACGGGCGAAGAACGCGTCAAATGTCATGTAACCAGCAACGTAAAAATGAACGACCATCTACCAAATATTACACGTTTTTCCAAATGGACACGGCTGATAAGGACAACCGCACGAGTACTTCAGTTCATTGACCTGTGTAGACCGAACAGACATACTGTCGAATATAAGCGTACTAAGAAAAATGCATTGAAAGATCCAACGTGGGAAAAAAGAAACGAAAATAAACCCAATAAAATAGTTACGCAGAAAACAACAATCAGAAAAATAGTAAACTACATACCTATACCTGCTATTTATAGCCTACGCGCCGAGACTCAATGGATCAAGGGCGCACCAACCGAGAGCTTCACAAAAGAAATTGCCGCCATAAACGACAACAAAGCGGCGCTGGCGCCCGGCGGCCCGTTATCTGTATTAAGTACATACCTAGACAACGCAGGTGTTTTACGTTTGCGCGGGAGAATCACAGCGGCACAAGACGTAAATGATGAAATAAAAAACCCAATTGTACTTGAGGGTAGGCACAGCTATACGAAGCTATACATAGCACATGTGCATGAAAGTTTACATCATGGCGGTACCGAGATAACGGTAAACGAGCTAAGACAGCGTGTTTGGATAACGAGACTGCGTCCATCAGTAAAAAATGTTTTAAAGGGCTGTTTATACTGTAGAATAAAAAAGGCAAAGCCAGCCAATCCTTCTACAGGAAATTTACCATACCCCCGTTTAGCCCATCATGTACGACCTTTCACTTTCACTGGTTTAGATTATTTCGGGCCCATATCTGTTACTGTAGGTAGACATAAAGAAAAAAGGTATGGGGCTTTGTTTACATGCCTAACTTGTAGAGCTATACATATAGAGATAGCAAATTCACTTAGTGCCGATTCAGCTATCGCCGCTCTTAGGCGATTTATAGGTAGGAGAGGTTGTCCAAAAGAAATATGGAGTGACAACGCTACTTGTTTCAAAGCGGCTGATAGGGAACTAGGTGAAAGCGCCTTAAGTGCTTTAGGTAGTGAGTCCAATGCGCGGTCCATAAGCTGGAGATACATACCTCCCGCGTCGCCATTCATGGGCGGAGCCTGGGAGAGGATGGTGAGGGCAGTCAAGGAAGCATTGTACGTCACAATGAAAGAAGTTCACCCATCAGACGAAACCCTCGCTACACTACTCGTAGAAGTGGAAAATACGGTGAACTCCAGGCCACTCACACATGTCAACGTGGCACCAGACGAGCCCGAAGCCCTCACGCCTAACCACATATTGATCGGCCCTAACTCCCATGTACCTCCACCGGGTAATTTCACCGAAGCAGACGTCACAGCACGACAACAATGGCGACGCGCCCAGGCACTCGCAGACGTGTTCTGGCGAAGATGGGTACGTGAATACCTACCGCTCCTACAAAACCGGCGGGAGCCCTACGGCAGTGGTACCCCACCCAAGGTCGGAGACGTCGTCGTGATCTGCGACCCCAACCTTCCACGTAACACTTGGCCCAAGGGAAGGGTAACGAAGGTGTTGCCAGGCGCAGACGGCGAGGTACGTGTCGTAGACGTGATGACCAAAGGACACGTACTCCGAAGACCAACGAAGCGGATTGTCGTGCTCCCCACTGGGTCGCCTGACGGCGACGGCGGGAGAAATGTGCACGACAGCAACGAGAGCCCGAGCGGCACCGTACCTAACACTTAGTTTCTATTATAACAATGTACCTACCTAAATTACCTGTCTGAATACGTAATACTTAGCTTATAATAATGTACCTAAACTACCTGTCTGATTACCTAATATTTAATTATAACGTAGAAATAAAGCAAGTATAATAATAAGGTATGCAATACCTACTTCTAGCATCCGTATTGTCAATTTAATGTTTAAATAGATGTTGTCGCTGCGACGATCAAATTGGAATGGTAGCTCCTGGTTCGCGCACGTAGGTTATATTTATAAGTTTAGCGTTAAGAAAAAACACGTGGCACCAGGAACCTTGACCGTCGCACGCAGAAATAAAATATGTAAAAGGTCGTGCAATAACGGTATTGTAATTAATTGTATTAAACAAGAAGGTAATTAGTGTTAAATGTACATAACTGTAATTTCTTAATAAAAAAGGGGCGGGAACTTTTGAGCTTGGACGCGAGTTTGCCGCGAACGAAATCGTGCAAAGCGAAATGGTCCACTGGCTAGCTCAATTTGGACTAGTATAAAGGGAGGCGCGCTAGCTAGTAGACCAACCAGTAAAGTCAGTCATAATCAAGAAGTCACTATGCCCTTCTGGCGCCAAGTATAAAGTCCCAGCCTCATCTTACTATACCTACATAAATAGCAGTTTTAATCTACAACCCTCTCTTGGAGTCCCCAGCGAACCGCTACAGAAACAGGTACAGAGTTATCGCCATCCTGGAACCAGAGGAGTTTCGACTAGCAGCAAAGCAACACCAATTCATACAGTCCACTCGCTGCACACATCGGAAGTACCTAAATAATTTACGGAATTTCGAAAGTGAATTACTTAAACAATACCAGTTCGTAAAAAAGCAGGTTTTCAAACAGTTCAAAATTATTACTAATAGAGGCAATAAAAAATTTGCAAACTAAACTAAAAGAGTATGTAAGGATCTTAGCAGGTGGTGCTCTGTAGTGTCTGCCTGCCCTCTTGGGAAGACAGCGTGAGTTTTTGTATGTAAAATATAACATCATCCGCTTTTGGGTGCATTCCTTTGTTTTATCATAATTCACGCTTTGATTTATATTTATTCTAATTATCTAATTAGTCATAACAACACAAATGTTTATAATTCCTTTCTGTTATCAACGAGACTCGCTCCAGCCCTTCTTAGAAGCATCATCAGCATTTCAGCATCTTAGAAGGAACTGAATGTTTGCGGAAACTTTAATAAATCCCGGATTTTTCGGTAGCCTCTATCTTAATGATTCGAAGTGGAAATACTGACAGTGATAAAGTAATCATTAATTAAACTGAGCACAAATTATTGTAACCTCAGGAATGCCAGAAAGGTAGAAGGAATTTTGTACAAAAAAAATAACTAGGTACAGACGCCAGCACATCAAGCTACTACAATCTGTCAAATTTCTTTAATAGATTTTCAACTTTATCGTTAAAGCATTAAGGTTCATGGTTGATTGGGAAAATTTGACAGTTTCGGGTAACTTGACCTGCTGGCGTCTGTATCATTTTGTAAGATATACATTATATACAAATATATGTATAAAATTTAAGAGTCTGTTTGTAATGTCAATATTACAGCTTTTTACTAAATGGCATGCATATGAATACTTTACTTTTTTAACATTTTTGATTGTCTAGCAGTTTGCTAATATCCGAAACGACTGGACCGATTTTGACGGGACTTTAACTGGTAGAAATCGTCACGATAAAGCGTTATGCTCCATCCATGCGACTTTATCTTTCAGATAAAGAGAGAGAGATAAAGAGAGAGTTTCCGTGGTTTTCGAGGGTGAAAACCCAAGAAGGCGACAACTTTATGAGATCTTCAGAAAACTTATACTAAATGGCTCTGTATTCAATAAGCGTATTAAATTCACACTTTCTCTGACTCTTTCTATTATATAAGTTTATGTGTGCGTGCGATATCGCGAAACGAAATTTGTTCCTGACCGCGCCGGCAGTCCCCAGGCCGTACACGACTGTTCCTATTTACGCAACGACCAGTCACAAACTCACAACAGCTGATAACACCCGCTACGCTTAACACCCCGCTACCCGCTCGCAATGGGACCATATCGAAACGAGAACGCCCTAGATAAGTAGTCAACGGCTGATAGTGCCGATACTAGGGACAGGCACGTGACCGAACTTTGGTCCTCCGCACGATAAACGGGTCTGTCCGGTTGTTGCCATTGATATGTAAAAAGGGAGCCGTGGTAACGGACGCGACGTACGAGTTGTAGGTTCGAGACAGGCTCCTTTTTTTTTTGTTAGCCTGTCTTGTATGCCACTGCTGGGCAAAGGCCCACCCTTTTCCCGTCCAAGTCCCCCCATGTCTTGTGCGATCTTTGACAGTCGTTACGGGTAGTCAAAAACTTGAAAGCCCGACAACCCGACTTACCAAGGGTTATCGTATTACAACTGGGTTGTGTCGGTCAGATAGACAGTCGCTCCATGTAAAATACTGGTATTCAGCTGCATCCGGTTAGACTGGAAGCTGACCCCGACATAGTTGGGAAAAGGCTAGGTAGATTTTTAGGCTTCATTTTAAATTCTTCCAGTTACATCGACTTCACATATAATTAACTTTATTATATAATTACCAAGAGTCCTTTGCCCTGCAGTGAGGTAATTACAAACTGATATTATTCCCAGCCATTGTAATGAACTGTATGACAGACAGCTCTCTCATTAGTGATAAAAAACATTTATTTATATTGTCTGTGTGTTCGTTTTGTAATAATAGATTGGACGGGATTGGCTAATTAATATCGTTCGATTCCTTAGTGAACTGTTCCTAATTATCATTTGAACTCTCAACCCCTGAATTAGTGAACATTTGAACCTCGTGCAAAACAACTGCCAACCGGATGCAGCTGAGTACCAATATTTTACTTGGAGCGACTGCCTATCTGACCTCCACAACCCACTGACTGGGTAACACTATATACCCCTTGGTAAGACTCATAGAAATGTAAAAAACAGGTAGGACTGGTTGTCATACTTTTGGGTTTTAGCTACCCGTAACGACTGTCAAATATCTACGAATGACAGTCGGGACCAACGGCTTAATGTGCTTTCCGAAACACGGAGGGGTCTCGACCCATCCATGAACTAACCTCGGCATGTGTAGCTTAAGCTCCAATCGGCCACAAGCCTCTCGAATTAAAATTGAAGCAATGACAGATAAAGTAATTAAGACCGTCTAGAGTTCTATCTATGTATAGGTACCAAAAAGTCGAGATATACATCTAGAGGCCTGTGACCTGCAGGGACACGGTTACAGGCTGATATCACTTTAATAGTGATAGTGATGATCATGCGCTACGTGCTTTACGTGTGCTGCGTGTCATAATCACCCGATGTGCTGCGTGCCATACGTGCGAGTGTGATAAACGCGATAGATGAACCCGATTAATAAACAAAAGTGCATCGCATGTTGGTTTAACTTGTTGAACCTATTGCACGTACATAGGTACGTATAGTACAAATCGACTTCCAAAAAATATGTATAGCTACAAATTACACAGACAAGGAACCATTTTGTTATCTACAAGCGAACTTGATTAATAAACAAATGCGCATCGAAGCTGCACCCTAATTGTGTAACACACTTCACATTTTGAAGGGATCCATTACCTACTTCATTTTTTTTTTATAAAGACTGCCTCACACTAGGAATTTCTCCTGTGTCGTGGGTGCGTTTACAAACATTTAAACTCAAATACACAAAAAGCCAGACACTAACTACTTGTAGGTCATACAAATATTTGTTCCGTGCGGGAATCGAACCCGCGACACGCAGCGCAGCTTGTCTGCTCAACGACGTAATTAACGCAATGAATGTTGTTGAACTGTCACAATGAAAGCCATTGCTACTGATAGTATGTTATGCTATTACCCCGCTGGTTAAATCTTCTATCTATCTAAGTGTATGTTTAAAAAAATATGTCTGTCTGGCAACCGCCGCGTTAGTATAGTGGTGGCAAGCGCTACTGCTGAGCATGAGGTCCTGGGTTCGATTCCCGGGTCGGGCAAAGTGATATTGGGTTTCTCCATTAACAGCCTGGAGTCTGGATCTGTTCCCGGTTGATGGCAACAGGCTCGCTAGTAATGTAACTGGTGAAGGAACCAAGCTATAATGACCAGTCTCTCAGCTGTACATCTCTTGTAGAATCCATACTAATATTATTAATGCGAAAGTAACTTTGTCTATCTGTCTGTTAACTTTTCATACCTTAAAGACTGAACGGATTTGGATGTTTGGCACACACGTAAACCTGGGTTAGGTCAAAGAATATTTTTCCATCCCGGTAGTACGTCCTCGTGGAATAAATTCCCGACCTCATCGCGGGCGATGCTGTGGAAGATACCCAGTCTGGAATAAAAATCTGTGTGATGTAAGATTTGTGTCTGTGAACACAACCTCTTAAACAAATAGAAATCCATGTGTGTGTCAAAGTTTTATCTCAATAACTTAAAGAACAAGAAGCCACACAGACTCCTTAATCTGTAATTGCAATTCTAATCTTACAAGTATAAAAACCCATATTTAAACAAATATGACAGTCGTTCTTTCATCTCTCAAACGTTAGTAAGTTATCTAGAAAGTTAATTTGACCCTATTTGACCTGATCGGCGCATGAGTTGAATCAAGATCATTGTAAACTAACTTAATTTAAGTAGGTAGGTACTGATAAAAGAATCGTATGATCGTGAATGAAGGCAAAGTTTGGGGTCGTGTGGGAGATTTCCCAACTGGGTACCACTACAAGGGGTTGTTGGGTTTTTCCATCTGGAATTTCCCAGTAGCAGCTCGGAGGCTGGAAATGTGCTCGGGTGATCGCAATAGGCTTTTTATTTTTATTTTTTTTTTTCTGGGTGGAAAGTCATCATATGACTTCTCCCGCTCTGGGCGGAGCGGGAGGGCGTGTCAGACTTTTACTGACTAAAACCCACCCGTGTTCCTTCAGTTGCCTGTGCCAGGGGCCACGGTATCTCTTTCGAACAACCCGAATTTGATTTGAATTTGAATTTGTGCCCAGTTGATGGCAACACGCTCGCCCCCTGTTACATGGGACTTAAACATAACTGGCGACATGGGGTGCACCTACTATAGGCGCTCTGGCTAACCCTTCGGGGAATATAGGAGCAGTGTTACCTATTGACTACAGTCAAATTAAATTTGGTTTGATGGCATATTTTAGCAACTCCAAAAAAAACATGTCATGTGTGAGTCAGACCCGCGCACTGAGGGCCCCACAGGCGGCATGGCACGGCAAGGGAGTTTTATGCGTCGAATAGAAAATATAACATAAAAGTATGACAATAAAATTGAAATTTCATCGGCGTCGATGCCGCGGTATCCTTAGGCATGCCGCGATGTCCTTTGGCATCATCATTAAAATTTCAATTTTATTTTCTATTCGTCGCATAAAAATCCCTTGCCGTGCCGCCTGCGGGCGCCCTAAGGGTTCCGTAGCACCTTAACTTTTGTAGTTTACCTGCTTTGTATTATTTACCATAATAGTAAAACGTATTCTGTAGAAAAAAACATGAACAACACAACTGTAAAAGCATAAAATAGTTACCTATTACGGTTAAAAAGGTACACCCCGTAACAGACAGACAGACAGACAGTAGGATAGTATGAGCTTTAGGGACGGGTTATCACCCTTTGGGCTTTATGCAAACTTTAACGAGCTGTCGTAAAGTAAATACAAATAAATAAATATTTGAACTCTTTATCTAAACACGAGAGATAAGGGTGGGCAAGTGTCCAAATATTAATTGTAAGAAATATTAACAAAACCGATAACTCCTTAATTGTGTCATTACAGCGACGACCAATCTATAGGAAACTATGAGATATAAACTATTGGCGCAGTGATTAAGAGTTGGCTGTTGAAATACGGATAGCGGGTTACATACCGTTTTTTTGTGGGTATGTGTACCTATTAGAATAGAATAGAATAGCTTTATTTCGGGCACAAAATATCCATATAGTGTTAGTAACAAAACAAAAAATAACTTATTGCCTAGTGTTAGTAAAAATCAACCTCCGCACCAACTGTTGTATTATCAGAGAGCTCAAACTCTCGGCTACAGTTTTCAGGATGCTGTTATGACTGTCCCTCACTCTCCTCAGAAGCGACGCAGTTTTTTTGCGTATAATTGCATAGAAGCCGTCGGTGCGGGCTTGCGCAAACATGTTCGACGCGCTACAGCAACGAGGCAGCCTCAACAACATCCTGAAAGCATTGTTATATTGGACGCGCAGGACATCCAGCGATCTCTTAGTACAATTGACCCATAGACTGCCCGTGTACAAACTTTGACAATAAGCCTTGAAAAGTGTTACTTTAACTTGGATAACATCAATCTGTCTACCAACTATGTGCGGGTCGGGTTCAAGTCTAACCGGATGCAGATGAATACCAGGATTTTATAGCGACTCAGACTTTCGGGCTTTTGACTACCGGTAACGACTGTCAAAAATCTACGAATGGCAACGAAGACCAACAGCATAACGTGCTTTCCGTGGCACGGAGGGTCGGATTTATGTTATGGATGGTCGCCCATCCATTGGCTGACCTCGGCAAGCGTTGCTTAGGTAACCTTGAAGATCGGCCCGTGCGACTGTTATTACCAAACCTATTGTTATCCGTCTCATGAAACATAGGTAGGTAGTAGATGGGTAAACTGCTAACACCCACCTTCTAATACTCATGGTGTTGAAATATTGCAGTTTACCTGGGGCAAAATATATAGGCAATATACATAACACTGTATTTGCATTGCAGTGTGTTTTAATAAACACACTTGATTTAAAAACAACATACACATAAACTCACGCATTCTTCGTATTGTGGTAAGCAGACACTATGGAACGCCACGCTTCGATCCTTACATACATAATGTTTGTGTGTGAGAAAACAAAATAACAAAAATTAAAAACAATGAGTTTGGCCCATTTTAAGGAAATGCAACAAAGGTAACAATAGAATTGTTACATTTCTTCCAAAAAAGTTTGTTCAAAATGTTTTTTTCGACTACCCGCAGATAACTAAAGTAATTTGGGCTAAACAAATTGCTTGATTATGGAAAAAAACCCTTTTTTTTTGTAAAAACGTCAGGATTACTAAAAACGGCTTAGGTGAGTCATATGTCTCCCCGTGACTATCATTGAATACCATCGAAACCAAATTAGGATCATACAAATTAATTTAAAAGTTAAATACTATAAAAACTAATGTAAGGTACTCACGAAATTCCATCCAGTCAGATATCCAGGCTTATATCTATACAAATTATCTAAATGTACGTTGGAACTGGGTTTAATATCTAGTGTAGCAGCGAAGACAGTAACATAGACATTATGTAGGACTCCAGACATATGGATAACTGTTGTCCAGTACAACTTAGAATCACTCCTGTCAAATAATTTCTCATTTTCAGTTATCAAAAAGCACAAAACGTTATAAAAAATATTTCTATTTTTCCAAATATACTCGGACTCCATTTTTCAAAATAAATAATACTAAAACCTCCTTTTTTTAAAACGGTTTTGAAAAAAGAACACTTTACAACAACAACAAAAAACGAACACAATTAAAATTAATAACACTGTTATGTTTTGAATAATAATTTCATAATAAAATTTGATAGATGTATATAACTATTTTTATAAAATGATTTTAAGATAATAATTATTTTAGTTTTAATAATATTATTATAAATAACGAACTTATACGAATAGACGCCCGTATCCCATGACGGTTTAAGGCGACTACTTCATAATTAATGTTACAGTAATTAGATCGACGGTATCTCATTATTTGTTGTTAATTAATTATAATAATCGTGTTTGTTTTACCCCAATTAGTTTTATTTTTAACTTAAATTAAAAGGGATATTTTTTTGTTTAAACTAAATGCATAAGATTTGCTTTACCGAATGTTAAAAGTATTGGTTGTGACATAGTATTGAATAAAGAGAAACTAGAATTCGTCGATAAAACTGTTTTCCTGGGGATAACGCTCGACTCAAGGCTGCAATGGGGTCCTCATTTAACATCTCTTGCAGGACGGCTAAGTTCAGCAGCATATGCTGTAAGAACAATCCGTCAGTTTACTAATGTAGATACCGCGAGGCTAGTCTATTTCAGTTACTTTCACAGTATCATGTCTTACGGTATTTTACTATGGGGACGGGCTACAGATATCGAGTCTATTTTTATTCTGCATAAAAGAGCCATCAGAGCAATATATGAAAATACTTCACACACGCCTACCCTACCTGCATACTGTTGGAGCTGCTGAAATTTTTAAAATACTATTTTGCGTTATATAAATTCAATCTCCTAGTATTGTATAATTTGCATAGCACATATGTGAGTATTATGTACATACTATAAAGCTACCATTTACTGGGTACGTCTTTCATTGACTTGAATGTGCCCTGGCGACTGAGAGTATGTCATGCTCACTCAAATGTCTCGCTGATGGTGGCGCACGTGTTGGATCATTTAGCTCCCTTCAAAATGGTTGAGCTGAATGTGCGTCATGTTCGTGAACGGGCGCCGTCAGTAGGGACTGGTCAACTCTTTGCTGCCATGGCTTATTTTGATTTAAATTAATATTTGAATTGTTTTTTTTTATCTTTTCATTATGGACGCTTTTAACGTTCTGCATCGTTCTCACATGCATAATTTTTAACATGAATGATGTAACCAATACTTTGTAACAATATTTATTATGATTTAAAAGAGTGTCCATGGAGTTTCTTGCCCGTTCTTCTCCATAGGTACCTACTACGCTTTAGAATGGGCAACTAGCTTCATCTTTTTGACTGACCGACCCTTGACAATTCAAAAGTACCTGTAATTGGTTTAGTTGAAATAAATAGTTTGAGTTTGAGTTTTGTTCCCGTTTTCCTAGTAAAAACATGATTTATCTAATGGGGGTACCTATGACTAACACTGGGCAATAGATTGAGTATGGATTAATAGACAAGTCCAATTTTATGTCCTACCATAGCGCCTGCCAAATAATAATATCAAAATCGACTAATTGGTATAACATGCTTGTTATTAAAAAGGGGCAACCGCACACGTCGGTCGATCAGGTTAAGCTGAGCTTGCTTGCCGCGGTTATCTGTGGTATGGTATCTTTACATACCGAGACCCTCCGTGCCTCGGAAAACCAATTAAGCCATTGCCGTTGGTCCAGTCAGTCATTCGTGGATCTTTGACAGCCGTTACGGATAGTCAGAAGCCCGAAAGTCTGACAACCAGTCTTACCAAGGGGTATCGTATTTCCCAGTAACTGTGTTGTGGAGGTCAGATAGGCAGTCGCTCCATGTAAAATACTGGTATTCAGCTGCATCCGGTTAGACTGGAAGCCGACCCCAACATAGTTGGGAAAAGGCAGGCAGAATGAATGATATTGCCATTATGATTCCAGTCTGAGAAAGGGACGGCGCTATCGGTCATGCATAGCCCCGTCTCTCTCTTACATTAGAATCATGATGGCATTAAAACGCCATTCTACGACACCAGTAACTCTAAAATGACTGATTATTATTTTAAAGATGTTTGGGCATTGTCTAAATGATTACCTACTTTACAGTGTGTCTTAAAATAGATGTTAAATTTCCTTTATTTAGCATTTTGTTTTTTGTTGTTTTTACTCTTCACTTTTGCGTTGTTGCACTTTGCAGTCTCTCTGATATTATCTTAACCACATCATGAGAGCTATTGTTATTAAATTACGACACGAGATGACGACATTTTTACTTTTAAAAAAATCGTCCCAGTGTCTGTGAAGGATTCCGTAGTTGGGATGAATTTATCCCATGAACAAACTTAACTTTGTAGTTGAAAAAATGTTCTCCCTTAGTACGTCACGGTCAATTCTCCGACTGCAGACGTAAGTTTGTAATCGCAAAAAAAATATGTTATGAAACTAAAAATTAACGATTTTCGAACTTTTTCTGTTACTTAACTTCGTTTTTTAACCGACTTCAAAAAAGGAAGAAGTCCGTGTCAAAAAACGAAAATCCGAAACCAACGACATCGACTTCCGAAATTAAAGTAATTTTTCACTTTGTAGCGTTTTTTTTTATTTTTTTTTTTCCCTTTTGACGTATGGAACCCTTAAAATAAGCCAATGGAACCTCCCATTGGCTTATTTTTATTAGGTCGTAACCTAGTCGTGGATATGTACATACCACTAACAACGAAGGAAAACATTGTGAAGAATTGCATAATCAGCCTATAATGTTCCCACTGCTGGGACACAGGCCTCCTCACTGTGAGTGGGAGTGGGCCGTAATCCACCACGCGGTCCCAGTGCGGGTTGAAGAATGCTGAACTGAAAAGTCTTGAAATAGTCAACAAGCAGTGAGCAAGTGTGTGGTTCCTTCTCTGTATGAGAAGAGGCCTTTGCCCTGCAATGGGACAGTTGCATGGGGACACTAGTCTAATATATACTAGTTGCCCCTTTGGTCTCGTGGTCGCAAGCGCGACTGTTGAGCGTAGGGTTCGATTCCCAGGTCGAGCAAGTGTTATTGGGCTTTCCCATTAGGAATTTCTCAGTAACAGCCCGGAGTTTGGAAGTTGGCGGTGTGATACCCCGTGCCTTGGAAAGTACGTTAAGCTGTTGGTCCTGCGCCTGATCTCTCTCCGGTCGTGTCGGGTTGGTTGCCGTCCCATCGGACTATGAGAGTGAAGGACGCGCGACGTGTGCGCTGGGGCTCTGTGTCGTTTCTCATCGGGCAAATAAACGTATTTTCTGTCTGTGTGAGATTGGCCGTCATGGCCGAAATTCGGTCTGGCCTTATTTTATTATTGTATAATAGTTAGCATGCGTCATCTATTTATAGGAAAACCCATACATCCTTCCTCTATTTATAAAATTCATTAGAATATTTGCAAATGGCTGACAAAAGGCCAGATTTAAGTAGCCTTGATGTTAGGAAGTATAATTTAGACTAAGGATTATTACCATTTTTATTTATTTGACCTCAGCAGTTGACAGCATGACATTATCTTTATAAGTATTACAAGTTGTTTCTCCTTAAAGATTTGTTTAAAGAAGATTCTAGAATATAAGTAATATAATGAGTTTTTTTTTTTAGGTTTGGTGTCTCCCTTTTCAACCGAGGAGGTTGTTGGCTTGCCGCAAGGGAGAAGCCGCGCCGTGCCCTCGTATCGGAAGTCGGAGCCGACTTGTCGCTGCCGGCGGTCGCTCGTTCGACGGTCAGGAGCGCCGGTCAGGAGAGTGATCTCCTTCTGTGAAACAGTTATTTCACAGAAGGAGGCTGCGTAAAGGTCGAGGGAGGTTGAGGGAGGTCGAGACCACTCTCCCGACCCGCCGTCGCCGGAGGGTGGAAAACGCCTTCTTCCAGCCCCCATAAACTGATCCTGAGGGACGGCGGACTTGGGGACGTCCGCCGCCCACAAAGTTTTGAGGAATTAAGTTTGAAAAATAATTAGAATGGAGTAACAAACACACATACATAACACAATGACGCCTGTAGTCCCCGAAGGGTTGGGCAGAGGTGTACTACATTGTAGTCCCCGAAGGGTTTGGCATAGGTGTACTACATTTCGCCAGTTATTCAGGGTGGCAGGGACATCGACGCGCAAACGTCGTGAAAAGGTTACACCTGATACCATAAATAAAATTACGAAAGTCATTCATCTCGGATATGACCGGTTAAAAAAATTGTCATTTTGGAGTGCGCAATGTATTGCTAACAACGCGCCCAAACCGCTCCACGGATGGCGCGCGGACGCGTGCTACCTGCCGCGATACCGTACGCGGCTGTTTCGAGTTTTATTTACATTGCTGTTTTAAGTGAAACAAGTGAATTTACTATTTTATTATTTAAAATCTCATTGGGTTAGATAGAAATAATGATTTTATACAGTTTACAGTAAAAAAAATTGCAGAAAATAACGTAAAAATTAAGAAAAAGGCGACGAAAAATTTCAACACAGGGGCGTCCAGGATCATGTCCTGCATCCATGGTAAGCGGTTGCACGTCGATGTCCTGTCACCCTGTATTTAAGCCATGTAATAGGGGGCGAGGTTATTGCCATCAACCGGGCACAGATCCAGACTCCAGGGTGCTCAGAAGAAATTTCTGATGGAAAAACTTAAAAACACTTTGCCCGACCTGGGTATCGAACCCAGGACCTCATAGTCAGCAGTAGCGCCACTGCGACCACTAGACTGACGAGGCACTGCTTTCAAAATAATAAGAATCATTTGTCTCAGACAATGTGAATGTATAGAACTTAAAATTAAAATACAATTCCAAGGATAATAAAATTGATGACGCGATTCAAAGTAAGGAATCTCAAAGCACACGTCTTCGGTAAACCGCAGCTTTACTGCACTGTGTATAATTCAATGGAACAAAACAATATAATGCATCAATGGAAAATAAGATTCTATATAATGGTAATTTCCCCAGTCTTAGTAACTGGGTTGTGGAGGTCAGATTTGCAGTCGCTCGATGTAAAATACTGGTATTCAGCTGCATCCGGTTGGACTGGAACCCGATCCCAACATAGTTGGGAGGAAGGCTAGACAGATGGTGATAATGGTAATTTCTCAGTACAGCAGCCCGGAGTCTGGATTTGTGCCCGGTTGATGGCAACACGCTCGCCCCCTATTACATGGGACTCAAACATGGCGGAATGGGGGTATACTACAGGTACACCTCTGCCCATCCCTTCGGGGAAACAAGGCGTGATGTTATGTTATGTTATCATCATCTGCCTATCCTTTGCCCAACTATGTTGGGGTCGGCTTCCAGTCTAACCGGATGCAGCTGTATACCAGTATTCTACATGGAGCGACTGCCTATCTGACCTCCAACCCAGTTACTGGGTAATACGATACCCCTTGGTAAGACTGGTTGTCAGACTTTCGGTTATGTTATGTATAAATGGTAAACCATCTAGGACCACAATAATTATGTACTAAGGAAAACCAATGTCAAGGTACGAACATCGCGTGCCTCCATGATACCTACGCATAAAATAATAGGAGAAGAATGTAATTACATACAATAGTATCAAGTGTAGTATATATTTAGATTTAATGTTGCAGGTCTTACGACTTGCACTGCGAGGTATAATTAACTATCACATAAACTAAAGTCTGAAGTGTATTTCTGCAAATCTTAAGGATGCTATTTTTGAACTAAAATCTGTGAGTTTAGCTTATAAATAACTTCACTTTTTGTAAAGATTGGCCCAGTGGGAACCACCGCAACTTATGAGTTGTGTAAGTCGTGGGTGCACTTTACATAATCAGCCTATAATGTTCCCACTGCTGGGACACAGGCGTCCTCTCTGTGAGAGGGAGTGGGCCGTAATCCACCACGCGGGCCCAGTGCGGGTTGGCAGATGTCACATGTCTTGCAATTTTCTGGTTCTAGGACATGCCGGTTTCCTCACGATGTTTTCCTTCACCGTTTAGAGAGCAGTGGTGAGTGGTGGTGGAGAGGTGCACGATACTTTGTGTTAATTATTTTATCACCACTGCTCTGAAAACGGTGAAGGAAAACATCGTGAGGAAACGAAGGAAATGTCCTAGAAAAATGAAAACCAATGAAATGCGTAGGTACCCATCTGCCATAGGTACACATCTGCCATAGGTACACATCTGCCATAAGTACATATCTGCCACAGGTACACATATCTGCCACAGGTACACATCTGCCACAGGTACACCTCTGCCACAGGTACACATCTGCCACAGGTACACATCTGCCATACCTTTCGAGGAACACAGGCGTGATGTTACGTTATGTTATGAAAACATCATCTGCCTGCCTTTTCGCAGCTATGTTGGGTCGGCTTCCAGTCTAACCGGATGCGGCTGAATACCAGTATTTTACATGGAGCGACTGCCTATCTGACCTACACAACCCAATTACTGGGTAATACGATACCCCTTGGTAAAACTGGTTGTCAGACTTTCGGATTTCTGACGACCTGTAACGACTGTCAAAGATCCACGAATGACAGCCGGGACCTACCGTTTACCGTGCTTTCCGAGGCACGGAGGGGTCTCGGTATGTGAAGATGGTCACCCATACACAGACCAACCGTCGTAGCTATGAATTAAACTGATTTTTTTAAATTAGTAAACTAACGTTTTTACTCTCTGTTTAATTATTGTATGTTAATGGATCATTAACTTTAACCGACGTGTGTGAGTGCGGGGGCTAAGGATACAATAGTAATTGATCATAATTGTAGCTGTTACGTAGATTTATAACTATTCTCGAGGATGGAAAAATACTAGCAAGCGTGTAAGAAGAGCAGTTTATCTGTAATTAGAGGCGATTGAGAAGTACATATGTTGAACTGTTGCAGTGAACACGTTGCCTTGCTTTTTATTAAATCTATACACAGGGTGACAGGGACATCGACGCGCAACCGCTTACCATGGATTCCGTACATGATTCTGGACCCCCTTTTTTTTTTTTTTTTTTTTTTTTTTTTTTTTTTTTTTTTTTTTTGGGATGGGAAATCATCAAATGACTCCTCCCGCTCTGGGTGGAGCGGAAGGGAGTGTCAGACTCTTACTGACTAAAACCCACCCATGTTCCTTTCTTCGCCCTTTATGTTCCGGGGCAGCGGTAACCCTTTCGGACAATCCCGCTGCCCCGGCAGGCTTCGGCCCTGAGGGGCCCCTCGTTATGCTGACATCTCTTTGAGGCGCGCGTGGAACACTTACGCGCCGTCCGGCACGGGCCTGGTCCTGATCGGGCGGTGAGCTACCCATTGCTCTCCGCCCGCAGGCCCGCGCCTACGGTGGCCGGTAGTCGTCTCTCGACTCCCGACGCCCGGGGCGTCTCCCGCGGCGGCTTGGACGGGAGGCTCTCTCCCTCATCCGTCCCGCCACCTCCTTCGCTAGCATGACTGCTTCGCAGAAGGAGGCGACTGCCTCCCACTCCCTCTCGCTCCGGACCATGGCTTGCACCAGGTCCGGGCGCGAGAGGCCGCCGCCGCTGCCGATCGCCTCCACGAGGACACGGCGGTGCTCCGCCCAAGCGGGGCAGACCTCCACCGTGTGCTCCACCGTGTCCTCATTCTGGACCCCCTGCGTCGAAATTTTTCGTCAGTTTTTTTCTTAATTTTTACGTTTATTTCTGATTTTTTTACTGTAAACTGTATAAAATAATTATTTCTATCTAACCCAATGAGATTTTTAAACAAAAAATAGTAAATTTACTTGTTTCACTTAAAACAGCAATGTAAATAAAACTCGAAAGGGCAGCGCGCGGTATCGCGGTAGGTAGCGCATGCGCGCGCGCCGTCCGTGGAGCGTTTTGATAGCGTTGTTTGCAATACATTGCGCACTCAAAAATGACGATTTTTTTAACCGGTCATTTCCGAGATGAATGACTTTCGTAATTTTATTTATGGTATCAGGTGTAACCTTTTCACGACGTTTGCGCGTCGATGTCCCTGCCACCTGTATACAGTGGCCTCCAAAATTAGTTATTTTTAAACTAAAATTTAAAATCATAATGTGGCATTACAGCGAGTCCGCGTATCACTAGTCAGTTTACTTCAGCCGTCAGTCCGCGTATCACTAGTCAGTTTCCCTCAGTCGTCAGTCCGCGTGTCACTGGTCAGTTTCCATCAGTCGTCAGTCCGCGTATCACTGGTCAGTTTCCCTCAGTAACCAGTCCGCGTATCACTGATCAGTTTCCCTCAGACGTCAGTCCGCGTATCACTGGTCAGAATAAAGTAGCTGTGCCCCCGACTTCGTTCGCGTTTACTGGCGCCGATTCCCTTGTTCACAAACTAAACTAAATTTAAGTTCAGTGCATCTTTTTCTTTCTATTTCATTAACAAAAGGACAGAAGATAAACATTAGTTTAGTCCTGTCAAATTAAGATACTTACTCCATAGACCGTTTAGACGGGATGAAAAACATGACCACTAAAAATACGTCAATTTACGACAGGCGCTGACTAACTTGATAGGACTAAACTAATATTTATCTTATGTCCTTTTCTTAATGAAAGAAAAAGATGCACTGAAATTTAGTGTAGTTAGTGAACAAGGGAATCGGCGCAACTGCCGAGTTAAGCATGATCATTTGCGTCGCTTTTCCCCAACTATGTTGGTGTCGGCTTCTAGTCTTAGCAGTTGCAGCTGAATACCAACATTCTACATGGAGCGACTGCCTATCTGACCTCCACAACCCAGTTACTGGGTAACACGATACCCCTTGTTGTAAGATTCTATAACATCTTGAAGGACTTCTACTATTAGGTTCTTCGTTTTACGTCATCTCCTCTTATTTGTATTATCCTTTGAATCCGGCTCCACTTTTTATGGATAGTTTTTACTTTAACATTATAATGATCGGTGGGATTCCCCTCTGCTGCGTCACTGGGTAAGAATCCATACCAGCTGAAATTTGTATTTGTATCTCTTATTACTAACACTAGTTATTAAATTATTTTCTATGGACCCAGGACTGAAATAAAGAATATGAATTTGAATTTGAATGACGTAAATAAGGTTGAACACGTCAGCAAAGTTCTGCCCTTTAACCTGTTAATTACCAAAATCACTAACACTGAATAGTATAGTCATCCTATAGTGTTCCCACTGCTGGGGCATAGGCCTCCTCTCTATGAGAGGGGATATCAATCGTTCTCAATCGTTCATTAGTATTGAATTTCTGATTTTGATCATCTACTTTTGCTGCTGTACTACCACAGCACGGGTTGGTAGATATCACGTGTCTTCGAATGTTTGGTTGTAGGTCATTCGGTTTCCTCTCTATGGTTTCCCTTTTCGTTTTGAGGGCAGTATTACTGGCAGAAACTAGAAAAGAAATTCCCCTTTATAGTTTCATTTGGCAATGTTACAGACACCCTTCTAAATTACTGTATCGGGATAACCTTTTGGAACCTGCTGTTGGCTGTCAACAAGGTGACCCCCTCGGGCCAGTGATTTTTAGTTTAGCCATTCTCCAATTCAATTAATCGACAGCTAAATTCCAAATTTAACGTTTGGTATCGCGACGATGGTACGTAGTAAAAACTGTATTAGCTGACCATCAATTCTTAAAAAATTAACTTCATTCTATTGGCCTTGATCTCAATCTTTCAAAATGTGAACTATACTTAGCGGACAGTACTGACAGACACCTGACACGTCCCAAATTTAACGCAATAGCTCCAGATATCAAAATTATTGAAAAAAGCTCTCTTCGTCTCCTTGAGTCTCCAATCTTTGAGAATTCCCGTTTCTATTGAGGAAAAAATCCAAAATTTACGGAAAGACAGACGTTTCGGAAAGATTGTTCCAAATTAATATGCTTTTGGCCATTTACCTAGATCCGCTGCTGCTATTTTGGCCCTAAATTAACTTATTTTCTTCGCGCTTCCCATTTATGGAAGCACTCACCTTTTAGATGCATTAACTTCGATTTTAAATGTGGCCATGGACGACCGAGCTTGGGCACAAGCTACTCTTCCCATTCGTATGGGGGGCCTCGGCATCCGCCAAAATTTCTAGTATTAGTATACCGGCTTTCATATCCTTGACACTGATAAATTAATCAGGAAAATCCTAGCCCCCTCACTGATTAATTCCGATGTGCCGTGCTTCTCCGAGGCTATAGATGCCTGGAGACTCACTTGCCCTAATACAGATCCACCCGACAATCCATCTTCCCAGAGACGGTGGGATGAGCTGCTCTGCAGTAGTACAGAACAATTTAATTGACTCGTCTGCTACTAATGCGGAGCGTGCGCGCCTGCTGACTGTGGGTAAGTGGGAGTCGGGTCTTTGGCTTCATGCACTACCTGTGTCAAACATAGGCACTTTGTTCGACGACAGGACTTTCCGCCTCGCTGCATCCCCACGATTAGGAGCAGGAGCTCACACACACACAGCGATGAGGAGAACAGCATCCTTGCTGTACTCCTCATCGCTGTCACTGTGGCGTAGATGTCAACAGCCTCGGACACCACGACCTGTATTGCAGCCGAAGTGCGGGTCGCTTAAAGCGGCACGCGAACACTAATGACATGTTCCGACGAGCTCTTGTCACCGTCGGCGTTCCAGCTGTATTAGAACCCATTGGCTTGGCACGCGACGATGGAAAGAGGCCCGATGGAATGACCATAATGCCTTGTTTCTTATTAGTTTTAGTTAGTATAGGGTAGTATTAAATAATTTACACAAAGTAAAGTGACTGCATGTGTTCGAACCTGCACCTACAAGCTCATAAGTAGAAGACTGATTTAAAATTATTAATTTATAGCTCTCACTCTTTTTAAAACTAAATTGAAAGTCTTCTTGTTGGAAAAATGTTTATACTCGGTGTCAGAATTTATGACAATTGATAAAGGTCACTTATAATAATTTTTTTTTTCAAATTCAAATAATTTATTTCAGAAATAATATCCATATAGTGTTAGTAATAGTATAACTTAGCCTAAATGTTAGTATTAAATTAAATTTACAATAATTAACAACTAGTGTACCATTGAGCTGTTCGTTCTGTGGTACACCAGTCTATTTGGGTAAGTGTGTCTGAACACTTACCCACCTACGTATGAGGGGAGAGTCCCACCGATCCATGAACACATTCAGGATGCTATTGGAGGAGTAGCGCAAGCGCGCCATCATGGAAGCGCATCGCTTTCGCATGATCGCGGCAAACCCGTCGACACATGCTTCCGCGAACATCCCAGACGCGCTACATCGCCACGGCAACCCCAGAAGCACCCTAAATGCATTATTGTACTGCACGCGCAGGTCGCTGTATGCCCGTTGGGTAAACTTAGTCCACAGGCTGCACGTGTAAAACGACTGGCAGAAGGACTTAAAAAGCGTAACTTTTACTGATTCAGAACAGCGTGCAAACCTGCGGGCCAGCATGTTGCAACGGACAGCCAGCGACCTACGCTCCCTATCTATGTCAACATTGTCTTTTAAGTCATCAGTGACCCAGTGACCCAAATACTTAAACCTCGAAACCCGACCTAAGAGAGACCCAGAGAGTGAGAGTTCAGGCAGCTGTTTGTAGGTTAAAGTACCCGATTTAAAAACCAACCATTCACTCTTATCGGTATTGTATTTGAGCCCATGAGCCACTGCATAACTTTCACAAATTTTAAGAAGCTCTCTCATTGCACTGATAGATGGGCTCAGCAGCACCATATCATCAGCGTAGCTGACGTTATTCACGCAAACACCGTCTACGTGACAACCGATCTTAGTGCTACTGAGCCTACCCATCAGTTTGTTTATGTAAAGGTTAAAAAGACGGGGCGAGCTCAACCCACCCTGCCTCACCCCACAATCCAACCCATACACATCAGAGTATGAGCCTGCCCACTTAACTGTATTCTTTTGACTACTGTACCAATGTCTAAACAGTGATATCACATCAGCCGGGACAGTAGTGTCGTGAGTGAGCTTATGCCAGAGCAGGTCATAATTGACCAGGTCGAAAGCCTTCGATAAATCCAGGAAACATGCCATTACAGGAGTCTTCCTGTCTGTGTAGTATTGGACAGTCTGCTTAAGGCATAAAATTGCACTATCTGTTGATAAGTTCGGTCTAAAACCAAACTGAGCATCATCGAGAACAATATGCTTAGCTAGAATTTTATCAAGCAGACTATCCAACACCTTAGCACAGACAGTGGCAAGCGATATCGGCCTATAGTTGGAGATATCGGAGGCATCACCAGTCTTATTCTTTATTACTGGCACAACGATCGTATTACTAAGTTCTACCGGTAAGTAACTATGACTTAAACATAAGTTAAAAAACAAAGAAAGCACTCGCGGTAAGTGTACCCCAGCGTATTTAAGATGTTCGACGCTGAGGCCGTCGTGACCAGGGGACTTTCCCCTCACCATGTTCTGTATAATTCTCGCGACTTCTTTAGCGGAGAACCTGACAGGAGGAGCCCCGGCCACGGCCGCCCCGACGCCACTATTTGACGGTTCGCTATAGCCGCACAACCGCGAGTTTACATTAAAATGTTTTTGAAAAGCATTTGCTATATCCGTGGGGTCGCTCACGCCCGCGACGCTCACCGGTACCCCCGACCTGTGTTTTAATTTATTCGTTAATATAATATAATATAATAGCAGTTCGTTAATATATATAATAGCAGTGAACAAGTTATTTTGTTAGATTAGATTATTTTTTGTTTTGAAACTGTGCTCATCACTAAGACATTGATGAAGTTTTGTACTCCTAAAATTTTTGACACTATTTTGACATTATACCTGCAATTAATTTGACATTATACAACGTGTAACGTTAAATGCGCAAAACCTCAGACACCCCAACTGATTTTTAATTCAATTGACCTATATCAGAGAGAGAAAAAATCATTTAAAAAAATGTAAAGGTTTTATGTGCTGTTTTAGTTTTACTGGCAATTCTGATCGTTTCTTGCGTCTGCTCTATCGACGGAGGAGTCGTCACCGGGCCGCTGCGCCGCCGCACTGACTGAGAAAACTTAAATTGGTCGACAACAATTTGTGTTTTTTTACCTATTTTGGCAGGTTTGTGATGACTTGACCTATTAATAAATAGATACGGCAACGTTTTTAATGAAGATTTTTTGAAAAATGTGATCTTTATTAAAAAGTGGTTCAATTGATTCTGCTCGTTATTCTGATCAAACTATTTTCAGGTTTTGCGTATTTAACGTTACACGTTGTATATTGGGTGACATATTTTATACGAATTGACTCTTGAACTAGACATTTCACATCAACTCTAATTAGGCTTTATGATGTATTGTTCGTTTTATATGTATTATTTCTGCATGTGATAATTTTATTTAACATTTAATTTGGTATTGTTTCTGCATATGTTAATTTTATTTAATATTTAATATGTAATGTTCAACACAATGTAAATTGTTTATGAATAAATAAATGCAATGAAATGACGTTTCCACTGGGCCACCACTGCTCTCGAAACTGAATATTTAGAAGAAAACTACAAAGTTAGTTTTTTTTACAAAAATCACTATGGCAACTACGTCTCCCGTAAGGAAAACAAACGATTTGAAGTTTACCCAAAAAAATTAAAACCAATGACTTTAACCTCCAAAAACTGATATACAAAAAAATTCAAGATTTGTCTTTATCGTAAATTAACAAAAATTCTAAAAACAAACAACAGCGAAGTGCAAAAATCCGGTTTTAAAATTGAATATCGTTTTGACGTCACTTCTAAGGTCATTGGCTTTCCATTCGCACGAATTTACTCGCACGAACCATGCGAATCGTCACTTTTAATTAATATAATGTTTCTATAGGCGACTGGCACGAAGTTTATTTGTGGGCGAATCGACCCCTCCAAAAATATGTATTAGGCAATTGGCACATTTTGAATCTTATGCAAACAATTATAGAAAAAATGACAGTAGCGTACAGAATTGATGAGAGTCAAACATTATAAAACGTGCACTTTTTTCTTAACTGTGTGAGTAAATTCGTGGAAAATGACGAATAAACCATTTTGATTTATAAATAGAAACTAAAATATTAGAATTTCAACAAGCAGTGGTGGCGACCACACTTTATATTTTTACTTTGCATAGTGCTGTCTCATTGTTTTAACGGTATGCAAAATCAATTTACAGTTAAATTACGTTCTTCCATAAGTTTTAAATTTATATTATTGTTTGTTCTTACATGAGGCAAGCCTCTTCTCATACAGAGAAGGAACGAGCCTTGATCATCCATCACGCTTATTCACTTCTTCTTTTCGAGTCGATGGTAAATACAGAATAATAACTTAATTAAACAACAAGTTTTTTTAACGCTTTACAAAGTGCAAGGCCACGCACCGTGAAGGCTTTTGTCTTAAGAGATGACTCATTCTTATTATTATTTTGGTCTAAACTAATTATAAATACAGGTAATTGTTCTTAAAACAACTCAAATAAGAAAAAAGAACTCAACTTACACTTAGTAACTCATACACAATGCACACTCACACTATTACACACACACACACACACACACACACAAAAATTCGCTCGCATACATCACACAAGTGCGCTCCTATTTTTGTATATTTTTTTAGTATTTTTGTATTCTCCTATCATGATAAAAGGAAGAGCGCAGTTCACCTAACACAAGCAACTTCTTGTGGTGATGTGATCTCCAACTCATGTGTGTTTTCATTGTATGTAATTGCAATAAACATTTTCTTTTTGTTTTGTTTGAAAGAGGTACCTAATCTATGGAAGTTCTGATCCAATTGCATTTTTGTTTTTACTGTTAGAAAGCTCCACTATTACTGAGTGCTATAGGATATGTTGTATGGTATATTTAACTTCCACGCGGACGCAGTCGCCGGCAGAAACTAGTCCTGAAGAAGTCTTCAAATCTCGAGTGAAGATAGTAAATCTAAAGAAATATACACAAAATAACCAAAATTCATTATATTTTCAATGTCAAAAAGTAGCATTAGTAATAGGAAGCTATTAACTATGTCGAACCGCTGACACTTTCCAGACATTGAAGATTAGTACTAGGTACTACGATTTGAATGTTGTCAATAAATCAATCAGTAGCCGTGATGGCCCAGTGGTTTCGGCCCGACTTACGAGTAGGCCGTGGGTTCGAACCCAAGCAGGCGCTTTACACAATTATCATCTTAGGAAGATGATAATTGTGTAACCTTTCCCAAGTAAGTGTGTGTGGTGGCTTCCAGTTTAACCGGATGCAGCTGAATTGTACATGGAGCGACTGCAAATCTGACCTCCACTAATCAGTTACTGGGTATCACGATACCCCTTGATGATAAGACTGATTATCAGACTTTCGGGCATATAACAGCCGAGTTCAACGGTTTACGGGTCTCGAGATATGAAATGGATGCTCATCGCTCACCTATCCTTGGACCGGCAAAAGCCACAAGTATCAACAATAGTAACAGCCTATTATAAAATCAATTAAAAAAAACACTCACAACATTCCAATACGTAAAATAAGCAGGGCTAAACTTCGCAAGAGCAAACAGTTCCGGATCCGTCACTTTTCCATTGATAAACAAATCACTCGCATAAAGTGTATTATATAAAATAGAACAAAAGAATATAGCACAAAATAAAACATGGAAAAATATCCTGAAATATAAACGAGTATATGATTTATTTTCCAAAACTTCTGTCACTTTTATTGTCATTTTCATTATTTTGTTGGATTATTTTCTTTATTTTAGTGTATTTTAAAAACAACTTTGTTGTAATTACTATTTTAAATTGATACGTCTTTTCAGACAGAGGTCACTGCACATAATGTAACTTATAGTTGAAATTAGTTTTTTCGGGTATGTATGTATGTACAATTAAATGTAATTATGAATTCTGGTTCTCATTATATAATTGTTGTACTAGCATTGTTACTTAGTTTTATTTATTAAGTTAGCTTCCATCGTTAGGATCGTCACCCATTAAACGATGTTATTGATGTGACAAGAATCGATAGTTACAATTAAGTTAGTACAATTTTCATACAAAACACTTTAGTAAGAAGGTTAGTGTGGATTAGGTACCTTTTAAATATAAGTTTTTTTTTTAAAGTCTCATCGTCACTTTCAACGCTTATGTTAGCGGTTATGATTGGTTGATCATAGTTTCATTATTGTTTTATGAATGTTATTGAATTTTTGAAATGAGAAATATATTTATATTCCTATTTTTTTTTTAAGTTGACATTAAACTACCTATTTATTTTGGTTGTAATTTTTAAATGATTTCTATTTCTAATCTTAAATTGAAAATGTTATTGTAGGTAATTTATGTGTAACTTTTATTTATCCCGAAACAACCGTGTCCGGTGAGGACCTGCGTCAGGCGGAAGGTGAGGGCGCCGTGGCGCCTCTCCATCCACTCCTCAAAGAGGGGACTTATCGCCGCAATTGTGGCGTGCCCAGGTAAAAGCCAGCCCTTGGGTCACGTGAAGTATCAACCAGTCGTTTCGAAATTTCCTTAAAAAGACCACGAGCACTCGGACCCCATGGCCGAGGGTTTCAATCCCAAACGGCTCGGAAATATAATTACAATAGGGCTATATATTTACGCCGCTTGAGGTTTTCCGCAGCCGCAGCAGCAGCACCAGCGCAGCACGCCGACCCTGGAAGATGGGATGGCGCAAGAGTATCAACACAAGTTACATCCCACACTAAAGGCCAACCCACCATCCATGGAAATAAAGACATGCCGTCCGGTCATGCCATCGTCGCGTGCCAAAGTGCGCGTGCAGTATTAGAACCCAATGGGGTTCTAACTGCTGGAACGCCGACGGTGACAAGAGCTCGTCGAATGATGATGATGTTGAATGAGCTCTGATTGAGTTGTGTTGTTAATTTTTAAATCTGTTACTTGTATTATGAATGTTATTTTTTTATCATAATGAACGATTTCAAACAGAGTGTAAATTGTTTGTGAATAAATAAATGAAATGAAATATCAACAATCAAAACTAGAATAACTGGTCATGCGATGTAGCCACCTTATTGGCTAGCCTTGCTTCAGATCGAAATGCAAGGCTGAACTAGTCAACATGCCTTTTTCTTGAAAAAAATCTTAATGAAATCGACGGTCCCGGTCGTCATCTATACTAATAATAAAGCTGAAGAGTTTGTTTGTTTGAACGCGCTCATCTCTGGAACTACCAGTCGGATTTGAAAAAATATTTTTTCTATTTGATAGCCCAGTTCTTGAGGCTATTTTACAAAAAGAGAAAGAGGGAGCTCGTGGCTAAATAATAACATCAGCCGGGTCGATCAAAGGTTAAAAGCTGCGCTTGCTGCGGTCAATTTGTGGATGGGTCCATTACATAGGAATACCCCTAATGCCTCGGAAAGCACGTTAAGCTGTTGGACCCGGCTGTCATTCGTAGATCTTTGACAGTCGTTACAGGTAGTCAAAAGCCCAAAAGTCTGACAAGCAGTCTTACAAAGGTGGATCGTAGTATCCAGTAACTGGGTTGTGGAGGTCAGATAGGCAGTCGCTCCATGTAAAATACTGGTAATCAGCTGCATCTACTGGTTAGAGTGGAAGCCGATGCCAACGTAGTTGCAAAAAGGCTAGGTAGATTGATTTAGAGTAGGGTGGATGCCGACCCCAACATAAATTTGTAAATGCATAGATTCTGCATAAAGCAAGGCCAATAAGATAAAGATTTTTAACTCAATGATGACGATGATTTATATTAGTAATATTCTGGTATTTTATCATTGAAATAATCAGTAATGAAACTCAACACGGAAGGTCATGTTTTGCATCTACAACACCGATGCAAAACCACGTAGTTGTGAAATAAACAACTTTTCTCACGTACTGGGACCAATATCGCATACTTTGCAGAGAATCACTCCTCAGGTTTTTGAAGAGCCTACTATACAATTATGTACAGTAAATCTCTGAAGGCCAATTCTTGTACTACAAAAAAAATAAGAATTTAAATGCAAGTCTGACCGTTCATCCTGATGGAGACCATAATCTCATCTCAGCGACTATCAATGTCTTGTCATGTCAATTTTTTTTTTTTTTTATTTCAGTAATTTCGATTTTTTTTTATTTTGACAATTTGTGACAGCGAATGTTCTTATAACTACGGCAATTGCCCCTTTGCGGGGTAATTGCTTTTAACAGTAGCAATGTCTTTCATTCTGACAGTTCAACAACATTCATTGAGAAACTCAGATTAGTGACACTACTGAGAATGTTACTCAAATTGACTTAGGTATTATGTTAAGAGCACTCAAACTCAAAACATTTATTTCAATTAAACCATTTACAGACACTTATGAATTAATGTCAAGGAGTTGATCAGTTAGAAATATGGAGCTAGTCGTCCATTCCAAAGCGTAATAGGTACCTATGGAGAAGAACGGGCAAGAATAACAAAGGACACTCTTTTAAATGAAAAAGAATTGCTGCGATTTTTTAGCAGCATATTGTTATTTTTGACCATGTTATAGTCCCCTAACTAGGTACATATGTAGTCACTAACAGAAACATTATAAATATGTATAAGTATTGAACTTGACCAAAGTCCTTGATGTTTGTAGTTCTCCCGCGGCGAGGTTGCTACTTCTTATTAGATACCTATTTAACATACAAAAAAGAATATTGACCAAAAAATATTGTACCTACGGTATTTATATGTATAACATACGAATGTGTATTTCCCATGGGGTAAAACCTCGTTAAGAGAACACCATCATCTTCATCGTCATGATCTGACAAACCTTTTCCCAAATATGTTGGGGTCGACTTGTATTTTACATGGAGCGACTGCCTGACTGCCTGCCCTGCTGACTGGGTAATACATGCTTTGACGGGGTCCGCTAGGGCCGATGCCTGCCAGGGCCGCGGGTTGTTCGAAAGAGATACCGTGGTCCCTGGCATAGGCAACTGAAGGAACACGGGTGGGTTTTAGTCAGTAAAAGTCTGACAAGACCTCCTGCTCCGACCCAGGAAAAAAAAATACATGCTTTCTGAGGAACGAAGTTGTCTCGATATGTAATGGATGGTTACCCATCCGCGAACCTGCCTCGGTAAGCGTAGCTTAACTATCGATTGACCTATACGGCTGCTATTATTTAGCCATGAGCCCCTCGATGGGTTGAACTTCCCATGGGGTAAAACCTCATGAACAGAACATACCTAACAATTAAGACTGTCGTTGGTTCCACATAAGTTCCGGTTAATTTATCAAGTACCTAGTTTCACAAAAGTTAATTATTTTAATATGTAAATATATCGGGAACCGGAACTTCATGCAATTTCAGTTCCGTATTTTAATGTATCTGCTGTAGTGCCGTACTATGGGACGATACTCAGTTAACCATGAACATGATTTAAAATTAGAATCTGAAAATAAAACCAAAACAATGTGGCAAATAATTAAAGAGCGCACAAATAGACAAAACAAAAAAACAACAGGTAATATGCAACTGCGCGTGAATAATAATCTTATAGATAATGCGAAATTGATAGCAAACGCTTTCAATGACTATTTCATATCAGTTGGCAAATCGGATAGTACAATCGGAGATAGTGCTGTAACTGGCCGCCCGGGGCCCTCACAAAGCGAAAACTCTGTTTACATTAGCCCAGTGGACCCAAACGAAATAAAATTTATAATTAAAAAACTAAAAAATAAACGTAGCTATGGACACGACGAGCTACCGCCAACACTAATAAAATTATGCGCTGAGGAATTAGTAATGCCACTGACTCTACTAATAAATCAGTCCCTTGACGAAGGCTGTGTTCCCGACCTGCTTAAAGTAGCAGTAATAAAACCGATCCATAAAAAGGGAGATCAGACCGACACAAATAACTTTCGGCCTATAGCCGCATTACCTACATTCGCGAAAATTTTTGAGACCGCAATGTCAAAGCGACTTTACTCATTTTGTGAAAAGTACAAAATCTTCAACGATAGTCAAAATGGTTTTAGGAAAAATAAATCTACTAAGCTGGCAATATTCAAATATATACAAGAAGCACTAAATATCATAAATAATAAAAAACATGCAGTAGGGATTTTGCTAGACATGAGCAAAGCCTACGATAGAGTGTCTTATAAGATCCTTCTAAATAAATTGTATGAAATAGGTGTCAGAGGCACAGCCTACAAATGGTTTTGCTCTTACTTAGAAAATCGGGAACAATATGTAGAAGTAGATTATAAAGATGCACAGACTGGCCTGATAACGCGTGTTAAATCTGATAGAGCAAAAGTAACCATGTCAATTCCTCAAGGTAGTGTTTTGGGGTGCCTTTTGTTCCTAATATATATAAATAACCTCCCTAAAGAAATAAATTCATACAGTGTCCTATTTGCTGACGACATTTCAATCATTTTTCCTTACGATAATAACGGGACCCTTAACGAAATCTTAAATGACATTCTTACTAACATAGTGGCATGGTTGAAAGACCATAATTTAGAAATAAATTTCTCGAAGACGAAGTTGATGCAATATGGACCATATCAGAAAGAAAAGGTAGATATAGACTTCTCATATAATAATATAAAATTACAATGTGTAAACGATTTTACACTGCTAGGCCTGACTGTCGATACAAATATAAACTGGAAAGCTCATATACAAACCCTATCAAATAAATTGGCTAGCTTTATATATGCCTTAAGAGAACTAAAAAAAGCAACCGACTTCAAAACAGCTCTTTCAGCCTACTACGCATACGCATATTCGTGGCTAAACTATGGAATTATAATGTGGGGAAATAGTGTAGATATAGAGCGACTATTCATTTTACAAAAAAAATGCGTTCGAATCATAGTAAATATAGAAAGTACGGAAAGTTGCAAACAATACTTTATAGAACATAAAATACTTACGCTATCAGGTATTTATATCCTAGAAGCTAGTAAATTTGTGAGAAAATACCCATCGCTTTTTCCGCTAGCAAAACAGCAACGCCCACAGCAACGCAGTCTTAGAAACCGATATCTAAACGAATTAGCGGTACCAACCTCAAAACTAGCTATGTTTCATTCTGGGCCTCTGGCCATGTGCGTTAAAATTTATAATAAACTCCCGAATTCAATTAAGGATACAGAGTATGACAACAAATTTAAAAATGACCTACAAAACCACTTAAACTTAAAATCACATTATAGCCTAAAAGAATTTTTAACCGAGAAATAAATAAATTAATATCGACTTGAACACATTACACATAAATAACTAGGTACTCTATAAAACACCAGTCCGCTACTACCTCATTCCTGTATTTTTTAGTGATTACTTTCTATTCTATTTTATCTGAAAATGTGACATAAATCTATTGACATTAAATTAACTGAGATAATAATGACATTTCGGCTCATTGCAAATGACATAAATTGTAGTAAGTATGAGATTATAATGTGAAAATGATAATTTATTTATTTTATTTAGTTTATAAGAATGACATAATTTGTATTATAATAATTAATAATTTTAAACTAATCTATATTAACAAATTATATGAATAATGATAGCATGTTAAATTAATTAAAACCTATCGCCTATACATTGCTGTGCCCTAGCAGGGTTCATTGTTTGGAACTATCATAATGTAACAACCTGTAAACAACATGAAATGCAATAAATGAATGATTATGATTATGATTCAAGTTAAGATAATTATTATGTAGAAAATCTTTTTTAAATGTAGATTCATGACTGAGCATCATTCTCGTTAATTTCTACAGATAGATAAGCCAATAGATGAATGACTGCGTTGTTTCAAGAGCGTCGCTTCGTTGTTTTAATACAAGCTACTTTACTATGGTTCATTCAAAAAGTTTTTGATGAAAAAGTGTGTACTGTGTACCTGTGTATTTGTAGTGCTTAGGTAGTGCTTTGGTTTGATTATTTGAATACTTAAGCCCGAAATTAAATTAAAAAAAAAGGAAAACATGTTTGTTTTCATTTAAGATAAGAATCTTAAATCACCGCAAAGATGTATTTCTTTTGACAATTTTAGTCGATAATTTTTCAATAATTTGATTTTTTAATAATGTTATTTGAACAATAATTGTTGGAAATAGTGGTGAAATACAAGATTGAAAACCTTATAAATGTAGATAAATGGATAACTAATTCCCTTTAGTGAGTGATTGCGCAAGAACTTGAGCTGAACAGGGTTTGTTTACACTTTCATCAGATAATTTTAGAACAGAGTATAGTGCAATATAATTCCTGTTTCGAGTTGTGTATTTTTTCTTGTGGTTATCTTGTATTTTTGCTATTGCAGTGAAAAGACCGGTCTGAAAGTCTGAGGGCACCTTCTGTGAATTCAACTAAGTTTTATGTATTAAAGCAGCTGGATAATAAAACAAGCAAACGTACACGCCAGAAGGCCTACACTCTAAGCACTAAATCCGTAGCTTCGGCCGAAGTTACGGGCGATTCCTACTTCGTATCACCTACTGATGTAAGATTAGTTCGGGGCCCGACCTAAGAATGAACAACACCACGATTTGACAGTTGTCTCTACCCCCGATGTGTTTGCCCGTCCAAAAAAGAAGGTTTACTCTGAAGCTTCGAACTACTTTTGGACGGGCCCATATCTTCGTTGACGGGCTTAAAGAGCCTGTGTGTCCTTGTTAGCAACAAACTACATTATTTCAATGTTAAAATCCCTTTTAAAATTTCGTCCCGATTCACCCCTGCATCCCTATTCATCCCGTTTGTAGATGCCGTTTTCACATGTGAATTGCACCCGTGCGAAGCCGGGGCGGTTCGCTAGTAGGCTGAAAAATACCTTCATATGTCTTAAACCATACAAAATAAATACTGAGTACTTACAAAGTTCCAATTGGTGAGGTAACACGGTGTGAACAACCTGGCAGTGATGATTCGTTCGTCAGTCACATCTGTTCTCATAAACAACAGGAACCACAGATAACCACCATAACAAACAACTGAATGGAACAAACCACTAGCCACGATGTGGAACAACAACCTCAAATACAACCGAATGGAACGTCCCTTTTCAAATTCTTCATTCACTGTGATCCTCACTTCGGCCATTTTAATTTTGTTTTATTTTATTGGATTATTTATTTTTAAGGTGCAATTATTATTGGATCATTTCTTTTTGTTATTTATTTTTATTGTTTATTGTGTTGTTATTATTTACGAACGTGCAGACCGGCTGAGGTCACGCTATATTATGTGATCAACTAGTATGTGTAGCAGTGATTTTAGGATTCCTTAGTCGTTAGGACGAGTTATTGCATTGCTATTAACGAGTGCTATTAATGAGGTTTCATTAATGGTATAAATGATTAGGCTGATTATAAAGCAGGTTAAGAAAGGAAGAAAGAAAGAAAGAAAGGAAAAAAGAAAGAAAAAAAAAATCGTTTATTCCCATAACTATAGAGCAGTATTAGGTTAAGTTTACTAACATAGTTGTTAAGAAATATTGTTACTAACATTATTAAGTCCATTTTTACTTGTTAATCGAATATAAATAAATAAATAGTGTCTTCTGTATGTTTTCACGGTGAGATTTTTACAGAATGGACTGGCTGAATGCCGCACGAGTCGAGTTAAGCTACTCTTGCCGCGGTTGGTCCGTGGATGGGTGACCATCTTCACATACCAAGACCCCTCCGTGCCTCAGTTGGTCCCGGCTGTCATTCGTGGATCTTTGACAGCCGTTACGAGTCGTTAGTAGCCAGAAAGTCTGAAAACCAGTCTTACCAAGGGGTATCGTATTACCCAGTAACTGGGTTGTGGAGGTCAGATAGACAGTCGCTCCATGTAAAATACTGGTATTCAGCTGCATCCGGTTAGACTGGAAGGCGACCCCAACATAGTTGGGAAAAGGCCGGCTGGATGATGACCTAGGTAAAATCTACAGTAACGTGTACCATCCACGACCGCATCGTCGCTGAATTAAATTATGAAGCTAAACGCAAGACTATTGACCATCGAAAGTAATTGTGCGGAACCAATACGCTGAATCATGTAAACTTGCCTTTAAAACCTGCTTTTATTACCTGAGTCTCAATGACGTTGCGACGCACGCCATGTTGCTAACTAATACTGATTTTAACAAACTGGTTATTGATATAATTACACTTGATGAGGGTATGGAAGGTTAGATATGGATGGAAAATTTTTGATGTATATTGTTTATTGCTTGTGAATCTAGACCATACAGGCTGACAGGGATATCGACACGCTAACTGTTACTGTGTGTTCAACACATGATTCTAGACCCCCTAGCGTAACTGAGAAAAAAATATGCAGTTTCATAGAAAAGTGCAATATACTCGTACGCAGTCAACTCAATCAACAGCAATTTTTTTTTTAATAACCGACGACTGATTTCGGCCCAGGGGCCAGAGGGGGCAGGGGGGTAAGGGGGAGGTTTTTTTGTTTCTGTTTTATCATATTTAGATATCGATATCCGTCACGTCTGCGGAGTTTCGCTATGCTATGACAGAATGAATACGGAGAATGGTATTTTACTTGATCCAACTACAGCCACATCCACGGTCAGGCATGTAAACCTTTTTAACCTCAACATTGAGAAAAAGATTGTTTTTTAAATGATATTTCGACTCGATATTGTTTACCGTTTTTGTCTGGGTCTACTGCACATAAATATGCCACTAATTGGTCCTTTGTGATATAAATACGTAGCATATTAATATGTTGGTATGTTTCCTGAATATCATTAAGAAGCATTTTATTCAAAATAATCATTATCTCAGGCACTTTTAAATTGTCAATGAGTCAGTCAGCTAAAAGGGATGAAACTAATTGCCCATTCCAAAGCTTAGAAGGTAGCGTAGTGCCTATGGAGAAGAACGAGCAACTCCTTGGCCATATTTGAATAAAAAAAATATTTTTACAAAATGTTGGTATATGTATTTATATTTTGGAGGGCTTCTTGGCTAATTAATAACAGCCGCATGATCCATTCGATCAGGTTAAGCTACGCTTGCCGCTTGATCATCATTACATACCGAGAACCCTCTGTGCTTCGGAAAGCACGTAAAGTCGTTTGTCCCGGCTGTCATTCGTGGATATTCGACAGTCATTACGGGTCTGCCCGAAAGTCTGACATCCAGTCTTACCAAGGGGTATCGTATTCCCCAGTTACGTTAAGAACGCCTTCAACTCTGTTAACAGGGCCACTTTGTTGGCTGAAGTAAAAAAGGAGTTACCAGAAATGTATGGTTTTATGTGGCAATGCTACAGGCACCCATCAAAATTATTATATAAAGAGAACGTCTTGGAATCCGCAGTCGGATGCCAACAAGGCGATCCTCTCGGGCCAGTCATTTTTAGTTTGGCTATCCATCCCATAATACTACAACTAAAATCAAAATTCAATGTGTGGTATTTAGATGACGGAAAACTAGGAGGTGACGTAGTAATTTACATTTGTGACAATACTGACATACAATCGACTATACAGAAATTTAATTTAGTAGCCCCAGACATCAAAGTTTTGGAAAAAATTTCATTGCACCTCTTAGGTTCCCCAATTTTAGAAGACAGTTTATCACCATTCGTCGACGGAAAAATTAAAAACCCGTCTTCCCGAGACAGTGGGATGAGCCGCTCTGCAGGTTGGTACGGAATAAACTTATTAATACGTCCAGCCTGCCTGTGGCTGTGTGCTGTGCTGTGGCGCCTGCTGGCTGTGGGTGAATGGGAGTCGGGCCTCTGGCTTCAGGCGTTACCATCACCCAATATAGGCACTATGCTGGGTGACACCACATTCCGGCTCGCTACATGTTTGCGTCTGGGCGCTCCTTGCGGAGCTCCACATCGCTGTCAATGCGGTGAACCAGTCGACTGTCTCGGACACCATGGCCTATCCTGCAGCAAGAGCGCTGGACGGATGGCAAGGCACGCCAGCATTAACGACATCATCCGTCGGGCTCTTGTCTCCGCTGGGGTGCCAGCTGTTTTAGAACCCAATGACTTGGCACGCGACGATGGAAAGAGGCCCGATGGAATGACCATAATGCCTTGGAAGTTGGGTAGGCCTTTGGTGTGGGATGCAACCTGTGTCGACACCCTCGCGCCATCCCATCTTCCTAGCACGGTGGGCTGTGCTGGGCGGCTGCTGCAGAAGCAGAAAACCTCAAACGGCGCAAATATAACAACCTTATTGGGAGCTATATGTTCGAGCTGTTTGGGGTTGAAACACTAAGGCCTTGGGGGTCCGAGTTTTCATCGATTTTTTCGGGACATCGCCAAGCGATTGGTTGACTCTTCACGTGACCAGAAGGCTGGTCTATTTTTAGCCCAAAGAATCAGCATTGTAATGTACCAGAGTCGGCATCCAACGTAGTAATGCTAGCCATTTGGGCACTTATCCCATTGACAGTGATGCAGACGAATTTTTTGATGCCCAATGAGCTCCTGCCTTTTTCTATATTTTTTGTATTATATACTTGTATATAATTGTATACAGGGTGGCCGGAACATTGACGTCCAAAAATAAAATTTAGGTCCCTCGTATCGTGGGGTATCCGAATCACCCCCATGTATGTTCCGCGACTTTTCATAGTTTTCGAGTTACGATTTTTTTTCTGATTTTTTGAGAATGATCGACCTGACCAATCTAAAAAATGGCTTTGTCGAGATTTTTTTTTTGCAACTGAATCTTCGTGAGTAGTACTTTTATGCATAAAATAATCAGCTTCGTAACTGTGATGAAAGTTATGAAAAAGTTATATAATAATAATAATAGTTTATTGTCACAAAGAAACATAACATTAGTATACACACAGTAACATGATATTAACTACGCTGTAGAAGTCTGTATACAGATTTTATGAGCCCTGCCTCTTAAACTAGGATAACCTGTATCTTAAGAGACAGTGTACAGCTGTGAGGTTACCTAAAGTTGGTCTACGAGTACCTAATAAATAATAAAAATAATACTTACAAAGTTCCAATACAAAGTTCCAAGTAGCATATCCCGGTGGAAATTCTGTGTTAGTCAACGTCTCAGGAACCTTGACATCAGTCCTGTTAAGCATCTGGTATATGAAGTAGCAGCTAAACCACCACACTGACGGGTATGTGGCACTCGTCATGAAATGGAATATGATCCTCAAGTACAACCGAATTGCTGTTCTTTTGTCAAAGTCTTCATTCACTGTGTATTTCACTTCTGTCATTTTTATTTTGCTTTATTTTATTGGATTCTTTTATCTCTTTTGTTTTGAATTTATTTCTTTGTTTTATTGGATTCTTATTTAAAAGTTGTTTTTTTATTTTTTTTTTTACACAAGTTTATCACAGAATCGACAAAATTTTAAGAATGAGGCCTCCTTCTTATAGGATGATGGTTAAAATTATGCAGAAAGTATTCATTTGAAAGTTATTATTAATTTCTTTTTTTTTGACATTCGATTGAAAACCAGTGACGGTTCCGGTTTTTAGCTAACCAGTCCGAATGTAGTTTTTTTCTGACTCGAAATCAAAAGTCATTTATTCAAATTAGGCTGAGAATCAGCACTTTTCGAACGTCAAAATTACAAAAAACAGTCCCCCAAAAACGCCCGCCCTTCACCACTTCCTAGTGCTATCGCTGGGAAGAAGAACTGGCGCAACAAAGTCACCAGCAGCACAGCTGTCTGTTCAGTTAGAAAATTGATTGTATACAATACTAGGTACCTATGTTAAGTAATTAACATTAGAAGACACAGAACATAAAATTAAATTATTTGCCATATGTCAGCTAGCCACGTCAATATACCAACAAATTTGTTCCTTACAGCTGTGCTTACAGTCAGTATATTTGCTTAAATATTATTACAATATTACCAACCTATATCTTTCTCACTGCAGGGCATAGCACTCTTCTCATATGGAGAAGGTTGGCGTCTTGGCGATTTGAGATTTATACTAACCAGATGTTTTCCTTCACCGATATCATATCATAACTGTCCTAGATAAACTGAGAAAGTACATATGAATTGGAAAAGTCACAATGGCACTTTCCCGGATTTGAACCCTCAATCTCATGCATGAGAAACGAGGCTTTAACCACTGGGCCTTCACGACAATTATATTACTAAATAATAACATATTCCAAAAAACTCGCCTGTGATAGCTCGTGGTGCCAGGTTTTTGTGCTTGATCTCCGTAACCAGAAGGTTTCCAGGGATGGTCCAGGAGAAAAAAAATATTACAAACGGGTAGTGTAAGTGACTCTCGGCTTTGGTAAGCATCTCTTTACACCCGTTGTGAATCTAAAAGTACGTTCGTTGATTAATGTGTCCTTTTTTCACGCAACAACAGTACAACCACAGAACAGATGGTACAACGGATTGCTTATCTCAATTTTCTACAAAGATGTAGTTTATTGGCTGGAGAGTGATATAAGGCTTTATACTTTTTATCCCTAAAAAAACCGACCAAGTGCGTGTCAGACCACGCACAGTGAAGGGTTCCGTAGTTGGGCTTAATTTATCCCAAGAACAAACTTAACTTTGTAGTTGAAAACATTGTCCCCCGTACGATACATACGTCACGGTCAATTCTCCAACTGCACATTTCAGTTGCGAACCTTAAAAATGCACAGCTCTCTCAGTGGACTATTCTACGAAAACGAAGCCACGGGAAGGAAGTGGCTAATCCTAACTTTATAAAATGAATGCGAAAGTGAGTTTGTTTATTTGACATTACGCATTCATGCTAAACCGGTAGAACGGATTTGGATACAATTTGGCACGTGGGTAGAAAATGACCTGGAGCAGGACATAGGCTACTTTACATCCTGGATCGCAGACGGAGGCGCGGGCATCAGCTAGTGTTTTTATAACTACAACCGGCGTGAGCCATCTAGTCTAATATGTACGAGAGAAGCGTACCTAATAAGCAAAATGTAATAAAAACCAGCATCATGTTTTTGTTGACGTACATTATTGCTACTTACATAACATGTTTAATTTTGTTACAAGTATATTGAGTGAGGTACAAAGTTCCAACATCAAAATGAAAAAAAATTACGATCATGTAGTTTTCTGCATTATTATTAAACTAGGTTCGCGATTTAATTGCCAAACATGTAAGCAAATGTGAGTTTTTGGAAAAATATCTTTAATTCCTACACAATAAAGTCCTGTTTGTGTCTACAACTTCAAACATATTTATAACTTTTTCAATAGTGCTAGTCACTTTGAAATCTATTTAATTACCACTAAAATAAAGTTGATATTTGTTTAACTTGAAATAACATCAATTGGAAACGTAAATTTGTATAGACCTTACAAGGAAATAGCAAAATGAAATAACATTCAGAACACGAAAATATTTTGATTTTATCGTTATTGCTGTGCTGGTACTGGATAGGTAACAACATAAATTGTCAAATTAACTTGGAAATAGAATCCAAGTTCTTAGGGGTTGACTTGAACTGAAACAATATCAATCTGCCTGTCTTTGCCCAACTATGTTGGGGTATGTTCCAGGTTAACCGGATGCATGCAGGCGCTTTACTTTGTGTAATTTACATATATTTCATCACAGCTGCCCTGAAAAAACGGTAAAGGAAAACATCGTGAGGAAACCGGCATGTCCTAGAACCAAAAAGACGAAGACATGTGACATCTACTAACCTGCACTGGGCGCGCGTGCTGGAGAACGGCCCATTCCCCTCCTCTCACAGTGAGGAGGCTTGCCTCCCAGCAGTGGGATCGTTGTAGACTGATCATTTATTCATTTATTTATTTTATTTATTTATTCAAAATTTAGTAAATAACACCTTAACAGCTATAACGCCAACACAATGTTACTATCACAAAGATACACATACATCTAACTTACATTGACTACCCAAAAATACAATTAAAAATAATATCACAAATACAATCTTAATAACCATAAAAAAGACAATAAAAAAATACAAGTAAATAAAAATTACATAATACAATTACAAATATCATTAAAATCACTTCTCAACATTTTCAATGCTACTCCTGTGAACGTCATCAGGCTGCAAGGAAATATATTATGCATATATACGACGGTTCGTCGAAGGTACACAAAAACATTAAGTTTCACTTGTGTGTAGTTTTCTATTTCACAAGTCGTAGGCCAAATAGTAGTCATTATAATAAACTCGTTCTAGTAACTCGCCTGGCTAGTGACTACATAGTTCATGCTGCGATTCGTTCCGAAATCAAATAATTAGGGACGCGAATTTAGTTGTTTATTGTTACATTCAGGAAAATTGTGGAGAAGTCTCACTCCATACGTATACAAACCTTTATATATTATACAGGGTGGCAGGGATGTCGACGCGCAGACTGTAACAATGAATTCAGCACATGATTTTAGACCCCTAGCGTAGAATTAGACAACTATCTAAAAAAAATCTGTTGTATAAGAGTACCTACGCGCCGGTACGCGGTCAAAATGTATGTAACAGCTTATTTATTATTTAATAACCGACGAAAATTTTTAACGCAGAGGGGTTTAGAATTATGTACTGAATCCATGGTAGCAGGTTGCGCGTCGGTGACCCTGCGTGCTGTATAAGTCTTCCCATGCTCTCATACAATCATCAGTTTTTGAGAAACGCGCGGACATACAAGGGTCGAACGTCAACGGGACGTCACGCTTGGTCCGAAAAATCTCTTGTTTCTAGTTGACGTCAAACAAACAAACAAACAACGTAATAGTCCGTCCGTTTGTGTAACATTTGGATCAGCAGTGTAAGACCTGGTGGAGCGACGATCTTTGCAGGAAGGCTGCGCTAAGGTAGCCCGTGAAATTCAAACCACGCGTCGTCGCATCGAATCGTCCTTCTTAAACATTTTCGCTTAGCGTTCTTTCTGACTTTTTTTAAAAATGCAAAAAGAATTTTTCAAGTTCGACTAGAAGTTCCGGAGATTAGCGGGTTCAAACAAACAAACTCTTCAGCTTTATTGTTTATAGAATAGATATTCTGTAGGTAGTCTGTTGTGTGGCAATAAATCAACTATTACGACCTATTATAACTTTCCTATTGGATTACATACGGAGAAGGTATCAATTTTACTTTTTATGACCTACTAATGTTTTAAGGGCAAATAAATAAATCAGTGACTTCACATGTCCCAGCAGTCCTAATTTGGGTCCTGTAAATATAAAATTGGAAATAGCTAACCCATATTCCATAGGACTTAAACGTACTTACCAGGCAAAATATGAGTAGTTAGGCAGAGATACTAGATACCCCTCTACGTACCCCTTCCGGAAATACAGGTGTAAGGTGTAATATCAAGAGGATACCGCACGGTCTCCGCTGAGGCGGCGAGCCTCCTTGTCGGATTGCCGCCATGGGATCTGGACGCAAAAGTCCTCGCCCACATATGGGAGTGGCGAGAGGAGGCAAAACGCCGGGGTGTAACTCCGCTGCCTCGAGAAATCACGGTACAGCGGACAGAGCTCCGGCGGGATCTCATGGCGACATGTAGAGTGCGATTGTCGCAACCCAGTGCTGGGCACGCCACAATTGCGGCGATAAGTCCCCAATTTGAGGAGTGGCTAGAGAGACGCCACAGCGCCCTCACCTTCCGCCTGACGCAGGTCTTCACCGGATACGGTTGTTTCGGGAGGTTCCTGTTCAGGATAAGGCGGGAGGAAACGCCAGGGTGTCACCACTGTGTGGATCGCCCGGAGGACACGGTGGAGCATACGGTGGAGGTCTTCCCGGCTTGGGCGGATCACCGCCGCGTCCTCGTGGCGGCGATCGGCGGCGGCGATCTCTCGCGTCCGGCCCTAGTCCAGGCCATGGTACGGAGCGAGAGTGCATGGGAAGCCGTCACCTCCTTCTGCGAAGCAGTAAAGCTCGCAAAGGAGGAGGCGGAGCGCGTGAGGGAGAGCCAAGCTAAAAAGCCCGCAACGCCATCCAGTGGTGAATAAGTTGAACTGTTATAGATAACTGAAGTTCATGCGATTATCAATAGATGGCGCTACGAAACACCTGATGCAGTTATTAAATAAGAGACGTTTTGAATTTATTTTTTAATCTAACTAAACTCAAAGCGTTATATTAGGATAGCCGTAAACAAAATCAAAATGTATTTATTCAAATTATTCTGTGAATCACTTTTTAAACATTAACATATTGCAGAAGGCAGTCCCCTTCTCCACTTCCTAGTGCTCTGGTTGTAAAGAAGAAGTGGCGCTACAAACACCCCAGCAGCATGTCCCAGTAGCAGCCCGATGTCTATATGTGTGTAGGAATAATGACTTAAATATAACTAACTGGCTAAATGTGGTTGAAGACCTGCCTAACCCTAGCGACATCGGAAAGTATGCTGAAGAAAAATATATCGTAAAACTCGACTGCAACAAGGTTCAAAACAAGCTCATTTTTCAAACAGTCTGATGCAGTTGGTGGCATGTAATAATATAGTTCAATCTCGGATATGATGCCACCAACTGCATCACACAATGCCTAACACCAACTTTTGAAAGGCGTACATTTGTAAGATCCATCCAATCTTTAGAATGCTTCGAGAGCATAAAGAATCCTCAGAGATACCTACATAGCATAATCAGCCTAGAATGTTCCCACTGCTGGGACAACAGCCTCCTCTCTTTGAGAAGCCGTGGTCTGTAATACACCACGCGGGTCCAATGCGGGTTGATATATGACACAAGTCTTCGATTTTTGGTTCTAGGACATTCCGGTTACCTCACGATGTTTTCCTTCACCGTTTTGAGAGCAGTGGTGATGAAATAATTTACACAAAGTAAAGCGCCTGTCTGGGTTCGAACCTACGACCTACAACTCGTAAGTCGCTGCCGTTACCACCGCGCCACCAATGCTCTACCTACATAGCTACGCATGAAAACATAACCTTCTCTTTTCTGTGGCGCAGTCGAGTAAAAAACTCCAAAACCTTTACAGTAAACACGTGACACTAATTACACAAGAACGATGTGCACTTGACTGGTTTTAAAACATTGCCTCACTCGAGGATTTCTCCTGTAACGTGGGTGCAGACACAAATGTCACATACCTACACAAACGGTCTGAGTGACTGACCCGGAATGGAATAACTAAGTATTTGCGGACTATACATAATATAATATCATCAAAAACATCACGCCTGTAAACCTCAAAGGGTCAGGCAGAGGTTTACCTATAGTACACCCACAGTTAGCCAATTACGTTTAAGTTCTGTGTAATAGGGGGCGAGATTGTTGTTATGATGATGATGAGACTGCTACTGAGAAATTCCCGAAGAAAAATCCAAATAATACTTTGCCCGACCCGGGAATCGAACCCAGAACCTCACACTCAGCAGTAGCGCTTACAACCACAAGACCAATGAGGCAGCTATAGTATAAATACCTACTATAACATAAAATCACGCCTGTAATCACCGATGGGTTAGGCAGAGTACCTATAGTACACCCACACTTCGCAAGTGGATGTACTTACCTACTTGTTGTTCATATTAAATAAACACAAAAATTTGACATCGTCGAATTTGTAAAAGTAGAGTTTGGGACCTGTGACTAACGGAAACGAACCCGCGACCTGTAAACAAAGGTTTTACCACCCCAGTAGTTCAAATATTTTTATTCTAGGCAAGCGAGCTGCCTGCCCCGCTTATAGTAAACGGTCGCTTCCACCTAAGAAAATGATAGATTATTTTTTTTTTAGTTCAACAACCGTTTACTGATATTATTACTTGAAAAATCTGTTGTTTTTTTTGTGTAAACTTCACAGACGTATGTACCTAATGGGTGTCGATAACCAAAACTATTTTTATTTGTATTATCTTGTATAGATATCGGTTGACAGAGATGGCGGGATGAGCTAGACTCCTTTCATAAAGATTTTTCCTTGGCAGCTCTGGACAGAGCTGCCAAGGAAAAATCTTTATCATTATCAAGAGGTGGAAAGAGAATAGGGCCTTTGTCCAGCAGTGGGACATTAACGAGTAATGAAAAAAAGAAAAAAAGATATCGATACCCATCACGTCCTTGACCCTGTATAACTTAGTTCACCCATACACTATTACACATTCCTATCCCAACACTCACCGTGACATCATGACCCACCCATCAAAATCCAGTCCTCACCACCTCCAGCTTAACCTGCCCCTCCGCAAAAGAAAGTACCCACAGTCAATAAAACCAGCCACACACATCCGCGCCATTCAGTTTAACCTTGAGCGCGTCCGCGTCCGTGAAAGTAGCCATATGTAAAAAAAAAAGAAAAAAAATCCAAGATGGCGCCGAAATTTTGTCTAGTTTTTCTTCTATTGTTTTGTTCGCAAGTACAAAGTGCATCACTTTTGGAAAAGGGCTATGATTATTTTGTGAATTTGGGGAAGAATTTGGGCCCGAATTTGATGGCGATGTTAGAATGTGTGGGGAAGAACGAGGCGTGGGAGTGTGCGCGGGAGAAAGCGGGGAAGATGCTCGACGGCTGGGAAGATGAGGTGGAGAAGGAACGGAGAAGCTGGGAAGGTAAATGGAGTTTTCATATGCGTTTTTTTTTTGGATGGCCCTTGGTTTTATTTTCCTAGTATTGTAGGGAATATTATGATTGACTTAGATAACACAAATCTCGGTTAAAAATAAATCTAGTAAAATGAAATAATAAAAGTATTTTCATTTTTTCAAGTTGTTTTTTTATATTGCCCAGCTGTGGGACAGTACAGATTAACTAAAAAAATACTCTAGTGGAAGACGAATGATTAATAGGTACCTACTATAATAAAATAAACCTACAATCAACTAGAATCAAATCTATTTTTTTATAATTTTTTACGTTCAAAAGTGCCTATTAAGTGCCAATTTGAAAAAAATGATTTGACTTTGACTTTAAATGAAATATTTTTAACAAACAATATCAAAAATAAAAGCTCGACAGACTTTCCAAGTCTGTCATATTGTATTATAATTAGTTTTACATACATTCTTCATTCTAAAAATAGCATACATTAACATTTACAGCTGCTTACCACTTATAACTACGAATTAAGATTAACATCAGACTGATGACCTACTCAGTGAACTCACTGACCGGAAACAGACCGAGCAACAATAGATATTTTGGTGTGTTCTCAAACAAATTAAATAATAATCTTACTTTCTCAAAGAAATTGACGTCGTCATTTTAATTTTGTCAATAGGTAGATAGGTTTATTTCTGTTTTTTTAATGAGGAATCTTTGACAGTTTCTCCACTAGAACTTTCAGACGTCAAAGTCAAAGTCAAATCACTTTTGAACGTCAAAAATTACATTAAAATAAAATTGATTCTTGTCGTCAATTTTATTCCACGGATAAAAGATGTCTGACTTTGGTAAAACCAGCCCTTAGGCATTCTCTAGCAGTCAACCGAGGATCGTGAAGGGATTAGATGGCAAGTGGTTGAGAACAATAATAAAAAAGCTATTAAAAATATATCTTATTGAATTATAAATAAATAGGTATGTTTATATTATTTTCTCGGGATACAGGCGTGGTGTTTCAAATTTGTAATTTCCAAAAGCCTTTATTAGCAATCTTAAAATTAATTTAAAGCAACCTGAATATTTTTGATGTCTAAACCATTAGTTTAGACATCAGAAATATCCAGGTTGCTTTGCTCTTTAGCATAGGCCTCCCCCAGGCATTCCCATAGCTCACGGTCGTGAGTTTTTTTCCTCCATGTCCCTCCCGCAGTAGATTTTTAAGTCGTCTTCCCATTTTGGAAATGGTCTTCGTCTTTCCTTCTCTGGGATACCATTATGTAACTTCTCTGTCGTGATGTTATGTTATTTTAAAATGATTCTTCCTTATTCCTTCTCTCTATGACTATGTGAAGAAGTTATCTTTTTATTATAAGAAGTTGAGAAAAGCCTGTCTCTGTTCAGTAGGACATTAAACAAGCTGATTTTATTATCATTCCATATCTGGTTACCTGCCCAGACCTTATGGGATTAAGGTCGTGAGCATAACCTACACCCAGGAGAAATTACTATTGTGCATGCATATTAATTAGAAGAAAACTTGTCTGAGTATGTATCAACGGGGTGAAAACTTACATAAAAGTGTCAACAGGCAATCATTTTTTTGGTATCATAGAGTACGTTGTTATGCGTGTGATGCGGAGTAAGAAAGTTTTGAGGATGAATGTGGATAGCTATAAGAGTAGGGGAAGACCAAAGAAATGATAGATGGACTGTGTGAAAGATGGTCTGGCTAGAAAGGGGGTGACTACAGCTGAGATGACGACTAATAGAGAAGTATGGAAGAAAAACACATCTTGCGCGGACCTCAAATAAATTGGGATAAAGCAGGAAAATGACCACCATGACAACCGATTTTCACGTAACTTTTCAGTCACCGGTGCCACTGTCAGTCTTCTAGTTATATACTCATTCCTTATTCTATCCATTCGTGTAGCACCACACATCCCTCTTAGCATTCTCATCTCAGCTTTTCGCGGTCCAACATTCTGATGTATGACACAAGACAGCAGAGGGGCAATTCTCGTTATTTTAGAAACGTTCACAGTCTGATCTCAGTCGCAAACTGTCAAAAATACCTTTAATTCCCCTACATTTTTGACATTAATCGTCGCTGAGATAAGATTGTGACTAGATTTTGAACGTATTTAATAACTAGAATTGGCCTTCTGGTCTAACCATTGTATTATATTAAGATGAAATAATCACATTGCGTTAAAACACAAAAATATGAATCAAAACTTCGTACCATAACAAAGTGCTAAATATTGCCTTGTTATTTGTGACTCAACTGTCGAAAGAAAAAGTGCTAAATTGATGAACCAATACCTATGAGAGAAAATATTTATGAGTAATATTTAGCAAGTCCATGTGAATTATTGCAGAATATGTGTGTTTTCACTTTCTATGTCCATAATATATTCTTGTTCCGGTTATATGTACGTATTTAGTTTTACACAACACTCGAGATTTTAGATCGGATTTTCACTCAGTCACATATAATCCCATGGAGTCCCGCTGTGCCTACATCATTAAGAAATTAGTATAAGGGAAGCCCCATATCACAATTTATTTGTGGTCGACGCGGCACGTGATCTGACCGAGACTCTGGACTTTAAATGAGACTTTGACCCTTTTTTTTTTTTTTTTTGGGATGGTAAATCATCAAATGACCCCTCCCGCTCTGGGTGGAGCGGAAGGGAGTGTCAGACTCTTACTGACTAAAACCCACCCATGTTCCTTCCTTCGCCCTTTATGTTCCGGGGTAGCGGTAACCCTTCCGGACAATCCCGCTGCCCCGGCAGGCTTCGACCCTGAGGGGCCCCTCGTTGCTGATGCTGACATCTCTTTGAGGCGCGCGTGGAACACTTACGCGCCGTCCGGCACGGGCCTGGTCCTGATCGGGCGGTGAGCTACCCATTGCTCTCCGCCCGCAGGAGACTTTGACCCTTAAGTTTGTTTCGACCTTTCTTCTCACGGGTAGTCAGATAGTAAATGTCGACTCCATCTACTTAGCTTATTTTTTATTAAATGACGTTTAAAAGTGATTCCAATATCCTATTTACAGAACACACACACGTTTCATTTCACGTTTTTCCTTCCATACATCTCTATTAGGTGTCATTCTATAATTGTTATGTAAGTATTAGTTAGATTTTTTGTTAATCAAATTCGAATAGAGACCAAACTACAAACGACTCTTTGAAGTTTGAACTGAGTCGAGGAATTTTGGAACAAAAAACTCAAAGACATTGGGCTCTTCATTTTCTTTTGTTGTTCCCTTATTTATATAGGGTTGAGCTACACGATGACTGATGCATGCCGGCTGTCAGGACAGGTCAACTCAAAGCTGCAATGGCTCTTTCTTCAAAAGACCCTTCCTGACATGGCCGTGCATTGTTAGACTCACACATCTCAATAAAATACTCCTTTTTTCATAAACGTTGCTTAAAGTTAAGTAACGATTACCGACTGTCTAACCATATATTTTTGACGTTTGAACGTCACTTATCTGTAGTCATCGTTTATAAATAAACCCCATTATGTTTAGACTTTATAAGAGACCATGACCTCTTCGGCATTTCTTCTCAGGGATCAGTCAGCTAGGAAATGCCGGTGCCATCTTGACTAAATATTGACCAAATAATTGACGTGCAAAAGTATCTTAGAAGATCTAATTAGGGTCTGAGTACTACTCGTGGTCTCTTCAGGGAAATATCGAAACGGCAGCTGTTTGATACTTCCCGTGACCCAAGAGCTTGGTTGTTACCTTGGCCTGAGGTTAAGTATTGCCAACAAACCAACAACAACGAGATAATTCCACCAGTCTCTCGGGTACATTAACATATTTCAGTTTGTGAATAGTTTTTAATCCTGTAATCTTTATTAATTAATTAGGTATCAAGTGGTTATTTATTCACATCATTTAAATCATAGGCTTAGTAATAAAAGCCGCATGGGTCGATCGATCAGGTTAAGCTACGCTTGCCCTGGTCATTCCGGGGATGGGTTTCATTTTAGTGACCATCTTTACATACCGAGACCGTCCCTGGCTCGGAAAGCACGTTAAGCAGTTGCTTCCGGCTGTCATTCTTGGATCTTTGACAGTCGTTACAGGTCGTCAAAAGCCCGAACGTCTAACAACCAGTCCTACCAAGAGGTATCTATTACTTACCCAATAACAAGTCAGATAGGCAGTCGCTCCATGTAAAATATTGGTATTCAGCTGCGTCCGGTCAGACTGGAAGCCGACCCCAACATAGTTGGAAAAAGGCAGACAGAATATTTTAATTCTGACTTACGGAAATAAACATCATTCAATATCTTGCCTCCACAGCACCTTGCTAACCCCGAAAGTGTCATCTCTAACACAATTTCAACCTTTCTAGCCACAACCTTGATGCGTGCGCGATGATTTAGCGCAACGATTTAGCGTTTAGCGCCGCGCAAGCGCAGCCGCGTCACAGTTACTTGCGCGCGCGCCATTCAGCTTTTATAAAACAATTATAGGGCTGTGAGTCGCTTAAGTGATGTGATGGTGATAATTACGTGTGAGGCAGATTTTGAGATTGCTTTCTTTTGATATCTGAGATTGTGACACATACAGACAGAAGTCCATCAAAGAGTATTTTTATATTGAGCTATGATTGTTTGTTTATATGTTTGTAAAAGGTGATCTCTGGGAGTACTAATCCGATTACGAAAACTCTTTCATTTATAGTAGGCTACAGTATGTTGAGTGCCGTACGATATGTTTCAGATACATTAAAACATTAATTTTATGCATATGAAGTCGCGGACAGAAACTAGTTTTTTTTTTTGTATTTTTAAAGGCATTACTGAGTTACGGGAAAAAGTATTCGGATTCTGAAAGCCTGTTCCAAGCTCTGAAAAATTAAAAACACGAACACAACACAACAACACACACGCACACATAACGTCGTCGGCGTCGTAACACGTCACATAACTGTTACTAACTTAAATTTAAACATATGTAGGTACTGGCCTAATATTAAGCTGCTTATCCATTTACGAAATACAGGCTTGGAAATTAGTTACAAATACAATTTACAATCAATCATGTAGGTTTACATGAGAATTGACAGTAGATAACAATGAAGAAGCTTTATGGACCAGGGACCCAGGGAACTAGGAAGTTACAGTCTGAAATCGTCAGCACGCAGTAAGCAAAGGTGCTGATCAGAGCTCGTTCTTTCTCTCTAAGAAGGGCTGTTATCAACAACATGAGCTTATCCCAATTTATTCATGATCTCGCAGCATATCTTCTTCTCCATACATCTCTATCAGCCGTCATCTCAGTAGTCGCCTCCTGTCTTTTCTCTCTATTTTTCCCGTACTTAAAACCGTCCACGTTCACACTGAAAACTCTCCGCAATGGCACAATTTACCTACACCTACAGGCTATAATTATTTCCCACAAGCTGACCCGACAGACGTTGTCCTGTCTTGCAGACACTTTCCGTTTTTCTAAGTTTCCGCAACTTTTCCATTTACGATATGGTGTACTACGTGCACTGTTGCCTCCCTTCGGGTAACACAGGCGTGATGTTATCATGTTATGTTGTGTGCAAAAAAATAATAAGAACATTAAAAAATAACCAAGTTGGATCACCCGTTCTCAAGTGATGCGCTTACCAAGGAACAACATATCATTTTTATTTCTATAGATTGTATCATCGAGCATATTTCTTAACAATAACAAAAGCTAGACTCCTGCTAACCCTAGACTAAGTAAGAGCTATCTAACAGTAGTGTAACCACAAGCTCATAGCATGAGGTTCCGTGCCAGCCCCGACCGGGTTCGAACTCGCTGCCGTAATAGTAACGATATGATGCTACTAACCGATTTGCTGATGTCTGTCTTATGAATATTTTATGATATTGAACTTATTTATAACTTAAGGGGCTTGTGGCTAAGTAATAACAGCCGCACGGGTCGATCGATCAGGTTAAGCTACGCTTGCCGCGGTTGGTCCGTGGATGGGTGATCTTCACATACCAAGGCCCCTCCGTGCCTTGGAAAACACGTTAAGCCGTTGGTCCCGGCTGTCATTCGTGGATCTTTGACAGTCGTTACAGGTCGTCAGTAGCCCGAAAGTCTGACAACCAGTCTTATCAAGGGGTATCGTATTACCCAGTAACTGGGTTGGGGAGGCCAGATAGGCAGTCGCTCCATGTAAAATACTGGTATTCAGCTGCATCCGGTTAGACTGGAAGCTGACCCCAACATAGTTGGGAAAAGGCTAGGCAGATGATGAACTTATTTATAACTTGACTTGAACATAAAATCACGACAGTTTTTCTCGAAGGGTTAGGCAGAGGTGTACCTAAAGCACACCCACAGTTTTTATATTCAAGTCTCATGTGCTAGGGGCCCGTGATGGTATGTCATGTCATGTCAGCCGAAAGACCTCCACTGTTGGACATAGGCCTCCCCCAAGCACCACCAGGTCGACCGGTTCCGTGCTTCGCGCTTGCAACGGAATATGATATAATATATTATGTAATATAAAAAAATATTAATTATTATTAATCTGCTTAGTAAATAAGCCGCTCTTACTAACCACTCCTTAATTCTCGTGACGCCCAGTTGTCAGCTGCTCGGCTGTCACCACTTTCTATAATCGTCTAATTACATATAATTCATAATAACTCCTGCTCACCCAATTACTATGATATTATTAGTATAATTAACTAAACAGGAGACTCGCTCTACTTGTGGTTTTAATTCGTACGAAAAGATCTTGTTTTTAATAGCCGTCAACTTTACTAAGCATTTTGTACATCAAACTAAGTAACACTGCAAAAAATAATTGCTGGGAAACGACTTTTATTTTTGGTGCGACTGTTTGCGGTAGTGCGCAATGTAACACACGCCACACATTGTGCTTATGGCTGCATGCAACGGTACAGAGGTCGTGGGGGTATTTAAAGTTGTCTCATTAAAAAACTTGTTTTCGTACAAAACGTCAGCAAAAATTGGAATTTTGACCTTCAATATCCCCGTAACCAGAAGGTTCTCAGGTATGGTCCGGTACACAAAATGATCACAATGACGGGGAGCACAAGTGACTCTCGGCTAAGTGTCTTTTTACACCCGTTAGCTGTTGATGTCACAAAAAAGTGGCATTCATTAAGTGGTCAAGAATCGACGTTTTCCTTATATTATTAATAGAAAAAAAAACAGTTAGCATTAAGTGCTAGCGAATCTTCAGGTAAACTGTATTGCTGACCCGGTTTACAAAATTTACAGTTTTTCTAAATCAGCATACTTAGCTATTCACAACCATTCGATAAGCTTCCGCGCCGAATTAAACATCAATCAATGTTACCAAAGGAGTCCTCTCAACTGTTCACAAATCCGAAACTCGAAAATATTGACCAGGGCCGATCATACAACCGTCAGATTGCTTTAATCTGAATAATAAATATTTCCGTTTTGCATATGTATTCTACACAAGCTGTCGAACTGTCATAGTTATTCCTCAGATAAAAGTCATCTAACGATTGACCACTTGAACCACTATTCTTCCGACAGCGACTAGGCACATCAGGTAGCCGGAAATGTGTAATTTTCAACTCGGAAGCCTGTCGAATGGTGGTTTTTCCGTAAGTGTACCTTTTCGCCAACGTAAAAAGCTTATAGCTATAATTTTAAACTTTTGAATTGTCAAGGTGTCGGTCAGTCAGAAAGATGAAGCTAGTTGCCCATTCCAAAGCGTAGTAGGTTCCTATCGAGAAGAACGGACAAGAAACTCCACGGAAACTCTTATAAATCAAAATTATTATGAAGAAACCGGGTGTTGGTCTTGACTTCCAAATCACCTTGGAGTTGAACAACCAACACCACATTCATTTCAAAACTGACCTAAGTTCACTTTCACAGATGAAATAAAAAACTCGTTTTTGATTCGAAGATCGTACACTACGCAGTTTACACTTTTACTATTATACTAGATTTGAATTTTTTGAAAATTTCACTTTTTTTCTTACATCACTTTTATTACATAACTTTTTTTTTTATATCGATATAATATAATGAATGTGATGTAGTGTTTTATCAACTCGATTTTGAGGTTCCGATTTCGTAAGTTTTTTGGTTTGGTAAACTTTCACAAACATAATGTTTGAAAAGACTATCTGATTGGTTTATTGAACTTTTTACATAATTTTAAGTATTTAATGCAGGTAATTTTGAATACTAGATTTTGCTTTGTTATGATTATTGGCTAATATAAATCTATTTTTGTAGGAAATTATTTATTAGATACTTCAGTGTACTTTAGTTACTCTCTACTACACCTCTACCTAATCCTCCAGGAATTACAGCCGTGATGTTAAATTATGTTATACTTAAGTACTAAAATACAGGGGGACATCAGGCAAATAAATGAATCCATCCATCTATCGACGCGCAAACTGTAACATGAGCGTAGACATTTTTCGTCGGTTATCAAAAACAAAATCTTCTGTTCCATAGAAAAGTGCAATACCTACGCGGTCAAAATGTATGGAACAGTAAACTTGTTTTTTAATAACCGACGAAAAATTACATCCCAGGGGGTTCAAAATCATGTACAGACACCAGCAGGTCAAGCTACCCCAAACTGTCAAATTTTCCCAATCAACCTTGAACCTTAATGATTTAGCAATAAAGTTGAAAATCTATAAATTTGACAGATTGTAGTAGCTTGATGTGCTGCCGTCTGTACAATAAACCAATCTCGATGTTTTTTTGTCTAATCGTCTACGTTATCGTCGTAATCGTCGTAATCGTAAAAACCGTGCGAAGCAGAGTTGGGTCGCTAGTTTATTATATTTACAAATGCATGTAGGCCACACATCAAATATTAAAAGTAATTTACACGAAAGAGTAAACAAACACAATCCCTTCTTTCACAAATTCCCACGAACTCAGCGAAAGTCAAACTGGTTGCTTGCAGATATAATTGCAATAACTAAACAAAAGTGTTCCCATATAAAACAATATACAATATACTACTACTTTCGATAAATACTTGGTGATTTTCTACGCTCAATCAAAATATTTTCCCATAGTTTTGAGCTAAAGATGAATCTTTGACAGCGGGAAATTTAATTTGCAATGATGAGGCACATCATTTCATTGTAACGCCTGATTCAGAAATGTTGCCATATCTCGTGTTAACGTTTTGATGGATTGACGGAAATAACAAACATATTATTTGATTTGTGACAACAGATTAAATGGAATGATTTATCAGAAGCCGGAGCAGTTAGAGCAATCCCGTCGTAAAGTTTCTTGTGAAAAGCTTCCTACGTTCTGTGTTCGGCGGGGTAATTGCGTAACACACTGAATGACAGCCGGGACCAACGGCTTAACGTGCACAACGTAAACAACGCAATGAATGTTGTTGAACTGTCAAAATGACACCCATTGCTACTGATAGTGTGTTACGTAAGTACTCCGCAATATAACAAAACATAATATCACCCCTATATTCCCATTTGGAGGGTTAGGCAGAGGTACACATATGCCACACCTACATTGAGCAGAACGGTGAGATAGATTTCAAAATTGTTTTCTTCTAAGTTCGTCACACTTTGAATATCTTTTAAAGTTTTAACACAACTTTACAGGAGATATAAGAGATATCAGAGGAGCAATTCTCGTAATTTTAAGAACGTTCACAGTCAAAAATACCTCTAATTTCCCTACATTTTTGTCATGTTGTTGACAGTTGGTTGTCGCCGAGATAGACTGCGACTAGATTTTGAACGTTTTAAATTACGAGAACTGGCCTTCAGAATAACGTTTAGCCTAGAACTCTAGATCTCGTTCAATGATCTCATATTGTTCAGATTGTCCGAGCTAATAGGCACGTCTGCCAAGATCACGATATTATCACGACGACGTGGAAGCTGCAAGACTACCATTTTTCCATTAAGTTACTGGATCATTGAAGTATTACAGCTTTCTAAGTTATTACAACAGTTACAAGCGCCGTGGGAAACCACATATGAAAACATATTCGTCCATCATGACTAAATACATAAAAAAACTGGCTTTACGGGTAAAAAGAACCTCCTTTTTAGGGTTCCGCACCTAAAGGGTGCCAATGGGACCCTATTACTAAGGGTCCACTGTCCGTCCGACCGTCTGTCACAAAGCTGTATCTTTTGAACCGTAATAGGTATTATAGACACTTGATTTTTTCTCAGAGTGTGGACTAATGTGGCCGCTATAATGAGAAATTATAGAAATAAATTAAAGTTATTTTTTTTACATTCCATACAAGAAATTTAAGTAAAAAATTAAAGGAGGTCCCCATACAAGAAACGTGTTTATTTTGGTGTTTTATATTTTATTGTGGTACAGAACCCTTCGTGAGCGAGTCCGATTCACACTTGGCCGATTTTCTTAAGTAGATTTGAAAGAAGGAAATAGCGAATATAAAGTATCTAATTTCCAATCGTTTGTCTTTCACAGAGGAAGCGGATGCGGAGATCAGGACATCAGGGCGCTCCATGGAAGAGATGCCGTCCAAGATCGGTCGAGAGATCACCGACTCACTCGGCTCCTTGACCAACGTACTGGGACAAGGGATGGCCAGGTAAATATCATATTCTTTTTATACCAGGTATACTTTCTAAGTTTATCTTGAATATTACCTACTGATATCGGCGAAGGAAAAACATCGTGAGGAGACCTGGACTTGCCTATAGTTAGTACAAGATTGATCGCCAACCCGTCTTGAGCAAGCGTGGTGATCAATGCTCGTAACTTCTCTGTATGAGAAGACGCCTTCTCTGTATGACACGAGGTATGATATGAGTTTTCAGTCATTTCAATTACCTTGTATAATTCACCAGCCCGCACTGGGCCCGCGTGGTGGGTTGCATCCCACTCCCTCTCAACAAGTGGAGGCCATGACCGTTGGCAGACGTTCAAGTGCGAACTTTTGACACTTCATTAAGGATCATGTTTGCGCTCCGTAATTGAGGGTGGGAAGAGGGACAATAATAAGCGGATATTGTTTACAAGGTGTACCTAATTGAATTCCTGTGAAGGAGTCATTGTACTCATCATAATGAATAACTTTTACAATGGGATTATCCTAAATTCACAAAAAATATCAGCTGCTCGTAAGATTTTACCGATCGCGTCTGCAAAGTTTCGCTAGCTAATTTAATTTGACCCTTTAGCTTTGCATTATCATAATCTACACAATATCACACACAATTGGAGATCTCTCTTTTCTAATAGCCCGATCGTTACTTTCATGATTTAATGTAATTCGATAAAACATAACAATATTAATAGCTATAAAGAAATTATATGTTCTCATAGTCGTTAGTGAAGTTATCGTGTGGTTACAATAACAATAAGTGTAGCTCTCTCTGCTGATTACGACATAAATTAACAAATCGGTAAGAAGAAGAAAAAGAGAAAGAAAATACGTTTACGGCAAACTTGACGCAGACCAAGAACAACAAATTTCCATAACTTTTTCTCGTGGCTAAATGATAACAACTACACAGGTCGATCGATGGTTGGGAAGCTACGCTTAGCCGCGGTCGTTTCGTGGATGGGTGACCATCCATCACAAGAACCCTCCGTACCTCGGAAAGCACGTTAAGCCTTTGGTCCCAGCTGTCATTCGTGAATCATTGACAGACGTTAGTGGTAGTCAGAAGCCCAAAAGTTTGACAACCAGTCTTACCAAGGGGGATCGTGTTACCTAGTAACTGGGTTGTGGAGGTCAGATAGGCAGTGGCTGCATGTAAAATACTGGTACTCAGTTGCATCCCGTTAGGCTGGAAGCCGAGACCAACGTATAGTTAGGAAAAGGCAGGCAGACTGAGACTTGGTTCCAACGTTTTCAAATCTCGCTGATACGCCCACATCATCATCATCATCATCATTCTCCTGCCCTTATCCCAATTTATTTGGGGTCGGCGCAACATGTCTTTTTCGCTGATACGCCCACATGTTTTCATTATAATGGCATGAGCCATGATCTGTAGCCAATACTTTATGCCGATACAAAAAAGACTGCCATAATGAGACCTTAAAATGCTGACCAATTTCGGATAAAAGAGAAATCGATTTTTTACGTCCATAAATATGTATGTTTTTTACCGAAATCAAATTAAAGTGTTAAAATGTCGGTTCATGTGTCATTTAAAAAAAACTTTGGAAATTTGTGTGCTCATTGGAAAAGGTTCGTAACAAAAAAAACCCGTCAAATGCGAGTTGGACTCGGGCACCGAGGGCTCCGTACAAAGTTGTAAGTATGTAAACACTTTCATAAATCTCTCTCACAGTACGCCGACAAAATCTTCTTTAATAAGTATATAAGAAAGAGGGGAAATAATCAAAGGGCATCAAAAAATTCGTCCGCATCGCTGTCAATAGGGAATGTGCCCAAAACGCTGGCAGCATTGCCACGTTCTATGACTTGTTTGGCAATGCTGATTCTTTGGTCAAAAAATAGGCCAGCCCTCTGGTCACGTGATTTATAGATTGGTTACTTAAAAGATTGTGCACTGAAATGCACAACCATTAATGGACGCGCGCAACTCACGCGCGTTCAACAGGCCCTTAGGCCAAGTCGCCATCTCAACGAGGGGCCTGTTGTTACAGGCCATCGTATGGCACTCTACGGCCGGGGGGCAAAGCCCCGGTACCGCTCGCCTCGACCCCTTACGGAGACGACGCGATCTCTAAACTAACGAGGCACAACCATTCAAAAATTAACATTCCTTCAGATTCAGACTTTTATTAAAGCCCCCATCTTGGGTTTCTGCTAAAGCTCCCATCTTGGGCTTTGGCGTAGCGATATTTTAAGTAAATCCGTGCCCCGACCTTATTCAAAGTTGTGAACGTAACCATTGTGAAATTCAGGAAATCACAATGAACTAACAACGCCATCTATCGCGTTCACGGGTAAACGTTGAGAGACTGTCAGGTCAAAAATATTTTAAAAAATGTTAAATTCATATGATTCTTTATCGGGGGCTTTCTTTATTAATATCTGTAGATTCGGTAAGTATTCAAATAGGTAGGTACTTCTAACTTTCCAGCCTTTTGTTAAGTTTCAAGGTTGTGTTTTTGCTCACATATACATATATATGGGAACATTGTCCCGATTTTTTTTGTGTTGTTCGTCGAGTAGACGACAGACAATAACAACAACAAAAGATTAATGTAACAAACATGCTAAGCACAAATTTGCCACTCAGGGCTGATTTTACAAGTCATATATCTTTTATCCGTGGAATAAGTTCTAGTATGGAAAAACTGTAAAAGTTCAAAATTTATTTATAGGATAAGACTGATTCTATGTAGGTATAAAAGTTTGGTGAAATTCGCCCCCGACGTGATAATGTCGCCTCGCAGTATGTATAATATGTGTGCAAACTGAAACTCAAACCATTTATTTACTTTAGTTTATATTTAATTTCAGATTACAATGATTCATAATGGTTAGTAACAATCGGAACTTATAAACTATGTTAGTAGGGTTACAAAAATACAATCATAAAACACATTTACGACATGTTATTAACAGCATTGACATTTATTTTACTGTCCCTACCACAATGCTCACCCAGAGCGAGTATATTTATCTAAACTAATATTATCAAGAGAAAATATTTGATTTTTTGTATATTTCTTTGTTCCGCTTTCACGCTAAAATGGCTCAACGGATTTAGCTGAAATTTGGCACGTGGGTAGACCATGACCGGGATTAGGACATAGGATACTTTTACGGGTGAAACCGCGGAGCGCAGTTAGTATCTACCTATTAATATTGATAACGATGGATCCACTTGCTCTATGTAAATTACTGGTATTCAGCTGCATCCGGTTAGACTGGAAGCCGACCCCAACATAGTTAGGAATAGGCTAGGCAGATGAAGATGCGTCAAACGCATAAAGCATACCTAATACAAAGTAACCTGTCAGCGGGATTGCCCGAAAGGGTTAGGAAGGAACATGGGTGGGTTTTAGTCAGTAAGAATCTGACACTCCCTTCCGCTCCACCCAGAGCGGGAGGGGTCATTTGATGATTTCCAACCAGAAAAAAAAAATACAAAATAACCTCTTGACCGATTCAGAATAAAAGAAAATTATGTTTTTTACATACAAGTACTACATAATTAATGGCTCACATCAAGCAACGAAACAGTTTTTATGTACATTTTCGACTTCTATCTTATGATGATCAAAAAGTTAGCTTTTTGATTTTTGACCTGGTTAGCCAGGTCAGGTTAAAACGCTCATTAAATTTAGTTTTTGCATTACTAAGGCAAAATGAGATGACATCTTGTATTTTTTTGAGTTCATCGCAAAGATGAAAAGTCACAAAAAAAAATAAACTGCGCATGTAGTGTGCGCAGTTTATTTTATATACATACTACGTGAAATTTAACACACGTATACGGTTTCGCGTTTGCGTTTTATGAACACACCAGCAGCGCCCCGAACTTTTGCGCTAATAATGTAAGTAGGAAGTAGGATTTTAATTTCATTAAACGTAATTTTCAATTTTCTATAATAGCATCTTGGAGCCACCTGTACTTAAAACGACCTGTAGTGCTCATTTGCCGTGGTCACGGATTATAACATCGCATCAATGAAATTAAAACGAATAACGTGCAAAGAGTAGGCGAATTGTGGGAAAGAGAGAGAGTCCAACGTCGGCGGGCGGCGCAGGCGGTAGTTTTAAAAATTACGAATTATTTTATGTTGTTATAATTTTTATGATTACTGGCCACTAGCCCTACTTGTGATAACTTGGATAGCCGCTGGAGCAGACGAGTCCTGGAGTGGAGACCGCGTATCGGCAAGCGTAGTGTGGGACGCCCCCCAGCTAGATGGATGGACGACCTAAAGTATAGATGGCTGGGGTAGACTGGATGCGGAAGGCGGAGGACAGGGTGTTGTGGCGCAGCCTGGGTGAGGCCTATGTCCAGCAGTGGACTGCGATGGCTGAGTTGATTGAGCCCTACTTGTATGTTACTGTTGCTATTGTAGCGGCACGTTGTAGATGCATCTGCACAGTAATTTAAAGACTACGCCTCATTAAAACAAGTCGGGATCTCATATTAACATACATAAATACATCGTTAAACACATTACCCTGCTTTGTAACTCCTCAAAGTCGGCTAAGCAAACTAGTTCACATCACTATGTAGATGGCTGATCTTTAGCTAAAGGTACTTACATTGTTTTAAGCAAAGTGTATCATTGATGTAGGTGAGTGAAAGTGACCGGTTCGATGTCCGGTCGCGCACCTGTATGGGTAGAATGATTTCACCTTTAAATTGATCGATTTTTGAGGCATGCGCGTTGGTGATGGGGTCATGCTAATTTAGGGTATTAGCAGCGTTGTCTTGAATTCTTAAATAAATCGCCATACATTCTTCTTCATACGCAAATACCTTTTGGAAAAAAGTGCCTTTTAATGGTATGTTTGGGATAAATAATTTGTCTTTGTTTTTATTAATTTCTTAAAGAATTAATTAAATAAGAAATCTAACGAATGAACTTTTATCATAAAGTAAAAATCGCCTTTTGAGAGACTTCAAGTAGGTCAAGTAGTCATTGCTGGGCATGAGGTTCGAACCCCCAACACAGGCTTCGAACCGAGGAAAAGCCGTACACAAATCAAATGTGGCAAGACCTAGTATCTAACAGTTTAGATCTTCTTTCATTAGGTCTATCCACATTCAATTTTTGCAGCAGTTTGGATTTAACCAAACTGGCGAAATAACATAAGAACACTCCTGTATTCCTGGAAAAGTAAAGCAGAGGTGCTCTTATAGTAAAGCAGAGGTGCACCTATAGTAATCCTACATTTCCCCAGTTATGTTTAAGTCACATGGGGCCCGGACGAACCTATTGCCAACAACCGGGCTACGACTAATATGGACTCCGGGCTGCTACTGAGAAATGCCTGATGAATAAAACCCAATAACACTTTGCCCGACCCGGGAATCGAACCCGGGATCTCATGCTCAGCAGTAGCGCTTGCTACCACTAAACCAACGTGGTAGTTAAATGTGGACTGTGGGTGTTATGTCACTCGTACTTACCCCTTCGGGGAATACAAGCCTGATATAATGTTTGTATGTATATAAGGTGCAGTAATTCTCATCATCGAAGGAAATGACTGATGTTCATTTCTGTCGGGAAACCTCCACTTTCTCGCCTTCAGCTCGCATAGTTTTCTCTCGACAAATATTAACAACTCGCAGTGTGATGTGAGTCACATCGATGTGACCACAAGTTATCTGCTAACTGACCGTTAAGATAGCTTGTAGTGTAATACTTAGTTTCTATTTACAACATTGAACCTGCAATCATCGTTTAGTATGTATACCCTGTCCATTTGGTTAACCGTTTTTTTACAGTTGTATTAGAACGTATTAATTCAATAAGATAAGGCAGTTTATATATTTATTTTAGTACTCATTTTAAGTTAACTTTTACGTAATTTTATTTATGGCTTCTTACAGACATGATAATACCGTACGTGTATCGATCAATGTATGTATGTTGCTGCAATCAATAGTTCCATCTGTCAAAAAAACGGTTTACCTAATGGACAGGGTTTGGTTCCTTCTAAAAGTTGAGTTCGTCCGATAAATTGCGCTTCCGCCATAGCTATTGTTTTATGTTGTAATAACCCCGAAGCAGAAGCAGAGGTGTACCTAAAGTACGGTCACCAAAGGAGATAAGTAACCAGGTTCGTCGGATATAGTTGAAGTTTAGTAAGAAACCGATTGATGTTTTCGAATGAAATTTAATTTGATAAATGAACTGTTTATTTTCTATTAATGAAATTAAATTTTATTCGAAAACATCCATCGGTTTCTTACTAAACTTCAACTATATCCGACGACCCTGGTTATTTAACTCATTTGGTGACTGTACACCCATATATCGCATGTAATAAAGGGCGAGCCTATTGCTATCAACTGGACACAACTCCATACTCCAGGCAGCGACCTGGAAATGGAATCGAACTCAGCTCACCAGTAGCGCATGCGACCACTAGACTAACGGGTTTCATGGCCGTTGAGACACGGATTAGTGGCAACAGCTATCACGCTGCTGATTTTCATGATATCACTGAATCGCTATTTAAAAAACCCATTTAATGAAATACTATGCCTACAAACGGGTGCTCTAAAAACCTCTCTACTTTCCATCTCACTCTTACTTATTCCATCTCTTTCTCCCACAGAGCCTTCGGCAAAAAGCACGACCACGGCGGTGGAATCGACAGCATCACCATCAGCGCAGGAGGAGATAAGAAGAAGATGAAGAAGAAGAAGACCAAGCCCCCCAAGATCCACCTCATCCACCCAGTCATGATGCCCTTAAGAAAAGCCCCCAAGGAAGAGAAAGGTCGAGCCTTTGGCAATGGCGTCCAGTCCTGGGTCATCGGAGAAAGGGCCTTGCCTGTCCCGGAGAATGCGACTGAGGTGTCCAGAGGCATGTTGGCAGACCTCTGGTCTGAGGGGCAAAATGCCGTGGATGCGTTGGCTGAGCATGTCGCGGAGAATGAGGACCTGGAGAATGGGATTAAGGATCGGAGTTCTGTTGAAGGTTGGTGGTTGGGAGTAGTTAGTTAGTTTAAGCAGTCGTAGAGGTTTTTGTGAAGGAGCTGTTTCAGGGAATTACTACCACCATAGCTGTCTTACTAAGAATGTCCGATGTTAGAGACTGGCTCGCTGGTCTGGTCGCAAGCGCTCCTGCTGGGCGAGGGTTTGATTCCCGGGTCGGGCAGAGTGTTACTGATTTCTCCACCAGGAATATCTCAGTAGCAGCCTGGAGTCTGGATTTATGCCCGGCTGATCTCAATAGGCTCGTCCCCTATTTCCTGTGGACTTAAACATAGATGGCGAAATGTAAGTGTACAATAGTGTGTACACCTTTGCCTAACCCTTCGAAGATAACAAGCGTGATGTATTTAGTAAATGTCTGTTATGATGCACCGGTGTATGTCGACAATCAATAATTCTTCAGACGATTTTTTTTCAAAATCATTATATTTATTAACCGTTAAAGTCGTCGTGGTGTACTCGTATGATAACATTCGTCACGAACCGAATAAATTACGATCATTTGCCAGCCAGCGCGAGGGTTGTTAACAGACACCAAACACTTACCTTCAGACATTCGCAGTAAAGCGTGGGTTTCCTAAGAAGAATGAAGCAATTCTGTCACATTATAACGGCCTTCATGAAAATCTGTCCCTTCTGTCAGTTACACTTTCAGTTTAGTATTTTACATTAAAGTGTCAAAAACGCTCTGGGTTGGGACAGCCATGGTCGTGTAACCGTTGTAAGACGGCACGACTTTCTTAAAAAGCAGCGTTGCTGTACTCCGGTTAAAAGGATGTCGTTGTAACTACAGGCACATGAGATGCTCGACCATCCATCAGTACCCTAATTACTTAACACACTTTCAATGAAAATCTGAATCATTTTGAAGGATATTATTATTTTATTAGCTAATCCGTTGCTTCACATGTTCGAAAAATTTGTCTGCTCGACAACGTAAATAATGCAAATAATCTTGTTGAACTGTTAAAATGAAAGCCATTGCTACTGTTAGTGTGTACACAATTACCCCGCTGGAATTCCTTAATATTGCAAGTGTCCGCAAGCAGAAATCATTTTATTTTCAAAACCAAGCGCATAAACAGTAAAATGATACTGCAACACATTGCACTACATACCTCGTTTAAAACCTGACCGGTTACCGGTGGCATGAATTGGTAGAGATTTTCACCATGACTTGGATACTACATTGATAATGTAGGCACCTACTTTAAGAGATGACTCAACAATTAGTTTCGTAGTAATAGTAGACTTTACAATTTCATATCTAATGAAAATGAGATCTCTGGATTTTTCAAACCGTGTCGCCGATGATAGTGACTAAAGTACAAATAACTTTAATTTCGGAAGTAGGTGGGAAACAACGAAAACGCGAACCCAACGACAGCGACATCCGAAATTAAAGTTATTTTTCACTTTGTAGTGTCTTTTTTGGAAGTCGGTTGTTTTTTTTTTTTTGTAAAATAGTTTTTATTTTTCACTTTTAAGTTGTAATTTTTACCAGTAAATTTGGTTAAAAAACCAAACTACTGAACCTGTTTTTGATGAAATTTCTATGGGACCAATCTGAAAGTATATCCTTTCAAATAAAAAAAGCTTATAAATAACGGAGTTCTGAGGTACGGAGTATTGAGAACCTCCTCCTTTTTTGAAGTCGGTTTATGAAGTTTTTTTTTTATTGCGGCTGAGGTACACATAAAAGGAAGTCTAATAAATCGACATCATTCTCTGGATCTTATTCTGATTTATTTTAAGTCGGCGCAACATTTAGATTAAAGTAAAATCATTCAACTTACACAAAAGCCTGGACAGGCAGGTATTTGATTATTCACTAATTCAATCAATGATTCATCTAATCTCATAATTTCTATGTGAACGATCGCCCATTTCACAGTGAGTTTCAAAAACCGCAACATTTTGGATTCGTCACGACCCTGTCCATGTTAATACCGGTTTTCGCGAATTACCGTAACTTGATGTTGATAAACTTTCTCGATGTACTTTCTCTGCTATTCAGGTTCCTTTATTACTGATGTCCAAGTTTAAAGGACAAAATGATGAGGCAATACGATACGACTATTACAGTGGTTATGAAACATACCTACCTACAATATTGACAATTGGATACTTCGAAAGAGTGAATTCGTTAAATCGTTAATAAGTTGACACCGATGTGAGCAGAATGAATAAAATAATGATGAAAACTGTTCACTTACTTTGTTAATTTCACAGGATATCTAATTAATGACAGCATTTTGGTGACGCCATTTTCAAACGTTAAGCATTTTGTGTGCATGGAATGTCTCGATTTACTGTTAATTGGTTCAATTTGATTTTGTAATGAGCATGCAAGCATTTTAGCATGAGCATAGAGCGTAATTTATTTATTTTCCTTATATTACTCGTAGAATATAATAATAGCGTTTGTAGAATTAAAGAATGGGCACGATAAACGAATCTAGTGAGTTTAAAAATTAAATTGGTTAGAGGAGCATGTCTTCCATGTTTTAATTTAAGTCTGTTTTCTAACGTATTTCTGTCAATTAATAGAACAAAGAGGTAAAAAGAAGAAGAAAAAGAAGGCCATCCTCAAGCTGTTGATCCTGGGAGCTGTCATCAAGGCCAAGATTGGAACTCTGCTGCAGATCCTAACTTATAAACTACAGGTAAGATCTTCAGTGAACTTCCATTTCCTTCTATTCACACAAACTGAAGCACACGGGCAGTATGAATGCCATCATTATTCCATTGCAAAAAGGGATGGTGCTATCAACCTTCTACAGCTCCGTCTCTCTCTCACACTAGAAATTAGTGGCATTAACATGCCATAGTCGCCCCTGATCTTTTTAGAACTATTTTTCATTCGTTCAGGCCTGTTCGGCCTTCTACTTGCAAAATCAAATTTGCCACTCGGCTGTGCCGAGTCATGCCGACCCGAACAAGTGTATTTCACCGCTTGTGCCGATATTTTTTAGCAATAGTACCAATTTGATATTAAAATTCTACCTGGTTTGATTTATTAGGGTGCACATAAGAAGCCTGCATAGTCAAGCATGCCTTGAACAATTTTTGAAGCTACTTAGATTGTGCCGATGGACACAAGGGAAGAAGAAAACTGGACCTGATCAACATCCAGTCCAAAAGGACGTTTTCTCTTTTTCTAAGTTATAAAATATACACCACCTCGATGGCTTTCCTATCCTCATGAGTTATTTTGATAATTTCAGATCAAATTCTTCATCGTGGCTGTTATTGGCTTGGCGATCAACTTGGCAAGACTCTGGATAGATTTGAAGAATAAGCACAGTCAGCAGCCGCAGAAGGTAAGCAGAGCTTTATAACCTGAACTTCTAAACTAATATTATTAAGAGTTGAAAGGACATCATTAATTTCGTACCTAAAAACTAAGCCAGAAAAAAAAGTACAGCTGTCTTATTTATTTATTTAATTCGGGAAAACAAACAGTTACACAAACATCGTAATAAACATGTCTTATGGGAAATGACCTCTTGAACTTTTTTAACTATTACAATAGCAGCCGGGGGTTATTTTACACTTTCGCTGTAATAATAAAGAATACTCAAAATGTTATTTCCCATAAGAAAATAGTACTTTTTTTTGGCACTTTGATGTTTGGGTATGTATAAGATGTTCGACACTTGAAAAAAGTAAATGGTATGTCCTTTACTCTCGTGTTTATCTTTTACATTACTGACATTGAAGAAAAAAACGTGACGAAACCTAGATTTTTAGGGCTGAAATCGTCAACACTTCTTGAGCAAGCAAGGTGATCATTGCTCGTGCCTTCTCTGTATGAGAAGAGACATTTGCTCTACAGTGGGGCCATTAGTACGCTAGTATTATTATTTGTAAGAGGTGGAATCTGGAAGTAGGTACTGATCCGATTACAAAAAATGTATCATTGATAGAAAGCTACACCACTGCCGAGTGTCATGGGGCAATCGACTTCCTCGCGAACGAAGTCGCGGATAGAAGCTAGCTATTGATATAACTAGAGGTAGATCATAGAATATTCAAATGCAGTTAAGATAAAACAAATTGCGCTTATCCTGGTAAAAAGACCTCTGCCTAACTCTTTGGGGAAACAAACTGTGATGTTATGTTATAATAATAAGGAAGTACTGTTAAGTGTGAACCCACGTCTATCGCTACCGCATTCATAACACACAGTATTTTACAGTAATATAACTTGTATCCATCTTGATAAATGACTTCCAAGCTCATAAAACAAGTGATTCACTGGCGATCTGATTCATTCAGCGATGCATCGTAATAAACTCACTCATGTGGACTGCACTGTATAAACAGTTGAACACTTTCACTAAGATTAACTACAGTATTACATACATAAACTCACACCTTCTCCTCATGAGGGTTGGCAGAAAACGTCACGTGATTAAATCATCACCACTGCTCTCAAAACGGTGAAGGAAAACATCGTGAGGAAACCGGCATGTCCTAGTACCAAAATTCGAAGACATGTGACATCTACCAACCCGCACTGGGCCTCACTAGAGAGTGAGGCTCACTAGGGGCGAGAGGGCTCACAGAGAGGAAGCCTGTGTCCCAGCAATGGGAATGTTATAGGCTGATTATATTGTTTCAAAATCTCTTCTGAAACTTTGGACTGCTGTTAAACGATCACTGACTATTACATTTGTATCATACGTTAAAAGGATATTATTTTTAATTACCTAATTAGTAGGTACTCATAATCCAAGAGATCACAATCAAGCATTCCTTAATCCTATTCATTCATTCTTTATGAATACATTCGTTCAGTGAATGAAAGTGCAAGCACTTTCATTTAGTACAATTACTGGATTTTGTAAATCTTTTGAGTTAGTATTTATCATTTAATTATACGCTACTAAGCTAATTAAAATACATAGTTAGAGCGTCATTTGTAGAAGCAACTTAGATAAATGGTCAAAAGAAAACGGAAATTTTCTTGTAGCGCCAGAGATAAAGGTCGCCACTTCTCAAAAATCCAACCGGTATAATTATGTCTTGATTGACTGCTTAGCTCCATAAAGGTATAGCGTGGTGATAAACATTTAAAGGGTTAAATCTGTAACTTCTGCAATATTTTGGCTCGTCTTTTTACAGTTTGCGATAAACAACAGAAGAATACGAACAAATTTCAATATTGCTCATTCCCCATAGCACATAGCGTGATAATTAATAGCCTTCAGAAATGACTAGACTTATAGGAATTATTTTTTATTTTATTTGCTGACATAGTCCCACTGTTGGGCAAAAGCCTCCGTACGCTCTTTCCACCTCTCTCTGTCAAGAGCTGCCAAGGACCAATCTTTATGAAAAGAGACAGCAAGCATTATAGGGAATATCTATGCATTTGAACAAAATCAAATTGGTAAACAGACAAAATTAAAAAAAAATCGGCTTTAAAATGGCTCCTTCACCTCGCAAAAATTACTTTAAAAAAATCTGCAATGTACAGTTTTGACTTCGCTACGATTTTATCATACCTACTAGTTGACCGGACAAGCGTTGTCCTGTTTCCTAAAACCTGAATTCAGCCACCTACCGGGTCCAATTGTGAATCTAAACCATCCAGAGATTCACTCACACACAAAAAAAATCATCAAAATCGGTCCAGCCGTTTAGCAGGAGTTCAGAGATGTATAGATTATGAACACCAACTACATATTTACAATACATCTTTTTTAGGTGTCTAAGGGCCGTGGTAACCACTTTCCATTGTGGTGGAACGTCGTCCCGTTGACCGACCGTAAACTAATATGTTATAGTATTTTCCTTATAACGATTACCATATCAGTAAACATATGATTATCCACTCTTTTTACGCGTTCGAAAGCGCAAACCAGTTCTTTTAGCCGACTTCTTTAGTGCGTGGTGTGTGATTTCACATTTTTTACGACCGAGTAAAAGTTTTGAGTGTTTTTATCGTATGATTAACCAAAACTGAAATACATAGGTACATATTCTTAAGTTCTCAGGTGAGCTACACGACTACTGGCAAATGCGTGCACTGACTGGACAGTTCCACTTGAATCTGTGTGGTTCAGTCCCCAAAAGACCATCCCAGACATCAATCTACATGGTCCACACATGTCTGACCTAGATTATGTTTGGAGTTTAAAAGAGACTGTGACCTCTGAGTTGGTTTCGGCCTTTCTTCTTAGAGTAATCGGATAGGAAACACCGAACTCATCTAATTTTAATACTTTATTTTTGTCTTGTAAAAGTGTTTTATTGAACCAATTAGAAATACCTAACTTTATTTATTCTTTAGATTAGTATAAAATCACGCCTGTGTTTCCCTAAACGAAAGGCAAAGATGTAGGTACAAAGATATTGCTCCCACATTTTACCAGTCATGTTTAAATCCCACAATAGCCCGAAAGCCTGTGTTATTAAGGAGTATTGTATTATCCAGCAAGCGCTACTACTGAGCATGAGGTCCTGGGTCGATTCCCCAGCCGAGCAAAGTATCATTGTGTTTTTTCATCTGGAATTTCTCAGTAGCAGCTCGGAGTCTGAATTTGTGCGATTGATGGCAATAAGCTCAAACCCTATTACATGGGACATAACTGGCGAAATGTGGCTGTACTATAGGTACACCTCTGCTGAACCCTTTGGGGAAATAAGACATGATGTTATGTGTTAGGATGATGATGACTGTAATAGGGGACGAATATATTGACATTAGCATAAGCATATCCAGCCCATAATGTTCCCACTGCTGGGACACAGACCAGGAGGTCTGTGCATCCAGCAGTGCATCTCTCACATCTCTCACAGAGAGGACTCTGTGAGAGAGAGTGGGCCGTAGTCCACCACGCGAGCCCAGTGCGGGGGTGGATATTCATTGCCATTAACCGGGCACAAATACCGACTCAAGACTCCGCTACGACTGAGAAACTAACATCTTAATCGTAATTATTCTCCATTTCTTTCCCTCTACCGTGAAAGATTGATCGCTAATCGATTAAAGTGATCGTCTCATTAATATTTGATACATACCACGCACAGACGACATCGCCACACGAACGCACGGGACACCTCAATGCATTTAATTGAATTGGAAACTAAACGTATCGAATACATTACGGCAATAAAAAGATGGGTTCAGAAGATTAACTCTGAACTAATCTGAAATATTCACACACAGCCGTAAATGACTTTGCGCATAACCAAAGTGTAGAACTCTCTGTCAGCGTCTGTATTTCCTTCCACATTTAATCCGTCTGCCTTCAAAGCAAGAGTGAACAGGCATCTTCTGGGCACGCTCGTTCCATTGTAGACCTCATCCATAGTTTTCCATCAGGCGCGAACGACGGTCAAGAGCTGGCCCATTTAACAATAAAAAATAAATAAAAACTACCGACTTTTATAAAAACGCTATGTTTACTTATTTACAAAAACTGCAAGTGACAAGTTCACTTGCGCTGGCCATTAAAAAAGACGATACGCGACGAATCACGCATGGGTTAATAAAGCGCGGACTTCTGTACTATCTTTAAAAAAACCCTCTATTTATTAACTAAAATCAATAAGTCCTTGATCTGACTAAATAAACTAAATTAAATTCAAAGTAATTTACTGGCCAGAAACGCAGTAGGTACAAAAGATGAGCGACAGCGCATGACAGCGTCATCGTCTATGCAAGCTGTCAGCGACTCTTGCGTTACTGCTAGACGCAGCCGTAGACCGTGCCTGGCAGCGTGCTTGAACGCGAAATGATTCAAACGCAAGTTCAGTGTTATGCGCTTAAAGGCAAGTCAAAAGTCTTGCCTTTAACGTAATGAGACGATGCATGATAAGATCTGTACTAACTGTTCAATAGCACGGTCTCCCCGACTGGAACTTCTGAACATATTTATTTCGTGACAGTTTGTCACCGAAGACTTGAACAAATGACACAGATTCGTGTGTGAATGACAACCGGAGTGGAGTTTGATTCCCATGGCGTTACAAATATTTGTACTTACAAGTGTATCTGTTTTCGTAGTTTGCCTGTCATTTGGCGTGTAATTAACACTTGTAAAAGTGTGATTTTTGGAGATCACACCTCGCAGTACTTATTATTAAAGCACTCATTGAATACTCAATAACTCATTGAATACTGTGCCAGCAATGCAGCACAGTATTCAATGACTTATTATACATATAGAAAGCTTAGTTGAATACATAAACATCACGATTTCCCCGAAGGGTTAGGCAGAGGTGTACCTATAGTACCTACACCCACATTTTGCCAGTTATGTTTAAGTCCTATGCAACAGGGGCCTAACAAGCCTATTGCCATCAACGGGGCACAAATCATGACTCCTGGCCGCTTCTGAGAAATGTCTGGTGGAATAACCTTTATCACTTAGGAATCGAACCCTTGTCCTCCTGCTCAGCAGCACAGACCAACGAGGCAGGTAGTTCAATTCATAAAGTCTTTAAACGTTTCGCTGTATACTTACAGTCATTGATTAAATGTGAACCCATGTCTGCTAACTGTGACCTATCCTACGCATTGTTGACCCAGTCTTCCTGCAAACAAATCTTGGGTTTTTGCACGATTAATCATTTTAATAAAAAGAAAAATAGCAGCTACCGCTCTACAATAGTTTATAAAAAAGTTTTATACAACATTATTTAACCATTATATTATGACATAATAATAATTTAAGTATTGTGCAACGCGAAAGTAAATAAACATCAAAACAAAAATAATATGCAAGAATCTAAGGGCCGAGCCAGGTCGAAAACGTGTAAGACCTAATATAAATACATGTTAATGATAGTTAATTAGCTATAAAGGTAAACCGGCTTACCAAGCTAAGCTGGTAGAAATATAACGTTGTCAACGATGCTGATCTAAAAAGACATTTGTTTGTCTTATGTCGCTTTCTCGGAACTTCATCTAGTCATCATTAGGGTTGACGCAAGAGAGGTGTCAATTTCTTGAGGAATCACAATCGTCAATTTCATAATCGAACTAAGTACTCTAAAAAAAGTTACGCGTGGTCAAACATAACGAAAAATACCTTTTTTCGTCAGTTAAAAAGTATAACCGACTCGAATGATACTTTTTTTTTTATACGATTCATTTTGTGTGCTTCTTCCAAATTGACAGGCTTAAGTGAGCAATGTAATATTACTACAAGATATAAGAGAATCTCTCAATGTGACATGAGCATAGTAAGTAGGTACCTTGTGGTATTGTGGTCGAGTCGCTCTTCTTGCTGAACTAGATAAACAAAATAAACGTCGGGATCTTGTATCTGTGTCACGCGTGTTAGTTATCACCAATGACTAACGTATTCATTGAAAGGTATTGGAAGTTGCATGGTGTCTCTAAAGTTCAAAACAAGCTTACTTTTCTAGCAGTCTTATTGTAGTTCAATCTCAGATTTGATGCCACCTACTACTATAAATGCTTTGAACTCCGTTGTTCAGTCGTGGTTTTTTGAAGCTTTTAGTGTGTTAGGTACATTTTTGGTCTCGTCTCCTCAAGTCCTTTATTTTATTACCCCATATGGTAATTTATTTATTTAATAGTGTTAGTTACAATGCACTTCAACTATGTTAGTAATACACTTACAAAGACAAAAACAAAACCAAAAACAGAAACAGATTGTGACATCATTTCTGCATTAATGATACTATATTTTTTTTTCAAGATATTACGGTACTTAATGACATTTAAAATCTGTCATTTTTATTTTATAAAAACAAAACCTATCACGATCTAGACGAGACACCTCATGTATTAAAATCCATCCAACCGTTAGTACTCCTTTAATGAAGTCCTTGGCTGCTCTGGATAGAGAGAGGTGGACAGCGAGTAGGGAGGCCTTTGCCCAGCAGTGGGAAATTAGTAGCAATTTTTTTTAAACCTTTACGATGCTTCGAGTATATAAAGATTAAGGAATCTTACAAAGATAGATAGATACACCTGTCTTTGTTATCGATTCTACGGTGCTATTCTGTAAAAATCTCTCCGTGAAAACTTAGGTCAAATGGGCATGAAGTGAGCTGTCAATAGTGCCAGCGTGAGGTGGTATGACAGCTCACTTTAAGCTCACTTCACTTAAGTTTTCGCGGTGAGATTTTAGCAGAATAGACCGGCTGAGTTCTCCGACATTCGTTCTGTCGGCGAACCGTTCATCGGAAAACGAATATCGGAGAACTGTTTCGTCATAACAAACGTTAGCTTATCCATGTATTGGTGTCACGCGTGTCACGAACACGATCACCAATGTGTCTTCATTGAAAGTTATTGGAAGCAGCATGTTATTATGTGGCTAGACAATTACCTGAGGCGGTAGAATTACCCTTTCAATCGGTTTAGGAATATTTAAGTGACATCTGTGTGGATGACGCATACACAACATCTTTCTGTCTGTCTGCAGACGCCAACAGGGAACCTCCTCTTCCGGATTTTTCATGATTTTTGGAAGTCAGTTACGAAATAAACATTCATGAATAAATTATTTCAAGTGGCAACCCTACCTAAGTAATGAATACTCTCGAGCGGGTGGGAAATACCACGATTAAGGTCGATGGCATCCGTTTAGGTCGCAGTGAAAGTGACCCCCGCGACAGGCTACGGGTTAGTGCAGAGTACAGGGTGCGCAGGCACATAGGTACTAAATCTCAGAGAAACTGATCAGTAATTTGCTTGTTAAGAAGTGAAAACAGTTGAGAAAATATTATTATGGTTATTTATTCATAGATATTTAATTTATTTTGTAAAAATCATCCATTTTTTGATTAACTTGTGTGTTTCTTTGATTATTTTTTGGAAAGTATTTTAGCATAAAAATAACATAATATATAACATGGTCACGTCACATCTGGTTTCTCCGAAGGGACACGCAGAGGAGCCAACGTGCCAATAATGATTTAATTTATGATTTGACACACTCAGACGCAGCGGGGTAATTACGTAACACACTAACAGTAGGTAGCAATGGCTTTCATTCTGACAGTTCAAACACATTATTAACGAAACGTGGTTGAGCAGACTAGTTTTTCGAATATATGAAGCAATGGGTTACCAATATCCTTCAAAATGAAAGAAAAATAGGTTTATTTTTCATAGAAACAAGTGTATACAGAAAGATAATTAATTCTAGCAATAAGGGAAAAGCAAAACGAAAAATTTATCTATAATCACGAGCACAAAGCAGAAATAGTCGACATGTCATGACTGTCAAGAAGGCTTTCACTCAGCATGATGCTGTACTATAGGCGACCCACAGCACAGCGCTGATTTTCAATGGTTACCCGAAAAGGACTTACGGAAACTAAGGCAGAAGGCTAATTCTCGTAATTTAAAACAAATTTTACAAACTTGTCAAATTGTAGGAAACTAGAAGTATTTTTTGACAGATTGAGACTGAGATCAGACTGTGGACGTTCTTAAAATTACGAGAATTGCCCCTCAGAGCAAATGATTCAGATTGTGATTGATCGACTTTCCTTACATATACAAATCATACTATTTCATATCTGTACACTTTACTTATAAACACCGTCCAAAAAAAGAACAAGTTGTTAGTGATAGTGCGTTGTCTGTCAATCATTGATACTGTCAATGTTCCATACATATTTATTAAAGGAACTGATAAATTACGTACAAAAAAAAAAACAAAACGGCGGACATCATTCTCTAAACACGTCTCAGTGAATTATTACAATAACTTTTCGAAGGCTCATCATCGAGAACCGAGACCGCTACGCGCCCATTGTTAAAACCTATAATTTACAAATACCTCGGAGTCGGTACCGGTAGCGACATCCGTGTGGGTCACAGCGAAAGTGACCCCGCGAGCTCGCGAGCTCAGGCCCAGCGGTGCAGGGTTAAGTTATTTAAATGGCTGATAACTGACAAGACACCTGTCGACCTCTTCTGTAAAAATCTCACCGTTTTAAAACTTAGGTGTAGTGAGCTTGAAGTCAGCTGTCTATTGTTAATACTTAGCATCAATGAAAGAGAGACGCACAGAACAGGGATGTATGGCAGAAAAAAGGGGAGGCATAGGCCTCCCCTTTCTTCTGCCATACTTCCCTGTTCATCATCATCATTTCAGCCTGGAATCACCCTCTGCTGGGTCTATACCCAGCATGACTTAGCATCAAGTGGAATGACAGCTCACTTTAAACTCACTTGAACTAAGTTTTCACTCTGTAAAAATTTCACGGTGAAAACTTATGTCGATGGAGTCTGAAGCGTACTCAATCTTCGTCAATCCCTAGCATCAAACGGGAGGACCTAAGGAGGACAGGACCGACCATAAAGACACGACCAGTTTGTATATATATACACATAAAAGATAAAATATAAAATCATCAAGTAAAAAATTAACTACACTTTCATAAATCCTCTCACAGTACTTGTGACATGCCGATAAAATCTTTGTCCATTCGTCCGCAAACAGATCGTTTGTTGGATTCAGAGATCATTTTAGGCATTTTAGGGTCGCCACTTGTATCATGAGATTTGTGAGAGCTGGCGAAATTATTGTATGTACCATATTCATATTTATGTGACATATCTGCCTACACCTTCGGGGAATACCTACAGGCGTGATGTTATATTCTTGAGTTTTTTTTTTTACTTATAAAGGTGCAAATCAACAAACGTTTCGTGCACTAGAATTGGACTCGCGACGCGACGACGTAGCGTAGTAAGCCAATGGAATCCATGCTTTAGGAATCATTGAACTCAATAAAACAGCATCGCCAAGGCGATAAAATATCGATTGACTATCTTAGAGTAATCACGATCTCTCTTGTGGGGAGAAATAACTTTATGACAGCTTCGGAATAACCAGAGATCTGGTTTTACAGATAATAATGATCTTTACGCATGATTATTATTATATTAGCATATAATTTATGTTAAATATTTCTTATCATAATCTTATCTTAGATTAGTATCTAAAGGAGGATGCATGGCTGATTTATCGTAGATCTACCTAAAGCCAAGAGGCTGTGCCGTAATAACTTACACCCACATTTCGCCAGTTATGTTTAAGTCCCATGTAATAGGGGCGAGCCCATTGCCCAAAAGTTTTCTGAAACCCCGACATAGGTACTTTAAAAACAGTATATTCGAAAATAACACAAGAATTACAGTAGGTTAATTAATTATAGGTAGGCCAGAAGGCCAATTCTCGTAATTTAAAACGTTCAAAAATCTAGTCGCAGTTTCATCTCGGCGACAAACAGTTGTCAAAAATTTGGCAAAAATGTAGGGAAACTAGAGATATTTTTGACAAATTGAGACTGAAATCAGACTGTTAAGTGAACGGTCTTGAAATTACGAGAATTGGCCTTTAGGTAACAACAGTTTAACCTAAGGATGCGGTGTCCTTAACTAACTGACAGGCAGATCTCAGGTGGTAGTTACTCCATATTAAGGATTGGGATTTGGGGAAAGTTGAAGAATCATGACCGTACAAGCAGTTTTTATTTATTATGAAGTAAGTCGGACACTTCGGTACGAAGCCAAGCATATCCCTGCGTTTTTAAGAATGGTTTCAAGTCTTCTCGTCCGTTTTCACCACATATCTTTTATTTATGATTCTCTCTTCTCCTCAGATTATCTACTACGAACACGCCCAACACCAGCACCATTACGACCACGAAGAAGAGGAGCAGCATGGCTGGGGCCCCTGGTCCAGGAGCATACTACCTGATGATGTGAGTATGGAGGTCTGTAGCACACATCAGACCTAGCCACTTCTTCCACCTAAAACATCAACAATGAGAACTGAGCAATGTGTAAGACCATTTTAAGTTAAATAGGTTGGAGAAATTGTAAGAAAGTACCTGACTTAGCATTGCATGAGTCTCCACGAGTCACAACCCGCTACCAACTTCGCTAACTGTTAATTTTCACCACGTCTTGAACCACTCTCGTAGACCTCGTGCCACAGAGCTCGGAATTTCCGCGTGAGCAGTCTGGTGATGGCAGAACTAATAAAACTCTTGGTCCCGAAAGTGTGTTGCGAGCACAACTTCTGTCACGGTCCACCTTCATCTTCAAAGCCATATGTTTATATATAATACGTCACTATGGCATCTTTGACTGCCCCGTAGGTCTCGTGGTCGCAAGCGGGACTGCTAAGCGTGGGGTCCTGGGTTCGATCCTAGGTCGGGAAAAGTTAATGGGTGTTTCCATTAGGATATTCTTAGTAACAGCCCGGACTTTGGAAGTGTGATATCCCCGTGCCTCGGAAAGCACGTTAAGCCGTTAGTCCTGCGTCTGATCTCCCTCTGGTCGTGTCGGATGGCCGTCCCATAGGACTATGGAAGTGAGGGAAGCGAGAGGGCACCTGTGTCTGCGCACACCCTTGTGCACTATAACAGCGCCCGCGCCGAAGGCTAGTCTCCTTTGAGATTGGTTGCCATAGCCGAAATATTATCTGGAGGACTATTAGTGCGAGTAAACGGTGACACACTTGTTGTATTGAAAGTATTGACAACGCCGCCCACAGAAATGATGCCGCCTCTAGAAGTGGCTGCCGAGGCGACTTCTGCTCTGTAGTCCATCTTCATAAATATTCACTGCAGACCGTATCCAATAACGTTTTCTATAAATAACTAAACCCAGTTTCACAATAACCGGTTTTTTCCACAGGAAACCGAAGTGGACGCCAGTGAAGTCTCACCCTACAAAGCGCAAGAACGAAATCCGCAGTTGTATGCCCGTCCTTTTCTAACGAGAGTGTAAAATAATTCTGTTTCTTTCACTCCAGTCATAGTGTAATACTTGAATTGCGTTTGGAAACTAGTTAAACCTACCATGTATGAAGAAAAATCGTCAAATATTAAAACTGCTTTCATTGTCATTGTCATTGTGTTGACTGCGTCGTTGGTCTAGTGGTCGAAAGCGCGACTGCTGAGCAAACTTTTACTGGTTTTTTTCCATCAGGAATTCCTCAGTAGCAGCCCAGTCTAGATTTCAGTCTGGCTAATGGCGAAAGGCTCACCTCACTCTATAAATAGAACTTACCTAAAAATAACTGGCGAAATGTAGGTGTGCTATAAACGGTCAGAGAAATTAATTGTATAGCAAGTTGACACATTACTACTATTTACCGTGTTATTACAAAATCAACGCAACTCAACTCAACTCAACTCAAACGCAATGAATTTCCCTGACTTTAAATACACTCCACCTCTCTGCCTATCCCTTTGGAGCATACTGGCGTTATATGTGTTTATTGTAAGTGGTGAAAACCATAGACAAGATACCTATAAGTTTTTTCCCTCAGTTTTTCACGATAATGAAGCTTGTGTCAGTAGAAAGTGAGAATTATTGTTTTTCCTGTATTTTCTCAGTATTCATGAGGAAAACTATGTTTTCTGACGATAAATCTTGTGTGATAGGTTTTACATTATATTTCACGTTAGACAATGGCGTACATTAACGACTACTTGCGTTAATGCGAGAAGTAGAAAATTGTGTTGTTTATGAAAATTGTGGAAATATGAACAAATATATTCTATATAAGTTTGACATTTAGTCTAGGAGTTGAATCATTGGCTGCTGTGCTTAAATACGCAGGTTTGATGCCTAAAGACAGATTTTTCTGCCAAAAATTATTCAAAATCAAAAGTATTCTAACTAGGCTGAGAATCAGAACTTTTCGAACGTCAAAATTACATAAGACAGTCCCCCAAAATGCCCGCCCTTCACCACTTCCTCGTGCTTTGGCTGCGAAGAACAAGTGGCGCAACAAACTCTTCATCAGCACAGTTATTAAAGATCTTTCTACAAGTTACTAGTACCTGTGAAACAAAAATTATCATAGTATTCTTAGAATTTTGAAAGAATGAAGGAAAACGTCTTTACAGGCATTTTATTACCTTGTTAAAAGTATTGAACAAACAGACAGACAAATCAACGATTTCGCATTTATAATTACGTATTAAGTAATCATGATCGCACGCAAGTAGTCGGTGTTGCCAGCAAAAGGGTCAGTGTGGCAAGCATTAAATACAATTATACCTAAGATTTAAGTATAATTAATAAATAAGGCATTAATTAAGTTGAGGCCATAGTGTGATTGTTATTTATTGAGCGCTTGTGTGAGTATGCCTTTATTTATTTTAATTAAATTATTTTTGGTAAATGTCTTGTTTTACTTGATAATAAACCTTCCTGAATAAGTTACCCTAAGATCTGTACAGGTTGAAATTAAGCAACTTATTTTGGGTTAAAACCTGGGCCCTTTATCACAACACTTTACAGGTGTACATCACCATCATCCACCACCATCATCATCATCTCAGTGGAAAGACGTCCAGCACCGCTCACTTCGACCGGCTTCCGGCCGCTGCTTCTCGCCTCCAGCAACTAGTATACAATTCTACAAAACTGTAGAAAAAACTAAGTAAACAAATATGTATGTATAAAGTAACAATTAAGAATCTACAAATATTTCACGTTACATAAAGTATGGGGACTATGTCACGACATCCTATATACTTGTGCGATTTGTAGAATTCTAAGAAATAAGTCTATAAATCGTGCAAATTATGTTAAGTTACTTGTAAGTACAACAATTATAACTTGTAAAGTTTTGTGGTATAGAGCCCTATGGCTGTGATATTTCTACAGCCCGGCCGTCGAGAGAATGCGTTCTGACGCCTGTCAGTGTGACAATTCTAGTAACCAATAAAGATGAAATTCGCAAAACATGTAGTCGTTAGTCGATTGTATGAAACTGACAGGTGTCAGGAACGCATTCTCTCGACGGACTTTAATTTGATTAGCTGTTACACTACGGAAACAAAGTGACATTGTACAGACAGCAACAAAAATTCATGGTTATTTTAGAATGTTGATTGCTTAATATCATAAACCTAACTGACTGTACTTGCCAGGTTCAAAACTTTCTTTTTGAACCCCCTATTCATCACTACCTTGTTATGTAGGTCGAAAGACAGCTCACCAATAGATAGCTCACCACAGCTCAACAATATTAGCTCCTCATGGCGAGTAAGTCCCTCCAGGCGCGTAGAAAAATATAGTGATTGGTAGTCTTACTTATGAGGTGGGCAGAAAGAACCGTAAGATCACAGCTCAACAATAGATAGCTTAAATAGTTCACCATGTAAGGCGCATTGCGTTGATCTTGTGGGGTGGGCAGAAAGAACTGTTAGCTTACTGCTCACGAATAGATTGCTTCATAACCAATATATGCCTTACCATATTGCTATGTGCTGCGTATAATATTTTATTTTATTACTTTTAAGAAAACTTACAGCTAATATTTTAATATCTAGTAAAATGTGTAAACGGTATTACAACACAATGACGGGTAGTCTCTTGAGGGGTGGGCAGAAAAAGCAGTAAGCTCACAGATCAATAATAGTTAGCTCACAAGTAGGCCTAAAATACCTAGGAAATAGTTAAAGAAAGGTGAGGGTTGCCATCTCGACGGAATAATAAAATAAACGTATCATTTATAAAACCAAAAATATATTTTGTCATTAATACATACTGCTAAACAAACAACCATTACATACAGGCACTAAAAACAAAAACCGACGACCACCGATACTACTCTCAACTAGCCACGGAAACACACGATCACTCCCGATCACGCCCGAACTACCGCGGCGAATACTTCGGGTTATCAGGCGCATAAGTGAAACTCCTCAACTCGTAAGAAACGCCATTTTGATTATCATAACCGATTTCCTTTTTGAAATCTTCGAATTCCGAACTACCGCCGAATACTCGATTCGGCTTGCGGTCGGGCGAGTTCGGGTCGCGTTCGTCGTCAGTCTTCGGATCGGATGGCGCGCTGTGCTTGGTCGGCAGCGGTCGGAATAAGGCGGAATGGGCGGTCGCCGTGTCGAGATCGGCTTTCCTCGATACGATTATACGTATGTCGGTGTGAAGGTACAGTTTACCGGATTTCGATGTCATAAACCTGGAATAGAGAAAAAATAAACTGTTACTTTTATGTTTATTATTTACAGACAATGTAGGGCAAGGTGGGACATATTAATAAACCGCTCTCGTTTGAGATTAAGTTGAGTAAATAAACGTTAAAATTATATTGCATTTTCGGTAACCACTGGCGTTTTACTCAGGTTTTGCAGGCAATTACAGACCAGCTTTTTTTTAAAAAAAAACTGAAAACATAATTGATCACACAATTTACAAGTTCATTCTCAAAAATTACAGAAATCATCATCAATACTATAGCCCGACTTCGTCCACTGCTGGGCATAAGCCTCTCCTTGTTTCTGCCAATCCTAACGCTCCTGTGTCAGCCTCATCCAGGTTCTACCCGCGATAGCATCAATGTGGTCCGCTCATCTCTCTCACATTTTTTCTTAAAGAGATTCTCTAAGATGTATAAGATACCGAAGCCACTAGTACCAGGAGGGCATTGCAAGATAAGAGGCCCTTTCAAGAGTTGGTGTAAAACACCTTACTGACGTTTCATATACCAAATACAGCCAAAATGTCTTAGTAAACCCATTATAAATTAATGTACCCTCGCCTAAGTAAGGCTGAAACGTTTTAGAAACCATTCTAGCTACTTGGAGACAGGCATCACTAACAAATTCCAACTAAATATTGCATTAAGTGCAGTGAAAAGTACCAGGAGATCAGACTCACCTAAGATGTATAAGATAACGCAGCCACTTGTGTGCATGATGGCGTGCAGGCGGGTCGGCTCCGGCCGGCATGTACAGCGTCCTCTGTCGTAAGAAAGTCCTCGCACTAGCCGGCATGCGGGTCAGGTCGTACAGCACGACGAACATCTTGACCAGCGTGCCGTGAGGGTTGAAGAGGGACACCTGCACGGTGCCGGAACGGGCGACACGGTAGCCAGAGGAGCCGAGGTTTATGTGACCCTGGAAAAGAGAAGAAGGAATTAGCTACCAGATTTTCTGGGGAAATACAATTATAAAAAGTCGAAGCCAGGACTAATAATGAAGACAACACGATTTGACAATTGTCCCTACATCTGGTGTGTTTTTCTTTGCCCATCTGAACAATGTAATTTGACACTTGTTTTGACGGATCAACTACTTCCGGACGGGTCCGTATCTTCGTCGACGGACGTGGAGAGTAGACCCCCGGTTTAAAGGGCATGATTACTGATAAAAAAATAAATGCCGACTTTGAAACATTAATTTCTCAATCGATAAATCTATTGTTCGACTTTTGACTGGTTGATTAACAATTTACTGATAAATTTACGATTAAAACCTGCCTCAAGAATTCAATTAATGCCTGCTATTGATGGATAAATACACTAAGTTATTGGCTCATGAATTAACAAGCAACTCACAGACTGACCGACAGAGTTATGTACGAGCAGACTGATAATCTCTATGTATTAGTAAGCTCAATTAAACAAACTAGTCCACTTGGCAGATCGATCGCTTGTCTGGAAGACAGCTCATCATATGAGGCGCGTTGGTCTCTTGTGGGGTGGGCAGAGAGCCCTAAGACCACAGCTCAACAATAGATAACTTGGATAGCTCACCATATAAGGCGCGTTGGTCCCTCCGGGCGCGTAGAAGAACACAGTGACTGGTAGTCTCTTGTGGGGTGGGCAGAAGGAGCCGTAAGCGCCAAGTTCGGCAGTGAAGCCGTGGACAGTCGCTACGGGCTCCAGGCGGCCTTTTAGAGCGGATTCTTCGAAGCTTCCTGGAATTTTATACAAAATAAATAATTAGACAAGGGGAATAAGCAATAACTGTGAAGATATTTGATACAACCAATGAGATAATGAAAAAGTTGTTTTTTTTTCAAGTTCAGGTAATTTTGCGATGGACTGCATCTGAAAAATTACCTGTACCTTTCACAGTAATTTTACCTCTGACTTGCATTATAGTGATCTTATTGTTGTAAGATTGGATGTTGTCAGAGGCATAATAGTCATTTAATCATATGCTGCACTGGTTGACGTTCTCACGTCAACGTCGGCTGTCGCTGAAAACCAGCGTTGGGGATCTGTCTCGTATAGGCTCTCAGCATTATGCTGAGCGTTGGCCGTTTTGCGTGGATGTGACGCATGTTTTTCCTCAACTTATCATTTTTTTGTGTGTTCTTTTTATGCAGTATGTATACCGCAAACAAACTTATTTTCTTAAGTGTGAAAGGAGTGCAGAAACGGTCGGTACTGACCCAGTAGGCCAGTGCTGGGCCGCATGCCTATCCTGTTGGCGGCAGGTTGCAGAGCGCGCGGCGACGCGGCGCGCGGCTCGGGCGGCGGGGACGCGGCCGCGCCGGCGGGGCCGCGCGCGCCGGGCGGGGCCGGCGGGGCCGGCGGGGCCGCCGGGGCCGGCGCGGGGTGGAACAGGGCGCTGCGGAATACAACAAATGCTCGAATATTTCCTTCTCCAGTTAATGTTATCTGCTGGCCTGTAATTGTCCCGCTGCGGGGCAAAGGTTCCTCATACAGATGAAACGAGCAATGCTATTGGAAAGTTTAGTTTTATTTGGTGATTGGACCAAAATAATTTGATTCAAAAACTAAATTAATCAACCACAATGACACAATGTTTTCCTATGTAAAGTCTGAAAAGCTGGATTCACATTACTGTGTTATGTGATGTTGAGACATAAATAAGGCAGTGTTATCCAATCTAAACCCGTCGTGATTTGACATATTCTTGAACGAATTAATCTGATTGATGTAACTCGCATAACAAACTCGCGACACATTGACGTGTAAAAGTGTTTGTACAAACCTACTTACAAAAATAAAAATTATTCATCGCATAAATATGCCGGTGGCTTTATAGACGTTCTAAAATTCTCTGTTTACTACTCAAAAGCTATTTTCACTTTCAAAACCTAATAATTTGTTTTTCTGCACGTTAATTATTTACCCAACTGACATTAATCTTGGCACCTGGCTTTCTAGAAAGGGGTTTTCTTTTTTACACCAAAGAAAAAGGACTCGAGGCTAAGTCGAGAGCCTCGTGGCTAAATAGAGGGGCTCATGGCTAACTAGAGGTGGTCATGGTTACATAGTGGGACTTAATTATTTACCCAACTGACATTAATCTTGGCACCTGGCTTTCTAGAAAGGGGTTTTCTTTTTTACACCAAAGAAAAAGGACTCGAGGCTAAGTCGAGAGCCTCGTGGCTAAATAGAGGGGCTCATGGCTAACTAGAGGTGGTCATGGTTACATAGTGGGACTCATGGCTATCTAGAGGGGCTCGTGGCTGACAAAGACTCACCTCTTGATTCCCGAGATGCCGTTGATGGAGTCGTCGAAGTCGAAGCAGTTGTTGCCCCTCCGCAGCGGCGCGGGGCTGGACGTGAGCGGCAGGCCGGTGCGCGCGTGGAACACCATGGACGCGGCCGACTCGAAGCGCCAGCGGAAGCGGTCCATGTCGCGCGGAGACGGCACGCCGTCCGCGCGCGGACACGGGAACATGAAGCCCTGTTGGGGCACAGGCGCGCGTTTTATTTTTAGTCTTATTACAAAAAGAACATTGATCACAGGATAAAAGAAATCACATCTACATCTGCCTAGCCTTTTCCCAGCTATGTTGTGGTCGGCTTCCAGTCTAACAAGATGCAGCTGAATATCAGTATTTTTCATGGAGCGACTACCTATCGGACCTTCATAACCCAGTTACTGGGTAATATCTATACCCCTTGGTAAGACTAGTTGTCAGATTTTCGGGCTTCTGACAACCCGTAACGACTGTCAAATATCCACGAATGACAGCCGGGGTCGTTGTCCCGACAACGACTTAATGTGCTTTTCCGAAGCACGGAGGGGTCTTGGTATGTAAAGATGGTTACCCATCCACGGAGCGATCGCAACAATCGTAGCTTAACCAGATCGATCGAACCGTGCGGCTGTTATTACTTAGCCACAAGCCCCTCGGTTACGAAGCCCTAAAAATTGCAATAATAATCGCTAATTAAAATTGAAACTAAAACTAATAGATTAGCAGGAGAATTAATTCAAAATGTCATAAAAATAAATGAAACGTCACAACAACAAACGTCAAGCAGTTCTTTCTTACCTTCTCATTTTTAGGAGATTCGTCAGCGTTCTCCAGAAATCGGTCAAAAGTCCCATAGTCACACTTTTCATACAAGACATAGTCATCATCACTAATAGAGAAAGTCTTCTGACGCTTCGACTCCCTTGGTCGCGAGAACACCGTGTCCTCTTTCTCCAGTTGCAACTCTTCCATGTCCTTGTCCCGCTGCACAAATCTATCACTCACAATTTTCTCAATTTTATCCACTATAGGAAAAAACCTCCGCAATTTAGGTCTCTTAATAACGTCACTATTATCACTAATACTATGATTATTATCACAAAATGTATCACATTTATGCTTTTTAATCTTCTTTTCTTCCTCAATTCTTCTGTCTTCTTGATTCTTCTGCTCCGACGCTAGGTTGTAGTTGCCTTCTGATCTAACCATGCCTCGCTCGCTACAACTGTCGCATGTCATTTGAAGAAGATTCCCACATTGGCACGACAATTCTTCTGTTTGGGTAGAGACTGTATTGGTCTTTTTGAACTCAGCTGGTGGTGGTAGTATATCAGTGTCAACGAAAGGGGATTTTGTCTCGATTCTGCTGGCTGGTAATGTCAGATATGTTTGGTTTCTGTAGCACCCTATAGCTCGGAATCGATCGAATCTCGACGCTTGCAAAATTGGGATCGAAGTGTGTGTTTCCTTTATCTTCGTCAACCCATCCCCTTCTGACGATGTGCTGTCGTGAAGCTTCTTAATCTTACACTCTTTGCGAAGCCTTCGTTTATATTTAGCAATTTCTTTCAATCTCCGATCGTCCAGTTTCTTCGGCCTGTCCTTCCCGTCTGATTCGTCATCACAGTTACATTTATGCTTGCCGCTTTCACTGCAAGGTGTCAGCATCCTGTCGTCGACAACTTTCGTGTTATCAAACTTATTTCCTAAACTGAGATCATTGAGTTTGCCCACAATTTCTTCATGAATATTAGGCGGAGTATCCTTGCTTGTTTTTCGTTTTTGGCAGGAGCATTTGATGTGTGGGATGTCATCTAGCCGTGGTAAGCTTTCTAGTATAATATTGAGGTATAGATTATTGCCGATGTCAGTGACTGGGAATTTATGATCGTTAGGAGGTCGGGCAAAGTCGGATTTCTTGTAGCTGTCTTGTGATATCTGTATGGAGTAAACGACGTTCAGTTTGCGATCTGTGTCCTCGTCATCGCAGTTCGCTTCCATCTTTTTGAAGTTGCATTTTTCGCGGCTTAGCTTGCGTCTGAAAAGAGAAATATATGGTTGGAAACTGTTTTCTTTTAAAGGTGTTTTCTGACCAATTATTTCGTAACGCGAACTTATATGATTACTTATTAACTATTTAAATAATGTGTGCATACAGAGATTGTGCTCGTCATTTCATAAACACCTTATCCTCCCTTCAAACCGGAATACAATAGTTATGCTTGGAGGCAGATAAAAGTACGGTGTTATTACATCCCCAAACAATTTCACGAATTTTTTTTTAGGTCAGAATACACCCTAATTCTACTTCTATGTTAATCACTTAACATTTGGCATCAACAGCTAACAGATGTCTTATTATGAACCTCTGAGAGTAGCCTGCCTTCTGCGGAGATCCTCAAGAAACAAAAACACTACTGCTATTAATAATACATTAACAATCGTCGATTGTCGATAGGACGGTCTTATTATTATTTTATACTCGGTATTTCTTATGCGTCTGGTATTCAAACTTGTCGTATCGTTAGTTGGTTTTACATGCATTTGAAGGGGCAGTACTGGGTAAGCTCATTTATGTGCAAAGAGCATCAATCCCTTCAGATACTCGTATTTACTAGTTCCCTGGTATTTGCAGTATTAATTGCGTTTGGTGGGACTATAACCAACGCTGGTCTCCGCGAGCCGAGTGAAGAAGCCTTTGCATCTTTTTCCTAAATCTCCTATCGTTCCCTAGAAGTCTGGTTATAAAGCCTGCAGTATTTTAGTTGGAGTTATCTGCGTTAGGTGGGACATCATAAACGCTGGTCTCCTTGACGTGTAATATGACAGCTCCTTTGTCTCTCCTAATCTCCTGATACTTTAACCTGAAGGCCAATTCTCGTAATTTAAAACGTTCAAAATCTAGTCGCAGTGTCATCTCGGCGACAAACAAATGTCAAAAACATGTCAAAAACATGTCAAAATGTAGGGAAATTAGAGGTATTTTTGACAGATTGAGACTGAGAAAATTACGAGAATTGCCCCTCTGAAGTATCTTGGTATATAAACCTGCTGTATGTAAATATATCTACCTGTGTCCAGTTGGGGCGTCATCGGGAGACGACGTCTCTCTATTTTATTAAAGTTTCAGAACTTGACATACGGGGATCATTTATATTCGTACCTGCGTTCGGTGGGACTACCATCAGCGCTGGTCTCTTTCAGCCGGGCTAGCCAGGCGGACAGCTGCGAGAAATGCAGCTGCGACCGCACAGCATTCAGCAGCCATTGAGATGTGCTGAACGCTGGGCTCTGGTCTCCCCTGGAAAGTGAGAAGAAAGTGATGTTAATAGGTCTCTTGGCGCTGGCCCAAGACGCAAGTACTGCCTTCAAAACGCGATGCAAGCAACACAGGACCGGTCGTCGTGGCGATTCTTGGGAGATAATTCGCTATGATGAAAGGCACTTACTTCTTCACCTGGGCCCTCATGGTCCACCTCTCCAGAAGCAGCGCGCGGTGCGCATGCTTGTCGAACGAGTCTCCCTCGCGGCACAGTGAGCTGTAGCAATCTTGGCAGTTCGGAGCTAACAGCACCTGGAACGTTGATGGGGTTAGAAACGAAACGATGTTTTAAATTAATTTAGCTGCTTGCCAGCTTTAATAGGGTTGTCATGTATCCTAACCTCAATGCAGACAGGGATCTGTTCGTCCCACAGCGCCTGCACGCGGGTGTTGAGCTGAGCCACCACGGCTGGCTTCGGCTCCTCAGTCTCTGCTGGCTTCGGTTGAGTTTGGACCTAGAATCAACAGATAACAGGTTCAATTGGTGGCTGATAGCAGCTGAATGAAAGTAGCCGAGGATCGAGAAATATGGTGTGGAGATATGTGTTCCGCAGTGTATTTATTGCTCATCAGTCTTACCAGCTGAACCACGAAAACCAAAACTACCAGGGCAGCATACTTGAATAGCAATTGATGAATTACCGGTTTTGAGAACGCAACACAACAGAGCACCGTATCTATGTGCTGGTTAGAAGTTTTAGTAGCAGCGATTAGCTTGGAGTGTATGAGTCGGTAATGGGGCGGGGCTGTCCTGATGACAAGATGTCCTAATAGAACTACCAAGGTGTCATACATATGTGCTAGTGGAAGGTTTAGCAGCGATTAGCTGGGCGTATGGTTCACCGTAGGACACAGGTCTAAGCTATCCTAACAACAGAAGTCCCAGGGAGTCATACCTGTGTGCTGGTGGAAGGTTTAGCAGCGACTAGCTTGGAGTGTATGATACGGTCTTGGGGCGGGGCGCGGGCCGCGGGGCTGGAACTTCGCGACCTGATGATGAGCCGGCCTAGTTGCAGGAGGAGGTTGGGCCCGGAAGCCGGTGGCAAAGCCGCCGCCGGCACGGGATCGCAACTGTGCATCTGAAATAACAGAAAAAAAAATTGTTAGGTGTTTTCAATATATCAGCAATTTGCAACACAAAGTACCTACTGATAAGGGTGAATTTCGCCAACGAAAGTAAACGCGATCGGTAAACTGAAGTGGAATATTGACACTGACAGCTCTTGGACGCGGTTTGGTTTCAGTGGTGAAATTCGATGTAACGTTGTCACGCCTTTTTTTCAGGCAAAAAATAGATGCAGCCTGCAATCAATCAAGTTTTTTGGCACATTTATTCCGCGACTTTCATAAGGAATTGTTTACGGACTGTAATTATATTTCACCCGGAAAATGATTCTAAGGACAGCTTCGACTCAATGACACTTGTATTTGAATATAAATAGGTTTCCTATTACCTCATATTTTTTTGTAGAATTAGGTATTTATCTATTTATTCGGGTATTGTAAAGCCGTTATGACGGAAGCGCCGGTCATTGGCGACATTCAAACGTCCAATTTGCAATTTGCAGGTCAGAGTCAGGTTGTATGTTGAACAAAATATGACTCGCGACCGTAACAAGTATGTATTTACAGAATTATAATCATTAAATCATCAATACGACCCTCTAAGTTCATATAACCCATGAATCATGATTGATTACACAGGCCTACAAATTTTAGGTCATGAATTCCCCTTTTCAGTTTAATAACTGATATTGACTAAGTTTGATACGCTGATTACAAATATGTAATCAGTTTTTCTTCATCACGTCCAGATTTTTAGTTATTGACCATGAACCAAAATTGCAATAAAATACATTTTTTTACAATAAAAAAATATTTATTAAAAAATACTTAGTTATGATAATAAATTTTTGTACAATATAATTAATTAATAAGTTGCTTAATTCGTAAACACGTTAATCATCCTTGCGAAACCTTGTTCTTTTTTCTCCGAAGCTTCTGTTTTGTGATTTTCTCTTAAATTTCCGGTTTGGCTCATCTCGCTTCAAAAGCCAACAGTAGTCCGCTAACATATTAGGATTCCATCTTCCCTGATACCTCTTTTCCATGTCCTTCAAGTCCTGATGAAATCTTTCACCCTGTTCTTCGCTAACGGCTCCTAAATTTTCCGGAAAATAGTCAATGTGCGAATTCAGGAAGTGAAGCTTAATGGTCATAGAACAGCCCATCAAGCCAAAATTTGTTATCATTTTGGCCACAATGTCTTTGTAATCAGGGCTTTTTTTGTTCCCTAAGAAATTTTTCACAACTTCCTTAAAAGATTTCCATGCTGCCAGCTCAATATGGGAAAGTTTTTCATCGAAGTTTTCATCCTTCATTAATTTTCTTATATCAGGACCAACAAAAATGCCTTCTTTTAGTTTTGCATCTGACAATGATGGGAAAATTGTACGCAGATATTTAAAACCTTCTCCGTCTTTATTTAAAGCTTTCACAAACTGTTTAATCATACCCAGCTTAATGTGTAAAGGAGGCAGTAAAACTTTTTCTCGGGGAACTAAGCTTCTTCGAAGTACATTTTTTGTTCCAGGTGATAGTTCAATTCTCGGTGGCCATTCTTTTTTAGTCCAATGCTGTGCTTTATTCCGACTGTCCCACTCACACAGAAAACACGGGTATTTTGTATAGCCACCTTGTTGACCAAGCAGCATGCTTATAACTTTCAAATCTCCGCATACCATCCATCTGTGCTGTTCGTAGGCTATATTATGTAAAAGCTTTTCCATATTTTCATAACATTCTTTTAAATGGACAGAATGTCCTACTGGTAGTGAAGCGTATGTATTTCCATTATGGAGCAGGACTGCTTTCAAACTTCTTTTTGAAGAATCGATGAACAACCTCCAGTCTTTAGGATCGTATTCAATGTCAAACATTTTGACCAGGCCAGGAATGTCTTTACAATAAACTAAATCTTGATCTTCAGCAAAAAACGGAAGAAAATCTTTTTCTCTGTTGCGGTACCATGAGAATGATGTACCAGCAGCTAGCATGTTTTTTTCTTGTAATCTTGATCCGAGGAGCTCAGCCGCATCTTTAGGAAGATTTAAATCTCTTGTTAAATCGTTTAATTCTGCTTGTGAAAAAAGTTGAGGCTCATCTTCGCGTTGACTGAAATTAGGGTCAGATTCTTCAGTGTCACTAATTAAATCTTCAGTTTGTATATATGCTGGCGAGGACTGTAAAGTTCCCGAATCGCGGAAAACTACGTGTGTAACTGATTCTACGTTTGGGTAAATAATTTCTTTTTTATTTTTGGAGTTATGTCCAGTGATGTCACAGCAGCAAAAGTAACAATCTTGAACATGATCTTTAGGCTCTCTCCATTGCATCGGTAACTGAATCTTGAAAGAATTCTTCTGTCCTTTTGACCACTTGCGAAGCTCTCGAACACATGTAGTACAAACTTTATGAGGTGTCCAAGGTTTGTCCTGGTTGCTGATGGTAAGTCCAAAATACATGAAGTAAACATTCTTCACAAAGTCTGTTATGCTTGCTCGTTGTTTTACCGTCACAAATTTCCCACAAATATAACAAAAACTATCGGGAGAATTCAAACAATTACGTGATGACATTTTTAAGTTTGCGTTGTCCAGTGCACAAAGAAACTGTGATTTTTCTAAAATGGTGTGGGTATTTATACCAAAAATAATTATAATTAACTACGTGTACCCTCTTCTACGAATTGACATAAAATTGTACATAACAATATAGTTATATCTGTATTTAATACGCTCATTACTTAACGAGGCTAAAATCACCCCTTTTCAGCGCAATAAAGACATATTTCTTATACTAATTATGAAGTGATTAGCAAATTATGAATCATGATAATATTCATCATATTAATAGATTTATTTAATGCAGTAGCAATTTGATAAAACTCGTTTAATATTTTTCTATCAATTTTTAAAGGGAGCTCTCCGGCCAATTTTGAACAAAATCTAAAACTATAAATAAGATAAAAGTCTGACGTGAAGGATTTTTTTTACTATTTTTCTCGTAATCAGCGTGTCAAAATCTATCGAAAACGTTACTCAGAAATGAAAAGGGAAAACCATTGTAGGCCTGTGTTATTCGCTTTTATTAGCTTCACTTATAACTAACAATGTAATAAAATTTTAGAAGTCAATTTTAACCTACTTCTAACTGTCGTATCGAAATGAAACTTTGTGCGTATATGTAGTACGTATGACAATATTATAATTTTATATCTTTGAGCTGATCTGATGATGGAGCCAGGAGGTGGATAGTGAAACTCTTTAGTGGTTACTAGTAAACGCCTCGAGTCCCATATGATTTGTTTTGACGAATCCAATAGATTGGATAAGTGCTAGTTTTGTTTTCTTAAACTAGATAATATTTTATTTCTCAACATCCCGCCAAAGCCCCCAAAAAGAAAACCGTTACATGCATCGAACAAAGAACTGAAACAGACAAGGTACATTTTCACCCCGATGCTACTCTCACAAAGAGCTTCGGATCCAGGGCACGGGGAACCGGGTCACTGGGGGAAGGGGGGGGGGGGGGAGTGCATCACACACAATGTGGGTCAAGGATAACCGCGCCTAGTAACAGCGGTGTGAGTTATGGGATGACGGGGAAATGAGAGAAAACTCATTTGAAGGGGTTTGTTTTGTGGCTGGAATTGCGCTGTTTCTATTGTGACGAATGTTTTATGTTATTGTGTAGCTAATGGCAAATACGCTGCCACAGAACCTGACCAAGGCATTGCAGGTCGCTGCTAGCTCAAGGACAAAACAGAATATAGAATATCTATACTAATATCATCATTCTCCTGCCCTTATCCCAATTTACTTGGGGTCGGCGCAACATGTCTTTTTCTTCCATACTCCTGCTAGCCGCCGTCTACTAATAATAAAGCTGAAAAGTTTGTTTGTTTGAACGCGCTAATCTCTGGAACTCCCAGTCGGATTTGAAAAAATCTTTTTGCAATTGATAGCCCAATTCTTGAAGATTATAGATACCTTTTTCTTCGTTTTGCTCGGCTCCTACGGCTCCTAGGGTGATGATAAATAGCGTATAGCCGTCCTCAAAAAGTGAGCCACGAAATGCAAAAAAAAAATCCGACTAGTAGTTCCAGAGATCAGCGCGTTCAAACAAACAAACTGTTCAGCTTTATTATTAGTATACATAAATTAACAAATGGGAGGATAAATTAATTAAAAGGGACCGAAGTGAATGTTTTGTTAGTGACCCACAAGGGTAGGTCAAACTGGAAAGTGGGTCAAAGGAAACTTCTGAAGCAAGAACATTTCTCCGTACCTAATACTGGAAGTATACGAAGGCGTGCCACTGAAATATCTCTTAGAATTGTTAGCAAGTAAATTAATATCTCTATCGGTGCAATGGTACTGGTCGATTTATTATAGTGTCTGTTTTAAAAAACCGGCCAAGTGCGTGTCGGACCACACACAATGAAGAGTTCCATACTTGGTATGAAAATTTACGCAATATCAATCAATATACCTAGCCTTTTCCTAACTGTGTTAGGGTCGGCTTCCAGTCTAACCGAATGCAGCTGAATACCAGTATTTTACATAGAGCGACTGCCTCGCTGACCTCCACAACCCAGTTACTGGGTAACACGATGCCCCTTGGTAAGACTAGTTGTCCTACCAGTCCAGCTAGTCTTACCACTGACTGACCGATACCCCTGTATCGGTCAGTCAGTCGCTCCATATAAAATACTGGTATTCAGCTGCATCCGGTTATACTGGAACCCGACCCCAAAATAGTTGGAAAAAAGGCTCGGCAGGTTGATTTCATTCCTGTATCACAACCCTTTCATAACAACAATCGCCCTTGTCGTTACACAAGAGCCACAAACAGCATAAGCAATTCAAATTACGTTAATAAATCCATAGCAACATGTCTGTAATAAAATTCAAAAACGTGACAAATTACCACAAACTATATCTCAAGTAATGCACTTGGCAACAGCGATAATGTCATTGGTTAGCAACAGTATTTGACGCGCTACAGCCACCACTACTTGTACCTACAACTTGATTTGAAAACGTTGAATAATAGTTACGTAATACGGTTTCCTTATAAAATAACATATCATCACGCCTGTATGCAGTCCCCGGCAGGTTAGGCACAGGTCTACCTGTAGTACACCCACATTTCGTCAGTTATGTTTAAGTCCCATGTAATAGAGCGGCAAACCTATTGCCATCAACACACCCATAGACTCCGGGCTGCTACTAAGAAATTCCGGATGGAAAACCTAATAACACTTTGCCTGACCTGGGAACCGAACCCAGGACCTCCTGGTCAGCAGTAGCGCTTGCGACTACTATACCAACGAGGCAGTCTTTATAAAATATCAGCCTGTTTTGGTTGGATGGCAAACACGATGCAGGATAGCCATCAGATTGTAAGTGTTCATGGTCAACGCCATCTATTATGTCCCCACTCTGCTGGGACACAGGCCTCCTCTCTATGAGAGGGAGTCGGCCGTAATCTACCACGCGGGCCCTGTGCGGGTTGGTAGTTGCCACATGTCTTTGAATTTTTTGTTTTAGGACATGCCGGTTTCCTCGCGATGGTTTCCTTCACCGTTTTGAGAGCAGTGGTGATGAAATATTTTACATAAAATAAAGTGAATGGGATTGAGCCTACGACCTGTAATGTCTCATGTGCCTGTAACTACACCAACGGGGTAATCATCCATTGCTTTATTTACGTTGTTGAGCAGACAATTTTTTTCGAACATAGGAAGCAATGGATTAGCCATATCCTTCAAAATGAGTCAAATTGTGACTGGAGTTGTTCGAAAGAATTACCGTGGCCCCTAGCACAGGCAAATGAAGGGAGGGTTTTAGTCAGTAAAAGTCTGACATGCTCCCGCTCCGCCCAGAGCGGAAGAAGTTAATTGATGATTTCCCAAAAATAAAATGTTGTGTTACGCAATTAGGGTGCAGAGCACCCTTCAAACCGGAACAGCAACGCTAAGCGGCAGAAATAGGAATGGCTCTACAAAGAGCCTCACCACATTTTCATTCCACTCAAATTCCATCGGTTACCTAACCCATCCGAATCTTAACCTCGCACGCTTAACCACTATTCTTAACCCGCGAATGAATATAAACAGACTTTAACTATAAGAATACCGTTTATACTACTCGCACACATTTTTGGAAGGGCTCCAAAAACGTGGAGGAGTATGTGTATTTTGGTTTATTTATTTATTTATATAGATGTCGGAAGAACTGTTGATATATCTTTTAACTAGATTATCTTTACAGTTTGTACACATTACTGTCCGTAGATGAGGACCATCCATTTCATACCTCTTGACTCGTCCGTGTCTGAGGAAGACCGTTAAGCCGTTGGGACATTCGTAGATCTTTGACAGTCTTTACGGGTCGGAAGCCCGAAAGTCTGACAACCAGTCTTACCAAGAGGTAGAGAAGTGTTACACAGTCCTAACTGGGTTATGGAGGCCAGATAGACAGTCGCTCCATGTAAAATACTGGTATTCAGGCTGCATCCGGTTATACTGCAAGCCGGCTCCAACATATTTGGGAAAAGGCAATACAAATTTTGTGACCACCCCGCACTGGGCCCGTGTGGTAGATTACAGCCCACTCCCTCTCGAAGAGAGGAAGCCTGTGTTCCAGCAGTTGGAACATTATAGGCTGATTATGCTATTCAGATGTAGATGACGAAGGGACGTAAACAATAGCTATAACCTGGGAGTCTTTACGTCTCGAATATATACAGGGTGGCAGGGTTATGGCAATTCTATGTTAGGGGGTCTAGAGTCATATGCTCAATTCATAGTTATAGTTGGCGTGTCGATATCCCTGCATAGTACATGGTTAACGTGCACTATCATCAACCGCAACGTCGCTTACCAGTAGATGACATAGTGGTCAAACGCAAGTCTTTCCAATATAATAATATGCTTATCATATATCATCCTAGTACTGTCCCACTGTAAGAAAAAGGCCTCTTCTCACACAGAGAAGGCACGAGCATTGATCACCACGTTTGCCCACAGCGTGTTGGCGATTGCATACAAAACTGTCGTCTTTTTTCCGTATATAAACTGCTGATAGCTAACCTATTTAGAAATCGATAACTTATCAAAATGTTATCATAAACGATGGTATCGCAAGGACGTCTATGTTTGAATGTTTGATAATAATATTATTTTACACCGCTGCATGCTTCCACTGCATTGTCAGTTCATATCTGCCTACCCCTCTGGGAAATACAGTCATAATCACCATGCCTACTGTCCTTATCCTAATTTATGTATGGACGGCCCAGCATGTCGTCTCCTTCCATACATCTATATCAGCCGTCATTTCAGTAGTCACCCCCTCTCTAACCGTATCATATTTCAAACAGTCCATCCATCGTTAGTTTGGTTTTCCCCTACTCTTATAGCCTTATTCGTTCTCAAAACTTTCCAGGCATGATGTTTTGTTATGTACGTCGCATCGGTTGTCAAATAGTCGTAATTTTATTGATGTTGAATCCAAATTGACGTCAATTCGGTTGCAAATCTTTGGCATGGGAAATTGGGTTGCTTGCTAAAAATTTCCAGATAAAAATACCCAGATTTGGCCGAATCTGGAAAACCCGGGAAACCCATTTTCGGCGGCTGCACTTCATGCTATCTTCGCACTTATTTTCGGCAAGTATTAGGACAGCAGAAGTGCTGAAGGTATGAAAGAGAAACATATTTCCGCACAATCTTGTAAAGCCACATTAAACGGCTATTACAACCCTGATATTATTTCATGCAAGTACTAGGATTGCAGAAATTCTAAAAGGTATGCTCATCTTTCCGCATAACAAAAATATGAAATCTACTGTCCCACTTTCGGCGGCTGTGATTTCTACCGTCTTCATATTATTTCCTGTAACTACTAGGCTACCAGAAGTGTTAAAGATATGACGTTAAAGAAAGCGTGCAACCGTGCAACAAACAAAAACAGCTGATTTAATTTAACACAAGTTTTCTTCCATCGTTTATCTTTAGAGTGAATTGATTTCCCTCTTATCTTTATGAGATGAGCAGAGAACATGCTATATTTAACATGATGGCACGTTTGCAAATCATGCATTTTATGCGATAACACACTATTGCTATTTGTTATTGTTGTAGATGGTGGAGTATGCATACCATTTGTCTAACAATATCAGCGTGTACTATTGTTTCACTGCAAGACAAAGCCTCATTGCATTTGCACGCTTGCTCATTGCATTTGGTGAATTCTTCAGACCATTAATTTACCAGGGTTCCTCACGATGTTCTCTTCAAAGATTTCGTCATTTCAAAAACCACGTTCAGACTTTCAACCCGCAACCACTTTAGAAATCAATCCCTGAACTCGGATGCTACCAGGAGCACAAAGGATTTAACATGTGCACACGGCATGTCAAGCAAATCCATTGCGTACATAATAATATACGTCAGACTCAGCCAACAGGCAACGTCTACGCAGTTTGAGCACGCGTACATTTTGCGTAACACTTTGATGAAGGTGTAAACTTCTTTAATGTCTATGTAGTCCTGATGTTCTTTATGATTTCCCAACAAAATACTTAACTACCCGTGAGTATGTTAAGGCAACTGAGGAAGTCAAGAGTATATAGGCAGCAGGCAGCGTCCTCTTGTCTGCTAATAACAATATACTGCGATCACCAACCCGTCTACCAATAGATTTTTATGAAGGACATACGTTAGTCATTAGGAGATCCATGTTAGGTTATGAATGGTAGCTGATATATGATATAGAAGATACTGCTTTTGAAACGGATAAAAATAAAGAAGAAGATGGTAGTAGTAGTAGTATCGGTAACACTTGCTTCTCCGGAAGCGAATGGATGCTAACCTCATTTTCAACAGATATTTTGTCATAGGGCCCAAAACAGTTCCTTGCGGCATTCCATTCCGAAAATGTTTAACTAACAATTTGTATCTTTCAAAAGGTCTGCATAGGAATTCTTCCAAATTACAAAAAGAATAAAAATAAGTACATTTGTGTCATTTTCCGTAAAAAATAAAAGCGTTGATAAGTTTTTTATTCCTTTAATTAATTAGCTACAGAATCCGAAACATACTAACCTATAAACGCTAAAACTGTTGATATACTAAATTCACGGCACTTATCTAAATTCTACTCGCGGAAACATATCTAAAAATACATTCTATATGTTGACAAACATTCGGTTATCTCTTTCTGCCTTGTGCGATTCTATCTTCTATCTCTTTTTGGCTCAGTCACAACATATGGCAACGATGCTGTTTGATTATTATTTAGTAGGGGGGATTACTTGTTATGATCATATGTTTTAGGTTAGCAACCTGTTAATTTTAAGTTGTTTTTCATTCCTTTTAGTATAGAAAATTGGTACGCTGTGGTTTTAGGCATAAAGTTGATTCGTCATTTCTTTTGTTAATTTAAAGTTCATTAACATTATTACTGAGGTCATACGATCATTTACTATAGACAACACAATTTTGACTAGGATTTAGAACTCATCTGCCTAACCTTTTCCCAACCAGGTCTTCTCCCTTTTGTGCCATGCTTCCCTGGTATGTGCTGTAAATTATTAGTGTGGTTAAGAGGGAAATAAGGTATGACATAAAGAGTCCTCCTGTCTTTTAATAAAAACATACTGTGATCACCATCATCATCCGTTATGGTCGACTTCCAGTCTAACCAGATGCCGCTGATCATCAATATTTTACTTGGAGCGACTGCCATCTGACCTCAACCATGCTATCATCATCCTCCCACCCGTTTCCCAATTTATTAGTGGTCAGCTCAGCATGTCTTCTTCCATACATATCTATCAGTCGTCAACTCAATCTTCAACCCCTTTCTAGCCATATCATCTTTCACATAACACAAGAATGAACTATAGTTTGACCAGGGCTAACCCTATCATGGTGCCATGGTGAGCAGTGGTGGCCCAGTGGTAACGGCCGCGACTTACGAGTTATACGTCGTAGGTTCGAACCAAGACAGGAGCTTTACTTTGTGTAAATTATATCACAACCACTACTCTTAAAACAGTGGTCCTAGTACCAAAAATTCGAAGACGTGACATTTTCCAACCCGCACTGGGCCCGCGTGGTTGAGTACGGCCCACTCCCTTCTCACAGTGACGACGCCTGTGTCCCAGCAGTGGGAACATTATAGGCTGATTATGAACCACGAGTCACAAGAGACAAATTTTCAGCTTTACTCCTATGGCGCATCGAGACGAGGTAAGTTCTAAGAAATTGACGTACGTACATCCAAATCAGTGTATATTATGTCATTAGAAAGTATAGTTCGAGCCAATTACGACGAGGTTGCTATGGTGAACCTGGGCGCAAGCCAGGTGGCTGTCAGTTTTTGTTGATTATTCTCTGGTTGTCACGTTACCGAGGGTTTGCACGAGACTCGAGCACCATTGATAGGCTATTTTGAGGAGGTGGTAATTATAGTTACCTGATTGAAGTCTTGTAAAGGGTTTTTTGGATATGTAAACTGCTATTATTGGCTAAATCCACTTTCTGTTATGATTTCGGAGTCTGAAGTAACTCTCTTTGTTTCATTTATACCTTTGGAGTTCAAATTTCTTTTAGAATGACTAGGATGTCAAAAAATCTAAGAGGTTTCGTTCAATTAGGCTGCATAGAACCATTGGAATATTCATATAATTTTCAGTCGACTGCTGACTAAACAAAATCACAAAATAGTGGGATCTTGTCATTTTAACCTTCAATTCTGCGTACATCCCACTAGATAAAATACACGTGCCATCAGCATGACAACAGGTACAGGTGTTAAGAAACCGTGCATTACATTATGTAACTGCGCAGAATAGTACTAGGCGAGCAGGAAGTTAAGAAGTTGGACTAAACTCATTTGAATAAACCTTCAGACGACATGGCAAACGAAAACTTACTTTATGACCAGTAGAAATAAAGCCTGAATTTGAATGAAGAGGTGTTGATTACCGAAATAGTAGTACGATTATTTTTGTTTTTAATTCGTGAATCGTTGGATTCAGACTATGTGCGTAGTTACTGTTTTCATATTGACCTGAATTTGTTGAATGTGGTAAAAATTTAAATGTGTTGAATTTGACAAAATTCTGACATTTAGCTAAAATCGCCATTTTGCGAAGTAAAATTATACTGGACACTGTAATGACATCATCAACCTTATTGAAAACAAAGAATGACAGCAAAGATCGATGCGAGACGTTTCGAGTTATTTACAAATATTAGATTCGATCGTTTCGAATAACTCGAAACGTCTCGCATTGTTTTGTTTTCAATTAAAATCGTTAATTGTTTTAGGTTGTTACAATAATATTATGGTTTGATAATCAATGAGTTTGATATTCTAAATTAATAGTTGAATTTGTTGGCTCTATTAAGATTAACAAAGGAAAATATTCTATTTTCAAGCAAGTTGAAATCTTGCTTCAGTAAATTGAATCATTACTAAAACTGAAACCATTAAGAACATGCGTAATAAAATCAGTATTTAGCTATCCCAATGTAAGTGAAGACCATTTCTCATACAGAGAAGGGACGAGCATTGATCACCACGCATGCTCACAGGAGTATAAAAGTCTAGGTGTTGGGAAGATCCTGGGTTCGGTCCTCAGGTCGGGCAAATTGTTATTTAGGTTTACCACCAGGAATTGCTCAGTAGCAGCTCGGAATCTGAATTTGTGCCCGGTTGATGGCAATAGGCTCGCCCCTATTACATGGGACACAAACATAACTGGCGAAATGTGGGTGTAGGCAATAGTAAGTACATCTCTGCCTAACCCTTCGGGGATTACAGGCGTGGTGTTATGTTAAGTCAAGGTTTTTACTTTATCTGCTAAAATATGCGTTTATTTGGTAGCTGTGCGCGGAAAGTTTTGAAAGTATAAAATGCAATGAGACACGCCCATATCACGTGACCTGCTGACCTATTTACCTAGATATTAGTATGAAAAGAGTAGGCAGTACGTGCATACATTGAGCTTTTACTTGCAAAGACAACCTAGGTGACAAGTGTTTAGCCATTTAGCGAAGATTTTAACGATGCGTTGGAAAGTGATTATCGCTGACTAGGCTACCCTTTTTGCAGCCATGTCGAGGTCGACATCCAGTCTAACCAGATGCTGCTGAATACTAATGTTTTACATGAGTGACTACTTATCTGACCTCCACAACCAAGTTATTGGGCAACACGATACCCTTGGTTACCAAAGGGTTTGCCGATGTGTTGCCAAGTTTAGAGACCACACTCTTAAATCATCACAGCAATGCTGGAAGCAAATTGTATAACAACCATATTTGGCAGACGAATTTATGATCACAGTACTAATACTGTTATTAACAGACATCCTTTCAAAACATAACCCATCTTTGTTGTTGTCGGGTAAATAAAGTAACGAACCGACGAACAAACAGTAAATCAAAGATCACGCTTCACCGTTCACACGGTGACAATGTACCAGGCGCCCATAACGCTAAAAGAGCTTTTGTATGTTAATAAGGCCTTCATAACATGCCAACATAACGCAATAGTCAAACCCCGATCAAATCCCAACCTAATCGCTAACAGATAAGATTCAATTTAAACTAACGACGTATACGACCTTTGGAAAATAAAATAGAAGCAAGGTAATTCGTAATTAAAATGGAAAATTTAATTTTCATCTTTATTAATACACTGTAGGGTTACTATTACAATGAACGAAGTTGGAATATACGACCTTTTTGGGATTGAGGGCCGGTGTTCGAATGCACTCTGACGTCAGACCTCCCCGAGCCCTTCTGACCTAGATAAGCTGTCGTCAAGCGGAAAATATTACATCGCTGCAGCGAAAAGCGCTTTGTCGTAATAGAGCGTCTAATAATGGAATGAGATAAAAGTAGCTGGAACTAGCAGTTTGTAAAAAGACCGGCGAAAGGGCTCGCGAACTAAGGGTTCCGATCATCAAAACTATTATTATTTTCATAATTTTTATAGAAGCCATAGTAATATGTATTTTAACAGACAGACAGACGTAAAGAAAGACAGACAGACAGACTGCTGTGCTACTAGGGAGTTTGTTGCGCCACTTTGTTATCCCAGCTAAAGTACTAGGAACTGATGAAGGGCAAGAGTTTTGGGGGACTTGGTTTTGTCTTTTGTAATTGTGACGTTCAAAAAGTGCTGATTCTCAGTCTAATTTGAATAAATGACTTTTTATTTGATTTTGAATAAGTCTCGTTGGCACTTGGCAACCTTTGGGTACAAAACCATAAAAAAACAGCTGGAACCGGCAAGTTAGTAAATAAAGCGATTTACGCTAACAGCCGTTTAATTATAGAACGTATAGTGACGCCATGCATTCGCTGAATGGTCAGCTGTCAGTTTAAAAAAATGGCGTCGCTTGGTCTAGAGCTCTAGACTTGTGACTAGTGTTATGGGTGTTAGCGGAATCAATTTTTTAAATCGATTAATCGGTCTAGTTTAGATTACATTGTCAGTGATCTAGTTTTTTTGTCTCCATTGTTAAAAGAGAAACACGCTGTCACTTTCACTATGACTTGTAATGTTGATAGAGACCCTTAACAAGAAAACATGGCTTAAAGAATATTATTGTAACTTTGTAAGACAACTTCGCTATGACGTAATTTTAACTAATATTCAAATAAAAATGTTAACAAGTCTCTCCGTGCATACTAAGTTTGTGAGCATACGGCGTATTATACTATGTTTAAACTGAAGAATTGGTTTTGATTTAAAAGTTAAGAGCGTACCTGTAGAAGAACGGGCACTTTTCTTTGTGGATAATTAAAATCTCTTAATTACATGTCACCTTATACACTCTAGCTAGTAGGAGTATGTCTGCCTACATAATCAGCCTATAATGTTCCCACCGCTGGGACACAGGCCTCTCGGTGAGAGGGAGAGTCCCGTAACCCATCACGCGGACCCAGTGCGGGTTGGTGTCGAGTTCGGAGTATGTCTGCCTACCCTTTCACAATATGAAATCTACCAATTTATCAAGCTCGGCACGTGCCTCTCTCATTAATATCGCGATGAATGATGCTGCCCATTGACCCGGAAAGTTAACGCCCTTGACACCCACGACTTAGGGATAGCCTATTTCCAGCCTGGAAACATCCCCTTTATATCGTCCTACACTTTCTCACTGCCCCGCAGAAGAGGACGAAAATAGGTTCCTATTTATAACTACTGTTTGGACTTTAATTAGTCTATTGAGCTATAAACGATAAATTGACGTTACATAGATAACATAACACAATAACGTACCTCAGAAAGCATGTTAAGCAGTTGGTCTCTGCTCTCATTCGTGGATCTTAGACAGGCGTTACGGGTCGTCAGAAGCCCGAAAGACTGACAACTAGTCTTACCAAGGGGTATCGTATACCCAGTAAATAACTGGATTGTGGAGGTCAGATAGGCAGTTGCTCCATGTAAAATACTGGTATTCAGATGCATCCGGTTAGACTGGAAGCCGACCCCAACGTAGTTGGGAAAAGGATGTGCAGAAGCGGAGTGGCGATTCATTTAGGGTCATGTCTTGCCCCTATCCCAATTTATTTTTTATCAGCGCAACACGTATTTTTCTTCCATACTTCTTCATCAGTACCCTTTCTAACCATATCATCTTTGATCTTTTACACTGTCCATCTATCTTTTCTTTTGTCTTCACCTATTCTTATAGCCATCGACATTCATACTCAAAACTTTCCTCACGACATTTTCCTCATTCTTCCGCATCAAATTATACCATGACAACCGACTGCCACACAACTTTTCAGTCACCCATGTCACTTTCAGACTTCCTCTTATGTGTTCATTCCTTATTGTATCCATTCGTGTAACACCACAAATCCGTTTTAGCATTCTGTATACTGTATACTATATGAAATAAATAATAATAATGAAATATACAGTATATATATACTGTATAATATTTCATCCCTTTCAACATTCTGATCTATACAAGACAATGATTGGTATATCACTATGAGGTCAAAGGAAGAAGTTGCTTGTACAATTGGGTCAAGATTCGAGTCTAAACATTGCGTTATAAATAGACATGTCTTATTGGACCGGGGACTACCGATTCATTAGACTGACGTAACGGCCTAGAAAACAGGTGTTCCGATGTTTTAATTACATAAACAATTAGGAGAGACCGAACGAACACGGTGCCGAAAACGGTTCTTCTTTTTGGTTGGTCATTTGGTAACTAACTGATTCGCATTTAATATTTTGAATAAGAACAAAAACAATATATTTGTTTTGTAGGTTTTTCATTGGTAACAGTAAAATAAATATACTGTCAAAACTTGAATCATTTTACCAGTTTTTGTTGTTGCAGTGCTCTCAAAACGGTGAAGGAAAACATCGTAAGGAAACCGGCACGTCCTAGAACTAAAAATTCGGAGACATGTGACATCTATCAACCCGCACTAGACCCACGTGGTGGATTACGGCCCACTCTCTCTCTCTCCGAGAGGAGGCCTGTGTCCCAGCAGTGGTTACATTATATGCTGATTATGCTAAACAAAATTGGCCGAAAAGTCATATGTTTGCCGAAAATTGCCAAAAACCGAAAACGAAATTAGGCAGACGTGTTTAATTTTCTACTCTAGTATTGTATAACTAAAAACTGATCCTCACAGCACTTTTAAGTTCAACCAGCATTACGCGTTAAAGATAAAAATACTGGGATCACATATTATATATATACTAGCCAATTTTAAATAATCGCTAGTCTGTTAAATGGGTTGCCTGGGTGATAGCTTTTATTTAACACAAACGACAATATCCGACCTTAGCAGCGTTTGTAAACCAGGTTACCTCAATAGAAAGTTTTAGCGATAAACTATTGGAAAACTTCGCAAACAAATTCAAGAGAGTATTAAAAAAAGACAGTCTCAAGGCTTCCCCCACAGGCGCGATATTATCCGTCGATAATATCGGATGCGTTATTGCAATAATGCGTCTCGATTCCTTACCACACAGCTGCGTTATGATCGTCCGATATTTGTAAGGTGTGCGTGTAACCTACACTACAGGACCCCGCCCGCACTACACGTTACTACGTTATTAACGTAGGCGTGTGTAAGATCGTATGCGTCCTAATACAAAATGTTCTAAGAACTCATATCGGGATATCGCAGGGCGGAAGAACGCAAGCGTCCTACTTTTATTGCGTCGTTATTACTCGTATCGCAGCAGTGTGTAACTTCGTAGCAGTCTTAATACCAAATGTAGTGAAAACTGATATCGCAATAACGCATCCGATATTATCGACGATTAATAACGCGTCTGTGGGGGAGAGCCTTAATGCCAATAGAGATGTCGTAACCTATTCTCAGGAATCGACTAGCATTAATGATCGATTCTCAACAACTATAATCGATAAAAAAAATCGATTCACACAACATTGCGAGCGCGTGCGTAAAAGGAATTGACGCAACGCTAGGTTCGAACCTTGGCACCGATTATGATATGCCGATCACGACTCGAAACCAACGTAGACATTAATATTTCGATTAACGTTCTTCGATTAATATGATTGAGAACAATAGTCGGCGTTATGGGCACGATAACAGTGGTCTAATAATAGACCCCTTATTTCCCCTTATTTAAAAGTTTCTTGCCCGTTCCTGCATAAATTATATGAATGATTTTATTTTTGTAAGTAGGTTTGCACAAATACTTTTACACGTCAATCACATTTGAAAAACTAGATGAGGTCGGCGTTTCCTATCCGACTACTCTGAGAAGAAAGACCGAAAGAAATTCAGAGGTCAGTCTCTCATAAAGTCCAGACATAATCTTGGTCAGATCATGTGAAAACCATGTAGGTTGATGTCTGAAATGGTCTTTTGAAGAAAGAACACAAAGATAGAGTGGACATGGACCAGTCCATACCCACTAAACTTTGGAATAAGCAACTAGCTTCGTGATTCTGACTGAACTCCTTGACAATTGAAAAGTGCCTGTAAATGGTTCAATTGAAATAAATGCTTTGAGTTTGAGTTTTAAAACATGATAAAAGGCCTGGATGAAACTCGCACAGACCACCGATGCATCGCGTGGCACATAAGGGAGGAGGCCTATACTCAACAGTAGGTGGAACATTCATCGTAATGTTGCCCGATTCAAAATTGACGTCTAAAATGTTATTCATGTTAGCTTAGTAATCGATTCTATTTGTTATCAAATGGTTTTTTTATGGCCGATGCGGTTACATGTCAGTATTATAGGTACATAATTACTGCAATCTAACTACGTACCATTTACTTGGAAATATCGATTCTGTTATCCTATTGAAATTCTAAAATTAAATGATTGAATACGGCATGATTATTGGACTCCTACAACAATGGAAGAATCCCATCTCTATTCTGTGGCGTCATCTCTTAACATTTGTGAGCCTAGTACTTGACCGCTGAATCATATACATAAATGTCAGCCTGTAGACGTCCAATGGTAGTACCCAAGGGCTTTTCCCATGATGTAAGGTATTATGTGACTCTTAGCAAACAAATTCACATTTTTCTCCTGCCCTTCATCCCGATGTATTTGGGGTCGGCGCAGCATGGTTTCTTCTTCCATACATCTGTATTCTCCTCGTTTCTAGCCATATCATCCTTCACACACATCCATCGTTTCCTTGGTCTTCCATTCATATTATACTTCATAAAAGATAGCTTGATCTCTGCGACTATGTCAAACTGACATTCCTAGGGTCGTCAGGATATAAAAACTTGTCGATAGAAATTATCGATGTTTCTTACTATCATCGATACTAATGTAACATACATTGGGTTTAATTTAATTACAAACGTTACTAAATTAAACGAATATTTTAATATAAAATACATTTGTTCTTTTAAAGGAGTACACCCCAAATCCTGAATCAGTTTCTGTATCGCTAGAACAATCTTGTAAATTTATTAGTTCGCAAATATTATCAAATCGGACGTCCCGCTCCCAATCGTCTTCCATTAGTTAGTTAATTTTAAATTAAGTTTTATTTAAAATATCGATTGTTTATAGTCTGTGGTCATGATGATTCATCGCCCATCACTAATTAGGTCGGCATGCCCATAAAGTATGACATTGACAGGTACTGTCTGTACTATTATGAAATTCAGGACTTCATAGGCGTGATTTTACTGACAGCTGTCGCAGAGATCAAGATATCTTTTATGAAGTATAAAAACTTTATTTACTACGTGTCCCTCATTCTCCTGCATCACTTGTCACACCTCGCACACATTATTTGATGTATACTCATGTTTTACAATAAATATATTCTATTCTATTCTAAAGTAAGAATGACGTCATCTCTCAACAGTTATGGTAACCTAGTACTCAACCGTGAGTCAGTAACGGTCAATTAATGTTTTTACTGCTCATCGGATTGCTGATGCGTAGTAGGAAGCCATGTGGCTCTATTGTGATAGGAAAACATGATAATATGACAAAAAAAAATCTGCTGTAGAATGGTAGCAATATAGGTGTTGGCAAAAAGATCAATATTATGATAAAGATCATTTTCCTATGTGTTAGTTTTCCTCGCAATTTCCAAAATTCATTGTGAGTTTGCGCGTCGATGTCCCTACCACCCTGTATTGGTAGGTAATGTCCTAGAATCAAACACTCCAAGCCATGGATTTACATCCACCAACCCGCACTGGGCCCGTGTGGTGGATTACGTACGGCCCACTCCCTCTCACAGAGAGGAGGCCTGTGTCCCAGCAGTGGGAACATTATAGGCTATGTAGGTAAATGTTAATTATAATTACAAATGGGTCGTCCTGACAATATTGTCATATCAATTTAGTTGTGTTGTGGTTAAGCAAACAGGTAATATTACAATTCCAAGTGATAATGTTACAATTTCTAACCACTATGTTATCGTTGTACAATTAAATTAACTATACCTACTATATTAAATGCCAGAGATATTAATTTGTTGCTTAAATGGCTTCTTAGAGCTCTATTTTTTCCCGACTGTGCGACAGCAAAGACAGGGTTAAGCTACTTAATTTTCTTTGACAACAACTATCATATTTTCCTCCTTATTTGACTACCTCGTTAAGCAAGTTAAGCTAAGTATAAGGTGCCGAGTTCGATTCCTAAGTTCAGACACGGTTTTTCCTTATGGAAATTCTGGCCATCAACTGGGTACAAATCCAGAATCCGGTCCGGTGTATTTGTGCCCGGTTGATGGCTATAGACTCACTGGGACGTAAAAATAACTGGCGAAATGTGAATGTACAGACGCCAACAGGTCAAGCTACCCGAAACTGTCAAATTTTCCCAATCAACCTTGAACCTTAATGCTTTAGCGATAAAGTTTAAAATCTATTAAAGAAATTTGACAGATTGTAGTAGCTTGATGTGCTGGCGTCTGTACTATGGGACCTCTAACTATCCCTTCGGGGAATACAGGCGTGATGTATGTGTATGTCTATGGTGAATTTCTATTTCATCAGCTGCCTAGTTTTCCCAATCCTATAATCCTAGCCGACCCTAATAGGTCGGCTAGGTCGGCAGTCTCACCGGATGCAGCTGAATACCAGTATTTTACATGGAGCGACTGTCTATCTGACCTCCACAACCTGGTTACTAAGTAACACGATACCCCTTGGTAGGACTGGCTGTCTGACTTTCGGGCTTCTCACGTCCCGTCCCGACTGTCAAAGGTCTAGGAATGACAGCCGGGACCAACGGCTTAAAATGCTTTCCGAGGTACGGAGGTATGTAAATAAACATTAGCATTACTTCATTACTTGTGCCATTTACAAAGAATGTGTTATACTTTCACTGACAGACACTGGCCCGAACTTCTCCTGACCTTGTTTTGCGAAAGGCAGAAATAATTATAATACTTTGCAATTCATGTTATTAAGAAATCAGTAAATAATTATTTTTGTATGTGCGTACAGTGATTGTATTAGATTCATTCATGAACACATAACATTATTATTTACAAAATGTCTTTGCTATCTCGGGAGCCTCGGGTCCCGGATTTTTGGAAGGCGTACAAGGGGCGCAGAGACCGCTAGACGCAGGTAGTAAAGTATTTTTTTCCTAAAACTCGTAATTGTTTACATGTTTCGAAATTATATTGCGAATGCAGACTATACACACCCACATTTAGCCAAGTCCCATGTTATAAGGGGCGAGACTTTTTTCGTTAACCAGACATATAAATCCAGACTTCCAGTTACTACTGCGAATTTAATAAAGAAGAACGCGAAGTCAGCCTATAATGTTCCCGCTGGGACACAGGCCTCTTCTCTTTGAGAAGGAGTGGGCTGTTATCCACCACGCGGACCCAGAGCGGGTTGGTAGATGTCACGTGTCTTCGAATTTTTGGTTCTGGGACATGTCGGTTTCCTCACGATGTTTTCTTTCACATTTTGAGAGCAGTGGTGATGAAATTATTTATACAAAGTAAAGCTACTGCTTGGGTTCGAACCTACAACTCGTAAGTCGGGGCCGATACCACTGGGTAATCACTGCTCGCCGTACTTGCGTTGCGACCAATAAGGTCAAAATTGTAAAAAGAAATAAAAATTACCATAGATATCCCCCAAAAGGAGATAGTAATCTATTTCTGAGGTACCAGGATCTTATAAAATAGAAGGTCTCAAAAACTCACTGTTTCCACTTCACACTTCTCATCGTCACATGAATCGAACACTTTGGCGCACTCACCTGCAAAGAATAAATTTAACAATTAAATATTTGTCGCTAGATTTTATGCGCGCCTGGTAGCCAATTCGGCTGAAGGTTATGTATTAATTAATACATTAGTCTAATTCTAAGCACAAATTTTAGTATTAACTTGTAAACTAAAATGTTAGAAATCTAGTTTCTGTCAGGGGTCAATTATTTATTCCGAGAAATACTGAAATAATTACAACGAATAAGATACTTAAATACTTTTTGATAAACGTTTTTTTAAAGAATAGTTTAAAAGAAATTGGACTGGAATTTTGTAAGCGAATAACTTAACATATTCCTTTACTGAATAGTCAAGGAATATGTTAAGTTATTGTGCTGAATAGCACAAAAAATACACACATACAAAGTAGCCAAAAGCCTCGTACTCAAGTAATAAAAGGTTGACAATTTTGTCCATTGCTTGATATATATCGGCCAAAGACAATAAACTTTAAACTCGGCTTAAGAAAGATTATCTCAGAACCTTCTACTTTTTAAACAGTTGGCTAAAAACAATTGCACCGTGACTATGTGCGTTCAACCAAAACGGATGTATGTATGTAGGAAGAAGCACACAGTTAATGCGTGTAGATTTGAGCCATATAACGGTAAGGGCCTTGAGCCCCGATTGTGTTCATCAAGGGCTCGGCTGAGCCACGCTAGTTGCACACGTAATGATACGCGACCAGCCAATTAGTTTGATAACTTTATTTTAGCGTAGTTTTTTTTGTTCTGTAATGAGCACAAATGTGATATAGTTAATTGTTTCAGTATTTGTTATTTTATTAATTATCTCTTTGTTAATAAATGAATGTCACACGTTTGCGCTTTTATGATTTGATATTTCGTTTCGCCTTTTTTTAATAAACACGACGAGTTCATAAAAAGACATAAGTATGATCAAACCGAGTCTAAATTGTATAAAATTATCATAAGTAATCATTTCATTTACGCATTTCATTTGAATAAGAAAAAACTGCGTCGCAACACTCGCAACTCAATGTTTTCAACCTCTGACACGATGACGTCTTTGTTTACTTTTTCTTTCAAAATAAACCCGGAAAAAACCACAGACTTAGAACATTTTTCTTTACACTAACGTCAAACAAGGAACTGTCAATAAAAGTCAGAGACCACAAACAATTTTGCTCACACCAAAAATTCATTTCAAAGATGGAAGCGTCTTCCCTTCGAAATCAAAATTTCAATACTCCCTAAAGTTGTATCCGCTAAGTACAGGGGGTGTCTAGACAAGGTCTAGACGGTTCAGACCTAACCTAGGTCAACGTTCAGACGACAAAGGGTCCGTACTACGTATGGCGCGTTCACCTGCTAGACTGAGGTAGTTGTATGTATGTTTGTGTGTGAGTTATGATCTAGGAAATGGATGGGTTTTGGAAAATTTATTGGAAGTTTTTTTTTTTTTAATAATTTGTCTGTTACTTTTTATTACCCAGCTCTTGTGTTAAATGACATACGAGTTATGTCCTTTTAAACTACGAAAATATTTTCTTGAATTTCAAAATACGATATATTCTTTTGAGGGAAGAACCACACAGATAGATTTGAGTGCTCCTGTCCAGCCAGTGTACGTATTTGTTAGCAATCGTGTAGCTCAACTCAGAACTTTTACGAAGCTCAATTCCTATTAAAAAAAAATTTTACCGTCTGGCGTCTGCTATGCGGAGCTGAATTAGTCAGTCAATTTATTATGCTAAAGAAATTAGAAACACGTTTTTAAAATAGTCTCTATTTATCTCGAGAAACTGCTTCGAAACAACTTTGTTGCACGACTACTGACACCAAAATCTCTTTACGCCTACCTTGCAAGGTAAAAAGCATGAAGGACACCACAGTCTCCGCCTGCATAATGTATGAAACAGGTATGTGTACCACGAGCCAGGACCATGACCTTTCGTGTCATTTGCAATATACTTGTGATTAAATTACTTTCCTTCTATTTTGGAGTTATGTTACAGTAAACGAAAACTTTGTAAGGAAACCACTATGAAGGTTCAGACCTATCAATTCACTGATGTCCAAACGAACTATATGAAAACAGGTCATGCTTAGCTCATAACATAAAGCCCAATCAGCCTATAATGTTCCCACTGCTGGGACACTGGCCTCCTCTCTGTGTGAGAGTGGACCCAGTGCGGGTTGGCAGATGTCACATGTCTTCTAATTGTTGGTGCTAGAACGTGCCGGTTTCCTCACGATACCTAGCTTATGCATACATACTGATACAAGTAGAAATCTTAGGAGATATAGAAATTCATTTATAACCCAATAGAAGGAAAATGAGATGATGGATTTTAATGTATTCCTACTTTCAGACTTTATATCGTTCTTCGAGCCGGATTTAAACCAGCGACCAACTGATCTACCCCTGGATTTTAACTATTAAGAAGCTGGGCTAACCCATATCGTCTAAAAAGCTAATCAAAGCTATCAGTAAATCTAAAGTCAAATGTTATCTGGTGCGATTAGTTTACCGAGATAGCACCGACCAATCAAAGGTGACTGTCACTTGAGTATTGACAAACTTTGAATAGGTCATTGTTCTGATATTGCCACGTGGTGGTTATGCTCGTTCATTCTCCTTATGAGATGAGGCCTTTGCCCTGCCGTGGAACATATAGAGGAACAGATGTAGGCTGATATAACAACAAGCGTAGGAAGATCAAAGCTGGGTCGAAGACAACATCAAGTTTGAAAGGCCTGGATACATTTAGAGAAGAATGGAGTCGTCACAGGGAGGAGGGTTATGCCCTGCAGTGGAACGAAAAATACTGTTGAAAGAAAGAAATAAAAATATTTTATTTTGGATACGCACAGGAAGTATAAACAGTAAAAGGAGCATTTAAAACTAACAAAGTTACATGAAAAAAAAACCTGTGCGAGGCGAAGAAGGCTCCTACCTAAGCATAATGCTGCGATATTTAAAAAAGAAATACCGTAGCGCTGGTATTATGATGGCGCCCGATCACTATTAACGGAGTTTTCAAGTTAAGCAGCAGCCTAATTGCGTAACACATTTTCGGCAAATGATTGAGATTAATTGGTTTCGTTTCGATCGCTTTTTGTTTCATTTTACGATTTTCGTATTGCGTAACTCCACCATCATGTAATAGCAGCAGCTGTTGGTTTGAAACGCTAAAGAGTGAACGATATGTGCTTAAGAAAATCGTAAAATGAAACAAAAAGCGATCGAAACGAAACCAATTAATCTCAATCATTTGCCGAAAATGGTTACGCAATTAGGCTGCAGATATTACTACGTTTATTTACGCGATAATGAATAACTAAATAGTCATGTGCCGAACAAAATAAACGGACAGTAAAATACCGTTTACCCAGGTGTGCTAAAAGGTCGAAATGCTTTGTTTTGAAACAAAAACAAGGGCCTGTATAATTAAACAAAGAAATAACAACATAATTATGCTGTATAATTATGTACATATAATATACATAATCTTTGTAGTTTAATAAGACAAATGCGAATTAATGATCATTTGTTTAAGATTGTTCTAGTGGAAAATGTCACTATCAAGTGTATTTTTGGGTAGCGAAAAACCAGGGGATAGCTGCAACAACAAAGGACGTGATCAGGTAAAGATTTATCCGGTCCTACAAACAAATCATGTAATTTAACATCATTTTATGATTGTACTAGCAGCGCCCCGCGGTTTCACCCGCATGTTTCGATCTCGTGAGAATATCGAGACAAAAAGTATCCTGTGTTAATTCTGGTCATAAACTATTCATGTGCCAAACAATCAAGTCCGTTCAGTAGTTTTTGCGTGAAACAATAACAAACATTCATCCATCGTTTATAATATTAGTAGGATCAGGATGTGTAATTACTAGTACTGACCGATAACTTGGTAAGTATGTGAAGTGCTAACTGTAAATATAAGGTTGTATGGTTATAAATAAATACGAAGATAAAAATAAAAAAATCGTGAACCAAAAGATAGGAATTGTTAATTTACAAAAAAACAAAAAACTTTTTCACAACAACATTAACTTGGAAAAGTTGTTTAGACTATCAGACCACGTGGTATTTGAAATGCGACAGAATTTAGACTACAAAGACAAAACTACTCAGTCACTGTGAAGACTACTGCTAAAGGTCGATACGCAAAAAAATCTGTAAACTAAGGGCAAAAAACTACATCAGAAACGGTGCAGCGGTTTCATAGAAATATGACAGTGCAACTTTAGACAACTTGTTCATTTTTGTTTCAACATGAATCAGCATGCTTGTGTACCTAATAACAAGAAGAAGAAACTTCGGTAGTTTCCATGCAACTTTAAAACTTCGCGTAAATACTATCAACTGATAAAAAGAAAATATTTTTTAAATCATACATAATAGGTACACGAAAAAGTCCAAACTTTTTATTCAACTTTCAAACTTCACGCAAAATAATCCACAAAAAAAAAAAATCAGCTGATACTAAAAAAAAGACATTTAAAATATGTAATACTTACTGGCACCGAATAAACAAAACATTACTAAACACTAACTATCACCAATCATAAAAATCACAAAACAAAATCTATCACAGAGCACGCGTATACGTAAAAACTTGAAAATCGAAAGTGCACAACGCGACTGCACCGCGCGATGTCTCGATGCAAACTGACGATATTGTTGCATATTTGTATCCGTTTTCCCGACTACCTACAGGTTGTCTAGACGGGGTGGGGTGGGGGGAGGGTTGTTTTATCAGGTCTATGCACTTCTGGAAAATATTTTCGTTCAATCAACGAGAACAAAGAACGGTCAAACATCTCGGTGATACAGATCAGATGGAATGGTACTTATTTGAGAGTATTTTTATTAGGTACTCCATATAATTTATGTTTTATAGTTGAAAGTTGAACTTCTTTAAGAATTTTAAAGGTGGCTTGCGGCAGTTATTTGAAGAAACTGTTATCATCCCACTACCTCTCCCCATGACTTCAAACTCTTTCGATCCAGGGCTAAAGTGGAACACTGTTCGTTTGTTTTCCCCAACTCGTCCCGCCATTTGCTACGGGACGCCTTCTGGCTGTGTCAGGGTTCCACGTGGTGGTTATTTTGGAACATCGCTCATTGGGCCTACGACAGACGTGGCCAGCCCAGTCCCACTTCAACTTAGCGGTTTTTGAACAACGTCAGTAATCTTTCTTTAGGAGCACGATGAAGAAATTAAATAACAATATTTCTTTGAATAAAATTACAAGTTTTATATATTACTAGCATCGCTCCGCGGTTTCACCCGCATAAGTTTCGATCCCGTGGGAATATCGGGATAAAAAGTATCCTGTGTTAATCTTGGTTATAAACTATCTGTGTGCCTTTCATCCAAATCCGTTCAGTAGCTTTTCCGTGAAAGAGTAGCAGACATCCATCCATCCTCAAACTTCGTTCTTTCGCGTTTATAATATTAATATGATAACTGTATCTTCCATCATCATTTATATAAAAATAAACCCAATCTAAAGCCTAATTCTATTTCCGCTATCGATCGTTTTGTTTACCTATGACATTAGATAAAACCTGTTATAATCAAACCGACGCCATCGTGTTACTTTCAAAAGAAAACCAGAAACCAGAGGGGCAATGCTCGTAATTTTAAGAACGTCCGCGGTCTGATCTGTCTCAATCTGTCAAAAATACCTCTGTCCTTACATTGTTGACATTGATTGTCGCTGAGATGAGATTGCGACAAAATTTTGACCGTTTTTAATTACGGGAATAGGCCTTCTGACCAATACGCTGTACTTTTTCAGGTAACGAGTAGTTAACATAAACAATAACGATGGGTACGTTAAAGGAACCAGGTAACAACCTGCTAAATAAGCCTCGCTATTGTTAAAAGTTAACGGTACATTCACAGGTAGCCAATGTAACCACGGGTTACAAGCTTGAAGGTAAGAAAAACTGGTTATTTTGAGTCGAAACTGAAGGTGCGAACGACTTAGTACGGTAATAATATAAGGTTTATATTGTTCCACTGCAGCACAAAGACCTCTTCTCATACAGAGAAGGAAATACATAGTATTAATCATCACGCTTGCTCATACGTGTTCGAGTTTACAAGACCAGCTTCCTCACGATGTTTTCTTTCAAAGGCAGTCCTGCACAGTAATTGCGTAACACACTCATCATCTGCCTAGCCTTTTCCTAACTATGTTGGGGTCGGCTTCCAGTCTAACCGGATGCAGCTGAGTATTTTACATGGAGCGACTGCCTATCTGACCTCCACAACCTAGGTACTGGATAATACGATACCCCTTGGTAAGACTGGTTGTCAGACTTTCGGGCTTCTGACGACCCATAACGACTGTCAAAGATCGACGAATGACAACCGGCGTAACACACTGTGAATCACAATCTGAATGATATTGCTAATAGATTGCTTCATAAGTTTAAAAAAATCGTCTGCTCAACACCGTAAATAACGCAATGAACGTGCCTGAACTGTCAAAATGAATTATGCATTGCAATCACATGTCACACCGCTGGATAACTTTGAATATTCTAACATTGATAACTGTTAAATTGGTAGGTACTACAGCTAGGTTACGAACCTGCAACCTGGAGCCAGCAAGATGATTCGCAAATCAATGAACACCCACGAAACCCGTTATTAGGAAGTAACCCTATTCGTCCTCCAAATACTATTGATGATTCATATTATTTGGGTGTTCCCATTAGGAGTTTCTCAGTAACAGCCCGGAGTCTGGATATGTGCCCGTTTGATGAAAATAGTAACACCCCCTATTACATGAACTTAAACAGAACTAGCAAAATGTGACCGTCCCAAACACCTCTATCCACCCCTTTGGGGAATACACGCGTGATTTTATTCCATATTAATTAAGCCAGTGTCAATCAAATTCTCATATGACTGCATTCTGACCTGACGTGACCCCAATTATAGAAAGTGACGTTTGAGTCCTTTAACCTTTTGTAGTCACACTTAATTTAATGTGTAAAACCCCTGGCTCTTTGTTCAATTAATTAAAATCGAGACTACAACGTTTTATCAGAATTTTGAAGTCGTAAAAAGTCTGGTAGGACTGTTTGTCCAATTTGACCTTAGGTTTAGAAAAATGCCTCGATCTAAACGATATTTGGACCCGTGAGTCATAAGGATACGTCATAACTTGCCAGTTTTCATCCGACAGCCGGGACCAACTATTCAACGTGCACGAGGCACGGAGGGGTCTAATATGTAATGGATGGCCACCCATCCACAAACCGACCTCGGTAAGCATAGCGTAACCTTCGATCGACCAAGTGCGGCTGTTATTATTTAGCCAATACCTAATCTATTGGTTATCTTGTACTTGTGCGTTATTCGTGAATCTTGGAAAATCTGACAACCATCCATCTTCACAGTGACTAGTGTCCTGTCGTATTTCCACCCTCCAATCCAGCGCACTGTGCAACCCATCGCACAAACCACTTCTTCAACTAAAGAGCATGGCTGGGTTCGAACCTACGACCTACAACTCGTAAGTTGCGGCCATTTCCACTGGGCCTCCACTGCTCTGGTAAGTAGTTGTTCCTAAAACTGCAGTAGCACAGCACACGTGCCGGCGGTCCACTCCAAAACAAAGGTCGAGACAGTTTCCAGTTCAACTGTTCAAAAGTAGGTCACAAATGACCCAGTTCAAATTGTAGTTCGCCCTCCGGGGCATGCGACATGCGAGTTTAGTTACTTAAAAGTTTAATTTCCTTAAAAATTGCAGACCTTCACAACTGTATGAAATAAAGATTGGTAGAGGTATATTAGGTTAGGCCGCTCACATTTCGGTAGACTTCAATCATGATAATACAAAAAAAAATCGATGACTTTTTGTGGGGTCATCGACTGCAGCTAGGTGCCGTTCGGGAACTGAAAACAATATTGATACACTATTCCTCCGAACCGCACGTTACAAAATTTTGTTTCAGTGCGGTGAGTGGAAGTGCTCAGGTGCGGTTCGGGCAAGTGCTGTTGAAATCAGTGCTCTGATTGGAATACCAAACCACACTAAACACCTTGGAAACATCAAAAATCTCGGAAAAATCAAACAATCAGGGCAGAAAATACGTGGAATATAAGGAAAAGAAATTAAATTATGATCTTTAAGACTTCACTAACCTTTCGGGAAAACCGAAAGGCGGAAACATTATAATCCGAATCACATTTACATAGTAACTCCTTCCTGGCCACAGTGACCTTATTGGTGATGTTCTCCAGAAAAGTCAGGTGCGTAGTATGTAAGAATCGTAGTAGGTGGCGTTCTGTAGTTTCTGCCTACCCCTACCCATGGGAAGAAGTCGTGAGCTTATGAATGTGTAACTCCTCTTTGTGAGGGGAAGTGGGCCGGCTCAGTGCGGGTTCGTGAATGACACGTGTCTTTGAATTTATGGTTCTAGGACATGCCAGTTTCCTCTGTGAAGATCAGATTAGCAGTCGTTCCATGTACTGGTATTCAGCATTCAGTTAGACTGGAAGCCGACTACAACATAGTTGGAAAAAGGCAGGCAGATGATGATGTATGTTACAAAAGGAGTGTATATTAAAAAGATTCTAGTCCGCAGCTATTTGACCGCTTTCGTCCCAAGCCAAGTTCATGGGCGAACTCGTCAGTTTTTGCGTCAGTTTTTTAGCTTGTGGGTTGGCCGTTGAACATATCCGTATTACGCCACCTACGCAGGTAAATATTATGAAGACAACACTCAGTACATTTGAAGTGGAAATGGATATTAAAAATAAAAAAGCAATTTTCTTTGTTTTGGACGTGGAGGTCGGTTCTTGATCTCGTCACTGGCATGACTAAGGGATCCGGAAATTGTCAGGCAGTGCCGAGAATATACACGTGAACACTCCTGAATGAGGAGATATATTATTTGAGGTTTATTTTCGTCAGGTTATGAGGGCATGACAAAGCCACCTTGTTTCTTGCAGTGGTGTAGTTAAAGGCAGGTACAGGAATGCTATTAGGGTTGGTACAAATCTCCTCCAAGAAACTCCATGATGATGCTTTTGTCGCCATACAGCTTTGGTTCGATGTAGAAAGCCCTACTCTTGGCCTTTGCTGGTCATTTAGGGGCTTATTTGAAGGCGATAATTCGAAAATTTTGCAAGTTTGTTTCATAAACTTTCTGTTTTATTAAACACATGATTAAGAAGATGATGAGAAGGTGTTCCTCTCTTTGAAGCCAAGACTGTTATCGTTTACTGTCTTATAACTATAACAGTGATAGCTAAAACGAAGGATTCATTCCCAAAATTGATCATCAACAACCAATACTCATCCTTGAAAACGATGAAAAATCTATAAACCCTGCTGATCCCTTTGCCAATTTACAAGCGTGAAGCTTCTCGTGCACACCAAAACACATCCAGTCAATCCTCACGGGGGAATGAGGCAGCAAAACCCAGGATACGTTCACGGAGTCGGCAACCGCACCAAGGCCGCAGAGGGCAACGCACTTTGTGCCAATACCCTGCTCGAATTAATGCGCGTACACATGTTGTCGACCGGCTAATAATAGGCCGGGGGTTACTTGTCCTGAGCTTTTGGTGAGACACCAGGTGGTTGACTGCGGTAACGGGGCCAGGTCATTTTCTCTCGTATCTGCACACATATGAGAACTAGCTTCTGCCCGCGGCTTCGTTCATGTTGAGATCGGAAGTTATCCCACGGAAACTGGGATATATAAAGTATCCTATGTCCTAACCTAAGTCACCTGTGTTCCAAATTTTATCGAGATCCGTTTAGCCGTTAAGGCGTAGTTGACAGACAGACAGTTTTACTTTCGCATTGTATAATATTAAGTAAGGATTTGTATGGATGGATTATAGAGGAAAGTGAAATATGGATAGCTTTGTATACCTAAATTCTATGTAAATAAACATTTTCTATTCTATTATTATACTGCGGAAAATATAAGGTCAGGTAGCGGCCAGCGGGGATGACTGCCCAGATTGTACCAGGCGTACAGATAACGATAGGAAGTAAGCAGTTGACGCTATTTTAACGATTCTCAAAGAATACGTTGGCGGAACCGCAAAATAAATTACGTAGTATTGTTTAATGACGCAAACAGCGCCAGTTAGTCTAAAGACGATTGCTTTCTACTACACATGCCAATGTTTAGTGTATTACTTTTTTCTCACATTTTTAACTATACTCCATTGGTTTAGGTAATTAACTAAAGGTAAACATACGGTTAGACTGGAAGCCGACCCCAACATAGTTGAGAAAAGGCTAGGCAGATGATACACCTACCTTGACATATCGCTGACAACCCTTTTAATGTCATAACCACCATAATCTTCCCCCATAAATAGCATGGAGTCATCATCATCTGCCTAGCCTTTTCCCAATTACGCAGAAAAAAAAAATAGCATGGAGTATGTACGTAAAACCTATAGAACACAAACCAGACAGAAATAAAACATAAGTTAATTATGTAAAAGAGATTATATAACGCGTCATCATGTTGACGACATCGCTGTAAACTAATTATGTAAGTGTATAGCGTGCTGACAAATGAAAACCATTATGGGAAAAAGTATTTTAAGGGCAGAAATGGGGATACTTTACATGATTATGGTGGCAATGTGACTATATACGAGTACTATAGAATAGATGCACATATAGGGTGGCAGGGACATCGACGCGCGAACTGAAACCATGAATTCAGCACATGGTTAGGGCGTGATTGTGGAGCTATGTCACAAACCATGCTCCACCTCCTACCCTACCCTCTGTGTCCCAAAACATGCAGTCTAAGTGACCTCTGCGCTGCCACCGACAACGCCGTGGAAGTGGCAAAGTTTTGGGAAAACAGCATTTTTTTTTTTAATTGCCCCGCTAGGAATTTCTCTTGTGTCGTGGGTGCGTTTACAAACATTTAAACTCACATACACAAACAGCCAGACCCGGAACAACTACGGTCATACAAATATGTGTTCCGTGCGGGAATCAAACCCTCGACACGCAGCGCAGCAGTCAATCGCTTAACCACTGCGCCAACCGTGCCGTTAATATAAAATACAGTCGTGCCAGCGGCACGAAGACGAAGAAGCACATGATTCTAGACCCGTTTGAACCGACGAATAGTTTCATCGAAGGGGGTTCAGAATCATGACGTACTGAATCCATGGTAACAGGTTGCGCGCCGCTGTCCCTGCCACCCTGTATAACTGCGTCGTTGGTCTAGTGGTCGCAAGCGCTACTGCTGAGCATGATGTCCTGAGTTCGATACCCAAGTCGGGTAAGTGATATTGTTTGGTTTTTTCATTAGAGTATCAGCCCGGAGTCTAGATTTTCTGCCCGGTTGATGGAATAGGCCCGTCCTTACTATGGGGCTTAAAAATAATTGGCGAAATGTGGGTGTACTGTAGGTACACCTCTGCCTAACCCTGCGGCGATTACAGGCGCGATGTTATGTAAGATGCATATAGTAATATGATATCTAGCGGGTGCTGGTGAAACCCCCTGATAACTTTATTGAACTATCTGAGAGCCGGCCACCTGGGCAAGCGTTGCCGTGGCCGACTTGGAAATCCCTAAATAGACTTCGAACGTTCGAACCCAAGTCGGCCACAGTAAAGATTATCTTCACAGATGGGGGTTCTGGTCTCCAGTGTACACAGACAAAGGCCCAGCTTCCATCTTGCGCAGCATGTCACCTGTGCAGTTGACAATCGCATGACTGCATCAGTGAGCGGAATTCGCGTAGCTGACTTTGTGTCACACATATCTTTACCATCGATACGATAAGGACAGGAAAGCTGATGGCTAAATAATAACAGCCCCACGGATCGATCAAGGGTAAGCTACGCTTGCCGCGGCAGGTGACCATCCATTACATATCGAGACCTCTTCGTGTCTAGGAAAGCACGTTAAGCCGTTGCTCCCGGCAGTCATTTTTGATATGTGTGGGTAGAAGCCCGAAATTTTGAAAACCAGTCTAGCCAAGGGATATTGTGTACCCAGGACCTGAGTTTTGGAGGTAAGATATTCAGTCGACCCATGTAAGGTACTGCTATTCAGCTGCATACGGTAAGACTGGAAGCCGATCCCGACATAGTTGGCAAACGGTTAGATAGAGCAGTGCTGGCCCAGTGGTAACGGCCGGGACTTACTTGATGTAGGTCCCAGGTCCGAACCCACTCAGGCGCTTTCCTTCGTGTAAATTATTTAATCACCACTGCTCTCAAAACGGCGAAGGAAAACATCGCGAGGAAACCGGCATGTCCTAGAACCAAAACAATCGAAAACATGTGACCTCTACCAACCCGCACTGGGCCCGCGTGGTGGATTATGGCCTACTCCCTCTCACTGAGAGGGGGCCTGTGTTCCAGCAGTGGGAATGTTTTAGGCTGATTATTCCCATGCCTAGGTAGATTAATTTAGCGCTAAGAAGACAAGAATGTCGTCATTTTCAGATGCAACCAAGTCTAGTCTACGATTCATTGACTAGCCAATAGAGTTACAATAAATGGTGCGTCAGTATGCGTACACGCACACATCCGTAGAATGTCTGGAACGTTAGTGTTTACTAACAATTAGTAATCCGACTCGGTTAGAATGTGGATGACGCGGTACTATATGGTATTGTCTGTGTTTGTTTTTCATGTGCTCACAGCTGAGGTGGTGTAGAATGTTTTACTACACAGTACGGGCAACCCTTTCGTTTTGTTTAGGGTAGTTTTGGATTACATAACACATCTGGCATCACACAAGAAATCATTTTGGAGAATATTGCTAATCCATTGCTTCACATGTTCGAAAAATTTGTCTGTTCAACAACGTAAATAACGCAATGAATGTTGTTGAACTGTCAAAATGAAAGCCATTTCTACTGTTAGTGTGTTACACAATTACCCCGCTGGGCAGTCAGCCGTGCTACTCAAAATCAAGTCATTTATTCGAATTAGGCTGAGCATCAGCACTTTTTGAACGTCAAAATTACATAGGACAGTCCTCCAAAACACCCACCCTTCACCACTTCCTAGTGCTTTAGCTGGGAAGAAGAAGTGGCGCAACGAACTCCCCAGCAGCACAGCTGTCTGTTCAGTTAGGAGCTCGTATCGTGATGACACGAGGAGAGAAAAAAGGAAGATTTGTATCGCTTTTCAACTCCATTGTGATAAAATGTCTTACTTTAAATTTGCCACGTGTAAAATAATATTTTTTTTCTGCTTTCAAAAGTTTACCCTGAGCAATGCCTTTGAAAAAAACAAAAGGGTCTGTGGAGTTTTTTGCTCGTTCTTCTCCGTAGGTACCTACTACGCTATAGAATGGGCAACTAGCTTCATCTTTCTGACTGGGTTGGTCAGTCTTGACAATTCAAAAGTGCCTGTAATTGGTTTATTTGAAATAAGTGCTTTGAGTTTGAGTTTTATTTTTTTAATTATTGTGTGTAAGTTAGGTAAGGAAAAATGATACTAATTTAATTTCTAACTCGGAATATTTTCTGTGGCAAAAACTTAATATGTAATGCCTGTTGCTAAAAACCTCCTATTACCACAAGTTATTTTAGCCCAGAACAGGAACACTCCCAACAATTACAACAACATAGAGTCACGCTTGCCGAACCATGTTTTTTCTATGTTTTTTCTTACAAAAAACCATAGCAACATGATTTTCAGAAGGTCATGTGGCAAAAAACACAAACAATGGCTACCCACTATGTTGGAACCATGTGCTTGGTTCACAGAGTTATTTGTGAAGTCAGATTCTTTACATCACGCCTGTTTTTGATGGGGTAGGCAGAGAGTTATTTTAGCAAATATTTTACTATTGCCAAAATCTATATCTGACCACCGTAAGGACTATTCCTGCTTGCAGCGCATATTATTAGTAGATCTAAAAAGGATCCTCTTTTGTTTTACTTACGGACGCAGCTGTAGTCATCATGTGCACGGGATTTTGTTTTCGAAATGGTCAGATACAGGTTTTGGCGATAGTATCTAGCGATTTTGTAAAGCGAGCCTATTGCCAACAACAGGGCACAATTCCGAAGCAGTCAACCCCAATACATTTCTATTTAGTCCTCTATTACACCGTGTAACAAGAAATACTGGCCACTCTTCATTAGGACGTTCGCCCGGTCATTTTAGTAAAAAATAGCGGTGTTACGTCAGCGTTCACATTTTTTGTATATGCTCAATATGTATTACGTATATTGGATCTATGATGTTGTCGAGACAAGAGATTTGTATAAAATTTTCTTGATTGACAGACAACGCAATTAATCATTTTAATACGAAATAAACACAAATACTTAATCTTTTTCTTTCATCTTTTCCCATCACTGGCCCGTGTGGGAACTGTCAAAGTCAGTGCTCCAGTGACAGTGCGTAAAAGAGATGCGAGCTATACAGGATGTATAGCGCCATCCCGTTTTCGCACAGGAACAATGATGTCTTTGATACTTTCATACAAAAACCCTGACGTACGGATTTTGGCCCTGCTTTGTTCAACCTTACTTGGGGTGTTGCTGTTTTTCTTGGAAAATTAACTGGTAACTAACTCCGAAATGTATCATCTGAAAGATGTCTACTGCTGGACAGAGACCTCCCCCAAACACCGCTACTTCGAACGGTTCTGGTGCTTCCCGCATCCAGTGGATTCCTGCGGACTTTACAAGGTCATCGGTCCACCACTCCGAAATCGCTGCAGCACTCACGAGCAAAAATCTAGTAAAATAACAATGATTGACAACCTGCAGAACATACATAATCAGTCTTTAATGTCCCCACTGCTGGGACCCAGGCCTCCCCTCTTCGAGAGGGAGTGGGCTGTAATCCACCACGCGGGGCCAGTGCGAGTTGGTAGATGTCACATGTCTTCGAATTTTTGGTTCTAGGACTTGCCGGTTTCCTCACGATGTTTTCCTTCACCGTTTTGAGAGCAGTGGTGATGAAATAATTTACACAAAGTAAAGCGCCTGCCTGGGTACGAACCCACAACCTCTCCTCATAAGTCGCGGCCGTAACCACTGGGCCACCACTGCTCTATCAATGATTGACTACCTGAAAGTTTTTTAAATACTTGATGTATAAGAATACCAGGCAATCTGAAACTAGGTTTCCACTGAATATCGTGAACGTAAAGCGATCAATACTCGGTGAGTCCGAGTGACATGCAGCCGCTCATTACGTGTTTAATATTGATGACAATGCAGACATGCAGCCAGTATTAACTATGCTTTGCCTTCCATTTTCTAGCATTACCAACAAAAAAAAATCCTCCAGATCGAATTTCGGCCAATCTCGGCGGAGACGAGCCATCGACGCGGGAGGGTCTTAGCATTTGCTGAGCGATGGCCGTTTTGCGTGGACATGACGCATGTTTTCCCCCAACTTGTTTTTATTTTGTGCGCCCAAGTCTGACACTAGTCTTACCAAGGGGTATCGTTTTACCCATGAAACTGGGTTGTTGAGGTCAGATTGGCAGTCGTTCCATGTACCTACTGATATTCAGCTGCATACGGTTAGACTGTAAGACGACCCCAACATACATTAACAATAAATTTAAAAAAATGTCCTCCAGACCGTATTTCGGTCATGACGGCCAATCTCAACCGAGACTAGCCATCGACGCAAAAGATAGTATAGTGCACAAGTGTGTAATGCAGACACAGGTGTACTCTCTCTCTTCCTTACCTCAAGAGAACAGCTCAGCCGGGGCTGACTGTCCCAAGGTACGCCGGATGCTCATTTTACTCTCATGAACGCTATTTTTACATACATACACATGAATAAAAAACAAGAAATAAAAATATAAACCTATTGCGAAGGAGGTCGACAAAGTGAAATTCGCGATGCAGAGTTGAAAAAACTGCGGACGGGTTCACAGACCCCAGTAGGGTTGTGACTTATGCAGTTAGAGTTACGGTAAGGATGCGCCACGATCGATAAATGCGCTCGTGAAATATCGATGAATGTGGTTAGTACTTACCGGTTTTTAGTTTGAAGTGTTACTTATAGTTTTTATTTAATACTGTCTGGTAGTTTTTTTTTTTAATTTATTACACACTATTTCTTTTAACAAAGCTAACTTTTGTAGCTACACGTGTGGAATCGTGGACGTGACTGACTAGCATGAGCGGGCCGATGGCTACAAACAAAGGCTTGAAAAAAAAAAAGTTCTCTTTTTGTGAAAAAAAAAAGGTTTTCTGTACCATAGGCATCTACTCCCTTCACCTTTTATACCCTGTTTTTGTCGAGACGGTGAAAAAAAGTCAGCCGGAATTTATAAACTGCGTATTGTGGACTTTAAAATTAATAGAAATGTTGCATTATTATTACATCATCATAATCATAAAGATGACAGATTTACTATGGCAGTTGTATGTCTATGAAATAAGTACGTACTGCTGCTACTGTAGGCAGCAGGTACTTGTGGTTTCATGGTAGGCACTTCAATTTGCCTCCTAGTCGGTAACTAAAAAATGCCACAAAATACTGTACAGTTGGCTAAGGTTAAAAGGGCAATTTAATTACTTATAATATATTGTCAAATACAGCATTTATATTTTACAAATTCACACGTATATTCAGAATTACATAGTGATAAAGACTATGATAAGTATTTCCTTATTTCAAAGGAATTTTGACCTCGAAAACCATGTTATCTACTTAATAAAATTCTTAAATTTACTGACAGACAACGCACATTCTAAACCGCTGTGTTTAGAAGCGTAAAGTTAGTAGCACATGAGTTCCTTCTTCAACGAAAATGAGCACTAAGGATTTTTCAAGACCTCCCCTGAAGGGGTTAGATAGGGAATAAAAGTTTGAATGTCGTATCGGGCGGCCGCACGGTTTGTATCATAATCAGCCTATAATATTCCCACTGCTGGGACACAGGCCTCGTCTCTTTGAGAGGGAGTGGGCCGTAACCAACTACGCAGGCCCAGTGCGGGTTGGTAGATGTCACATGTCTTAAAATGTTTGGTTCTAGGACATGCCGGTTCCTCACAATGTTTTCCTTCACCGTTTTGAGAGCAGTGTTAATGAAATGATTTACAGTAAAGCGCCTGTCTGGGTTCGAGCCTACGACCTACAACTCGTAAGTCGTGACTGATACCACTGGGCCACCACTGCTCGCCATTCTTGCATCCAATAAGGTCAAAATAGTCATAGAAATCCCCCAAAAGGAGATAGTAATCTATTTCTGAGGTACCAGGATATTATAAAATAGAAGGAGATCTCAAACACTCACGGTTTCCAACTTCACATCGTCACACGAATCGAACACGTTGATGCACTCACCTGCAAAGAACAAAATTAAACAATTAAATATTTGTCGCTAGATTTTATGCGCACCTGGTAGCGGTAAGGAATTCTTGTTCCCACTGGGCCACCACTGCTCAGCTTATGGTCTTATAAAGACTAAAACTGGATGCAATCAGTTCAAAACCGGGGAAGCAAAGTAAAGAAGGCCTGTTAATCTATGAGTGTGAACGTGCACATTGGATCCACTTTTAATTAGTTCACTAGTGATTTTGCATTAGAAAGCATACAGAAGCAGATACGATTTCATAAATTTTGTACGCAGGTTCAATAGAAAACAATGTTTCCGTAATTCATCAACAGTCGTTACATAACGCCAACTAATGACGATCACTAGCTAATGACGATCACTAGAAATTATGAGCGAATCACTATCTCAGATGTGAAATGAAGATAAAACAATACTAACAGAGCAAGTAGGACACATTTCTGACGTAATGCTAGCACAATTAGATTTGTAGATAGTGAAAACTAGCCATTTATGCTTTAGAAATGGAAGTAAACCTGCACCCTATTTGCGTAACACCAATCGGAATCAGGATAATTTTGAAGGATATTGCTAATCCATTGCTTTATATGTTCGAAGTCTGCTCGTCAATGTAAATAACGCAATGAACGTTGTTGGACTATCAAAATGAAAGCCATTGCTACTGAAATGAAATAGTTTATTCTGTAAATAAGATATCGGAATCACTATTATACGTCATATTATAAAAGAAATAAGCTAAATGAGGTCGGCGTTTCCTATTTGACTAGTCCGAAAAGAAAGGCCGAAATCAGAAATACCGCTAACAAGAAATTTCTCGCGGACGAAGTCGCGGGCAAAAACTAGTACTTTGATAAAATTGCGTTTCACAACTGCAATTTCATTTAAGAACGCTGATAGTTAGGTTAACCAAAATGTGATAGCACTAAACCCCACGGTACGAGTATCTTACATACAATCCGCACAGCAACTGAATGCTTTGAAACAAATCGTCCTGAAGACCTAGACATGAAGCGCCAATAACGCATAAGTCGCCCAAAGCCATGAAGGCTTTGGGCGACTTATGCGTCATACAATGATGCTGATCAGCTCTTCTGTACACGGTGTGACCGGGTTTTTAAGACCAAATTTGGTTTGGCAAGTCATCAGAGAGCTCACCAAAGGAATGGAAATTAGTCTGGGTCGCTGTCATACGGACTCGGTGAAGACTATCTATTAGTATAGATAGATAGATAAAACGTTTATTCAGTGCAACAAAAGACACAATACAAGTATTAAAAAAAACATAAAAAAGGTGAAGCAAAAAAAAAACTGACCCATAGACACCTCGTATAAGTAAATCTATAACGGTCGATCACTACTGGGCGGTATCTGTCTCATGGTTGCACCAAATGGGAGTCCAGCTCAGCATATGCCAGGTACAATACCTGATGCTGGTATTCTGCTGCATCCCGTTAGTGACACACAGATGTCGAGAAGACACATCTAAGTTTCTACCAAATGGTACCTACATAGTGCGGCGCGTATATTATAAGGCGGTAAGTACCCACATCTTACTTGATTTAATTTTAAAACCGGCAGAAAGAAAGATTTTGAAATTTTAAACTTATTAAATACTTGTGTAGTGTCTACTGGATTACTTGATTATCGCAGTTATTATATATTATGTAATGATGACTAGTTTGTGTTTAAGCGTGTGTGTGTACGAGTTTACATGTTGGTGTATAATAATATGTTATGCATTGTGTTATGGTTTTTTTAAATAATTATATACAGAGAGTATAGCGTAAATTGCCTATATATTTTCTATTATAGCTATGATATATGCGTTTCGTTATAGTATAGATACACATACATACATAAACTCAGGCCTTCTTCTCATGGGGGTAAGCAGAAACAACAGAATGCCACCTGCTACGATCCTTACGTTGTCCTTTTGCCTCATTTACGTTCATACATACCACAATATCTCTGTCAATGCATAAAGTCCTTCACTTCTCAACATTTTCCAAACCGTTATGTATGTATGAGTCTCCCTCATTTCAAGTCATGAAGTAAGAAACAAAACGGAACCTGCAACATTGTTGTCGCGGACCGTTCCTTCCAAAGAAAAGTATCTCATCTGTATGATAATCTTGATATCAAATACGCTTTACGCACTACTGTAAGCTTTTTATTTTGTTTTTGTTCGTTGCACTAATTCCATGATTACTATTGTTTATTTTTAACCGTCTTCAAAAAAAGGAGAAAGTTCTCAATTTGGAAATTTATATTATTTTTAATATATGATCCGGCGGTATAACCCCGTCATATTTATTTAATACATAAGTTATGCCTCAGGGGTGGTCCCATATAAATTTTATTAGCTTTGCTTGGGTACTCGTAGTTTTTGAGTTAACTTCAATAATACGATCTTTTTCCACTTCGTTTATATTGATGATGTTTTAATAACTTCCTGTTAATGATATCTACATAGCAAGTAGTGTTATATGAATTTGTGTTGGGTAGGAAAGAGAAAAATATAAAAAAAAAATCCAGAAAGTATTTTATGTTTTAGGTATGTATGTATTTATTTTATAATTATGTAAATCGTACACCACAGACTAACTGCAGTATTGTCTCCCCTCTCTCTTAATCTATCCAAAGGTTGTCTATAAAAGATCGCTTCACCCCTTGTAAAGGAGAACGGCAGCTGATGTACACCTTTTAAAATGTTTGTTTTGGGTTCATATTTAAACAATTTAATAAGCAACTAAAATGGTTAATTTTTCAATAATCTAAATATTTTTAAAAGTTGGGAATATTGAAAAAACCTTAATTAATATAACATTGAACAAAACGAAAAAAAAATGACAACAAAACGCAACTGGAATGGATGTACTGCATGGATTAAATCGAATAATAAATCGATAAACCTAACAACCGAATAACTAACGTCTTTTTACTGTTATAATATAACAGAACAGATAATTAATTATTAATCATCACTAATGTAAGATTTTAGTTATCATAATTAACTGATTCTTGTAAAATAATACAAAATCATATTTTCGTTTCTTTAATCGATTACCACTCATCAATCGATATACGATACAATATTTAAAAAAAAAATCTTTGACAGATGATAGATTGTCACGTTACTTTTCAAATTGTTTTATTTTTAATGGCTATCGTGCTGTTGATAGTGTGGTCGAGTTTTGCTGTGTTTCATGTGCATTGTGCTCTTCGAAACATTAGCTACCATAACTTTTATCTACGTCGAGTTGAGCCCTCTGCGGGAAGCAATAACAAGTTATTGTTGCAACTGCATTGTGGGGCTTAGAACTGTAGGGTATTGCTCACATGTTAGGAGTATCCTCTGGTACCTAGGGTATGCTCGCCATGAGGGTATGACGCCACCAGCTCCCTTCCTAGATGAGGTTATAAGAATATAGTAGGTAGACCTGCTGAGTAAAATAAAGTCATTATATGATATGAGAATTATTGTTTAATTTATTCCGAGTATATTACCTACCCTACCTACTCAAGTAGTGAAGTCAGGCTTGAGCCAAGTTCCATAATAATATTATAAACGAGAGTAATTCTGTTTTACGTTTTCATGCGTAAACCGCTGAACCACTTTTTGATTTTGGTGAAGATTTCAGTCGCTATTCGCTAGGCACACACAGCAAGCACAGCTGACAGTTTGGCCTCTAAATGAAAAGTAGTTTTATAGATTTAAAGGAACATACTTATAAAGAAGTTAGTTTATTAGGGTCAACTCAACCAAAAACTCAACTGTCAATTATCTAACTCTAGTAACCACGAAACCACTATCAAGTCAATAAAGACTCTTATGGTAATCTAGTGATCATAATTATTGCACCCGGCCCGCCGATGGCGATTGTGTGGGAGACAAAATAAAACTTAACCTAACTTCTTAAAAATGCATATAAATTAAGAACCCCAACTTTATAAAATCTACGAATAAGAGCTTCAATTATGTAATATTTTTACCTATTAAATGTAAATGTTTAGTGGCTAAACACGAGTTTTTTTAGGTGTACAAAACCTTCATACACGCTTGCCGTTCTCCTTTCTACATTTATATATGTTATTTTGTTGTGAAGTGAGAGTTCAAACGGGGAAGACGTCATATTTTTACAAATGACTAATTTTCAGGCTTTAATAATAGTAGTCGTTTCCTGAATTCAGCCTAGCTAGGCAATTGTTATCAATGCTACCTAACCTTGGCAAAAATGCAGAATAATCAAAAGATATTTCTGCCTAAATCCTCCAAAAGAACTCAGGGTTAGTTTTGATAACGTTAACACAAATATATTTTGCTACTTTCTCAGATAGGCAGTCGCTCCATGTAAAATACTGGTATTCGCTGCATCCGGTTACACTGGAAACCGACCCCAACAAGGTTGGGAAAAAGCAGGCAGATGATGACTTCCGAAATGCGGGGTAACTAACTATAGCACATGTACATACAGACGCCAGCACATCACGCTACTACAATCTGTCAAATGTCTTTAATAGGTTTTCAACTTTATCGCTAAAGCATTAAGGTTCAAGGTTGATTGTGAAAATTTGACAGTTTCGGGTAGCTTGACCTGCTGACGTCTGTATAAACGGTCCAGTTTTATGTATCTGTTTGTCTTGATAAAAATGACACACGGGGCCGACTTCAGTAATAATAGAGGCTACTCAATGTCTGGTGCATTAGTGTCCTTGGAATTTCTTGTCCTATGCTTTGGAATGGACTACTTCATCGATCTGACTGACCGACTCCTTGACAATTTAAATTGCCTGTAACTCGTTTAATTGAAATAAATGATTAGAGTTTGAGTGTCATCTTGCTAGGCAGTCATCTGGTTTACAAGATAATCTCTTCGTGACAGCACAAGATGGGAACTGTATATCGCATTGTAAGGACGCCCAGCATAATCAGCCTATAATCTTCCAACTGCTGGAACATGCCTATGTTCCCTATGCTATGCTATGTTTTCTGTGAGAAGACCTGGGCCTAACTTGAATCGTCAAGGAGCCGGTCAAGCAGAAAGATGAAGCTAGTTCATCCATTCCAAACCTTAGTACCTTTGGAGAAGATCGGGCTAGAAACTCCATGGACACTCTTTTAAATCAAAATATTTTAGAAAATACATAGTTTTCCATCTCCATTCCATCAAACATGACCATATCAATGATATGGGGCAAAAATAAGACTTCCTTCTGACGAGCCCTTGCACAGGAACCTCTAATTTAATCAAAACACTGTTTTTGCATGAAAAATGTCTGAGTACCAAAAGGTAGTTGACCAAGAATCCTGTCTGCATCAAATATCAAAACACTGCGACTCTTTAAGGCTGGATGCAATATGGCGCGTGCCATATATGTAGCATTACGTGATGCTATTTCAAATGAGAGGACAGGTTCAAGGTGTTGTGAAGGGCAAAGATTTTTTGAGTAAATGAAGGAAATAACTGTGAGATTGGCAGTCAACAACCTTGGGGGACCTTTAGGAGAAGTGGACCTCGACATTTAGACTGACAAACGTCAATACGTAAATGTGATGTTTTCTTGAAACGCATGTAAGTAAAAGAGTGATGAATATACATGTTGCTGGGTGGAGAGAGAGAGAGAGAGAGAGGAAGCCTAAAGAAAAGGTTGATGGATTGTGTGAGGGATGATGTGAAAGAAAAGGGAGCGAATGATAGACTGACGGCCGACAGGGGAATAACATGGAGCAAGAGCAGGGTGAGGAAGATGATGATGATGATGCTTTCATGCAGCATTTATCTCACTGAGATTTATGCTTTTTTTTTTCAACATATCTCCATTTATACGTCACTATAGTTCTAAACAATTATCTGTAGGTCGTACTTTTTCATGTCATTGGTCATCATTAGTCTATTATTAGTGTTGTGGAGCAGCCTGGGAGAGGCCTATGTCCAGCAGTGGACTGCGATAGGCCGAGTTGATAGTTGATAGTCTATTATTGGTTGGCAAACACGCAAGCTGCCCACATGATGGTAAATGATCAGGTGATTACTGCCACCTATGGCCATATGCAATCGCAGGTGTGTTACCATGCTCGATACAGGCAGATGAGACATTTATATATCAGCTGACAAAACTGATCCTTAAGTTCAATTTACTTAGTCATGAATACTAAATTAAATCACTTTGTCTTCTCACAGAGCCTTAAAAATTCTAACATTATCGTCTTCCATTGATCAGCAATCCTGTCCAATCCAGGGTTGGTCTCCACGAGCGCGTACAATACTGTACAACTCTGTGTACAATTGTGCGCGTACATTGATGACACACAATACTACCGTTCCGTTGAACTAGCCCGACTTTACGAGGTTGTAGTTACATCTCTCCAGTGTCCGGGACGGCCATTTGTAATTTCACCTGCAACTATACCCGTATTGTAATAGGCTTTAAAAACCTTGAATTGGCAACAGAGGGGCAATTCTCGTAATTTTATGACATTGATTGTCGCTGAGATGAGATTGCGACTAGATTTTGAACGTTTTTAATTACGGGAATTGGCCTTTAGGTCTTCAGTATACTTTTTTTCTAAATGCACGGCATTACTTGGGCCAGTAATTCCGTCGTAATAACAAAGAAATCTTCATAAACGCACACTCTGCAACAATGTTGCTTCTCGTGATCTCAGGTAACGGATTATTTACTGTAGCCTCGGTGGCTCTGCTCGGGATGTGACGCATCTGTTTTATGAAATAACGAGTTTATTCACTCTTCATTTTAATTTTTAGTAGGATTGAAATTGGCTTTAGTTGTTCTACGCCTTAGTTTAGCTTTGAGGGTAACCACATTATGCGTGATTAGTTGAATCTATTTATACTAATACTAGCTGTTGCCCGCGACTTCGTCTGCAATCCAGGATGAAAAGTAGCCTGTCCTTCTCCAGATCATGGTCTACCCATGTGTCAAATTTCATCTAAATCCGTTAGCAGTTTTAGCGTAAAAGCGTAATTCTTAAATTGTCTAATTTTCTGCGCAACTTTCTTAATTTTTTTTCCGTAAGAACCTTCTACAAAGTATTACAAAACTTAAAAAAAAGATGAATGAAATCGGTAAAGTCGTTCTCAAGTTATGGCGTGACCAAGGGAAATAGGGATTAATTTTTATATTATATATATAGATTATACATATAGAGGTAAAATTTGTTTGTTTGTATGTAGAGGGTAATCTCTGGAACTACCCGTCGGATTTGAAAGATTATTTTTGCATTTGATAGCCTAATTCTTGAGGAAGACTACAAGCTATTGACCATCACGCTAGGACCAATAGGAGCCGAGCAAAAATAAAAAGTCAGAAAAAACGCAGTGAAAACGAAGCGATTGCGCGGGCAGGTGATGCAATGCGACGGGGTGGGTTGGGGGAACAAGAAATTTCTCGCGCAGGAAGTCACAGGCAGAAGCTCGTAATTAATAAATTACCTTGCTTCAGTAGGAAATAACAAAGCGTCTATCGTCGATTTCTAGCCCTATAAGTTTTTTTTAGAGAATTTAGGTTTTTTTTGTAGTTTCTAGTCCTCACACTCCTCACTCTCTCTTACATCCATTCTTTCTAAAATAGTAACGTAGACTTTGATTTTATTTTTGTCACTAACCTATTAAGTTATTCAAAATATGTAATAGTGTCTACTCAAGCCCGTTTTGCTACAAAATATCATTCTATTCATGATGATCATGATATTACTACTGAAGAAAGCGAGCACCATGTGTAACCAAAAATAAACATAAATCTCTATAATTACATCTTTATTACGACAAGTCCTAATGATTGATACGCCTAAGGGACTAGGGACAAACATCTTTTGTTCTCACTACGCCTCGCGCCCACATGCGCGTCGTACATAAATTATCATCTAATTTGCATTATTGTTTCCATCCTCTAATGGGTACTTAACTAGTGTTATCTGGTAATAATGTTGTCAGCTGGTAATTTTCCCACTAACTCGTCAAAAGCCTCTTGTCTTACAGAGAAGGAGATATATAAATTTACGCACTGCGTGACGTCTAGATTTCATGCAGTTGCGTTTACGTCTTTGTCTTATCACTTTTACCATCAGTTGTAGTTACTGTTAGCCTGCATCATCCGACATGACTTCCAGCTCTTTCGATCCAGGGCTTAAACGGATCACTGGTCGTTTGTTTTCTTCAGCTCGCCCCGCCATCTTCTACGGGGTCCGCGACGCCTTCTAGCTGTGTCAGGGCTCCACATAGTGGTTATTTTGGCCCACAGCTTATTGGGCATACGGCCAGCCCAATACTAGTTTAGCGGCTTTTTGAGCAAAGTAAGTAATCTGTGTTTTAGAGCGCAATTTGGTGTTGCGCATATGGTCTGTCAATTTGATGCCTAGAATACTGCGCTCCATTGCACGCCTGCAAACCTTGAGTTTGGACTTTTGAATGTTTGTTAAAGATAAGTCTGGGGTCCATAGGTCAAAATGTATGTTTGAGCTACAGATTGATGTTATTCAATAGTATGTTGACAGTGCTATCATTCTCCTGCCCTTATCCAAATTTATTTGGACTCGGCACAATATGTCTTTTTTCTTCCAGAAAAAGACTTATTGCATTGCATTATAGGGAAGCCCTATAAGTCGTAACCTCGGTAGTCAACCACTTTCTAGCCATATCTTTCTTCGTCTGTTCAGTTAGAAGAACGAGATTCTATATTCATCTCATCATCATTATGTGCACGTATACACGTGCACGTTTCTGATGCCATAACATAACAATTCCAATTCTTCATTTCATCATTGAATATCTTAGTCTATTCAACTACAAGAACAAACGGTAGATATGTCGCAGCCAACTAGTTTAATTAGCCGTTTAGTTAACCGCCTAGCTTTTTAACTAAACGGCGGCCGTTCAACTAACGGCCTGAATGATATTCAATAAATTATAGTTTAGGTTGGAACTGTAACCAAACACGTGGGAGCCGAATTGGTCGCAGTAACTAAACCAGGGCACCCCGACCAAATGGGTTAGGTTAGAACTGTGAACAACCGCGTGCGAGCCGAGAGAGCCAAGCGAGGCGAGTACTACTTCCAAAGGCCAGGCGGTTGACTAAACGGCTAATTTAACCAGTTGACTGCGCAGATACACTATCTACAATTCAAGAGATGGGAATGCACTTTCTCTGCCTTGACTCTCAGGAGCCAATAACCCATCTCTGGGTCTTTTATCAGGTTGGAACTGCGTATCCTAATAAACAAGTTATCTATCCTATTATAGTATAATATTATAAACGCGAAATTTTGTATGGATGGATGGATGTTTATTACTCTTTCACGCAAAAACTACTGAACGGATTTGGATGAAATTTGGCACACAGATAATTTATAACCAGAATTAACACATAGGATACTTTTTATCCCGATATTCCCACGGGATCGAAACTTATGCGGGTGAAACCGCGGGGCGCAGCTAGTAATAAAGCTGAAGAGTTTGTTTGTTTGATCGCGCTTAGCTCTGGAACTCCCAGTCGGCTTTGAGAAATTCTTTTTGCATTAGATAGCCTAATTCTTGATGAAAACTATAATGTATAAGCTATGACCGACACGTTGACTGCCAGACAACAGATACTATAGAAAGTCTATTGTTGGCGGTCACCGGTGACCGCGGTGGCAGTCAATGCCTTAAGAGCCGAACAAAACAAAAAAGCAGAAATAACGCTAAGCGAAAACGAAGCGACAGCGCAGGCAGGTGATGCAATGCGAAGGGTTTGGTCGGGGAAACAAGAAACTCCACGCGAACGAAGTCGCGAGTAGAAGCTAGTGTACTAACGCTGAAGAGTTTGTTTATTTGAACGCGTTAATCTCTGGAACTTTCAGTTAGTTTTGATTCTATGCTTGAGGAAGGCTAGAGGCTACCTAACATCACGCTAGGGCTCTTGGGAGCCGAGCAAAAAGCAAAAAAAAAATCAGAAAGAACACTACACGAAGTAATTGCACGGGCGGGCGATGCGATGCGATGCGGAGGATAAAGAAAGAAATAAAGAAAGAAAGAAAAAGTATTTATTGCGACACGTACAGGATCATAAACTAAACTAAGCGCGTGATCGCGGGCCGAGGGAGTTTTAGAAAATGTGGCTGGTTATTTTATATTGCGTTTCTTACGAATTCCACGCGAACGAAGTCGCAGGCAAAAACTAATTAGTATTACAATCATATTGTTAGTTTGCGTTCTGCGTCGTATAATTAATATCGTATGGACTGTGGCGCTGATTGATAAAGGAAAGTTGTTCATAGATATAGATGCCATTAACTTGCTCTTAATAGGTATCTAGATTTGTGGAAAAGCTCTTTTTGTTTTTTTTTGTTTTCAAAGAAATGCTCTTGATAACAAGGCTGATTATATATAATTTAAGGGGCAATTCCCGTAATTAAAAACGTTCAAAATCTAGCCGCAATCTCATCTCAGCGACAATCAATGTCAAAAACTTGTCAAAAGTGTAGGGATTTTATTTTTAAAAAGAAAAAAAAAGACAGAATAATTGTTTATTCTGTACAAACAAAACGCACACAAAAAAGATATAAAATACAATAAGTGTGTATTTTATGTATTCTTAAGTCAAGGGTCAAAATCAAAGTAGCCAAAAGCCTCGTACTCAACAATTAAAATTCTCGAAATGTCTTTTATCATTTTCAACTCATTTCACAGAATCTGTTGGAGTTTCCTGAGAATATTGGGACTCGTTCCACGGAAAGTTACTAGGATTGTCGACAATTTTATGTTAAGCTACCTTCAAGAAAGTTCTCTCCATTAATTAACAGATTCTAGTTAACTCAAACTTTCCTTGATCACCTTTATTACCGCGATAGGACAAGGCTCTTTACCTACGCACCTTCTTTTGAATAAACTACGATCACGCTTCAACACAGTGTAGACGATTTTAGTGTCCATCTTTCGCAGCATTTACATAACATCAGCAGTATTCCCACTGCTGCGACACAGGCCTCCTCTCAGTGAGAGCGAGTGGGCCATAATCCACCACGCGGGCCCAGTGCGGGTGAGCAGATGTCACATGTCTTTTAATTTTTGGTTTTAGGACATGCCGGTTTTCCCATGATGTTTTCCTCCAGCGTTTTGAGAGCAGTGGTGATGAAATAATTAACTCAAAGTAAAGCGCCTGTCTGGGTTCGAACCTACGATCTACAACACGGAAGTCGCGGCCGTTACCACGGCTCCAAAATAACTCGCTGTTAGAGAAATCTTGTGAAATTGGATTTTAACTATCTCCATCCTCCTGACCTTATCTCTATTTATATCTTCTTACATACACCTCTATCACCCGTCATCTCAGTATCCCCTCCTGTCTAGCCTATATCATCGCCGCACCATTTACTCAAGTCTACGTCAAAGATAAAGACACCGTCCCTTAGTCACACGCGGAGACAGAGTGCCAAAAGGTCACGCAAGAGGTATCAGAAGTCACATTAACATTATGCAAAACTTAACGTGTTCGTAAACAGCAGGATTACACAAGAATGGACATAGTTGCGACTCGCGGTACAATTTCCTCAGCTGACCTTAGCACACGCGTGGGCTGATAACACTGCAACACTCTACTGGCCTGATAAACTGGTGATAGTGACCGGATAAGGAGCCGGATTAAGATTTGTGAAAGGAGAATGAGATGTAGAAAGTGTCTGTTGAATGAAATGGGTAGGTCTGATGCTGTGAAGGTTTGTGTCGATCAAACTGAAGGTTTACGAGATGATGGAAGGGATATAATATATACTTCTAAACTAATAAGTAATAATAAAGCTGAAGAGTTTGTTTGGTTTTTTTGTTTGTATAGACGCGCTAATCTCTGGAACTGCTAGTCGGTTAAGAAAATATATTTTTTTGCATTTGATAGCCTAGTTCTTGGGCTATAGTATTAAATTACTATGACTCTTAGGAGCCGAGCAAAAATAAAAAAGTAAGAATGAACGCAAACCTAAAACGAATTTATAGCGCGGGCAGCCGATGCGATGCGACGGACGGAGTGTGTCGGGGGAACAAGAAATTTCACGCGAACGAAGACGGGGCAGAAACTAGTTAGGTACAAACAGAAATCCCTATCAGGGATGATACAACAAAACTGTTATCTCGTGTAGACACGATTTTAACAAGAATGGAGTATTGACAACCGTAGCTAGTTAGTATGGATGCTATCGGGGCTGACAGCCCGGAGTTGCTACAACTCAAATTCAAACCATTTATTTCAATATACCAATTACAATTACAAGCACTTTTCAAGAGGTCAAGAAGTCGGTCTGTCAGAAAAATGAAACCAGTTCACCATATCAAAGTGTAGTAGGAGTGCTATGGAGAGAAAAACGGGCAAGAAACTCCAGGAAACTACCCGGGAAACAACCCATTGTTGGATATGATTCTAAAGAGATTTAAGTCCACCGAAACTTACAATGGAGCAATCCGACTAAGGTCTATCAATTTTATTTCCGTAGTAATTAAGTAGATTTCAGAATGACTAGCACTATTGAAAAAGTTATAAAAATGTTTGAAGTTGTAGCGTAAACTGAACTTTATTGTGTAAGGAATTAAAACTATTTTTGCAAAAACTCATATTTGTTTACATGTTTGGCAATTAAATCGCGAACGCAGATTTAAGTATTTTACGATTTTTTCAAGACGATTGCATCAGACTGCGAAGAACCAAAGCCCCCATAAAAGCCCTTTACTCTGACGTCATCCTTTCAAACCTTACGTAATACTTCTCATAGACGTGAACCTCCTTGAAACACTTGGGAGTAATAAGCTAATCAGCTCATACTTAAACTAATTGAGGAAATTGTTAACTACTTCAGATAAGAACGTTTGGCCTGCAGCAATCGGTGGTTTATCAATAGCAAATACTGTCATTACCGAGTTACTGACACACTTCAGAGTCGGGTTTTTGGCTGACAAGAGTGGGTTGTTTGGTTTTTCTTAGTAAAATGGTCACTTACTGAACAAAAGAAGTCTAAACTCAAGATTTACAAACGGGCAATGGAGCGCAGCGCAGCATAAGCGCACAGACCGAGTCAGAAACACCACGCTGCGCTCCATAATTCCAGTAGCGGATGTTGGAGAAATAACAGCCAGGCTGAAGTCGAAGTGGGCCGGATACGTCGCGCGAATACACCCGGAGAGATGGGCAAAGATCATCACTCACTGGACGCCTGAAGGAGGACATCGCCGTCGAGGTAGACCACGGCGAAGGTGGTGTGACGATCTAACGAGGTTTGCAGGGCCAACATGGCCACAGATTTGAAACGGAGGGAGGTTTGGAAGGAAAAAGGGGGTGGTCTTCCCCAACAGTGGGACACAATATAAGCTAACGAAAAAAAAAAACAAAAGTTCAAATTAGGCTGAGAATCAGCCCTTTTAGAACGTCACAGTCCCCAAAACGCGGGTCAGTGAATGGGTGGAAAGTTGTCTAATCGTCTTGGTTGGACAATAGCAGTAATAATAATGGAGATCCCATTAAACCAGACGGGTTATCTCTTAAATTAAGATTTCTGTCACAAATCAAACGTCATTTATTGAAACTACGCTGAGAATTAGCAATTTTCGAACGTTAAAATTACATAAGACCGTCCTGAAAACGCCCGCCTATCAGCACTTCAAACTGTCTAGCACCACAGGCTCACTGTTCAGTTAGAAAACAAGCGACAAGCAACAGAAGTAGAGGTGCTGCTAGAGAACATACATCACGCCTATATTCTCCAAAGGTGTAGAAGACAGGTGTAATTTTTAATAGAACAACCCAAAAAAGTCTGGGAGATCGAGCCCAGGATCATCACAGCATTCGCGCTTACGACCACTGAACCTACAGCCCTTTTTCTTAGCAACAATGGCAGAAATTACGGTTGTAGGTATTTAAATTAATGGCGTGTTACCAAGACAAAGGAAATTAGATGACTCAGAAGTATTTTATGACGGAAAATGTCTGTCTTATGTTTGATAAGAAAGAACTGTTATGGAGATAATAAAGACATTGTATTAGGATAACACGACACAGGAGAAATCCATCGAAAGAAATGATATTGTATCCTGGCATTTATGATGTTTGTTTCATACCTACTACAAGCAAAAATAAGGGCCTTTGTACACGTTTTTCTTGCCGTGAAAAACTACGATTTATTCGCCGTGTGTAGGCAAGGTCGTCAGTGTTGTATGGTCTGGATCACTATGGAAGCTTCTTGACATAATGTTTTTTCTACGACGCGTTTTATACGTCGTCGTACCGTAAAGAAACCGTGCCGTTTACCTTTTCACGCATAAACCACTGAACTAATAAATAGGTAGCCTGGGACCTGGAGAAGGACATATCTACCTAGGCTACTTTTCAGCCCGGATATTTGTATAAAAAAATGATGAAATACAAAATGAAAACCCGCTATAATATAACCTTAAGTGGGACTGGGTCGGACATGTCTGCCGCATGTCGGATGACAAATGGGTTAAGAGCACAGAGTACATTGAATGTTAAGAGAACCACCGATTGGTTCCACTAAACGTACGACGCCATCGCGGCAGGCCGAAAGATGGCGGGATGAGCTGGACTCCTACCGAAAGGACTGGAAGGCACTAGAGCAAGAGACAGAATTGTGTGGAAAAGGGAGACGAAGCCTTTGCCCTGCAGTGGGACAATACAGGATAATTAAATTAGATACAAATACAAAATACACGACAGACGAAGTCGCAGGCAACAGCTAGCACCTTTATTTATGTTTTTTTTTTTTTATAAACAACATTCATAATAGATAAAACCGCCATTTGATTACAAGGTTCCCACCTCCTAGAAGCATAAACAAATACAAAGTCAGTAAGTAATTAACTGTGGCATGTTAGAACTCCGCGAAAATGCAAATTTGAAGCCGTCAAGTAATCATAATTACAACGAATACATTTCCCCAGTTGAGTCAAAACTCTGCACGAATTTCGAGCAATTTCAACTGCGAATTCAATAAAAACGTAACGAGACTGACTTTGAATGTTAAACTAAGCCTTAAGGGGGATGCGCTCGGTAGCGCGCGGAATTATAATTTTCTTAGGTTTTTTTCAATTTGCAGGTCAGTGTCAGGTTATAGTTGATTAAAATATGATTCGCGAGCGTAACAAATATGATTTTTTTTTTTGATTCGCGAGCGTAGCATATATGTATATGATTTTTTTTTTACTAGCCTACGCTGTCCCACTCCTGGGCAAAGGCCTCCCTCCACTCTTTCCATCTTTCGCGAGTACGTGCGTCCTCCTTCCAGTTTTGACAGAACCTATCCAGCTCGTCCCGCCATCTCCTACGTGGTCTGCCGCGACCCCGCCTCGCTGTCTCAGGGCACGAATAATAATAATCATTTAAATCATCAATACAACCCTCTAAGTTCATAATAATCCTGTTGAATGACTATATATATCACGAAATTATATCTTACTTCTGGAAATACATGCTTAGTTATTTAATTATACATATTTCATTATATCTATAAATACATACTTGTTACGCCCGCGAATCATACTTTATTCAACACTAGCTGCGCCCCGCGCCCCGCGGTTTCACCCGCATAAGTTTCGATCCCGTGGGAATATCGGTATAAAAAGTATCCTATATGATAATCCTGGTTATAAACCATGTGTTATAAACCAAATTTCATCCAAATCCGTTTAGCAGTTTTCGCGTGAAAGAGTAACAAACATCCATCCATCCATACATACAAACTTTCACGTTTATAATATTAGTAAGAAAAGTTGAATTTCGCGCTCCCTAGCGCAGCCCCCTTAACTTTACCCAGACAGTTGTTATTTAGAAAATGGCCGCTATTTGTAGATTAAGTGTGTTATTTTCGCAAACTAAGCCAAGGTGAGCGTTACATTTACTTCCAAAGGCTTTAGTATGTGCTAAACCGATTTTAAAACACTCCGATGTGCATCTAAATTGATTTTAGTTCACAAATCTTCCGCTGGAGAACAATGGCGGTAGTGTGTTTGATTTCATTTATGGTTTGTTTGAATTTGCTTACAATGAACAAGTACAATGTATTATTTCAAAGTTTCTTATTGTTTAAATAAACAATAACGATTGATAACGTTAACTAGCAATGTCAATGTTTTTTTTTAAATCGTTAAATACCGAAAAATATATCGATAATTTCACCGTTGCGTTTTCCCGTAAACTGTGCTTCAGTACAATTACGATTCGTAGAACTAGGTCAGCAAGTAAAAGTGAATTGTGTTTCTATTTTCTCGCTAATGGCATGGCTCGATAAAATATGTAGTTATTTAATTTAACGACAAGGACTTCTTTACAGGCCATTAATGTCGTTTACGTAATAAAGAAATTGAATGTCCACACACGGACTTATTATGATGAAAGGGATACGTGGCTAAATAATAACAGCCGCACGGGTCAATCGAAGGTTAAGCTATGCCTGCCGCGGTCGGTTCGTGGATGGGTGACTATCCATTACATATCGACACTCTCCGTGCCTCAGAAAGCACGTTAAGCAGTTGGTCCCGACTGTCATTCGTAGATCTTTGACAGTCGTAACGGGTAGTCAGAAGCCCAAAAGGATGACAACCAGTCTTACTAAGGGATATCGTGTTACCCAGTAACTGGGTTGTGGATATCAGATTGGCAGTCGCACAAGTCCTGAAGTCCTAAGTCCTATTCATTCGGAAATCGTAACGAAATACACAAAGGAACAGCGGGGTGGTTATGTAACACACGAACAGTAGGAATGGCTTTCATTTTGACAGTTCAACAATATTTTATTTTTTAAAAAAACGTTGCCCCACACTAGGAATTACTCCTGTATCGTGGGTGCGTTTAAACTCACATACACAAAAAGCCAGACCCGGAACAACTAGCTGTAGGCAATACAAATATTAAGAAATAATGGAATATGAAGGATAGGATTAGCAATATCCTTTTTTTTTTTTTTTCGGATGGGAAATCATCAAATGACCCTTCCCGCTCTGGGCGGAGCAGGAGGGCATGTCACTTTTACTGACTAAAACCCAGCCGTGTTCCTTCAGTTGCCTATGCCAGGGACTACGGTATCTCTTTCGAACAACCCGCGGCCCTGGCAGATTAGCAATATCCTTCAAAATGATTCAGATTGATAAGTGTGCTAACTGCTAATATATTCGTACGCCTCTGGGTAAAACATAGAGGATCTACCTATCTGTAACATCTCGCACACTATTGTAATATGACCTATGTTTACAAATAAAGCATTCTGATTCTAGGCAATTGGGTGCTGGACACAGGAGACTGTGAACAATAGTCAGCTGTTTTTACAGTTTACAATCTCAGGCATAAAATATGCATTCTCAAAACAATATCTCATAAAATATGGAAACTTAGCCTCGTCTTTGAGTACAGGCATTATGTTTTTTTCCTATGTGCAATGCACAAGAAGTAGAAAGTATAGAACGCCGTGTTTAAGCACGCAAACAGTGTGAAAGTGAATTTTTTGATGCGGCAACACGCCATGCTGTTTTCCGTTACGTTCAAAATAATCTAGAAACAAAAAAAAGCTTTTGCCCACGGTTTCGCCCGCGTCAATACCCCACGGGGCCATACCGGGATTAAAAGTATCTTATGTGTTAATTAAGGTTATAAACTACCTATATGAGTGCCAAATTACATCCAAATCCGTTCAGCCGTTTTTGCGCCAATCCGGAACATACATCCAGGTAAACAGACAAAAATTCTTAGTTACGTTTTATTGTATGTGTGGCCAAGTACAGGCCATCTTTTTTTGTGAATATCTTAAGGTATGCAGCCATTTCTTTTGAGTAGGTCTCCTTTGGGCTTTGTGTTTTGTGGGTACATTTACAATTGCCCACAGCATATACAGACGCCAGCACATCAAGCTACTACAATCTGTCAAATTTCTTTAATAGATTTTCAACTTTATCGCTAAAGCATTAAGGTTCAAGGTTGATTAGGAAAATTTGACAGTTTCGGGTAGCTTGACCTGCTGGCGTCTGTACATTTTTTAATAAGTCACAGAAAATTAAAATCAAATTAGTATTTTTTGGATACCTAGGTACTTACTTAATTATAATGGCTGTTGTCTCTACTCAAACACATTAATTAATAGCACAGATTAGTTTGCATCAGTAATGATGCTGAACAAACTGATTTAAAAAAAAATAGGTATGTAGGCACATCACTTAAAATTCACCCTTCAAATAAAAAAAAACTGTGACAAAAGCAGTTAAAACAATCGAAAAAGTGACGTTATTCGCAAAGTACATACAGCACGCAATTAGGTGTATAAAAACTAATCTAAAAGTTATGTAGGTAGTAACCTACATAACTTTTAGTAAAATAACTAAAAACAAGAACAAAGAAAAACTTACTAAAGCGCATCGACATACGAATATCGATCGATAACTGCACATCACTAACGGGGCACTGGCTGGACCCGACCTGAGCCCGTCGGAACTTGTTTATTAAAAAAAAAAAAAGGTACTCGGCCCTTTTGTGCTCGCAGCAAAATGGATCAGCTGATTTTTATTATTATTTTCTTTTACAATCACTTAACAACACAATGTAGATGTTATTTGAACCACTAGATTACTTTCGTGAACTTATTTACGCCAGAATACGAACTTATGTCGAGTTAACACCACCGATTCGAAAAACCACTTTCCACTTTGTAAAATGGAGTAATACAGTTAACACCTTAACTGAATCGCATTATAACATGAAACTACATGTCAATTAACTTTCTAAAACGCAGGATTACGATACGTATTTACGAAACAGGGAAAAAGAAATAACCAAACATATGTTAGTGCATTTTAAAATAGAATTACCTTATTCGGCCGCAAACTATGTCGTTTAACTCCGCTCCTAAACACCTGGGCTATAATATAACACTCCGGTAATCGTTTCTTTTTCTCTTAAAATACATTATTACACTGTTTAATCAATGTCCGGACGCGAAAACGCAGTCCAAAATTGAGATTTTATTGCAAATTCGGCAGACGCAAGAGCGAGCGTCTAGTATTCGCTCGCGACAGCAGCACACTAAGATGTCAGCTGTGTCAGCTGGGTTTGGTTCGTTCTCATTGGTAAATCGATTGAAAACCTTTGGTAGCACACTTTATTTTGTCTCTCTATCTCTTTCTCTCATCCGTCCTCTCGCTCTGAGGCTAAAGACCTTGATAAGATTTTAGGGCGATCCATACGATCTTTTTGAGGAAATTTTCATACAATCATCATTTTTTGGACACATCTTTACGTGTGACATGTTTATTTCATGATTAATATTCGGATTTTTCCAATCTAAATCATATGGGAAACAAAGCAGTGTCAACAAGTTTTTGTATGTGTGTGTATGTAACAAAGAAAACATATTGACAACAACGAGGCCGTCCTGATTGGTTCAAGTACAGCTGTTTTTGACACGAGTAGCGTTTGTTGTAGTATCTAAGCGTCATCACTAGATGGCAGCATACTCTCATTAACACCAAACAATCCAGCCTATTAATGCTTTTATTCCAATTTGTTAATTCATTGCGCTTTAAAATAAGTGAAGTTACCTAAACCGATATCTCTTAGCATTATAAATATGGCTGCACTGTATAAAGAGTAATGAACTTGTGTGCGTTTAGGAAATACTCAGTACTTCGTTTGATCAAAGTGCATCTCGTAACCATAGCAACAGAGTTTATTTGATGACATTATAATCCGACCGAATTCAAAACGCCTCATCGTTGTAGCGAAAAAAAACGTTGAGATGACTTCGTAATTTTATAGTATTTTTAAACGTGTAGAAGTCATTGCTTGGTGTTTCTTATCGTTCAAGTTATAAATAAAGTAATAAAATGGACTCTTTAGACCTGTTAGCTCGCGAGGATGAGTTCAAGAAACTCAATAAACAACTTGAGAAGAAAACAGAAAGTTTAATGAAGGAAATTGAACATGCTATGGTTGGTTTTCATCAAGATTTTTTCCACTTATCTTGGATAGACTAGTTGTTGGATATTGATAGCATTGAAGCAATACAAAATAGTATTTACAGTGTAGTAGTTTGTAGTACAGCGTCAGTGTCAGAGTACCAACCCGCACTGGGCCCGAGTTGTGGTTTACGGCCCACGCCCTCTCACCCTCACCGAGAGCACGCCTGTGCCCCAGCAGAGGGGAATATTATAGGCTGATTATGTTGTTACAGCATCAGTACCACCACGTTATGCGTTTCAATCATACAGGCCTATAGAATTTGACCCAGAACTCCACAACACTCAAGCACTGCAAAGACTTGGCAGCTTATTAAAAACCAGAATATGTATAAGCTGATAGATTTTGTAATGCTGTAGGCACCTACATAAGTTGGATTGGCAAGTAAAATCTGCCACAAAGCCTAATTTCACAGGAAATCCCTCCTCTCTACAGAGATTATTTTTACTAGGTACTTATTATGTTTTCTTCAAAAATCACCAGGGTAAGTGAGAATGTCACCAAAACTTCAAGCTGCCATCAATATATGCATGACTTGTAAATACTGCATGGACCACATTGTAGGTAACAAAACATTCAAACAATCAAAATAATTTTCATGCAATTTTTTATTTGTGTATCAAGTTATTCATAATATTTTTCTAAGCATGTTGATGGCGATCTATATGGTCTAGAGCTTTGAACCTTCATTTTTCTCATATTGATCAAGCAATTTTACTGACCACTAACTTTCACCTAATCCTCCATAATTCTCAACCATGCTTCCTTTTAATTTCAGCAAAAACAAGACATATTCTCAGAATTCTCACCCAGCCTTACATTATCACCTGTACACACCATAAGAAAACATAGCTGTGATTCCCATAAGCCTAACACCCCAACATCTTTGCCTCCATACCATAAACCAGTACAAAAAAAGAAAAAAACACCTCCAAACTCTTCACCAGAGTCAACTTTAAGCGCTAAAATTGAAAATGGAACGCAACATTCTAATGTTGGTAGTACGAACAGTGATGAGGTTGAAACAAAAAGTATGAATACATGTAACTGTTGTACCAATGTGAAAGATGGTAGAATTGGAGGTGATGAAGAGTTTTTGTATGCGTTTGTATCTGTTAATGTTATGGATAAAGTTTTGCCACAGTCATTTTTAAAAGGTAACTTGATATTATTTACTTATAATAAGATTACTTTTGCTGTCTCATTTAATGGCCTTAGGACCATTGTCCAAACCAAGCCAGCGTTGCAGGTTCGATACCCAGGTTAAAAAAAATTGTTAGGTGTTAGTCAGCATCCAGAAACCCTTATTATACCCAGAACATGGCATAAATAACATTCTTCATCTTATTTGAATGGGAATAAGGGGTGGAGTGATTTTCAATAATAATATATGGCAAAGGAGAGTGATCTCATCAGTTCTTTTGTCCTTACCAGATGCATACCTGTATGTCACACATGATTTTCTCTGAAACTTAGCACCAGCCTCTTGTCTAAGATTAGTATGATTGCCAATACACCAGCCAACAATGTATATTCGATAGAATATTTGTAACCTAACAGCGTAGCACTTTTGCCTGTGTACATTTTCATAAATGCACGTATCGCAACTATCACCAGTTAATTCGTGTTCAACTACCTCTTAAGTTGAACTAAACCAAATCAAATCATCTTTAGTGCTAATTTAGCTTAGATTTACCATAATACTTTAAGCGTTGGGTACAAAGTTACCGTTACCACATACCGCCGAACCAGTTACCTCATACCACCGAACCAGTTACGACATACCACCGCTTATCACGTTTTTGACAAGTCCGAAAGAAACATTGAAGCAATCGTCTTGAAAAAGACGAGTACGTAAGAGCACTGGTTGGTTCATGGATGGGTGACCATCTTTACATACCAAGACCGCTCTATGCCTCGGATAGCACGTAAAGCCATTGGTCCCGGTTGTCATTCTTGGATCTGTGAGACAGTTGTTATGGGTCGTCAGAAGCGCAAAAGGTCTAACAACCAGTCTTACCAACAAGTATCGTATTACCCAGTAACTGGGTTGTGGAGGTCAGACAGGCAGTCGCTTCATGTAAAATATTGGTATTCAGCTGCGTCCGGTGAGACTGAATGCAATGATGATGGTGTGGTGCAATGATCATCATTCAATTCAATATCCTAGCCTTTAAACCATATTATTTCGCATCATTAAATCAGTGGTCGCCAACAGCCAAACCATGACCAGTATAATGTAATACCTACTAAATCATCCAAATATCAATATCATGGCAATCTCCTATTTGGTCAGATGGTCATAGTGACCTCCTTGATTCCATGATAAGCTGTGAAATAATTATAAGTACTGTTTTTCTGCAATTTCAGACAGACCTACGGTAGAGAATGTCTGCAAGTTTCTGTCTTCCAAAGTGAAGTTGATGCAAGAACAAATTCACAAACTACAGGGCATGCTAGATAAAAAGGTAAGTTTTTGATACATTCTATTATTATATTTACGGTATTTGTTGTTTTATTGAAGACATAATACAGTCTTCAATAAAACAACAAATACCGTAATTTGTGTATTGAGCTAAGTAGCCTAGAAGTCCAAATGGATAAATCATAAGAGTAGGGTAGGAACAACAATATGATGGAGGGTAGACGGAAAACCTAATAAACATAAACTTATAAACTAGGAAGTATGTAGGTACCTATACAACAACACTATGTTATTCGTATTATTTGCCTAGCTATTTCCTAGTCTTGCAGCGCCATCTATAAATAGAGATAGACACTAAGGAAATACCAGTTCCATCTATATAATTATGTAGGTTCGAAATCTAAAAAAAAAATTGTGCAAGGAGAGACAAAAAATGCATATAATAATAAGTGCATCCGAACAGTGGAAAAACTAAAAGCTGATTATGCTTTTTTTTGGGGCAGACTTATGTCAAGGATTGGACATCTTTCAGCTGAAATGATGACGATGACATTTTTTGTCGTTGCCCGTTCATCATCAGCCTACAGCAGTCCACTGCTAGACATCATCATTTCAGCCGATAGGCGTCCACTGCTGGACATAGGCCTCCCCCAAGTGTCGCCACATTGACCGGTCCCGTGCGACTCGCATCCAGCGGATTCCCGCAACCTTCACCAGGTCATCGGTCCACCTAGTGGGAGGCCTTCCAACGCAACGGTTCGCGGTCGCCACTCCAGAACTTTTCGGCCCCATCGGCCATCCGTTCTGCGAGCAATGTGCCCTGCCCACTGCCACTTTTTGGCAATTCTTCGGGCTACGTCGGTAACCTTGGTTCTCTTGCGGATGTCCTCATTTCTGATTCGATCACGCAAGGAAACTCCGAGCATAGCCCTCTCCATTGCCCTTTGAGTGACTTTAAGCCTTCTGATGAGGCCCATTGTGAGCGACCACGTTTCAGTCCCGTATGTGATCACTGGCAACACACACTGGTCATAGACTTTCGTCTTGAGACACTGTGGTAAGTTGGACGAGAAGATACCGCGCAGCCTCCCGAACGCTGCCCAGCCGAGTTAGATTCGACGATTGACCTCTTTCTCGAAGTTAGACCTACCTAACTGGACCGTTTGTCCCAGGTACACATAATCGTCTACAACTTCGAGTGTTGAGTCTCCTATCTTGATAGGAGTGGGTGTGACATGGGCATTCAGCATGATCTTGGTTTTGTCCATGTTCATTTTAAGACCCACTCTTCCGGAAGCTCTGCTGAGGTCATCGAGCATTATACTGAGGTCCTCCATGGTCTCAGCCATGACCACTATATCGTCGGCAAACCGAAGGTGAGTGATGTACTCGCCATTGACGTTGATGCCTAGCCCTCTCCAGTCCAGAACCTTGAAGACATCCTCTAGTGCAGCGGTGAACAGTTTCGGAGATATGACGTCTCCCTGTCTCACCCCTCGCTGCAGAAGTATGTAGGTACCTATACAATAACACTATGTTATTCGCATTATTTGCCTAGCTATTTCCTAGTCTTGCAGCGCCATCTATAAATAGAGATAGACACTAAGGAAATACCAGTTCCATCTATATATGTAGGTTCGAAATCTAAAAAAAAAATTGTGCAAGGAGAGACAAAAAAAGCATATAATAATAAGTGCATCCGAACAGTGGAAAAACTAAAAGCTGATTATGCTTTTTTTTGGGGCAGACTTATGTCAAGGATTGGACATCTTTCAGCTGAAATGATGACGATGACATTTTTTGTCGTTGCCCGTTCATCATCAGCCTACAGCAGTCCACTGCTAGACATAGGCCTGTGCAATTGCAAGCCAGTCAGCTCGATTCTCGGCAACTCTCACCCAGCTGCTACCAGCTAGTTGCCCATTGCTAAGGGTCAATTCCTTTGAAGACCATGCAAGTTATGTTAATGCTGAAATGCCTATCGAAAATTTTCTTACTTTTCTCCTCCCAGGCGACACAATGTGACGGTCACATGCGCCAGCTAGCCGAGTTGGAGAGTGAGCGCATGACTCTGCTCTCAAAGACTAACAGCATGAAAGCCAGCACAGCGGATATGAAGGCCAAGAATATGCTGCTGGTAGCCAAACTTAATGTAAGTACACATTTATTAAAAAGCCTTTTTTTAGTACTGAGAATTTATTTGCCAACCAAATTAAGTAGACAACTATTAACATTCTACGCTTGCCGCGATCGGTCTGTATATCAGTGACCATCTTTACATACCGATATCCCTCCGTGCCTCGAAAAGCACGTTGAGCCGTTGGTCCCGGCAGTCATTCGCAGATCTTTGACAGTCGTTACGGGTAGTCAGGAGCCCGAAAGTCTGACAACTAGGTTTACCAAGGGGTATCGTATTACCCAGTAACTGGGTTGTAGAGGTCAGTTGCTCCATGTACCGGTATTCAGCTGCATCCGATTAGACTGGAAGCCGACACCAACATAGTTGGGAAAAGGCTAGGTAGATGATGAACTATTAACATCCTGTGCCATCCTGAGATTAAACCTCGTTGCTTCCAGTGCACTGTCTTATCTTGGGTTAAAGGAATCCTCACTAGGTTCTAGGACATGAAATAAGAACAATGTCACAACTAACTAACTAGTGAGGATCGCTTTTGAATAAAGCCAAGTGTATACACACTTATGCTCGTGACCGTACTACCGACAAAACGAAATAAAAATAGGTTAACTAAACCATGAATGTAGCTAATGCCTAAATATTCTCCTTTTCCAGGAAAAAGAGCGCCTCTACAAGGAGCAAAGGACCGAGACGGACAGACTGACGTGCGAGCTCAAACGTTATAGAATTAAGTGCAACAGTGCGGAGGCCAAGAGCGCGGCGCAGCAGGAGACCATCGACAACTTGAGGCAGCAGGTTGATACCGTGAAACGGGCTGAGAAAGTAAGTATTGTACTTATAATAAACATAATAATCAGCCTATAATGTTCCCACTGCTGCGACACAGGCCTCCTCTTTGTGAGAGGGAGTGGGCTGTAATCCACCACGATGGCACAGTGTGGGCTGGTAGATGTCATACGTCTTCGAATCTTGATTCTAGGAGGTACCGGTTTGCGCACTAATTTTGTCACTGTCGTTTTGAGAGCAGTAGTAATGAAATAATTTACACATAGTAAAGCGCCTATCAGTGTTCGAACCTACAATTCAACTCCGACGTTACCACTGCTCTTACCAACGTTTTTTTTTTTACCCTTATGTTGAATAAGTTGAATACCACTTGCACGTCATAAAACAAGGTCTTTTTGTCTGTGTCATAGTTAGTGAAGTTTTTTTTTAATTTGCTTACCTAATGGATATGATTTTGCAAATAAAAATCTGCTGCCATTGCTCTGAAGCGCCTTTTTTGCAGCTTTTGAAAATGTTGACTCCATCTAGCTTATTTTTTTATAATATGACGTGTAAAAGTAATTCCGATATAAATAATGTCATTTCAAACAGGTTCTGTTTCATAAAACTGTTTCCATACTTATATCTAATCTCTATATTTAATGTTGTTTCAGGAATTCCGCGAATCCTCCCGCAGTCTTTCAGCGTCCCATCAGACCGCCATCTCTCAGCTAGAAGCCCACATTAAAGTGTTAAACACCCGGAGCGACCGACAGATGGCGTTGATCGACAATTTGAGGAGACAAAACGTTTTGCTGAATACAGAGGGCGTTATGAAAGTTCTTGAAAAGGAGTACTGCGATTATTTGAATCAGGAGTTTTAAATTAGTCCATGTTAACGCAGTTCATAATCTGCCTGCCTTTTTTCAAACTATGTTGGAGTCGGCTTCCAGTCACACGGGTGCAGCTGTATACCAGTATTTTACATGGAGCTACTGCCTATCTGACCTAGACAAACCAGTTACTAGGTAACACGATACTCCTTGGTAATGCTTTCGGGCTTCTGACGACCCGAAACGACTGTTAAAGATTACGAATGAGCACCGGAACCAACATTTACGGGCTTTCTGAGGCACGGAGCGGTCTTTGTATGCAATGAACCCTTATCGCAGTCTACTACTGGATATACGCCTCTCCTAAGCTGTAAAACAACACCCTGTCTTCCTTCTTCTGCAACCAGTCCGTCCCAGCCACATATAAAAGGTCGTCGATCCACCGGTTGGCGATACGCGGTCTCCACTCAAGGATTCGTCTACTCCAAGAGTTGCAATAAATATTGTGTCAACCAATTTTTATTTTTTTATTTTTATCTAGACATTTTCAGCTCTTTTTTATATGATAGATGAACACTCTGACTTATACTTGAATTCAGGATCTTAGATAATATTAAACTGCTTTGCCTTTCCTCAACTATCACATGTAAGTTGATTTTCGCGAGATAGGTGTAATGAATCCTAAATTGATTGTTGCTGAAAGAAAAATAATGCAATGCAAATTAGATTTTGTTTTTTTTTTGCAATGGTATTTGAACTTTGTTATGTAAGACATAGAGTTTGTGATTCCAAAAAGATCCTGAATTGATGTTTACTTAATTTAATTACTGCGATCTGCAAGGCGTAATTCAAATAACTCAAAAAACTGAAAACGGTAATTGTACTTACTCATCATTACTTTTACACGATTTCAGGGTTGATCCATGAATAAAATAAAAATCTACTGCTCCATACATTCCTGTTCTCCTAACTCGACAAAGAGTTATTATAAGCAAGCCATGATCCACAGATACCTGAAAGGGCAGTTCTCCTCATTTTAAGAACGGGATTTTGATGAAAGGAAAAGCAAGACTTCCGCACGACCACTGAAAGCTTCGTGGCACATAAGCGAATGCTGTGTGCTCAACTTCCGGAACCTGAAATACCGGAATCCCATCAACTTCACATGGTATACGGTCAGCTGATACGTGACAAGATTCCACTCAAATTGGTCTTTCCGGTACACGGATAGACCAATGATTTGAGTTAGAACATAGGATACTTTTCACCCCGGTAGTACATTCCCGTGGGATAATTTGACCGACCTCAAATAGTGGATAATAAAACTTCACCATAATTAAGTCAGTGTTTTAATGATAAAAGTAGTCCTGCACATAGATGCCGATGTCGTAGTTGAGTCCTCTGCCCCTCTCGCTCTTCAGCCGCAGGTTCACAAAGGAATACCCCACTCCTCCGGCTGTGATGTTGATGGAGGCTTTACTGTGGTATGTGTCCAGCGCTTGGATGCCCTGGAAATAGAAAATTAGAAGTTAGTTTAATAAACGATTTTATTTCTACATAAATATAAGTAGGTTTGTGCAAACACTTTTATACGTCAATCAAATTTTTAAAAACTGCGAGGTCTGCGGTTCCTGTCTGAGCAGTGGTGGCCCAGTAACGGCCGCAACTTACGTGTTGTAGGACATAGGTTCGAACCCAAGCAGACACTTTACTTTGTGTAAATTATTTCATCACCACTGCTCTCAAAACGGTGAAGGAAAACTTCGTGAGGAAATCAGCATGTCGTAGAAATTCGAAGACATGTGGCATCTAACAACCCGCACTGGGCACGCGTGGTGGATTACGGTACGACCCACTGCCTCTCACACCTCACCTGGCCTGTGTCCCAGCAGTGGGAACATTATAGGCTGATTATGCTATCTAAGGAAATAGGAAACATGTCTTGAAACCTTTGAAGAGTTTTTGGACACCTTTGAGAGATACTATATCTACAGATACTAATAATAAAGCTGAAGAATTTGTTTGTTTGAACGCGCTAAGCTCTGGAACTATCAGTTGGATTCGAAAAAATATTTTTGTATTTGATATTCATGCGGAATGTAACATCACGCTACGACCCTTAGGAGCCGAGCATAAAGAAACAAAGAAATAACGCTAAGTGAAAACGAGGTAACAGCGCGGGCGGGCGATGCGATGCAACGCAATGAGTCGGGGGCCAAATATACTTATTTATTTAGAAATAAAAACTACACAGATACAAATGGTAGTCAGATGCCCACAAGTCTGCCTGAGTTGCTTTTAGGGTTAAAGGAGGAACACCATAGGAAAGGCCGTTCTAAGGATTTCAATAATGCGTTTATTATCCTTTTATTTATATACTAGCTGCGCCCCGCAGTTTCACCCGCATAAGTTTCAATCCCATGGGAATGTCGGGATAAAAGTATCCTGGTTATATACTATCTGTGTGCCAAATTTCATCCAAATCCGTCCAGTAGTTTTGGCATGAAAGAGTAACAAACATCCATCCATCCATCCATCCATACAAACTTTCGCGTTTATAATATTAGTAGGATCGGAAGGTGTGTTTACTAATATTACGTGAGACGTGTGATCCCACACAAGGCTAAATGTTTTATCTCTGCATCGCCCTAAGGTTGACTGGTAGAAAATACCTCAGGTATTAAGTCCAACTTTGTACACTATTTTTTTACTAGTGCAAGAAATTTTAATAAATAAAAGAGTAGTCGGTACCAGTCACTATATATACGAACGTAAGGATTTCGGCCAAGTGGCAAGGGCGGGCTCGGATAGTTTTTTTTTTTTGTTATTAGTACCGTGTATACTTTGACAATTCATCATCTGCCTAGTCTTTTCCCAACATGTTGGGGTCGGATCGTAAAAAATAATATTTATTTATTTATGAGTTAGAATGGAGATACCTCCGTATATTTTTCGTTAAGTTGACATTAATACTTAGTTACCTTTATAAATTTACATAACCTATTAGCTAAGGCTGGCGAGCAAAAGGTCTTGAGTTCGACACCCACCTGTTATATTATTGACGATTCAGTGAGCCTACTGTGTTACTGTTAACCAATAAGGAGTGGCTGCCGCCAGTCTCTTGGGTATATTACCAGCCTACACCGATGCGGAGGAACATTTCGACGCCATATTTTGTTAATAGTTTTTTAGTTTGGGATATTATATTTTTATTTTAATAGTTTGTTACTTAGTTTATTTAGTATTAGAAGGTTGTAAAAATAAATAAATGGTTTAGATCACCATGAAGGTAGATAATGGTAAAGACTAATAATTATGATACCTAGCTAGTCTAAAACAATGTTCCCTTTCATCTGTTGATTTGAGGCATTAGTTAATCGTTATTCAAATATTTTCTGACACAATCGACTCTTTGTGTATTGTGACCGTATTTACTGTTTACACGTTCGAAAAGATAAGGTTTACATAACCTTGGACAGCCACCCTACATATTGATCGTCCATAGATAATCAGCCTATAATGTTCCCACTGCTGGGACACAGGCCTCCTCACTGTGAGAGGGAGTGGACCGTAGTCCACCACGCGGGTCCCAATGCAGGTTGGTAGATGTCGTATATCTTTGAATTTTTGGTTATAGGACATGTCGGTTCCTCACGATGTTCCTTCACTGTGTTGAGAGCAGTGGTAATGAAATGATTTACACAAATGTTTGACCCAAAAGTCCTCGATTTTTTAAAGACTGACCATGTAAATCCATGTTAAATCTGTTGTCAAATTTCTTGTTACCTATGCATTTGCACAGGAAGGGTTCCGGAACTACTGTACAATATTTAACACTACACCAATAGAGGTGTGAGGAACAGGGCGCAAAATTCATTCATCCTTTATAGAAAAGGGAGGAACCTCCGACCAGACGGGTGTTGTGTCTGGTGCGCTACTGTCCGACGATTGATGTCGGGACGTATGCTAGTTCCGCGGTAAACTCTGCTTGCGCCGTGCAGGAGTTTGCGCAACGTCAGTGTTACGCTGAGTTCGCATGTGGCGATGTAGAAGCCTTTACACCTACATACTTGTATTATTTGTTGTTATAGCGGCCGCGTATCGGCAAGCGTAGCGTGGGACGCCCCCAGCTACATGGATGGACGACCTAAAGAAGGTGGCTGGGACAGACTGGATGCGGAAGGCGGAGGACAGGGTTTTGTGGCGCAGCCTGGGAGAGGCCTATGTCCAGCAGTGGACTGCGATAGGCTGAGTTGATAGCGGCCATAATAGTCACACACTCTGTGAAAATTTCAAGTATGAACCTATTACGGATCAATAGATACGACCCTGTGGCAAACTGACGGACAGCACAGCCTTAGTATTAGGGCCCGTTGGCATCTTTTGGGTACGGAAACCTAAAAACAGTAACCCAACAACGTCACAGCATCGTGGCGATGTTTGGAACCGCCCCAAATCCAGCAGTGGACGTTCCAACTACATACTGCAGAAAATTTAACCTAAGCACAAAAGCCTTGCGATTCGTTTTCGTACGATTTACTAACCTAAGGACTTTACAGGGTCAAATTAAATTAGTTAGCGAAACTCTGCAGTCCGATTGGTATCGAGTATCGACATCTAAACACAATAAAATAAAAAAATTGATTTCTTTTTTTAACCGACTTCAAAAAAATGAGGAGGAGGTTATCAAATCGGTTGAGTTTTTTTTGTTTTGTTTGTTACCACAGAAATCCGTTATTTATAAGCCGATTTGCAAAATTCTTTTTTTATTTGAAACAATACTTTCAGATTGGTTCCATAGAAATTTCATCAAAATCAAATCAAAAACGTTTTTTACAAAAAAAAAAACAACCGACTTCCAAAAAAGACACTACAAAGTGAAAAATAACTTAATTTCGAAAGTCGGTGGCTAACAACGAAAATGCGATCTCAACGACAGCAACTTCCGAAGTTAAAGTTATTTTTCATTTTGTAGTGTTTTTTTTTTCTATCAACTGATAGTGTTATTATTGCAACTCAATCCACTAGATTAACCGTTTTTTGACAGCTGCCTAAGAACGTAACTATTCTTACAGACATTATAATACCGTACGTGTATCAGCTTTGACAAAAAAAAAAAATATAATTGTTACGCGTATTAAATTACATTATATCGTACTAAGTGATAGGATCGAATGAATTCGCTTCAAATGAATAAATCGAAAATAATCGTTTATTTACAAGCTTTTATTTAGTTTCACCTATCCCGATGTTTGTCTATAATCAAAACTTGCTAGTTAAATTTGATCCACTTCCCGGTTACCGATTGAGCTGAATTTTTGCATACTGTATGTGTAAATCGAATAACAATGCAAAATTATTGATATAGAGCTGTTCTGATGATGGGACTCGTTTGATCCGCCTTGACGAGTACTTTGGTGCTAGATGGTAACCAGGGTCTGATGATGGAGCTGGAAGATGGCCATAGGAACTCGGTAATTAAACGACACAACCCTATCGAGTTTGAGCTCGTATGATACGTCTTGACGAGTACTTTGGTGCTAGATGGTAACCAGGGTCTGATGATGGAGCTGGAAGATGGTCATAGGAACTCAGTAATTAAACGACATAACCCCATCGAGTTTGGGCTCGTTTGATTCATCTTGACGAGTACTTTGGTGCTAGGTGGTAACCAGGGTCTGATGATTTACAGGTAGCTTAAGTGCAGTAAACGCATATAACGGAAAAACACTGCTACGCGCTACGGACTACGCTGTAGTCGATCTCGCATCAAAAATACTAAAAAGTTAAAAATAAAATTAAAAGAATTTTTTTAAAAAAAAAAACAAGCTTTTATTTTTACTAACAAGTAATAAAAGTTTGTTTTTAAAAAGTTTTTTTTTTTTTTATATTATTGTTAAATCAGTAAGTATAGAAAAACCTTGCATCCACTCAAATATCAATAAAATATATAAATGATTTGCCAGGATACGGATTTGCCACCATAAACAAGATATTTTAGTGTTTCCCCAAGCTAAAATTTTTACATATGCGGACGACACTGCAATCGTATTTCACGGGAAAACTTGGGATGACGTTCAGCTCTCAGTTGAAACCGGGATCAAAGCTGTGGCGAACTGGCTGCAACATAATCTCCTGACGCTGAATGTAGACAAAACGAAGGCAATAAACTTTGCCATCTCAAAACGCACGTCTCCAGGAAGTGTTGCTTGTCTACAGCTACACTCCTGCTCTGTCTACTCTAGCCCAGAAAATTGTACTTGTCCATACATCGAGCAAACAGATACGATTAAATATCTTGGAGTCTTTGTCGATCACCGTTTATCATGGTCCACACATCTAACTGCTTTAAGGGGCAGGATTAGAAAGATGCTTCGGATCTTTAAGCAACTGGGCAAGATTGCAGATGACTCAGTACTAAAGATGATTTATTACTCTCTGTGTCAATCGGTGCTTAACTACTGTGTAGTAGCATGGGGCGCGGCTGGTAAAACCTCAATGATTGGGGTAGAAAGAACTCAGCGAGCTCTGCTCAAAGTTGCCTATAGACGACCGTTCCGGTACCCCACTAATACGCTATACACTGAAGTGGGGGTTCTTAGAGTCAGACAGCTTTATATCCTGTCTGTCACTCTGAGATTCCACCAAACCTCTCTGAGCACTTGCTCTCTGTCAAGTCGAAGGGTTTATTGGGAAAAGGCTCGATGCCGTAAAACAATCGGTAGAAAGTGCTACAGTTTCATGGGACCACACATTTACGCGAAACTCAACGACCAACATAAAATTCTGCACCTAACACGTAACAAATGTAAAATTACTTTAACTAAATGGCTTCTTACACTGGACTATGACTCAACCGAAAGCTTACTATCCTAAAAATGCATGTAACCCACATATACATACAAACATACACAAATACACACCCCCACACACACATTTTATATATCAATAACTTATTCATATATACATGAATATATATATAAATAATAACATATATACATATATTAATTTATATTTATTTGGGCAATTTGGGCAATCTCCTTATTTTGATTTTGTTACTTTTTTTTTTTTTATTTTTTTGTATTCCTTGTTTTAAGATTACGAGTACTATCTTTAATTTAAGAATTAGTTGTAACAAAAACTTGTAAACGGAGCGAAGGAGCCTGGAACTCACGACACAGGGAATCCTAGTGTGAGTTTCAGGAATCAATGCATTAACTGTATTTTCTTGAACAATAAATTATTCTTTATTCTTATCTTATTCTTTAGTGTTTTATTTCGATTTTAAAACTTTTGTAAAATGTTATGATTAAAATTTTATATATTTATATTTTATAACTTGTATAGTGTACATTAAAGAGTATTCTATTCTATTCTATTCTAACGTTGTTTTAATATGTAGTAAACCCTATATTTATGTGTAGGTATATCTAGGTACACTGCCACACAATTGATACGGCAAACCAGTGCTTAGTTTATTTTTACGCTGATTTCCGCTATAAAACCTGCAAAATTCCTCTCAACCAAACCATCTAATCTCTTCGCCACCCTTGCTTGACTGGTAGAGAATGCCAAAGGCATTAAGTCCGCCTTTGTACCTTTTTTGTGCGAAAAGTTTAAATAAATAAATAAAATTGAAATTCAAGTAAAAAAAACAGCTATCACGTCTGCGAAGTTTCGCTAGCTAATTTAATTTGACCCTGTATATGTAAACCTTTCAAATCAAAACAGAATGGGTGCTGTTCGTTAATGAATACATATTTTCGGACTGACTACATATTTCACAAGCTTTAAAGTAATAATTCTACTGTGCAACTTTATCTACTGGATATTATACTCGTACACTCCGTATCAACTGACTACAGAGGTCAGGAGCATGCTTCTTTAAAAGTAGTTCATTATCAGGAGTTTCACTTTTAATGATTATTTACTATAAAATGTACGTGGTGTAGGGAATTTATTATAATTTGTCAAAGAAATGTGTCCACTTGAGAATCACTATTATCATCTGCCTAGCTTTTTCCCAACTATGTCGGGGTCGGCTTTCAATCTAACCGGATGCAGCTGAATACCAGTATTTTACATGGATCGACTGCCTATCTGACCTCCACAACCTGGTGACGGAGTAATACGATACTAATTGGTAAGATTGGTTGTTTTTCGGGCTTCTGACGACCCGTAACGACTGTCATAGATATACGAATGACAGCCGGGACTAACGGCTTCACATGCTTTCCGAGGCACGGACGTGTCTCGATATGTAATGGAATGGCTACCCATCCTCGATCCGACCGCGGCAAGTGTAGCTACGAGCCACTTCCAATAATAGGTACTGAAATGTGTACAGTTATGGATGGCGTTTTCATATTTAAGTTTATAAGACAAATAGGTATATACAAACTGCTGAAGTGGTGACATATTGTCAACTTATAGGTACTACCTACCCCTTCAGAGATGGCATGGCATGGTGTTATGTTTAAAACATACTTTATTATATCTAAGACACTACTCGCTAAAAATAAAGGAAAACATCACAAAGCAACGTGGACTTATTACTAAATCGTCAACACACGGTGAGCGAGCGTGGTGATGAATGATCGTTCCTTCTCTGTCTGAGAAGGGGGCTTCATTCAGTCGTAGTATATTCACTCAGCCTATCACAGTCTACTGCTGGACCTAGGCCTCTCCCAGGCTGCGCCACAACACTCTGTCCTCCACCTTCCGTATCCAGTCTGTCCCAGCCACCTTATTTAGGTCGTCGGACTATCTAACTGGGGGCGTCCCACACTACGCTTGCCGATACGCGGTCGCTACTCCAGGACTCGTTTGCTCCACCGGCCATCGGTCCTTCGACAAACATGGCCAGCCCACTGCCACTTCAGCTGGCTTACTCTGCAAGCTATATAACTCTGGTTCTTTTCAGGATAATTTCATTCCTGAACTTATCCTTCAAAGAACAAAACTCCGAGCATAACTCGCTTCACAGAACAGATAAAAGAGCTCTATGGCTCGCTCCATAACGTGCTGAGCGACCTTAATATATGTATAACAAAGTCACTTTTCCTGTTTGTCTGTATGACCGCTTAGGCTTAGGTCTTCGAAACAATAGATTTTGACGCTGCTTACACCATAATTTAGTGCATTTATTCCGGTTACGTATTGTAATATCTAAAGTTATTATAAGTAACTATTTTCGAGATAGCTGCGGTTGATTCACACATATAGGTCGAATGAACTGCTGTTTTACTTACTTAATTTTGATTAAACTAAAATTAATTGCACTAACGATTAATCTAATGATTATTTAAGATATTGAATATTTCAACTATGTATAAAATACGTAATGGATGACTCATCTACAGTTTATTAATACTGCGCGCTCGTTTTATTTCTAAAGTTGGTTTACAAGCAGTTATTAAGACGTAGTCGACGGAGACTATTTCTGTCTGCAGGGTTTAAAGAACCTAACCAAACCGAAACTCGGGGTGCCCCTGACGTCGACCGTCTTCTTCTGGTTCAAAAACACAAAAACAGACAAAATCAGGTCTACAGTAGGTGAATCGTCCGTTAGTTTAATCAACCTTAGGTTTATTAGTTGTAGATGAATAAACCGTGGGTTGTATTTCGTTCATGAGTTATTACAAAAATGTGAAACGATCTTTAGGTATTTTAAACAGTAGATAGGTCTTTTGACCATAGTTATCTCGAGCAACTTTAAATATAATAAATATAATACGTAACCGTTATTCCGGAAGGTTTATGTGTATAATACATTCATGTTTAAGTTAGATATAGCACAGACATTCATGCCATGCCGCCCGCCCGTGCGGAGCGGATCGCTAGTTTAGATACCTACATAGCATAATCAGTCAATAATGTTCCCACTGCTGGGACACAGCCCTCCTCTCTGTGAGAGGGAGTGAGCCGTTGTCCACCACGCGGGCCCAGTGCGGATTCATAGATGTCACATCTCTTCGAATTTTTGGTTCTAGGACATGTAGTTTCGCAGTCTTCCTTCACCGTTTTGAGAGCAGTGGTGATGAAATTATTTACACAATGTGAAGCGCCTGTCTGGGTTTTAACCCACGACGAACCTTGCAAGTTATAGAACTTGCAAGTTGCGGTCGTTACCACTGGGCCACCACTACTACTTAGTTACCTCGTAGTTAGTTTAGTTTAGTTTGTGATCTTCCTGTACGAGTCGCAACAAATACGTTTTCTTTCTTTATTTATTTACAATTAAATAAATTACCACTCACCTGAATCAACCGATTATCCTGCTGCGAATAGAAGAAATACTTAACCCTTTTCATGAAAGGCATCGCGTTGTATTCCACCTTAGTTTGATTGGCTAACACCACCTTATTGGCAATATTCCCCACAATCAAATGGTCGGACCACACTGACACAGCCACTGAGCAGAAAACTAGTAGAATTAATAGGTATTGCATCTTGTTGTGTTGTTCTTATGAGGCGTCTTCGCTGATCGCTAGTGTGAACGATAGTGACGTCAAGTTCATAGAGTTATCGCGTTATTTTGATTTGATTGTGTGCTGTATATAGAGTGGGGTATTCGACAAAATATTGTTTGTCTAACTACCTATGACTAATATCGCGTGGTGATCAATTCTCTTGCCTTTTCTGTGTACGAAGAGTCCTCTGGCCTGCAGCGGAACAATAATGGACAGCACCCTAATTGCGTAACACAATATCAATCTCAATTTGAATCATTTTGAAGGATCCACTGCTTCATGTGCTCGAAAAATGTGTCTGCTCAACAACATAAATAACGCAATGAATGTTGTTGAACTGTCAAAATGAAATACATTACTACTGATAGTGTGTTACGCAATTACCCCGCTGGTGAGTATATAACATACACACACATTATGGTGTCTGGAGATCCCCGTGGTAATGGCCGCGACTTACGAATTGTAGATCGTGGGTTCGAACCCAAGCAATCACAAATTTTATGTAAATTATTTCATCACCACTGCTTTCAAAACGGTGAAGGAAAACATCGTGAGGAAGCCGGCATGTCCTAGAACCGAAAATTCGACGACATGTGACTCTCGAAGAGAGGAGGCCTGTGTCCCAGTAGTGGGAACATTATAGGCTGATAGCTATCCGCCTTGAGCAAGAACGTGGTGATGAATTCTCATGCCTTCTCTGTATACGAAGAGTCCGTTCCGGCAGAGTAACAGTAAGAGGCTGGTAAGTATACAGGGTCAAATAAAATTAGCTAGCAAAACTTCGTAGACGTGATGGGCATCGATATGTAAACACGATAAAATAAAAGAAGAAAACAGATTTTCTCAAGTCATACTTAAATTAATAACACTGTCAACAGCTAGAAACAACTGAAGCTGATGTCTTGACTTCTTGAGTTTCAGAAACAGAGTTGTGCATGACAGAATGTTGTCGACCTTTGATCGATTCGATTTTATTTTGTAAGTAGGTTTGTAGTACAAACACTTTTACAAGTCAATCATATTTTAAAACTAGATGAGGTCGGCGTTTTTTTCTGAGTCTGAGGAGAAAGGCCGAAACTAACTCAGAGGTCACAGTCTCTTTTAAAGTCCAGACATAATCTTGGTCAGATCATAGAATCAGATAATATTGGATCGAGGTATTCTATACAGGCTGGCAGGAACATCGACACGCAACCTGAAACCATGAATTTAGCATTTGATTCTAAACCCATTTTTTTTTTTTCTAAAACCCACCCATGTTCCTTCCTTCGCCCTTTATGTTCCGGGGTAGCGGTAACCCTTTCGGACAATCCCGCTGACCCGGCAGGCTTCGGCCCTAAGGGGCCCCTCGGATTATGCTGACATCTCTTTGAGGCGCGCGTGGAACACTTACGCGCCGTCCGGCACGGGCCTGGTCCTGATCGGGCGGTGAGCTACCCATTGCTCTCCGCCCGCAGGCCCACGCCTACGGTGGCCGGTAGTCGTCACTCGACTCCCGACGCCCGGGGCGTCTCCCGCGGCGGCTGGGACGGGAGGCTCTCTCCCTCATCCGTCCCGCCACCTCCTTCGCTAGCATGACTGCTTCGCAGAAGGAGGCGACTGTCTCCCACTCCCTCTCGCTCCGGACCATGGCTTGCACCAGGGCCGGGCGCGAGAGGCCGCCGCCGCTGCCGATCGCCTCTACGAGGACACGGCGGTGCTCCGCCCAAGCGGGGCAGACCTCCACCGTGTGCTCCACCGTGTCCTCTGGGCGATCCTGGCAATGGTGACACCCGGGCGTTTCCTCCCGCCTAATGATGTGCAGAAACCTCCCGAAACTTCCGTGTCCGGTGAGGACCTGCGTCAGGCGGTAGGTGAGGGCGCCGTGGCGCCTCTCTAGCCACTGCTCAAAGAGGGGTCTTATCGCCGCTATCGCGGCGTGCCCTATTCTAAACCCCTTAGAGCAGAAATTTTTCGTCGGTTATTAAAATCTGCTGTTTCATACAAAAGTGCAATACGGGGTCCAAACGTATGGCAGAGCAATTTTTTATTATACCAGTAGATACCCATTTTTGCAAACCATTGATTTCATTTTATTTGAAAGATTTGTCGCGCCATTACACAAAAAGTCCAAATTCAAACACTCCTACAACTCACCCACTACAAAATACATACATAGGTACTACAATCGAATAAATAAAACGAAAATGAACCTTATGACAACACAAATAGCGTTCTACATATTGAGTCACCGATGAGTCGTGCTGTGACTTAGATTCATCTTATTATAATAATGACGATCTCGCATTGTTCGAGATGTAGTGCTAAGTACTGCCGACAGAATTACTTCGTATCAGGCTAGGAATGGAGGAAAATATGCCGATAATCTAGATTCTGACACGTAGGGCTCCGAGAAGATATCACTTATAGTGTAAAGTAGAACATAACATCATGACTGTATCCCTGGGGTAGGCAGAGTTCAGAGGTGGGTAGTTCACACTGATGTACACGGTTTTGATTTTAAATTTACTTAGGGGGCGAGCGTTTTATTATCGATCTGGCACAAATCCAGGCTCCGGGCTGCTGCTGAAAAATACCCCAATAACACTTTACCGTACGAAGTAAGGCAGTTACAACAGGGGCAAATTAATCTCTCATAATAATATGCCTACAACCTCCACCAAAAACTAAGGAAAATTGAGAGATTAGATGAGCAGTGGTGGCCAAGTGGTATCGGCCCCGACTTACGAGTTGTAGGTCATGGGTTCACACCCAGGCAGGCACATTACTTTGTGTAATTTCATCACCACTGCTCTCAAAACGGTGAAGGATAACATCGTGAGGAAACCGACATGTCTTAGCACCAAAAAATCGAAGACATGTGACATCTACCAACCCGCACCAGGTCTGTGATAGATTACGGCCCACTCCCTCTCGAAGAGAGGAGGCCTGTGCTCCAGTGGTGGAACATTATAGGCTGATTGTGCTAAGCTCATGATGAAGTATCTTGAGTATCGTATTAAATGTTCTAATTAGCTATTTTGTTATCATTTCTTGCTATGAGGTCAGAGGTCTGTCTGTTTGTTAAATCATTCAACTAACGATGAGTCATCGAGTCAGTTGTGTTTACGAACATTTTCTGAGAACGTCGTGTTTCAAGGAATTCCCTTTAATGGGGAGCAAAGAATAAACATGATGACATTAGAATTACATATTAAGACGCATTATGTGCTAATAATAATAATAATCCACCAGACCGTGTTTAGACCACGGCGACCAATTTCAATGGACACCAGCCTTCAGCGCGGGAGATGTTCTAGTGCACAAGTGTGTGCGCAGACACCGAGGTGTCTTGTCTCTTCCTTCACTCTCATAGTCCTATGGGACGGCAATACGACACGACCGGAGAGAGATCAGGCGCAGGACCAACGGCTTTCCGAGACACGTGGGTATCACACCGCCAGCGCCAAATTCCAAACTCCTGGCTGACACTAAGAAATTCCTAATGGAAAAACCCAATAACATTTTACCGTACCTGGGGATAGAACTCAGGACCTCACGCTCAGTTGTCGCGCTTGCGACCACGAGACCATCGGGGCAGTTAAGTGCTAATGCAGAGTGTATGAAAAGAAAGATTTTAACTTTGGGTACCTATAAATGATTACAAGAAAAGAGATAGGTAGACTATTAGTTGTATGTATTGTGCGATATATGATAATTGTGTAGCAGCATCTACATCGCCACATGCGAACTACACAACACACTGATTTCACGCAAAATCCTGCATCGCGCAAGCAGAGTTTACCGCGAGACTAGCGTATATATATACAACGTCCCGACATCAATCGTCGCCGTCGGGTAGTAGCCCACCAGACACGACACCCCCTGGTCGGAGGATCCTCCCTTTTCTATGGAAGATGAGTGAACTTTACACCCTGTTCCCTATACCTCTATAAATGGTTGGAAGTATGTACCTACCACCAAAATCATTTTCGGGAAAAAGTGGAGAAGTTAGGTACAAAGGAAGTATCTACATTATAGTCTGTTTCACCGATAAAAGAATTAAGATCTAAGTGGCCAATGGGTAAGTAGGTAGGTAGGTAGGTATGCCATTCTTATTATTCTCTTGCCCTTATTACAATTAGTTTGAGGTCGGCGCAACATGTCTGTTTCCTCCACAGAACAGATCTTTTATCTGTTCTGTGGTTTCCTCCACAAGTATTTCTCTGTTACCCGTCATCGCAGTAGTCAACCTTTTCTAGTCACATCATCTTTCACACAGTCCATTCATCGTTTCTTCGGTCTTTCCCTTCTACCATCACTATAGCCAAAACTTTCCTAACGACATTTTCCTCATTCCTCCGCATCACATGCCCATAGCATGACAACCGACTCCTACACAACTTTTCAGTCACCCGTGTCACTTTCAGACTTCCTCTATGTACTCATTCCTTATTCTATCCATTCGCGTAACACCACACATCCCTCTTAGTGTCAGTTCACACCGAGACGCGACGCTGCGCGTACACTTTAAAAGAGTGACTCAAAATATACTTTATTTTTCTACACGAAAAGGTACACATTGCATTGTGAGAGTTCAGAATACGTTGCGCGGTGCAGCGCTGCGCCTCGTGATGCCTCGCGGCGTAGAGCGACGCATCGCGACGCAGCGGTACTTCGCCGGTACGCGCGGCGTGCGAGAGCGGCCCTGCGCCTCACGACGCCGCCGCGAAGCACAGCGCGACGCCGCGAGGCGCAGCGCGACGCGGCGAGGCGCAGCTGAGGCCGCCGTGGCGACTTGTCTCTACTATTTCCGTCCAGACTTCGTGCAGAATTGATGCAGTACGGTCGAGTGATCGAGTGATATAATGATAGACTGAGATCTTGTTATAATCGGACTTCTTGCAGAAGAGGAAGAGGAAGAAGAATACAAAAATAAAATTAAAAAGAAAACATCACACAGGAGTATTTGGGTGCATAATTTATGGAGAAATAGATTAATTCATGGTGAATTTCATACCTTGGCTTATGATCACATTGCCAATTATCCAGAAAATTTTTATGATTATTTGAAAATTGATTACAAAAAGTTACGATCTCCATAATGCACCCGCCAAATATACGTCATTCTCATGCGCTTGCAAATGGTAGACTGCGGGTGGACGCGGGGCGGGGCGGGAGCACGTAGCGAATGTAGACACGTCCCACTGCTGCGTCGTGTTGCCAACGATTTTACGATGCGCCTCGCGACGTTGCGATGCGTCTCGCAGCGCCGCGCTGCGCCGTGCGCCGCCGCGAGACGCATCGCAACGTCGCGAGGCGCAGCGCTGCACGGCGCAACGTATCTGAACTCTCACAATGCAATGTGTACCTTTTCGTGTAGAAAATAAAGTATATTTTGAGTCACTCTTTTAAAGCGTGCGCGCAGCGTCGCATCGCGTCGCGTCTCGGTGTGAACTGACCCTTAGCATTCTCATTTCAGCTGCCTGAAATTGCCTTTCATTCATCCCTTTTCTTGCCCAACATTCTGATCCATACAAGACAGCAGGTCTAAACCTTAATAAATTTTCCCCTACAGTTTAAGGGGAATGCGGGGTATGCCAGGTAAAAGACATTTTAATAGATTAAAATCAAAATATTTTATTTCACATAAACCAGCACTTATGAAACGTTAGAAGCTATGCATGTGCACGGTTCCAATTGGTTGTTTCCTATGGAGTAGAGCCGGCAAGAAACTCCACGGTTATTCTTTTATAATAATTGGCTTTTACAATGTTTCCAAATTACAGTGATGTGATTAATAAATAATCTGAATTTGAATTTGAACAGGTATGGGACGACAGTGTAGGCCTGTCAACAGGTACTTAATTTGAATTTGAACAGGTATGGGACGACAGTGTAGGCCTGTCAACAGGTACTTAATACAATTGTCTCAAATCTACAGTCTAAAAGGCCTACAACGTTTTCATATTCACAAAATATAATAAGAACCTATTTCAACCAAATGGCATGATTGCAATAGGTTCCTTGCTACTGAATGTGCTTTGGTCAGCAACTTTAGCAAAGTCTCTTTTACATCAAAGACAAATCCGATAAGAACTCCTTAACTTCATAGACGCAAAAAACTCTAGAAGAAAAATCTTTAAAATGACAAACACTTATGACAGAAAGAGAAACAATAGAATATCGTAGTGCGAAGTTGTGTGTTATTATTTGGTTATATTGATAAGTTTCTTTGTTAGTTCATCGACATATACATGGTATCATGCAAGGAGCGAATTATATAATTAGTAGCCAATGTTATTTATCAATTTTCTATGGTGAGTGCTGTTTTGTATTTTTCTTAGACGGTCGGAAGACCTTGGGAGGTTACGCCGTAAAGGCAGGCTGCCCGCAGCATTCGCTTCGGAAGCAACTCACGAGATTCAGGTATGTTTTTTGGCTAATTTGAAAATGTGTAGTGATGGATTTTGATCAAAGATTGTGCAGTTATGAGGGTTTTTTTGGCAATGCTGAAGGAGGAATATTCGTAGATTTTGCTTGTATTGGTTAGGGCAGAAATAGACCTTTGCATCAGGAGTGCTGAAGCGCCAAATTGACAGTTGATTTGCGACTGTCCTAGATGTCATGCCATCACCTCTTGTTCAGGTTTATTGGTAATTAGCGACCCACCCTTGCTTCGCAAAGTCAATTCGACATGGTAAACTCTGAGATTCCTGTTTGTGTTAAGTGTAATATTTAAAAAGTATTATATACCCAACCTTCTGGAATAAATTCTCTAAATTATGGTAAAAATGTCATCAAAATCCTACACATATACACGGACCTCGCCTAAACATTCGCTATTAGTGCGTATTCGCATTCTTCTATTAGGAAAACGCCTATGAGACCGTTCCTAAACTACCCCAGGTTGGTATTTTTTTAGTTTTTCCTAAATTATTTAGTTAATATTAGGGTCAGTGTTAAGTTAATATACGGATTCCCCTTACACTATGGAACAGACGACGGTTTCTTTGTTTCCTACGTTCTACCCACGTACGAACCTACGTTCACGCAAGGCAAAACTGCAAACCCACTTGTTTATGAGTGCTAACACACTGGGGCGTCATGGCGACATCGCGCGCTACGTATCGAAACGTATGACAGTTAACTCACTTGGCTACGGTCTGGCGACGTCGCCAATTTGGAAGCGCAGCCACGACCGACCGGCACCTACGTGGAGACTAGATGCTCTGGCAATATGGCGACGTGTAGCCAAGTCGCCAGTATTTTGTATACAAGTAAGTTACGCCTCCCTCACTCAGTGTCCCACTGATCGCCAGGACTAAGAGTCAGTAGCCACTAGCTACTTATTTGGCAACCTCATTTGGCTACGGTAGGTAGCCAGAGGTAGCCATGGCTACGTAGCCAGCGACGTCGCCATGGCGTCCCAATGTGTTAGCGCTCTTAACCAATAGTTTTTAGGACTTTCATTCATCTAATTTGAGCAGAGTAGTACTCAACAAAGTCTAGGGAACTAGGGCATTCATAGTATACTTATAAAAATCTAAAATGGTACCAAAAATGAAAAAAATAACACTTTGTTCTAGATTTAAAAAAAAAGTAACGCTCAGATAAAATTAAATAAAAATTAATACTTGGTACTGGCCACTTTTTAATAATCTATTAGACCTCCCAAGGCCTTAGCGACGGCTCTACATCAACGTGGCATGCTGAGTATCAGGTTGTCTGCTGTCACCTGTGGAATATCGCTCTCTGGAAAGAGGTGCAATAAGCTCTTCTTCCGGGTTCAAATTTTGAGGAAAGTCCCTGAACGATTTTCACCCGCTCTTCTCCTGCTCTATGGGATTGAGATCAGCGGACTGAGCAGGCCACTGTAATAGTGTGATATTGTTCTCGCAGAGCACTTTCATCACCTTCCTGGCCGTGTGTGCACCCGCATTATCTTCTTCTCGTATGTATGGCAAAAAGCTCAAACATCTTTTGCCCAAAATTCAGCTGCGCGAACTCCGCTCACTGACGCAGTCATAAGACGCGCATTATCTTGCATGAACATGAAATCGTTGTCATAGGTTGCACAATCTCGTCACAATATTGTTTCGCATTTTAATTGCGTCGTGTCAAAACAAGGTCCGTTCTTCCACCTAGGCGAATTATAGATCACACCATAATCATTCCGCCCTGGTACGGATGAACTTCCTGAGAATTCTGCAGTCCACTCTGGCGACCAGGAACTTGCCGGACAAACACTCTTCTTGAATCGGGATGAAACCCAAAGTGCGACATTTCATCAGAAAAGAGAACGCCAGCTCACTGATTATCCAAAATGGAGTTTTTCCACGAAAGTTAAAGGTTTCCATTATCAAACCCTTACATAAAAAAGATGACAAAACAAAAGTCAGTAACTACAGACCGGTGGCGTTAATACCAATTTTCTATAAAGTGGTTGAGAAAGCCATTTATAGCAGTGTTTATAACTTCCTTGAAAAATATAATATGTTTTGTAAAGATCAGATGGGATTTAGGAGAAATAAAACCATTAGCATGGCCATATATACTTTCCTTGAAAAAATACACTACAACATGGACAATAGGAAACCAGTCATGGCAATGTACATGGACATGACCAGGGCTTTTGACTATGTTAACCATAGAGTGCTGCTAGCTAAGCTCTCTAGATTTGGCATCAGAGCCAACGTACTCAATCTCCTACTTGGAGGATAGAAAACAAATTACCCAGGTTAGCCAAGTGGATATTAACACAGAAAGTGAAGTAGTATATTCGTCTAATTCTAGATTACTCCATTACGGTGTTCCGCAGGGTTCTATATTGGGGCCTTTGCTATTAATTTGTTATATAAATGACTTCTTTCCCCAAGCAATTACACACCAGCAGTGCGATTCTGTAACTACCTCACCGTGAAAACTTAGGTGAAGTGAGCGTGGAGTGAGCTGTCATTCCAACTAATGCTAGGGATTAATACTATTGACAGCTCACTCTAAGCTCACTTCACCTAAGTTTCCACGGTGAGATTTTTACAGAATCGATCGGCAGATGTCTTTATTTGCAGATGACAGTACAGTTATTTATAATAGTGGTAGTAATAAAGAAATAGAAGATGACATTAACGCTAGTTTGGTTACGATTATAGACTGGTTAAAAGCTAAATTAATCTTACCAAAACTAAAGTTATGAGTTTCAGAATTAGACAAAAACTATAACCACAATGTCAAATCAGTTATAAAGGAGACCCAATACTTGAATCTAATGTAACAAAATTTCTTGGCCTATATATTAACAACGATATGTCTTGGAGGACGCAAATTGACAATGTGTGTGGGAAACTTAGAGTGAGTTGCATCAACTAACTATAGCAATAACCAATGTTTTGACAGCCGTCAAATCTCCGGTTAAGCGAAATTTGGGTTGCATAATTTTGACAATTGTCATAATTGACAAAATGACGTCACAAATAACTATAACATTAATCGCCCAACATCGAGCGGTTAAGGGCTATAGTTACGGTTTGTCATAATTTTTTTGGAGTTTGGCATTGAATTTCTTTTGAATGTTGTCCCATGCTTGTTTTTTTTTTGTTGTTTTGTGCTAGTCTCGTGTTCTTTGCACATCAAAAATGAATTTTTCTGAAATATTTTTAATCTACATAGTAACTTCTATGTTGCTAAAATTAACACCTCAGTGCAGTCATCATAATTGTTCCAGAAGCTCAATCAGCCTTTATTGTTTCCACTGTTGGGACACAGGCTTCCTCTCGATGGCAGGGAGTGGGCCGTAACTTAATCCACCACGCGGGCCCAGTGCGGCCCGGTTGGTAGATGTCACATGTCTTCGAATTTATAGTTCTAGGACATGCCGGTATCCTCACGATGTTTTCCTTCACCGTTTTGAGAGCAGTGGTGATGAAATAATTTACACAAAGTATAGTGCCTGTCTGGGTTTGAACCTACAATCTAGAAGCTGTAAGTCGCAGCTGTTACGACGGACCCACCACTGCTCAGCAATAAGTAGTAGGATTAAAGGGTGTTATGAACGGTCTAAAATCAAACATCACATAGTGTACTTATCAATGCATTTTTTTATTTTTGTAAGTACTTATATTAATTTCATCTAAAAAAGACGCTGGTCGCTCCACCGATGAAAAATTAAATACCGCACGCTAGCGTGCGGTATTTAATTTTTGCTGTTGTGCACATGTAATGTGGACATCATCAACACTACCAACGTCTGCCCACCAAAAAGCTGCAACAGTATCCAGCAAGAGCAACTTGCTGTTAGACATTGATGTTCTAGGTACCTAAATAATGTACCTGAAAAGACATAGAAGATTGTGTTAGAAAATAAACGTTTTCTAACTAATATTATTATTGTTCTTTTTGGTGTACTGGAATCCACTGCAAAATAATGTTCTTTCCCGCAGTCATCAGGCACAGTATCAGTTTGTTGTGAAAATCGAAATAGAATATAATATTCCTGTATCCAAATCTCCATAATGTATAAACAGTTTCAATACTTTCTTGCATCGCTTAAACGCACTTTCGTTAAACTGCATTATAGATGGTTTGACTTACGTTCGTGAATCCTTGCGTTCACATGGTACCGTACATCTGCAGCAGTTTCGGGTAATGTCTTCGCACATTGCGTTGAAATCTTACTGAACAATTAACACAACATTCTTCTGGAATAAATGCTCTAATGCTGTAATGTATCTTCCAATAACGCAATCCTTCAATTACATACAGGAAAACAGAAATATTAATTTCATGCAATTCGAAAGAAACGGATAAATAAAATGAATGTGACACGTCTTGTCTTTCTGACAGTGTATGATAGTGATGCGGCTCGACTTTATTTAACTCGTTAATCGAGTAAATAAAAATTCATTTTCTCTCGAGGTGTCACTCGATGTAGTTTAGGTAAATATGATCAACACTGCCACACTAGTTAACATAGTCATTCTTTGGTAATAAACCAGGGAATAGATATATTTCGTGTAATAAACCGTTAAAATACTGTGATGTACAGAGTCACAGAGTTTTAATAAGAGAAAATACATGTTCTGTGGGTTAGTACTGTCAGTTGATAAAGTGTAATATTTTGTCATTAAAATCGTCATTGATTATCAGATCAACCTGATAATCAGTGAAATCTGAGTAGGACACAACGCTCTTTACAAAGTCGAACAAAGACAAACTTAGCCGAATGTCACACCGATGTAGCAATATAGAACGGTTACTGTATTTTGGATCTTGCTTTAATTCTTTTCTTGAAGTTTTTTTTTTTGTGCGTTTCAAACGTACGAAGCTGCTGGGAACCTCTCTCTAGTACCTACGACCAACTTAAATTGAGTTTTCGAATTACATAATCGAGACAATCGAGTCCATTTATGACTGAGTAACATCACTAGAGCCAACAAAAGAAAGCGTGATGACAACAAGCTTGAAGTGTTGCCCTTGTCAAAAAAATTACCCAACTTTAACGAAAAGAGTTCCTGGATGGATTTGGGGGAGGCCTTTGCCCAGCAGTGGGACAGCACAGGCTGACAAAAAAAAACATTTATTATGAAGATGGATGGATACTACACTTCTATTGGCCCACCTTGTATTTTCAGTTTCGTTTGGTCCTAGCTAAAATTTTATATTAGGTCGAGCAAAAAGTTTTTATGCAGTTTTGAACCTGGCACATTCACAATTTCATTCAATAGTCTTTTTTTTTAATTTCGAACACAGAATTTAAAGAAACAAAAGACAATTTGGAGCCTGTTTGTTGATATCAAACCAAAGAGAAATGTAAATTTAATGTCTTTGTATCAAACAATCGAATACTGAGAAAACTTGGTTTTATTGGTTTACTTGGATTTAATTCTTGAAAAAGTGATTGATATCTTTGGTTTTGCAACAAACATTACTTATTCTTAACATTAAGGTGAGGTTCTATCAATAATCTATGGACACTTCACCTGAAGTCGCCGCCCAAGCTGTGGCACTTATTCAGGCCGGACACAGCCAAAGAAACGTGAGTGCTCAACTTAATTTAAGTCGATCTGCGGTCCGAAATGTTTATCGGAGGTACCTAAAGACTGGCGGCTTTGTTCGTCGCCAAGGAAGGCCACGGTCTCGGGTCACAACTGAAAGGCAGGATCGATTCATCGTGACGACCAGCTTGAGAAATCGTCACCTTACCTCCATTGAGATACAAAACCAACTTCGCGACTTCCACGGAGTATCTGTGAGCGCTCGAACTGTTCGGAGAAGGTTAAAAGAATGCGATATGGTACCACACAAGCCAGCTAATGGGCCCAAACTAACGCGAGCCCACCGAACAGCGCGCCTTCATTTCGCACGCAGTCATTTAAATTGGACACAGCAAGATTGGAGCCGTGTACTCTTTTCTGATGAGTCTAAAATTGTGTTACATGGCAATGATGGAAGGAAGAAGGTCTACCGACGTAAGGGAGAGCGTTTCGCACAATGCTGGTTTGAAGAAAGGGTTGCTTATGGCGGTGGCTCATGGACTGTCTGGGGCGGTATATCCGCGAGCGGCAAAACTCAACTTGAGGTTGTTACAGGACCACGGCTGCCAACATTAAATGCTGAAAGGTACATTCGTGAGTGCTTAGAACCTCACGTGATACCATACGCGGACTATGTGGGCCCAAATTTCCTTTTTATGCATGATAATGCAAGAGCCCATGCGGCCGGCATCGTCAGGGAATATCTTCGGGATGTGAACATCACACTTATGGACTGGCCAGCCAGAAGCCCAGACATGAACCCCATTGAGCACATGTGGGACGAGCTAAAAAGACGTGTTAGGGCTCGTCAGCCAGTTGCCCAGACGATGCAGGAGTTGAAAACTGCCATAGAAGAGGAATGGGAAATGATCCCTCCAAATTTCATAGAGCGGTTGATAAACTCTATGCCTAATCGTATGAGAGCTGTGGTAGATGCCCATGGAAGCAATACGCGTTATTAAATTAAACCTTTATTTGATAAAACATGTTTTTTATTCAAAAATCAATTGCCTTTAACAAGGCGCATATCCGACTTGTTAGGCGTAGCTCCATGTCGTATGGTATTCTGAATTCAAATTTAAAACAATACGATCGAAAAAGATGGTAAAATGTATCAGGTTTAAAACTGCATCAACAGTTTTTGTTCAATCTAGCAATCATATTTCGGTAGGGGCCATCGAAACCTAAACTCTAAGGTGGGCCAATAGATGTGTCCAGAAGTGTATTATTTATTTTATTACTTAATAAAAATAGTTTTGGTTACCACCTCAGACTGTAACTTATATATAATATGGCATGCGTATGACACTGCGTTTAATGAATAATCCCGCCGAAAAAATAAGTTTGATCTTGGTTATTTTTGAAAGTGTGATGACAATAAGCTTGAAGTGTTGTTCCTGTCAAAAAAATATCCCACGTACATTTTGGGGAAATAAGACGTCTTATCACTTGTCACCCTTTTAACTTTAACTTTTTACATTTTAAATGATGGTGCAACAACAGATAGTTAGATTCTATGGTCATGCTTATTTTTAAAATTAAAATTAACTTTGACGTAACTATAACGGAGCTTTTGATGCAACTCACCCTTAGTAAGGTTTCCTATGCTCTCCGGATGTTGGGCAAAGTTGCAAAAACAGGACCGCACTCTTAGCAGCTTATCATGGTTACGTTGCCTCCACCCTGCGATATGGCCTGATATTTTGGGGCAATGGTGCTAATGTTGAGCAAGTACTTATATCACAAAAAAAATGCATCCGAGCTATATGCAAAATAAAACGGACGGGTTCATGCAAGCCACATTTCCAGAACTTGAAAATATTGACTGTACTATCTCTCTACATCTATGAAGCCTGTATTTTTGTAAAAAAATAATATTGTACATCTTTATAGACCTGTCGAAAGTCAACGACGCTCAAATAAGTTGCACATGCTATTCACAAGAACCAAATTTCTCCATAAAAGCGTATATGCAATGGCTCCCAAACTATACAATAAATTACCAAATCAAATTATATCAGCTAACAACGTACTTAAATAGTTTTAAACGTCACCTTTTTAAATTATAGAATGACAAGGCATATTATTCTGTCGATGAATACCTTAATGGCAAACTTTAATAAGATGATTTTGTACATCTTAATTTAATTTTGACAATTCTAATTTTGGTCTCATTGTATTATTATTTAGAGATTTGATACGGTTATAATTAATTTAATTTTGATAATTTAAAATTTTGCTGACATTGTATTTTATGATATTTTGTACTTTTGTAATTGATTTGGATTTGATGGTTTGACTTTGGCGACACTTCAGCGTCATTATTTTGTGTGCCTTTCGGCGGAGCATGGGAGGGATCAAGCATTTTTTTATTTTTTTTGTAAAACATCATTGTACCCTGTGTTCACAAAATTAATAAATGAAATGAAATGAGTACTGTGGCCTCCAAAACTTAATTGACATTTTTCCACTTCAGCTGTTATGCCACATTATGATTTAAAACTCTCGTTCCAAATATTTTAACTGTATGTACCTACACTATAACTTTTTATTTACTAATTCAGCTAAGTACCAATAAATTATCGTAAAAAATAATCAAGTAATCCCTTAGGATCGCCTGATTATTTTTTTTTATTTGAAATCATAAAATCAAAATCAAAAGTCATACATATATTCAAATCAGGTTTAGAGTTTCCGAACGTCAAAATTACAAAAGACAGTCCCCCAAAATGCCCGCCCTTCACCACTTCCTAGTGCTTTCGCTGGGAAGAAGAACTGGCGCAACAAACTCCCGAGAAGACAGCTGTCTGTTCAGTCAGAAAATGTTACATAATGTGGCATCACAGCTGAAGTTGAAATACATATGACAACTAACTAAAATGTTACATAATGTGGCATCACAGCTGAAGTGGAAATACATATGACAACTAACTAAAATGTTACATAATGTGGCATCACAGCTGAAGTGGAAATACATATGACAACTAACTAAACTAAAATGTTACATAATGTGGCATCACAGCTGAAGTTGAAATACATATGACAACTAACTAAAATGTTACATAATGTGGCATCACAGCTGAAGTTGAAATACATATGACAACTAACTAAAATGTTACATAATGTGGCATCACAGCTGAAGTGGAAATACATATGACAACTAACTAAAATGTTACATAATGTGGCATCACAGCTGAAGTTGAAATACATATGACAACTAACTAAAATGTTACATAATGTGGCATCACAGCTGAAGTTGAAATACATATGACAACTAACTAAAATGTTACATAATGTGGCATCACAGCTGAAGTGGAAATACATATGACAACTAACTAAAATGTTACATAATGTGGCATCACAGCTGAAGTTGAAATACATATGACAACTAACTAAAATGTTACATAATGTGGCATCACAGCTGAAGTTGAAATACATATGACAACTAACTAAAATGTTACATAATGTGGCATCACAGCTGAAGTTGAAATACATATGACAACTAACTAAAATGTTACATAATGTGGCATCACAGCTGAAGTTGAAATACATATGACAACTAACTAAAATATTACATAATGTGGCATCACAGCTGAAGTGGAAATACATATGACTACTAACTTTTGGAGGTCACTGTAGGTACAGTCAATGAATGAAAAGGTTAGGCACCTTTTGATTAATTTTTACTTTGTATTGTGTATCATTCATTTCGTACCCAAAAATAAAAGTACCGGCCAGAAAAAAAAGTACAGTTTTCTTATGGGAAATGACCTCTTGAGCATTTGTTACTATCACGACAAAAGTCTACAATTAACTTGCTGCTAATTGAGATTGAAAATGCCAAAAATCATATTTTTATAACAAGTATGTTGTCAGCTCTGGACAGAGAGAGGTGGAAGGAGAGCAGGCAGGCCTTTGCCCAGCAGAGGGACAGAAATGGCTAATAATAATAAATAAAGTGTTTTAAGCATAACATTAAATAAATAATAACTTTGAATAATTGAATTTAACATCCTGAACATGTTTTAACTATAAACTTGTTATAAAAATATGATTTTTTATTATGACTTTTGGAGGCTACAGTGGCTGTGGCCTCCGAAAGTCAGCCAGTCCAGTAGTTGGCATATTTCCACTTCAGCTGTGATGCCACATTATGATTTCAAATACGAAGAAATAATCAGTAAAAATGCTCAAGACGTTGTTTCTCATAAGAAAATAGTTTTTTTTTTTTCTTTTTTTTTTACTTTTTTTTTGTGTATAATATGTTTGACAGTTAAATGATGTCCTCTAATGACAGTTCAGTTCAGTTCAGTTCGTCACAGGAATTGTGCAATCTTCAAACAAATTTACCCTTACCTATCAGCAAGTGAGATGTCAAAATAAAGAACTGGACGATTCCAAAAATAAAATACACTAAAAGTTGTAAAAAAAAAGAAAAACCCGCCTTGCAACTAAAAAGTCAACACAAACTCACTTTTCTTGAAAAGTGAGTTTGTGTTGACTTTTTAAAAAAACTGCCTTCGAAATGGCATCAGACCGCTTGCGGTCTGATGCCATTTCGAAGGCAGTTTTTTTTTTGTGGCAGAAGGCAGTTTTTTTTTGTGTATAATATGTTTGACAGTTAAATGATGTCCTCTTATGACAGTTCAGTTCAGTTCAGTTCGTCACAGGAATTGTGCAATCTTCAAACAAATTTACCCTTACCTATCAGCAAGTGAGATGTCAAAATAAAGAACTGGACGATTCCAAAAATAAAATACACTAAAAGTTGAAAAAAAAAAGAAAAACCCGCCTTGCAACTAAAAAGAAAAAACTGCCTTCTTCTTCTTCTTTGCTACTTTTTAAAAAAACTGCCTTCGAAATGGCATCAGACCGCTTGCGGCAGTTTTTTTTAGTTCAATCTCAGATTTGATTTCAGCAACTGCATCAGACTGCTTGAAACCAGCGCTGGGGCTCGTGTCTTTATAGGGTCGCAGCATAATGCTCAGCGATGGCCGTTTTGCGTGGACGTGATGCATGTTTCCCCAAACCCTCTCTTATTACTTTTTATTTTTTTGTGTTTTATGTTCTTTTTTGCGTCATGTTTACCGCAAATAAACGTATATTCTTCATTTCTTTTTAAAAGTGCGCTAGTTTTAACTCGTATTATTGGACACTTTAAAAAAAGAAATTGATTAAATCCAATCCACGACGGATTGGATTTTTTCAATTTATTTTTTAAGTTGTCTATTCAAATAAAACTCATTTTCAAAAGAATACATTTTTCCGCGATCATTGTTTCAGCAACGTGTTCTTGTGTCGCGGGAAACATGACGCTCGTAACATGAAATGTTGCAGCGTTGCTAGCAACATACTAATGTTCCCTATTCATGGGACTTCACTTACCTACCTCACATTAGTGGTAACCAAAAAAAAAAAGATTGCTTTAAATCGGCCCAGCAGTAATCACGATGGAATCGATGTACAGACGCCAGCACATCAAGCTACTACAATCTGTCAAATTTCTTTAGTAGATTTTCAACTTTATCGCTAAATTATTAACGTTCAAGGTTGATTGGGAAAATTTGACAGTTTCGGGTAGCTTGACATGCTGGCGTCTGTATGTACATATATCAAATAAAATTGTTTTGGTTATTGCTCAATACTTGACCTTTTCTCACTGGCGCAACAGTTGACGTGAATTTCTTCAAAAAAAAAATTCTTTACTTTCTATCCCATTTACATCAAATGCGAAAGTAACTGTCTGTCAGTCTATTTGTTACTTGTCACGCCTTTACGTACGGCTAAACGGGTTAATTTCGATGAAATTACACACAGGTAGACCGAGTTAGGGAATCATACTTTTTATCCCGGTGCATTCCGGATAATTTTCGACCTAAACGCGGGCGAAGCCGCGGCTAAAAGCTAATTTGAATATAAAAATGAAACTCTTGTTCGTTTCAGTTTATTATATCTGATGGTGCTTGCCGACAGCCACACTATATCTAAAAGTATTGATAACGACAACAAATTAAATAATAATATATTCGAGTCTATCCACGACGTAGACCGCCCCCCAATCAACCCCAAGACAAGAAAAGACAGACAACACAAGTATAAACTATATTACAGCAAGGATGAAGACGTAGTGCTACCTGAAACCTTAAAAGAAGCTAAACTCTACACGGTAGTTGAAAAAACAACTTCGAAAACCACTCGGAAAACTCCAACGGAATATGCCAAGCATCACAAGTCACCGAAGAGACGAGTGGGTGGCTTCTGGAGGAAACTCAGAGGAAAAAATAAAAAGAAAGAGACTACTAAACATGATTCCTTTGACAGGAAAAGAGGAATATCTAACCATAAAAAAGAACAACAAAACGATTCTCCGAGTCCTGGCCCGAGAAACAAAAGCCGGAGGAAAAATAGAAAAAAATTCTCGCTGCGACAGCCTGAAAATAAAGTTACAAAGAGAGAGGTCAGCGGGCTGTTCTCGACCAGACCATATTCAAACACACCGCAGAGTTACAAATTGCAAATGGGAATCGCACCACAGGTCGACAACATGCTCAAAAGTAAATACAAATCGAAAGTTGTACAACCATTTTCGACGGTGGATGCACGTGTAACCGACAATTTGAAAGAACAATTAGCAAGCATTACCTCCACAATATCTGAACTAAAAGAAAGATATGGTGGAAATACACTCGAGGCAAAGCCCTTTAATAATACAGGCTCACCGTCCGCCGATGATGTAGAAATTAATAATCATCGTACTACCGAACCTGAGTTTCAAGGTACAGAACAATTAGAGCTCATTCTTAATGATAAGAAAGCAAAGGCGATACATTTGGTTCCTTTTCAAAAGCCATTAGTGAACGACCTTGGCAGTAACTTTGTTACAGGAGCCACTTTCAATGCATACGCCGTCGTCACACGTTTTGGCATACCCGATCCAGGTTTTGGCTTGAGCACTTTCGTATCAATCAATGAAAATGAAAACTTGGAAAGAACAACAGTCGCTTCGACGAAATCAGATGAATTCAATCCAAATGAGTCTATATTCAGTGCTAATACAGAAGCTCATTATTTAGCAGCTAGGTCGATCAAGGAAGATACGATGACAATTGCTCAGAATGTCGAAGATATGCTGCAGAGGGAGTTAAAGAACATATACAATAAAGTCAAACATAAAGTATCGAGTGATTTGCATAAAGAAATTCACACCCTTAAGTCCACGGTGAAGGATGGTTACCGCAAACTTTCCACCAAACTTTCCAGTACTTTCAAGAATGCTGCTAATATAACCAGTTCCAAAAAACCGGCTGCAATTACTAGCCCACCAAAACCTAAAACATGTCCGTGTAAATCCTCGACGAAGAAGAAAGATCAATTGTGGACGACCACCACTACCAGTACCACCACCACGCCACCAAGAATCAAGAAGGAGGGTGATACAGAAGATGACAAGTTAATTGAAGATACCTGCACCCCGGAAACAGTTTATAAACAAACTTATGACGACTACATGATGTTGACTCTATTCGAGCAGTTACTCTCAAAAACACACGAAGAAAACGTTAGAAAAATGCTTGCAACAACGGAATATCCAGCATTTGCTATAAACAAGAGGGAGACTTTCAGATTATCTAAAAGAAACCCTGAGACCCTTACAGATGTCAAACTGAGAGAAGTTATTCAGAATTTATATGATGATGGCGTTAATATGCCCGATTATGATTACGTTGACCCTTCGTCTAACGTGTCTTCGACCGAAACAGTTACAGCGAATAATAATTATAATGAGCCTGACTATGTGATCGATCCATCGCTCACAACAGATAATAGTGCCGACGGCTTTATGGTGGAGGTTAATGATAAAAATAAGGCATCGACACCAACGCCCACAGATCCCGAACATGACGATCATGGCGACCATGCCACTGCAGACTCCAATATTTCCGTTGCAGATTCCGATAATATAGCCTCAGACACCAGCTTTGAAGGCTTGAGCAACAAAATATCTTACAACGAGTTTGTAAACGGGTACAAACACTATTTAAATTTCCAAAAAGACCAAAATAATCAAAACTTTTCAAATTTGGTTAAATATCAAGCGCATAGACATCACAGTGTTGACGATATAGGTAAATATATACTTAATAAAATACCACCGCTTCCTTCGTACAATAAGAAGAAAAGGGAGCAGTCATTTTCCGATGATTCGGAGAACAATATGGACTATCAGGAGATAACAACTAAAAATGACGATTCTTGGTTCAGAAAACACTTCTACGTATTCATTGACAATGGACCTCCGAAGAAGTACCATACTTCCGAAACGGTTGAACTGAAGCCTCCGTCAACTGAACCCAAACTATATATGATGACAGAACCAACGCCCGGTATTGTACCTAACGATCACCTCTTTATCCGGATCGGCTTGAAAGGCGTCGCACGAAAGGCTAAACACACTCAGGATATTAGTTTGGATGATGTCGCAAAAATTTTGGATTCAATGAAGGACAAGCAAATCAGCGATACATCATCAAGAGGTATTAAAGATTATTTTAAAACATTAATACAATTATCCTAATTGCTTTTTCTAATATTTTTTTAAATGTTTTAGTTAAAGCGTATGTACAAAAGGATACATTTAATCCCATTGATATCTATAATGGTACGGATGAAGCAACTAGTCGGGATAAAAGTATCATTAGTAAGTTTTTTTCTGTCAAACGTAGACATGAACCCAAGAAAGATATAGAAACCACAGAATATTTTCCAGACTACATTTACACTCCGCGGGGGAGATTGAGAAGATCGATTACAAAAGAAAACCTTGAAAATACCATAATGGCCGATTTTATTAATAAAGATATAGAAGAAAAAGCTTCTACTGGGAGCAAAGAAGTTTTGGCAAATAGTTTCAGTAACAAAGGAACAAACAAATTTGGTTACGTTGATATCGATCTAGTCCCGAGACAGACAGCTGTCGTCAAACTGAGAGACAACGCCAAAAAGAGTAGAATTAAAAATTTTTTCAAGAAGTTCAAATTTAAGAAGAAAAAGGACATAAATCCTAAGCCAAAACGCTCGTGTTTACAAAATCGTAGAAGGGAGAGGTTCAATCCTATTAAAAAGCTGAAATCTATATTTAAATATAAGGATGAACAAGATAAAGAAAAGGAAGACCTCGCGCCCGATCGGCTCCTGGACCCTGACTACGACTTGGTGAACCCTCAGATGACCAACTATAACGCTATAAAACTTTCCCATCCATTGTCCGTCGCAGATATGCAGAAACAGATTCCAAATATCAGTGATATATATTTCGAGCCCGAATCAAAGCAAAGTACAACACTGTCTTCTCACTACTTCCATTTGGATGAAAAAGATCGGGATCTGTTGTATAATTATCATCCTGCGACTTTTGCAGACAAGGCGCCGGTCACCAACCCGTCAAAACCTGGTAAGTTTCCCCGTAAGATAACAAATGTAATCTATACAGCAGCTCTATAGGACTTCTATCAAGAAAGAGTACCACTATAGTACTTGTCCTGCCAAACAGCGTTACTGAGTTCTTTTAGAAGCCAGCAAAACTTATGGGCTCCGCACACGAACCCAGATGGCGAATCGGTTCAGTGGCTTATACCAAAAGTCAGTCTGTACTAAATGAGGGAATGACGTTCACTCGGTAGCAGCATTGAGACGAGTCGCCAGGTCCGGGCACCTATCAAAAGTGCCTATGTTTTCTTTAGTAGTGACTGAATGATGAACGAATGAATGAAACGAATGTTGAACGTCATCATATATTTTATATTCGAAATGGAATACCTCTTCTCATAGTGGCGCCAACTAGTGACGTGATTTTTCATGAAAGGATTTTCATAAAAAATCTCATTGTCTTCAAATGTATTCGTTCACGAGGCCAGTGTAGGGGCAGTGGCTGAACTGTCAACTGATTTGCAAACTGGCCTACCTGACCTATTGTCGGATGCCCATAACGGTCAAGCAAGCAAAGCTTTTGCCGATCCTTATAGCCAACCTGCCCAGTAACGGAAAGTGGGTATGTATATACCAATGAACATAACATATTTCTATACAATTGACTAAACCGAAACTACCATTATGACTTTTTTAGCCAAGCTGATGATAATGGAAATCGGGAGTACTAACGCGACAAAAGCATCAGAAATGTCAGAACCGTCATCATCATCAACTGCAGGAATAGCAAAAAGTCTATTGATAACCATCAAAAAGCCGGAAAAACAGAGGATACCTTGCAATTTAATGACGGTGAACGTGAAGACGTTGCCACCATCAACTACCACGTTTATGACTACAGAAGTTTCTCTAATGACAATTGACGATATGAGTTTCGCTCTCGACAACATGCAAAGCAAACTAAAAAAAGACCCAGAAAAATTCTTTAAAGTAACTACAGCATCCAATCCTTCTTATGTACGACAAACTGACAAATATGAATACAAGAAAGACGTAGAACCTCTATCGCCTCCGAAAGGTCCACTTGAGGAACTGATTCTTAAGAGTAAACTCACAAGAATCGCGAAATTCCCGATTAGGACCCGACGTTACAAGAAAAAAAAACCCGATGACTCTGAGATAATTAATATTGGTAAAGATAACTTAAGCTTTGGTAGGCCATCAGTTCTAGAGTATACACACGATTTGGGTAACATGAACACTTTCCCAGAAAGGAGAAAGACATGTAAAGGAAACACCATGAGGAAAATGCACCATTCACGTTTAGGCAAACCTGGCGAGAAAAACAAAAATAGGTACACGGATTATTTCAACGATCTGATAATGTGGCATAACGATATATTGAACCTGGACACAGTACCCAGTCCTTCATGGGCGAATATATTGAGGACCGTACAATCAGACACAGGAACTATTTACACGACGCCAAACATGAATAGTCCATTAATCGGGTTGGAAGAAATGAATGACTATTTGGACCCAAAGGACAACGTTAATAGATCAGTAATTTGGAAAGACCGCTTTGATGTAAGACACGCTGAGAATCAACTGGATGACCAGGGGATCATACGGAGCGTGGCAATGGATGACAACACTATAGTCACTACTAAAGATATGCTTATTAAAGGAGAAGCTAAGTATTACCAGTATAATAAACCGAAAGACGTCGCTACAAAACTAAGTTCCAGTGATTTCATCATGACACTGGATAGATTGAATTTGAACAATAATAAGAAGAGTAAAGACAAGATTCTATTTAAACGAAAAGGTAATAATATTCATGTAAACAGCGTCTATCAGAAATATGTGGTTATATTAATTCAGGGTGTGGTACAGACCATTTCTCCATGGGACCAACATCGTAATAGTGAAAAAAATATCAGCAGTCCCATACAAAACGTTAATACTTGCTCAACCCACATGTATGAGATAGCTGATTATTTTTTCGCGATAACATTGTCGGCCCCATGGAGACAGTGGTACTGTTTGATAGTCTGTAGCTCATCCTTTAAAATGACCACGTATTTCTGACACACGCAGTATAGTCACAACATTTATTTTATAGGCTTGCAGAAACCGAGTACATTCGCTTCCTAAAATAACTCTTAATCAGCCTATAATGTCTCCACTATGTGTGTAATGGTAGGACACGGCCTCCTCTCTGTGAGAGGAGGGAGTGGGCTGTAATCCACTACGCGGGCCCAGTGCGGGTTGATAGATGTCATATGTCTTCGAAATTTTAGTTGTAGGACGTGTCGGTTTCCTCACGATGTATTTCTTCAACGTTTTGCAGCAGCGGTGATGAAAATATTTACACAAAACAACTCACGGTTAGCTAAATCCTGCGAAATTAGACATTTCCTAAGTTCGCTGTCTCGTCATGAAGATGATGAGGGCGAACTACCCCCATCCCAATTTATTAGTGGTCGCCGTAGCATGTCTTCCTCTTCCATACTTCTCTATCAGCCATCATCGCGGTACTCCCTTCCTGCCTATCCATATCATCTTTCACACAATCCCTCGTTTCCTTGGTATACTCTCCATCGTCATTCATTATTCAAAAGTATTTCTTGGTCTGTTTCAGGCGGCCGCAGATTATCTCCACCTCTCAATGATTCCGAACCAGCTATCATAGTCGACACCACACTGATGGCGTATGATGATGACGTGGATTCTGTCACCAAAACTTTGGAAGTCAAGAAACAGTGTAAGTTAACTATTGGAACGAACTTCTATAACGGAGCTTGCGGTAGGAGTAAACGGTAGGAATAGTCACGTAACGAAAGAGTGTTATGCCCCCTCCATGCGGCTTTTGAATATACAGGGTGAATTTTTCAAGTGGGCGTGGGTGGCCAAATTCGAAGCGAGGAATAGCGAAAAGTACTCAAAGGAGTCTCGGGCTCGATTTAGATGAAAACTAAAACTGCATCATTGGATTAAAAAAAAAAAAACAAGTTATCTAGCTAGGATTCGAACCCGTTATAGATATAAATATCTAGAGTTCGTCGATGGATTAGTACTCATTACAGTTTATTATACAGAGTGAATTTTTCGTATTTGCCGTATGTCATTACTTCCCAAAATTCGATCCTTCTTAGCAACACTATCGAATGGCGTAATAATACAGTATTTTTTTTTTTTCAAAATCAACGTGTTGATTCCTGGCTAGAAATATTGATTTTTCAAAAATCCAATGGTGCAGTTTTTGTTTTAATCAAAATCGAGCCCGAGACTCCTTTGAGTACATTTCGCTATTCCTCATAGTTTCGGATATAGCCGTCCACGCCCACTTGATAAATTTACCGTGTATACAAAATTGATACGACAAAGGGGCTTTCCTTTAAACTGCCTATACTAGGTACCATTTTTAAGTTCTGTACTAAAAATCAATTAAATAGGACCAGTAGTTTAGCCGCAAATGATTTTTTAAGTTTTTGTACCATTTGAACACGATGTATCTTGCCTAACAGCTGATTATGTCTAAGCATGGTCATGCACCTTCAACGATAAAGGGTTTAGCCGTCCTTCCATAAGCAAACTGCCCCCGATAGGAACCTATATCGTAACCTATGTTATATTGTAGAGGGTACTAATAGTAGTTCATCGCGTAGATATTAGCTCTATATCTTAGGTAATTGCGGAGCTATTTGAAAAAAAGTGTCCGGAGACGACTTTTTTTCAAAGTGATATATCTCTGTTGATAGAGGTATACACACTTTAATTACACATTGCTTAATGTGTAATTAAAGTGTGTATACCTCAGAGGTAAATACAACTGTTGAACTAAAAAATAGGATTATTTTGGTATTTCGCAAATTAAAGTGCTTAGCGACGGACAGTGATTTAATTAGAAAAATAAATAACAATATTCTCCGTCGGTATAATTTGTGCATTAATGTGAATGGAGGACACATCGAGAATTCAAAAATTGAGTGTGTTTGTTTTTGTGCACGTATTTCAAAACCTTACCTAACATAAAAGTTAGACCGCCGCCGGCCGCCCGCCTCGACACGAGATAACACACGCCGCGCTCGCCGGCGCCCGCGCGACGATGCTAGGCATCTAAGGTCAGTCAAATTTCTTTACAAAGGGTGGTTACGTTTTATTTTGACTTGTAAGCTATTTAGTTTGTTTGAAAAAAAAATTTTCTCTTTTTGGCGCTTTTTAATTTTATACCGTATCGAATTAATACTAAACACGTATAGTATACGTAGTGTAATTTAATGCCCCTCTGTCGTATCAACTCTATATATACTAAAAAGTCGCATGTAGAGGGTAATAGAAAGAGACAGAGATACAGAGAGAGATAGTTTTCATGATATTCGAGGATGCTGAAGCCAATAGTGAAGTCAAAATGAAAATCCAAGGTGGCGGCTGCAAAATTTAAAAATAAAAGATTATTGGCGTCGTTTACATTGTTTTCCAGGGAGCTGAAGTCGATACTTAGGTCAAAATGAAAATCCACGATGGCGGCTGTAAAAATTATAATTCTTTTCATGTTGGTTATTGAGAAAATTTTCAAAAGTTTTTCCTCATTTCGAAATTTTCGCAGTCGCCATCTTTGATTTTCATTTTGAATTTCTTTCCTGCCGGGGGACCCCCGTCCATACGCGTTTTTTACGAGCGACCCGGAAGGGTGACATGTGTAAACACCGAGATTTCTATATTAGTTTTCATCATCATCATTTCAGCCGAAAGACCACTGCTGGACATAGCCCGAGCCCCCCGCCCAATGCACTTTAGTTATTTAGTATTAATGTTTTATACACATAAACCCTTCGGAGTAAATACTCTAAATGATGGTTAAAACGGTATCAAAATTTATTGTGTAGATTAGAAGATTTAAGCTGTTAGACAGACACGAAAAGCGACTTTAATTTAGACCGAATTTTGGCCATGTTTGGCTGTCAATCTCAACGGAGACCAGGCGGGAGATGTTATAGTGCACAAGTGTGTGCGCAGACACAGGTGCACTCTCTCTTCCCTCACTCTCATTGTCCGATGGGAAGGCTTTCCGACACGACCGGGGCGAGCTCAGGCGCCAGACCAACGGCTTAACGTGTTTTCCGAGGCACGGGGTATCACACCGCCAACTTCCAAACTCTGAGCTGTTACTGAGAAATTCCTATAAGCGTATAGATAAACAAATATTTTGAAGTAGCGAATTTCAATATTTCCTATACATACTAAGTAGGTATAGGCAAAGGCCTGTTGTATCTGAATTTCAGTACGAAAACATATACAATATAACACTATCTCATAAATCTTGGTAATGAATATTGATGTTTTTAATTACAGCTAGAAATTCGCAGATGTGTTTCGGAGTTATACCTAAGAGTAAAATAGAAGTAAGTTTGTACTATAATTAACAGTCAGTATTTCGTAACAAAATACACATTTAAAGGATGGCAGGGACGTCGACGCGCAACCGCTTACCATGGATTCAGTACACGATTCTGGACCCAATTTTCTTTACTGTAAACTGCAATTTTCTTTACTGTAAACTGTATAAAATCATTATTTCTAACTAACCCAATGAAAATTTTAATTAAAAAATAGTAAATTCACTTGTTTCACTTAAAACAGCAATGTAAATAAAACTCGAAAGGGCAGCGCGCGGTATCACGGTAGTTAGCGCGCGCGCGTGCGCCATCCGCGGAGCGTTTTGATCACATTGTTTGTAATACATTGCGCACTCAAAAATGACAATTTTTTTAACCGGTCATTTCCGAGAGACTTTCGTAATTTTATTTATGGCATCAGGTGTAACCTTTGCACGACATTTGCGCGTCGATGTCCCTGCCATCCTGTATACAGGGTGAATTTTTCAAGTGGGCGTGGATGGCAAATCCGAAACTTTGAGGAATAGCGAATAGTACTCAAACTAGTCTTGGGCTCGATTTTGATGAAAACTAAAACTGCGTCATTGGATTTTTGAAAAATCAATATTTCTAGCCAGGAATCGAACCCGTTGATTTTGATAAAAAAAAAACACCAAACTGTATTATTACACCATTTGATAGTGTCCCTAATGAGGATCAAATTCTGGGTCGTTATGACATACGGCAAACTGGGACGTAATGACATACGAAAAACTCACTCTGTATAATAAAATGTAATGAGTACTAATCCATCGACGAACTCTAGATATTTATAAAAAGAAGTTTAACTTTTCCAGCATTCGCCATTTTTAAAAACAAACAAACGGCCGATGCAGTACTACACAACACCCCTGCCGATGAAATCACGCGATTTCGACAAGTTCCTGAAGGAACATGAAATGGATGTAGACTCTGTTACCTCCCCAATACGCGAGCTACCTACAATCAAAACAACCAATCTTACAATGAAAAAAATTAAAGAGCCCAAGACAAGTACTATTAGTACTACTACGAGTACATTCGGTGCACTAACTCAACTTTCCGGCAGCTGGAAGACTCAAACTGCGACCAGTCAGCCACAGTTACCACACATTAGCGAACTTATTACCAAAAAAAAAGTAAAAAGTACTACTACGAAAAAGACAGGATTTACACAACGAATACAGTCAAAAGTATCAAGTATTACTAAAGCCCTGGGTAAATCTATTAAGTATACCTCGGACCAGGTGAAGGGGAAGGAGAAATCCAAAAAACCACCGAACAGCAGTGACAAAAACAACAAGGATCATTACTGGAATGACGAGTTTGATAGATATAAAAGATTCAGTGAGCTGAAGCTGTCTACAAAAGCAACCCTTGACAAACATAACAAAGCGACGCAAGAAGCCAACTATTACAGTATTTTCAAAAAGAAAATGAAAGAAAGACTATTTGAGAAGAAAGCGACAGAATCCTTAAATAGTCCGAGAACAGAGCCTTTCACTGAGGAGAAACGCAACAAAGATATAGAAATAACTATAATAAACTTTGATGATATTGAAAAACTGACGTCGCATCAGCCCTTTGACATGACAGTACCGACTTTTACGAGAGATGATATCGGTAGCATCGTAAACTATGGTTCTGTGACGGTAACACCAGATACTACAGTCAGGTCTACTGATTTTTCACAGAAAGAGAAGGAGATTCACAATGGATTACTGTACAAAGGTATATTTAAAGAACGAACGCCTACTACTGCCTCAACAACGGAATATTCTACTACAGATTTAATTAAAAGTACAGAATACGTTGATCCGATAGTAAATGATGGTCAGACATTTATTAGTACTAAAGGAGTTTATAAACCAATGCCAAACCGGTATTCGTTGGAAAAGATGCCGAGTGTTTGGAAGAAAATGCCGCATGCTAAGATTTTTAATAATGGGCCGAAAAGAGTCCACATCAGCAGTCATCATTATAAGTATGATGTGTTCTATGATGATTTCAAGAGGATGGGGAAGACTAATGCAGGCGAAGGGTGTGGGTATTCATTGAATGGTTTATTTAGGGTGGGCTCCCACGAGCAACTTTTATCTCGGCAACTAATTTGCCTCTCGCATCAAGTCTGCGGGTTTGTATGACACGACAACTAGGAGACATTTTTATCCGCGGGTTTGGACGCAAGTGTCGCCCGTCAATTGGTTGCAATGCAATTGCGCACACGGCGACAAAAAAGATGCCGGTTAGCCAGTGGCCGCTCAACCGAAAATTTAACAAAAAAATTAGCGTTGCGTCGCTCCCGAGTGCGCATCGTCCAAATCTCAGCGAGGAGACAGCGACAGAGTCAAAATAGTTGCTGGACAACTAAGTTGCTCGTGGGCGCCTGGATCCGATTTTGAAAACTTATTTATTCTCTGCTACGTTCTTTATACGCAATACCTTTACTTAGTTGACGAAATTCTAGTATCCTCCTTGCCACTTTAGTGTCGGCAGTCATTCGTAGATGTTTGACAGTAGTTACGGGTAGTCTACCAATCAGTGCTACAAAGGATATTACAATTGATTGCTGTTCAATTCGGTACTGAAGCGTATTGAATGGCTGTGAATATCTATGCTAGTCCCCGAATTCTGGTGCATAAGGGCTAGGAAAATGGACATCTAGGTACAGACAGTAATTAAGTAACTTAACCTGCAGTTAGACCACACAGGCTAAAACAATGTTATCTGCCTAGTCTTATCTTCCAGGCTAATCGGATGTAGCTGACCACCAGTATTTTATATGGAGCGACTGCCTGTCTGACTTGTACAACCCAGTTATAGGGTAACACGATACTCCTTGGTAAGACTGGTTGTCAGACTTTTAGGCTTCTGACTACCCGTAACGACTATCAAAGATCTACGAAAGACAGCCGGGACCAGCGCCTTAACGTGCTTTCCGAGGCACGGAGGGGTCTCGAATATGTAATGGATGGCAGAAAGCGTAGCTTAAACTTCGATCGACCTATATGGCTGCTATCACTTAGCCACGAGCCCCACCTTTATGATAGTAATGAACTTTTCTCCAGCGCCACTGGAGCATGCTACGTCGGCTCGATCACACGTAGTGCGTCCAATCGATAATAAGCGGGCTTCTAATAGTGAGTACGTTATTTTACTAAATATATTCATGCAATGATATAATTTACTATATATATTCATGCAATGATATAATTGAAAAAAAACATTACCCTGACTTTACTATCGCACAGTCGGATAAAGAGAGGTAGGTAGGTTATACGCGTTTTGCAAGTAGCACGTCAGAACTTTGCTAGTCAGCCAAATTACATATCGTCTTGTCTCTTTCGCTCCCGATATTTACGACATGACGTCCTACTCCCACGTGTCATCTCATAGTGTGACACTGTGCCGTTTTTGAAGATGGAATGTTGAGTTGGTAATCTATCTACTTCTTTTTTATAATATCATTGCGTTGACGCATTTTCCAAGTTGCTTCTGCGATAGGTCCTATACTCTGAAACAGAGTGCACATACCAGTAACTTGCACTAAAGTATGCTAGTAGCTTGCATACTAGGACGACGCACACACACCGTTTTTGAGATAAATGCACCTTGAACAAGTTTCTGAAGAAATCGCTTATGACCATGCTCACGCATTCTACAATATCTTTATGGACTGGATTTATCTTTATCTTTTGCGAAAGGGACATTTTTATATACGTTTCTTTAGTATATTAGAAATAGCTTAACTTTATTTAACTCCTAATTCAACGATTGTCACGGATAAGTAACTCATGTAAAGTTTTCAGAAAAGCAACCGGAACTAAAGTCGTCAAGAATATCGATCGGACTTCGCGCAGGAATCGACAGAAGAGGAGACGTTAGTTTTAAACAACAGTTTATCAACCTGCACTGTGCCTAAGTAATCTAATATCGCGACATATTCGCCAAAAAGTATTTATTTATTTATTTATTTATTCCCAAATTTCGTAAGTAACACCTTAACAGCTATAACGCCAATGCGACGTTACTACCCAAACATTCAATAATAAAAAAAAACAATAAAAATGTAAACAAATATGAGTTGATGGAAAAATAACTTTAATTCCTACACAATAAAGTTCAGTTTACGCTACAACTTCAAACATTTTTATAACTAACAATAGTGCTGGTCACTCTGAAATCAACTTAATCACCATTAAAATAAAGTTGATATTTGTTAAACGTGAAATAACGTCAATTTGAAACATAATAAAATTTGAATATAGAGTCACTGACTGATCAATATTTCGTAATTTAGCCATTTCTGAATAATTAGAATCCTCGCTCTTATCATTACCTGCAGCTCATTTAAACATCTCCCTATTTTATACCCTGTCCATTAGGTAAACCGTTTTTTGACAGATGGAACTAGTGATTGCAGCAACACACAATACATTTATTGATACACGTACGGTATTATAATGTCTGTAAGAAGCTATAAATAAGATAATTCAATAAGATAAGGCAGTCTATATATATGTCAAAGCGTCAACGCACACATCGCGTATCTAACCTCAATTTAAATTAACGCCATTTATCTTCCTTTAAAGGAACTAAGTCGAATGACAGTTAGTCGTTCCTTTAGGAACGTCAAGTAAATAACTCGGGGGATGGTTAGTGTGGAGTAATGACCGAATTATTTCTTGAATGATGGTAGACATTGACAGTTAGGTTGGCTAACCTGAACGAAAAATGATGGACGGTCGGTGGTGCGACGGTGGAGCGTGGACTTTATGGTCGGCCCGTCAGATTGGGTGGCTGGCTGTTACTCCGCACAAAACTTCCCGCGTTCCTAATTTCTAATATATCTAGATCTTAGGCATCCTAGATTATTTTGTGTTCTAAGTTTGTTAACAGTAATTACAAGTGTAAACCAAAGATTGGCGAGTATTATTTCGGAACTCCAATAATGTCTCAACCCCCTGGTGACGAATCCTCGACATGTATTATTTTATTACGCATTTAAAAGTTAACTTTTACGTAATCTGGAATAGTTCGTTTTAAGACAGCTGTCAAAAAACGGTTCACCTAATGGATAGGGAATAAGACACCGCGTTTGTGTTCTTTTCAAAAATCTGTAAATAGTTAAATTTCTCAAAGCGGTGAAGGTATACATCGTGAGGAAACCAGCGGTGCAATTGCGTAACACACTAACTGTAGAAATGGCTTTCATTTTGACAGTTCAACAACATTCATTGCGTTATTTACGGTGATAAGTAGACACATTTATCGAACATATGAAGCAATGGATTCGCAATATCCTTCAAAATGATTCAGATTGTGATTGATAGTGTGTTACGCAATTAGGGTAATTGCTGCATGTCCTAAAACCAAAAATTCGAAGATACGTGACATCTACCATCCCGCACTGGGCCCGCGTGGTGGATTACAGCCCCCAGTGTCCCAGCAGTAGGAACATTATAGGATGATTATGCCCTCTAGTAGCAGTAGTTCGGTTGTTAGTCCGGTTGACCGAACTACTGAAACTTTCAGTTGCGATAGTTCGGTTCTAACAAAGTACCGAACTACTGAAACCCTCTAGTAGCAGTGGTTCGGTTGTTAGTCCGGTTGACCGAACTATTGAAATTTTCAGTTGCGATAGTTCGGTTCTAACAAAGCACCGAACTACTGAAACCTTCTAGTAGCAGTGGTTCGAACGGTTGACCGAACTAATGAAACTTAAATATGTACCCTCCCTTTAGTTCGGCAAATAAACGAGGCATATAATGTAAACAAACTATATTTTAATTTTATTTTTAACACGTAAAAAGAGCGAGTTTGTGTATCAATACCTGTACCTATAGCAACAGTTCGGCAAATAAACTATATAATACTCGTATGTACAAACTATTTACGTTTTAAAAAGTACACGTAAAAAGAGCGACTTTATATAAAAATATCTGTGTAGAAATTTCCCCACAAGTTAATTGTACTTGTGCTTCTCTAATAAAATCGTCTCTTTCAACGTACTTCTTGCTTCTTTTTGGCAATGTCTTCTTTCCAAATGTTTTGTACTGGTCGACTTTGAAATTTGCAAGAGTAATATCATCCTTCAAAATATGTAAAATTTGTAGCAAGGTTGGATTTTTTTTAATTAGCCCATTAATTTTGAAATTCCAACCTTCCACAATATTTGTTGTCCGATGGCGTTCGGAAAAGACTGACCATACAATAATAAAGTCCGGCCTCATCCAAACGAACTACCGCCTACTGGAGGCATGCCTACTGGAGGCATGCCTACTGGAGGCATGCCAAACTATGGCTATGCTATAAAATATGGCTGAACGTATTTCCCTACATCACCATGTGCTACACCCATATTTGTAAAATAAAATATCTTTATCCATCGATCCATCGTGCCATGTCACGAATCACTTAACTTGAAAATTTCGTTCGTCTAGTTTGGGGAAGAGAAGCCGCACATAAAAAGCGCAAGAATTACATCTTTCGAAAATGTAAATCGAAGTCTGATGGGGGAGGACTGACCCAGTCTACAGGGTTTACGACGCCGAAAATATTGACACCACTCGCCGTCACCAATCACGCTGATGTCTTCGGGACACGGGATGAGGAAACCTACACTTCACCGATCAACACCATTTTAGTCTCCGACATACCGCATGAAAAAAGCTTCGCATCAACCGCGGTCAATACCGCTTTAGTGTCCGAGGACCTGCATGAGGGGCCTTTCACATCGGCGGTTGACGAAACGTCTAAAATCTTCGTCACACGGCGATTTACGGAACCCATTAAAGATATAGAGGATATTGTGACCATGCTGGATGAACCAGACATGGGGGCATCCATGTCCGATATTGAAGAAGTAGTGACCCTGTCAGCTATGCGGTCTGAGTACTTCACGAGCGTCACTATCAAAGGTATTATGATAACCCTAATTTTATTTTTTTTACCAATTTCATTCTACTGAGAATCTATAGATGATCCAAAATTTAAATTTTCTTGTAATTTTTACAGGTGAAAGGGCGTAACCTGCGGTGTTTTACAGCTCTCACAGTATTAGCCAACAAATTAGGCTAGATCCAGGTCCACACGTTGAATTTTTTCCATTAACATTAACGCAGAATTCAAGAGTCACCAATTCTTCTAATGGTTTTGAACGGCGTGTGGCGCTGGACATACGCTAAGCATCACCGGTTACGCTTCTGGCCCCATATCTTGACAGTCAATTGATTTTTAGGCTTCTAAGGCTCCGCTCAGATGACAGGCCTTAACAACTGACGAAACTGTATATATGACTGTAGGCATCCACATGCTGCTGCGTATTTTTCTCGAAGCTTTAAATTTAGCTTTTTGCTTTTGCTCAATGAACGTCTAACCTCTTGAATATAGCCTAAAAATTCTTGTAAATTATAGTGAATCTAAGTAACTTCACAGACACTTTAAGGAGAGCATTGTTTTCACCACCAACTACGGTTACGCTAATGCCTGTAACAAGTAAGCCTGAAACCAAGCCCGCAACTAAGCCTGCAAGTAAGCCTGCAACTAAGCCTGTAACCAAGCCTGTAACCAAGCAAGCAACAAAGCTTGAAACGAAACCAGCACCTCAGCCGGGCTCACTGGTCTACAACCTGAAGTCAAGCAAAGACAAAAAGAAGAAACCACTCTCTGGCCCTGATGAGAACCGGCACAGGAGGCTGTTTAAGGTTTCTGCTCGTGAGTATTTTTTATGCTTTAAAGGAGTTGCACTAGATTGTACGTAGGTACTGCCGCCCATGGAGGAGAACATGTTCTATGCGAAAGGGGACGTTCCGCGAAAGATAGAGCGATAAGAGCATTTTACGAAAGGACATTTTGTGAAAGGATCATTATTTACGAAAGGACATTTTGTGAAACGGACATTTTGTAAAGGGGTACATTTTGTGAAAGGGTACATTTTGTGAAAGGGACATTTTGTGAAAGGGTATATTTTGTGAAAGGGTACATTTTGTGAAAGGGACATTTTGCGAAAGGGACATTTTGCGAAAGGGACATTTTGTGAAAAGTTCATTTAGTGAAAGGATCAGTATTTACGAAAGGACATTTTGTGAAAGGGGACATTTTGTGAAAGGGGACATTTTGTGAAAGGGACATTTTGTGAAAGAGGACATTTTGAGAAAGGGACATTTTGTGAAAGGGACATTTTGTGAAAGGGAATTTTGAGAAAGGGACATTTTGCGAATGGCAGCAACCATCAGCTGGCTGATTTTATGGTTATATTTGTATCAACTCACTTGTTTAATTATTACGCGGAAAGGTGTCACTCCAACCTGGTAAAGTGGGGCTACCTCGACAGAACGGCTGTAGGGAGTGGATGTGGAGCTGTGTCGCAAACTATGCTACCGCATAACTATGATAGGACGTGGACTCCTATCCTGCCCTCTGTGTTCCAATACATGCATTCAAAGTGACCTCTGCGCTGCCACCGACGACGCCGTGGAAGTGGCGAAGTTTTTGGCCAACAAGATCTCATACAGTCGTGCCAGCGTCACGAAGAAAAAGAAGAATTGTTATGCGTCTGACCTGCGCCGTAAAATGCTTTCAGTTTGAGCTGCGCTATCCACGTGGACCGCAGAAATAAGATCAGCAGAAGTTTCGCTCCTTCATGAGCTCAATAATTAATTGCTTATCAATTTCCAGTTCTCCAAAACCGATTAAAAAATTTAATGAAAAATTTGACGGCGTCTACCAAGCTAACGAACGCCACAACGCGTGCGAATGCCACGACCCCGAGCTCGAAATTTAAGCCAAAACGCACCTGTGTTACGCCTCCTGATTCACCAAGTACATGTGAGTAGTGTTGGTTAATATAACGTGTAGCACCATTATATAGCGTGCACAAGGTATATATAGCGCATGCTTTTTATACATATACAGGATGACAGAGACATCGACGCGCAAACTGTTACTATGGATTCAGTACATGATTCTGGACCCCCAAGAGGATTATAAAAAAAATGTTGACGGAAAATGTCTACTCCATCACGTATCCGCAGTTGGCTGCTTTGCTGGTCTAGCAGTCGTAAACGTGGCTACGGAAATGAGGCCCTGGGTTCGATTCCCAGGCCAAGCGAAGTGTTAATTGGGTTTTACTATTAGGAAATTCCCAGTAGCAACCAGCGGGGTCTTTGCTAACAATGGCAATGCCTTTTACTTTGACAAAACAACAATAGACATTGCGTTATATACGTTGCTGAGCAGACGATTTTTTCTAACCTATGAAGCAATGTATTAGTAATTTCCTTCAAAATTCTTCGGATTGTGATTGAAAGTGTGGTACGAAATTAAGGTGCCGGCCGGTGTCTGGATGTATGCCCGGTTGATCGCAATGACCTGGTGAAGGCCGTAGGAATCCGCTGGATGCGAAAAGCACAGAACCGGGCGAAATGGCGTTGCTTGGTGGAGGCCTATGTCCAGCAGTCTCTCGACTGCAATGATAATGATAATTATGATATTGATGGCAATAGGCTTGCCCCCTATTACATAGAACGTAAACATAACTAGCGAAATGTGGGTGTAATATACATCTTTTCTTAAAGGCCCCCAACAGGCGCGTTATGGTTGGTCGATAACATCAGATGCGTTATTGCGATGCGTCCCCATTCCTTGCCACACACCTGCGTTTTTATCGTCCGATATATGTAATGTGTGCGTGTAACGTGTGCGTGTAACGTGTGCGTGTAACGTGTGCGTGTAACGTGTGCGTGTAACGTGTGCGTGTAACGAGTGCGTGTAACGTGTGCGTGTAACGAGTGCGTGTAACGTGTGCGTGTAACGTGTGCGTGTAACGTGTGCGTGTAACGTGTGCGTGTAACGTACACTACACTACACTGCCCGCAATGCACGTCACTGTGTTATTAACGTAGGTGTGTGTAAGATCGTATGCGTTCCAATACAAAATGCTCGATGTTCTGTAACAAGCTACTATACTCTCCTTTAAGGGGAATATAGGCGTAATGTTATTTTCCACAGATGATGACACAACAATACAGGCCATAACCAAGAAAAAGACCCTGGCGCTGGGGAACTCAGCCGGTATTGAAGGATTCCGCGTGTCGTGCAATCCAAACTGCGATGCTGAGCCGGTTCGCTATCATATCAACGTCGGTTTACGTCAATCTTAGGGAGGCTACACACTTGTTCGGGTTGGCGTTTCGATTCTCCGACTTGAAGAAATTACTACACATCGGTTTTTTATTCGACTCGTGCCGATGAGCAAGCTCCTATCGATATCTACCTTCTCTGAGTAATTTTCGGGTCGGTTCAGCCACAGAACAGATAAAAGTAGTTAGAAGGGCCTTGTGGGCGGGGCAGGCGCGCCGCACTTTTGAGCAGACGCTCAAAAGTCAACCGAAATTTGAATCACCGGTCAACAATCGCGCTCTTGTTGTGACAGCGTTCGGAGCTCCGCGGAAAAAAAGAATTATGCCGTCTTGCGCTATTATAACGTGTCGGAAAAGAAGTCAGGAGTGTAATGTGGCCTGAGGAGGGATTTCTTTTCACCGGTTAGTCCAAAAACCTTAAAATACGAGTGATATTTGTAATTATTTCAAAAGTATTATGTAGTTTGTAGACAAAAACGATAAAATCGCATTCAGATGCAAAATTATACATTGCTTCCAATACATGGGTACGATCTTGTACGACATGAGCGGTCGCGCAATGTATTGCGTTCACTGCGAACGTCGCGTGCGTCGAGCCAAAATGCGCGTCGATAGTGTTGTACCAAATTGTAAACAATGTCGATATTAAGTAAGTGTACCTATACGAATTATGTTCAGAAATTTGTATTACAATTAAAATAACTTTGTTTTTATTAACACCAATTATTGTGTAATGTGAATTATTAATTTAATTTCTTAGTTGGTTTTTCGTCTAAAATTTGGTTTGAGGTTAGTAATTTACGATGAAAAATTTTTTTTTTTAGTTTTCCAAGATATAAGAAGAGACAAGAAAACTGTGGATTGAGACAACTAGTAGAATTGAATGGATACCTATTAAATGTAGCACAATTTGTTCGCAACATTTTTTAGAAAATTATTATGTAATTAAAAAGTTGAAATTGAGTCTAAATTATTGTTGAATATTAAAATATTCTTGTATTTTTACTTGTGTCATTTATTTGCTTATGTACTTACTTTAGCCCATGTCTTTGTACGCTTGAATGACGTTAATCACGGACACAGACAGCCCAGAAGGCCAATTCTTGTAATTAAAAAAAATCAAAATCTAGTCGCAGTTTCATCTCAGCGCCAAAAAGCAATGTCCAAAACTGGTCAGAAATGTAGGGAAATTAAAGGTGTTTTTGACAGATTGAGACTGAGTTAAGACTGTGAACGTTCTTAAAATAAAGAGAATTGCCCCTCTTAATTAATCCTTACCAAATAAATACGTTACTCATCACAAGTATTTAATTTTGAACAAAATTGCCCTTGACGTCATTGGATTTCAATGAATATCTTAGGAGATGTCATGGTTTTAAAATAACTCCGCAAGGCGGCCGGTCATTAGCTTCCTATAGTAATGTTAGTACATTACTAAGTGATAATCGTAAGTAATACTCTTAAAGTAATGGAATATATTATGTATGTGTCAGCGGGATTGTCCGAAAGGGTTACCGCTACCCCGGAACATAAAGGGCGAAGGAAGGAACATGGGTGAGTTTTAGTCAGTAAGAGTCTGACACTCCCTTCCGCTCCACCCAGAGCGGGAGCGGTCATTTGATGATTTCCCACCAGAAAAAAAAATGGAATATATGTATTATTTTAATAGGATTTTTCCTAAAATTAACGCGAGTGAAACCGGCGGGCATAGCTATTATTCATAAATTAACATGATGCAGTTAATAAATACATTTTTCACAGAGTAATTCACAATAAATTAATTAGATTATATTATGTTAATTCGATTTAGCATTCGAAATGGCCGTGAAATTTAAAATTTCTTCTTAGTTTTTTTGCAAATTGTAGCTTTGTTTTACATTTTATGTTATTCAAAATATTATTTTTCTTTCTTTCTATTATTATGACGTAAAACAGAGCTGCAACTAGCATAAAACGAAAGAAAATTTAAATTTCGCGGCAGTATTGGATGTTCCCCCTTAATTTCACTTCGATTTAATTTTATTTATATGTAATTAGGAAGTCCACATTATTCGTACCGTACCCGCAACTTAAAAAATTGCAAAACTTTTATTAACAAAATTACAGTAATTTTATCGATATGATTAATCGACCTTTTGGTCGCCGTAAAATATTTGAGAAACAAAATTGCTTTTACACGTGTGTGAGTGTACGTACAGAGCAGAATTTGCGTTAGTGTGACAACCAATAGCAAACACGCGATCTAAGTGCATGTGGTTTATTTGTGTGCGTAATGCGCGTACGTATTGATCTCTTGCTTGTAGTGGAGAGTCAGAGTGGGAGACATGCGGCGACAGGCGTTCTAATACAAATCAGGAACTATTTCCATTCTATCCTCTTTTATCTGTTCTGTGGGTTCAGCACAATTCTGGCTAAGCCGATTAATCTACATAATATTTTGCCGCTCGACTGTGCCGAATCAAGCCGAGCCGACCAAGTGTCTAGCCTCTCTACCTCTACAGGTATCTACAGACTGCAAACTGATAACCCAACTACCTACAAATATTAAAAATGCGAAGGTTTCTGAGGATGGATGTTTGTTTGTTACTCTTTCACGCAAAACTACTGAACGGATTTTGATGAAACTTTACAGTAATATAGCTGAGATTAACACATAAGATTTTTTTATCCCAATATTCCCACGGGATCGAAACTTATGCAGGTGAAACCGCGGGGCGCAGCTAGTACCTATTTCATATTTTCAAGATTCTGTTATATGAAATATCAAATTAAATTACGCACACTCGTATTTCAAGAAAGAAAAGAAAATCCATTTATTTAGCACAGACTAAAAGACATACTATACACTAGATACACACATCAGATAGCAACAAATAAAAATCAAATAGAAAGTGTACAGTCCGATGTAAGAAATTAGCAGGAAAGTCTGCCTCAGGGCTGCAGCAAAAGGCCCAGGTCAGCAAAAATGCCAGACAACTAGTGCCTGAAACTGGACCTGGATTTTAATTAATTCCTTGAATTCATCTACAAAAAAAAATTGAAATTCGTCTAGAGACGGCAGTACTAACAAAATGCGTGGCACCAAAGTGCGCAGATTCTGACTGTCGTGGATCGATTTAAAAGCTGTCAATGTATCTTGCGAGTAAACGATGACACACTTGGTTTGTATGAGTAAGTCTTGACAATGGCGCCTCTAGTAGTGGCTGCCGAGGAGCTTTGGGAGCCCATGAGACAAATTCACTCAAAAGCTGGACTGTCCACGATAGTATCGACACGTAAGAAATTTGAAAGTGCACAATTTCCGCTCCTTTGTTTTCGTTGCTACAGATTTATTTTTTTGCTCCATCGTACTGCTTCTGTGTTGACGTTCACAATACAACATCTCACTAATTTCCAATTCTCGATAGGGGCCGCCAACTCAGGATGAGTTCGAAGACGTGACGCCAGCGAGCTTTTGTCATCACAAATGTAAATCAAATCATAAAATCTGCGATTGCCACGTATATGTTGAGCCTGATACATATAATGATCAGGTGAGTTTATTTTAAGTATATTAACATTTTCAAACCCCGTACCTGGATAATCCGTTGAGATTAGCAACCCTGACCGAAATCGGTCGAGAGGCTATTATTATTAACACCTTGCGGGACACTAAACGCCCCAAGACATGATACCAATAAAACTTCTACTGTGTCTCGTTCAGTGTCCATCAATGGGTTGATGGTCGTATTTCCGGGTAGGCAACATTATCAGATAAATTTTAAAATTTTAATCGCAATTATGGTCGGCATGATTCGGTATGATTCGGCATAGCAGCCGGGCGGCGCGAACAGGGCGGCATCACGTGCACGCGCAACCTGAGTCTGAACCCCATTGAAATTTATCATCGGTTATTATATATTTTAAAATGCTGTTCCATACATTTTGACTGTGTAGGTATTGCACTTTTCAATGAAACGGCAGATATTTTTTTTTGATAACTGATTAAAAATTTCCGCGCTATGGGCTGTTTACAATCATGTGCTGAATTCATGGTTACAGTTTGCGTGTCGATGTGCCTCCCACCCTGTATTATTAACTAGTGCGAAAATAAGTATATGAATTTGAATGTTTGTTAATAAATCGCGCCGTAACGGTAGAACGTATTTCGGTGAATTCGGCACAGGTAGACCACGCTTAAGACTAGGACAGATTTTTTCACGCGGGTGAAGCAGCTGGCGAATGCTAGTGAACTACCAGCCAGTAATGCCAGTCTGTAATATTATGTAAAGGCTCATTTTATTCCGCAGCTGTACTACGAACTGGGCCCAATGAAGTGTCAGTGTCCGACTACTACACAAGCTACTACTACACCGCGCTGTGGAAGAGAAGATGGCGCCACACATTGTGACTTCAAACGGGAGGCTCAAACCAACACGTTTACAGCCAAGGACGTGGCTGCACTGGAAGTGATCGTCGACCTCATGAAGAACACGCTTAGCGACGAAGACAATAACTCGCCCGGCCTGTTCCGCCACAGCAACATCGTCAGGCCACCTTGCTCCACCAAGCCTATAAAAGCGAATGCGAGCGACAGCACAAACTCTATACAAGTCCACATAGCGATACCTTACGATTTCCAAAATGGAAAGAAAAGATCCCCCTCTGCTCCAGGTCCTGTCAGATTCCGGAAAGTCTTCTCCGCAAAGATGTCAATTCCCGTAGATCTAGAGTACCAAGTCAATTCTTTCGAAGGCACCATAGCGCCCACGTCCACCAAACCGAGTAACGTCATTAATTCCTCTGACAGTTCTCTTTCCCCAGGGATGTATCTGCTAATTGCTAAACCCAAAGATGGGTTTGCGCTGAAACCGGTCTTAGATCAAATTAATTTGTCCAATGTAAAGGCGCGACAGGCGGCGGCTGGAACTACAGTCAGCATGACGGAATCAAAGCCAATTGACACCAGGGAAGAAACTACGAGTTTGAAGCATTTGGCCAAAGTGACGCTCAGCAAGGATTTCGTAGCAGCAATCAACCAGCAGTTGATTGAAATGTATGAAAATATAACGAGAGTTAACAAAGATGTTCACAAAGACGTTAACAACGAGAACATCACAAGACCGGCTCGATCTGTACGGAAGTCTCGCAAGCTAAAAAACGAGAACATCACAAGACCGGCTCGATCTGTATGGAAGTCTCGCAAGCTAAAAAATAAGAAAGAGGGAAGGAAAACAAACGCCGAGAAATACATTGTCAAGAGACGCATAGACTGGGACGCGGTGATACAGTTCTTTGGCCACGACAGAGTCTGCAACTGCAAATGCAAAAGTAACAAAACCATGTGCAGGGCCTGCGCTGCCAGCGACGCCGTTATAGACGAACTCATCTTTGAATTTGACAACATTGGTCGGTACATGTCCGACCACTGTACTGAGATACAAACATACTTTTGGATGAACCCGGTAGGGGGCCAGAGATTGAGAGAATCAGTTAACAAAATCGACAAAAGCTTATCTGATTATTGCAAAAGAGTCAAAGGGAAGTGCCACGGAAGATTATGCAAGTATTTCTCAAACCATATTGATAAAAGACAATTTATTAAAATTTCCAAGACCGAAAAAGAAGACACTATGTCCCGACTGGTTAGTGATCTTGCTGTCCTTGCAGAAGATTTAAATAGAACGATATCGTTAAAAGTTTGCTACAACGACAAGTTGAAGCAGATCGGAGATAAGTTCCTCCACTTTATGAACAACTGTATTATGACAAAGCCTATGAATAAAAATAAACGTTCTGTCCCGAACACTACTCCGAAGAAGTTGATAAAAAATGTGTATTCTCTTGATAACATTAATGTTAACATAATTTGTAACCCTGAATCCACGACGACGCCGACGACTGATATACACATGTTGTCTGCTACAATCACGTCCCAGGAAAACGCGCGGCTCAACGATCATATAATCGATTTTGATCTCGAGGAAACCACACATAAGAAACGTAAAGGATTTAAAAAGCTTTTTCCGCGGAAGAGCAAAAAGTCAAAACTGTTATCGTATTTCGAATTCAACAAAAGATCAAAGACAAATTATAAGCGTCAGGTTGATAACCAGGCGGCAACCCCATTGATATCGGATGGAGGGGGGGCGTTTTGGTATGACTATCTAAAAACTGGCACAAATGAACCTCGCTTAGCTAGAGACTCAATCAAAGATACTCCTGATATATCAATTAATGTTGTTCAAAAAGGAGCAACAGAGGCAGATTCAGTTGGAAAACCAAGCAATAACGATTTAGGTACAAACACGGTATACATGACAGTTGCAACCCCTCCTGAACGCAATCAACGCGACATAGAAACAGCTACAGACAGCTTGAGCCGAAACATAAATCAGTTGTTACAGTTATTTGGAAGTCTGCAAGAAATTGAAGCTATTAATAAGAACTCCAGCCAAACAGTAATGATGCTACCCACCGAAACTGGGATGGATAAAGCAGTATCACAAGACAAGCCAAAGAAACAATCATTGACGATTGTAAAAAATGTTAAACAAAAGATGGACAGAGTAAAGTCAAAAGGAAAGCCGACAAATTTTACTGTACCTCATCAGCCTTCTACAAAAAAGATTAACTCGGTTCTTGACGAAAAGTTACAAGAATTAACGACTATAGAACAAATGATCGACCAAGTAACTCACAAAAGCACATTACAAAACACGAGTGCCACAAAAGACTCCAGCGACGATGATTTATTAATTTCGAAGATGGCGAGTAACGTAACAACCTTTAAAATGACCACAGCAATGTCACCAGTAACGAATAAAACTTCAACTACGAGAACGAGCTACGAGCTACGTTTTGTAGAAACAAATAAGACGAGACTATCCACGACTACTGCACCAAAGAGTGATGGTAAATCGGAATCTCCTCAAATTTTTGACAATGAGTCAACTACGAAATTAGGTTTTATGAAGAAATTAAAAGCGGCGACGATGTTAATGTTCAATAAGGAACATACTTCACAGACTCCTAAACAGACAACAGAGGCACCGACACAGACTACTACCGCACTTAGTACAGAAATACCTTTATTCACTTCTAGTATTATAGACATCGTCACTGATGGCGATAAAAAAATTATGGATTATGTAATTGAGGAATCTTTACAAATCACCACTCAGAACCCTACCATATTAATCATCAATGATTATGGCAATCAGATAAACAGTGAAGCCTTGGATGATGGCAGTAGAGAAGGGTATAGGAATCTGTTACTGTCTATTATCCAATTTGAAACTAATAGCCTAAATGATGAGTGGGACCGGGTAGCATACGGCGCAGACAAGAACAGGGTTGAGACGGATGTCAAACGGAGTATTGTGAGTCCTCCCAAAGTAGAAAGTGTCAAGTAAGTGTGTTTTACAATATTGTATTTGTAGAGGTATGGTGGTACCTAGTGGTGGAAAAGGGCGAGGCAGATGATGATCGTTTACCCAGTAACTAGGTTTTGAAAGGCAGATGCCTATCTGCCTTTAATGGAGCGACTGCCTAGTCGCTCCATTTAAGGGATACCACACAGTTGTTGGGCCAGCACATTAGACCGAACAAATTACACATATTCGGCTCGAAGCAATCGACATCTACTATTAGGTCGGCTCGCCATATTTCGAGCTAAACCGCCCGGCGGCTTTTCCTAAACATATAACAAGATTATCAGATTCTTAATACCGCCTATTGTGTCACTCCTTGTGAAATGTCTGCATTTATATCTGTAACTAGCGGACCCGGCAGACGTCGTCCTACCCGGAAAAGCAGCGCCACCTACCGGGTCCAATTATATATTCAAACCATCCAGGAACCCATTGAAATATAGATACAAATTTTCATCCAAATCGGTCTAGCCGTTTAGGAGGAGTTGGGTGACAAACATGCGTACAGAAGAATTATATATATTAAGATATTTATGGTGTACATAAAACAAGAGGATTCCATCTTCTATATGTTGTGTATAGAAGAGTTAAATCTCTTCAATTTTTTTTTCGTCCAATCCAGCCTGTATAATTTAATTCAACATTTCCAGACCAACTACGAAATTGACGTTCAAAACGAAGCCTGCCGCAGAGGTCACATACGACGAGGGAAGTTCAGAGCAAGACGTTACTACCAAGGCGCCCGAGGGCCTGCTGAATAAGATAGTCAGCAAAATGGGCATCAAAGTTGTAAAAAACAAGAAAAAGGTCGGTTTTTATGAACATGTAAAATAAAATTATATCCGCTTCCGCGTCCGCGTCCGCTTAAAAAATGGCCTCTTCCGATACAGTTTACGTCACGTGGTGCTGAGGGATTCCAATTTAAGGGCGCAGCGCCAGAGTAACCCGCAGAATTCAAATTTTCTTACGTTTTTACAATTTGTAGGTCAGTGTCGGGTTGTATGTTGTACAAAATAAACTCAAACTCAAACTCAAAGTATTTATTTCAATTAAACCAATTACAGGCGCTTTTGAATTGTCAAGGGGTCGGTCAGTCAGAAAAATGAAGCTAGTTGCACATTCCAAAGCGTAGTAGGTACCTATGGAGAAGAACGGGCAAGAAACTCCATGGACACTCTTTTAAATCAAAATATGGTTACAAAGTATTAGTTACATCATTCATGTTAAAAATTATGCATGTGAGAACGATGCAGAACGTTAAAAGCGTCCGTAATGAAAAGTTTAAAACAATCCAAATATTAAATTAAATTAAAATAAGCCATGGCAGCAAAGAGATGACCAGTCCCTACTGACGGCGCCCGTTCACGAACATGACGCATGGATTAGCACCATTCGCTCAACCATTTTGAAGGGAGCTAAATGATCCAACACATGTGCCACCATCAGCGAGACATTTGAGTGAGCATGACATACTCTTAGTCGCCAGGGCACATTCAAGTCAATGAAAGACGTACCCAGTAAATGGTAGCTTTATAGTATGTACATAGTACTCACACATGTGCTATACAATTATACAATACTAGGAGATTGAATTTATATAATGCAAAAATAGTATTTTACAATCTTCAGCGGCTCCAACAGTATTTTTAAATGCTAATCAATTTATTTATGCGTCCTGTGGAGCAGGACCAGCGTTTAGCCAAGCATTTTTATCAGCGATGTAATCTCCCAATTTATAATATGCCTGGCTGCATAGTGTGCGTTTTATACAAGATTTAAATTTCGTTTCATTCTGTTCAATTATGTGGGGAGGTATTTTATTGTAAGATTTTAAACAGTACTCCATGAAAGATGAGTCTACTTTAGCCAGCCTGAAACCTGGTTGAACTAATATGATTCGCGAGCGTAACAAGTATGTATTTACAGAATTATAATCATTAAAATCATCAATATAACCCTCTAAGTCCATATTGAATGACTAATTCAATGAAATATCAATCAATGATTGATATTTCATCAGTCATACTTGTTACAGTCGGGAATCATATTTGAATGTCCTGCAAATCGCTAAAAACGTAAGAAAATTTGAATTTCACGGGCTGCCTTAGCGCATGAGCGATGTCTTGAGGAATCTCGCGCACGGCTCCGTCAGCCACGACCATAGTCACTCGCCGTAGCATCCAAGTACTTATCGTAACCACGTCCTTAACACATTGCGCACTGTTACGACCGACAGGTTGTACGACGTACCTCAGTGTGCTCTACTATAATTGTTTGCGTCTCGGCCGGGTCTTCTGCTACAAACATACGCGAATACGAGTATGCGAGGTCTCTTAAATGATAGCACCATACCCTGCTTGTCTACCAAAGCGGAACGGAGCAGAGACAGCTTAAATCAACCAGTAAGAACTTCATATATGTTCTGACTCTACTTAGACTGTATTTTTCCCCTGCAGGGCCTCCCTCTGCCATTCTCAATCGCTGATAGTACGGACGAGTTCTCCCGGATGGAGGGAAGTGTCCCGCCATCTACGACCGCAAAAACAGCATAAATAATTGGTGATTCTAAGTCGTCTCTGCTCTTCTCCTCATAGCTTAGGTAAACACTTAGGCTAAGAGCGCACTGACAGGTGGCTTGCTTAACGCCTAGAGCCTAGTGACGTAACATCCTTCGATATACGCTAGGCGACTAGCGAAGCAATTAAGCGCGCAGTGTGGCCCGTTGCGAAAATTCTAGAGCGTTCGTTCGTTTCACTTCGCTGTTCGCAAGGTGACTCGCTAGGCTCTAGGCGCTAAGCAAGCCGCCTGTCAGTGCATACGTAGCCATAGGTCGAAGTCACACAGCTAGGAGCGTCGCTTGGTTCTAATCTCTGGCGAATCAACGCGGGACCCATTCACGCAGCGATGTGCAGTACGATATTTTACGGTAAAACAGTACATGTATATTTAAAAACATATACATCTATATTTTAAGGTCGGGAATCACCCGTCAAAATTCCACTATTCATTCCTTCGATCAATAATAGCATTGATCGAAGTTTCAATCGGTTAGAAACAAAAGCAATAAGAGATTTCCATGTGATCCTAAAATTATGCAGTAAAAATGTCGTACTGATCATTGCTGTGTAAACTGGGCAATGGCCACACTGGTGGTGCTCGGTGCCCTGCTGAATGACAAATTTAGCTGATATCAAACGCTTCACTTGACTCAATGTTCATTTTTATTTCATTCCACGTTCACATGACACCGACAAAATTGTTTAGGAATGAATTTTGCTCCTTTCATTTAATTTTTCGATCACTCTGTAGGCAAGTGAACGATACCGAGTGCCGAAATCCGACATCGTTGGATCTGCGGGGTAATTGCGTAACACAGTAACAGTAGCAATGGCTTTCATTTTGACAGTTCGACAACATTCAATGCATTTTTTTTTTTTTAGCATATTAATGTTTTTTAACATGTGAAGCAGTGGATTATTAATATCCTTCAAAATGATTCATATTGTGATTGATGTTACGCAATTAGGGTGCGGTTCACAAATAGGGAGCCTGGCACAAACTGAACCTCCTAGCTGTGTAACTATCGCCTTAGGTCAACCATATTAATTTCTTTATTGTCAGGTACATCCCATTGACAAACGGGTACAACGTATTGACAAAAATGTACAACCCATTGATAAAAAGGTACAGCCCACTGACAAACCAAATCAACAAAGTATCATCTACCTAACAGTTATCTAGGTGTTTAGTAACTTTCATTATTCAAAGGTAGTGAAGAAGGCAAGCATTCGGGAAGTGAAAAAAGAAAAAAAAAAGGGAAATTTTATTAGAAATAGAAAGCTAAGGATTAACTCGTACAGACAAGGGTACCCTACCTCGCCAGGATCCATCGAAGGTAAGAAAATATTCCTTATATTCCTTGAGACTTGCTAGAATGTTCTGCAAGAAAATTACGTAGCTGTTGTCCTACCATTATCAAATCAAATCAAATCAATTTATTTGCGATAAGTGTTGGTAAGTACGAACGCCAGCACATCAAGTTACTACAATCTGTCAAAATTCTTTAATAGATTTTCAACTTTATCGCTAAAGCATTAAGGTTTAAGGTTTATTGGGAAAATTTGACAGTTTCGGGTAGCTTGACCTGCTGGCGTCTGTACAATATCGGTCTTAACATATACTAACATATTGTACGGATACTGTCTCTTCTAAAAAAACCGAATGCGCAGCTTAAGTTATACAACATTTAAAGTACTACATCGCCTTTCACTTAGATTTTAAACCAACCCTTGGCTTAAAATCTAAGCTATGTAATCTAGTTCCTTAGAAAGCGGTGCTGTCATATAATGCCCGCAAAATCACGTCTGTCTTCAAAATTCGTAATTTTCACTGGTGTTTTTATATTGCGGTGTCAAAAACGCTCTCTTTAAGGATGCTCGTCACTTTACGACGTTGCCGCTTTCTTCAGAAACCCATGCTAAGGCATAGCCTTTCTTTTTTTCGGATGGGAAATCATCAAGTGACCCCTCCCGCTCTGGGTGGAGCGGAAGGGAGTGTCAGACTCTTACTGACTAAAACCCACCCATGTTCCTTCCTTTGCCATTTATGTTCCGGGGTAGCGGTAACCCTTTCGGACAATCCCGCTGACCCGGCAGGCTTCGGCCCTAAGGGGCCCCTCAAATTATGCTGACAACTCTTTGAGGCGCGCGTGGAATACTTACGCGCCGTCCGGCACGGGCCTGGTCCAGCAGTGCGATTCTGTAACCACATCACAGTGAAAACTTAGGTGAAGTGAGCGTGGAGTGAGCTGTCATTCCAACTAATTCTAGGTATTGACGCTATTGACAGCTCACTCTAAGCTCACTTCACCTAACTTTTCACGGTGAGATTTTTACAGAATCGATCGGCTGATCGGACGGTGAGCTACCCGTTGCTCTCCGCCCGCAGGCCCGCGCCTACGGTGGCCGGGAGTCGTCACGCGGCTCCCGACGCCCGGAGCGTCTCCTGCGGCGGCTGGGACGGGAGGCTCTCTCCCTCATCCGTCCCACCACCTCCTTCGCTAGCATGACTGCTTCGCAGAAGGAGGCGGCTGCCTCCCACTCCCTCTCGCTCCGGACCATGGCTTGCACCAGGGCCGGCCGCGAGAGGCCGCCGCCGCTGCCGATCGCCTCTACGAGGACACGGCGGTGCTCCGCCCAAGCGGGGCAGACCTCCACCGTGTAAGGCATAGGCCTTAGCATGGGTTTGACCGAGTGCGACAGCGATGCTGATCTAAAGTAGTCACTTTAGATAAGCATCGCTAGTCTGGTTAGTCAACCAGAAGGCGGACCAGCCGTTGGATTCTGTAAAATCTCACCGTGAAAACATGGGTGAAGTGAGTTATCATTGCACCTAATGCTAGGGATTGACACTATTGACAGCTCACTTCAAGCTCACTTCATCTAAGTTTTCACGGTGAGATTGTTACGGAATAAGCACGACTGTATCGCTACTGAGCGCGACAGCGATTTCGCGGACCGATTCAGTAGCGCCACAGCAAGAGATTTCGCTACCGTAAGCGATATCGCTTGTACCTTAATAGTCCTTTAACCCGTAACATAATTCACTTTTGCCAAACCCCCATTCATTTGCTAAAAACTAATTTATTAGTTGTGTTGACAATAAGAGACTGCCGCTGAAAATGCCCTTCGCCACTTCTAGAATTGAAACAGAGTCAAGAATAGTCGTTGTAAGTCACGAGCGCTCGCCATCTGTTATTTATGCCATGGACATAAGGTTCAATTTGCTACGAGTGGCGCGCGATCGTGAAATGCAACGACTATAAGGCTACGTACGCACTGAGAGGTAGCTTGCTTAGCGCGAAGAGCCTAGTGACTTAACATCTGTTCGATGCACGCTAGGCGACTAGCGCGCAGTGCGGCCGGTTGCGAAACTTCTGGAGCGTTCGATTTACTTCGCTACTCGCAAGGCGACTCGCTCTAGGCGCTAAGCAAGCGACCTGTCAGTGCGTACAAGCATTTCCGACGGCTGCCTCTCTTCTCCTCAGTCGATTGTAAGGAGGAGAAGCAACTGACCGCATTGCCTCTCACAGTTGGTTTTCTTCCCCAGATCGGCAAAGAAAAGTAGTGGTTTTATATTTCCCGAATCTAACACACGTGCTTTGTTTCAAGAGGCCTGTCATACTCGTCGGACAACCAAACCAAGTCAGATATGTGACATCCAGGCCACGTACGACCATATACGGAATCTCCAGAAGTCGTTACCGGCAAAGATATTCGAGGCCTTAGTGAAAAACATCACTTGCTACAAGTATAGAAATGCTGACTCCATCTTTACTATACCGTATAAGAAACAGGGAAAAAGATGGGACTGGATCAGGAAAAGGAGATCTTTAAAAGTACATTTCTATAATAAACTCAAAGATGAGCATGATTTGAATGACGACGCTTTCGTAGTGAACTTTGAAGACGACTCTCAAGAGTCGTATGAGAAATTCGTTAAGGGTGGCGACGGTATTTATAAAATGGTCAAGAGAAAGAAACGAACAGCTAATTTAGAAGCTTTAGAACGTGGGTTGAGGAATATACCAACTTTGATGCCTGGGGAGGTTAGTTTTTTTCTAAATTTTATTTTACTATTCTGGTTTGAGGATAAGATGGCGTGACGAGCTTGACGCTTACAAACAGGATTGGTCCACACTAGCTGAAGACAGGGAGGAGTGGAAAGGAGAAAGGAAGGCCTTTGCCCTGCAGTGGGACAACGTTGGCTAAAAATAAATAAATAAATTCTAGTCCATCACGATTCCCGGCGGGCGAGAATTTTACTTTAACAAGTCTTGCGAAGGAGTATCGTATTACTCCTTCGCAAGGGTTGTGGAGGTCAGAAAGGCAGTCGGCTCCATGTAAATTCAGCTGCATCTGGTAAGACAGGAAGCCGGCCCCAATATAGTTGGGAAAAGTTTAGGCAGATTGATGATGATAATCATTTTTGTTTTCCAGGATGAGGTTTTCGTAATGTTAGGAGACTCAGTTACCCTGGACTGCGGCCTTAACGCTCCTGTACTTACTTGTGACGGGGAATTCAAGTGGAAGACGGACAGGGAGAGAATGATGAAGCAAGACAATGTTTATGTGGATGGCGTCAGCATCACCATCCACAATGTGGAGGCTAGGAATGTTGGGACCTATACTTGCAGCCTAGTAAGAGATTTTTCTTTAATTTAACTAGAATTATTTATGCCATGGAAACTATGAATGGACTGTGTGAATGATGATATGGTTTAGAAAGGGGGTGACTACCGAGATGACAGAGAAGTATGGAAAAAAAGATGGTGCGCCGACCCCAAATAAAATGGGATAACGGCAGGAGAATGATGATGCTGATGATATTTATGCCATGGAAACTTTGCGTCAGACCAGGGAATTTGACGATGCAGAGATTTAATAAAATATAGTACATACCAGAATGTTCTGCAATTTCTGTGACACTCATTGAACCCCTTCGAACTGAAATACAACTTGACGGTACTTTTTTGGAAGAACTTGTTCACAAAGATGATTTCTTTTTTACGTTTTATTTGATGGTATTGATGTTAAACTGCATATAGCCAACAGGAAACTGGCTGTGGACGAGCACAGGCTTCGCAAAGAAGGATCAAGTATGGTCAGTCACTGGACCAGTGGTGTCCTATGGTAATTACAGGCCGAAGGATACCTCCCTGCGTTACATCGCGGGCTGCTTGGGGTTTACCTCGATGCCTGGCATGCATTTGTTTTACATGCAGCAGTGCGATTCTGTAACCATCTCACCGTGAAAACTTAGGTGAAGTGAGCGTGGAGTGAGCTGTCATTCCAACTAATGCTAGGGATTGACACTATTGACACCATTGACAGTTCATTCTAAGCTCACTTCGCCTAACTTTTCACGGTGAAATTTTTACAGAATCGATCGGCAGGTGACATCGAGGTAGCGAACTAAACCGCGACCCCGAGGTCGATACCTCGGGGTCGTGGACATCATGCTGAAAATGCCTCACTGCGATCAGCGAGGCATTTTCAGCATGATGTCCGCTTAGATGAGATGAGACATGGAAAAACATATTAAATGTCAGGTTTAGAATCCAAAACGTGCTGCTTGAAAAGCAGATTTATAGTATCTCCAATTGCTGATGTTAATAGTCTAATAAATTAATTACAGGATCACAGTATCCGGCGCAGTCTTAGACTGAACGTGCTGACGGTGCCCTCTTTCGACGTCGTATTCCTGCCGGTGTACAAGACTTCAGAAAACTGTACTTATGATGTAAGTAGCATACTTTGCAATGCTCTTTAGTTAGTTAGATATAAATGTAGAATTATTATGATGTAAGTAGCATACTTTGCAATGCTCTTTAGTTAGTTAGATATAAATGTAGAATTATTATGATGTAAGTAGCATACTTTGCAATGCTCTTTAGTTAGTTAGATATAAATGTAGAATTATTATGATGTAAGTAGCATACTTTGCAATGCTCTTTAGTTAGTTAGACATAAATGTAGAATTATTATGATGTAAGTAGCATACTTTGCAATGCTCTTTAGTTAGTTAGATATAAATGTAGAATTATTATGATGTAAGTAGCATACTTTGCAATGCTCTTTAGTTAGTTAGACATAAATGTAGAATTATTATGATGTAAGTAGCATACTTTGCAATGCTCTTTAGTTAGTTAGATATAAATGTAGAATTATTATGATGTAAGTAGCATACTTTGCAATGCTCTTTAGTTAGTTAGATATAAATGTAGAATTATTATGATGTAAGTAGCATACTTTGCAATGCTCTTTAGTTAGTTAGATATAAATGTAGAATTATTATGATGTAAGTAGCATACTTTGCAATGCTCTTTAGTTAGTTAGACATAAATGTAGAATTATTATGATGTAAGTAGCATACTTTGCAATGCTCTTTAGTTAGTTAGACATAAATGTAGAATTATTATGATGTAAGTAGCATACTTTGCAATGCTCTTTAGTTAGTTAGACATAAATGTAGAATTATTATGCTGTACAGGCTCCCAGGGACATAGACGCGCAACCTGTAACGAAGAATTCAGCACTTGATTCTAGACACCCCTAAGCGGTAGACATTTCTGGTCGATTATAAAAAAAAACTCTGCTGTTTCATAGAAAAGTGCAACAACTACGAGGTCAAAACGTATGGCTATTTTTTTAGGGTTCCGTACCTCAGAAGGAAAAACGGAACCCTTATAAGATCACTTCGTTGTCCGTCTGTCTGTCCGTACGTCTGTTAAGACCCTTGTTCTCAGGAACGCGTGGAGTTATCAAGTTGAAATTAATATCAAACACTCAGGATAGCAATAAAAAAAACACAAAGTTCTAAGTAAACGCAATCAGAAGATACGGGCGTTTATGTTCGCACCCGCAAGGGGATGGAATCAAAACCTATAGGGTACTTCCCGTTGACCTAGAATCATGAAATTTGCCAAGAAGTAATGTCATATAGCACAAGTAAAGAAAATATCTGAAAACCGTAAATTTTTAGTTACATACCTACAAATCTGTACGGAACCCTCGGTGCGCGAGTCCGACTCGCACTTGACCGGTTTTTTTAATAACCGTCGAAATTTTTTAACACTAGTGGGTCTAGAACGCCGCTGTCCCTGCGCATTGCGTGTCATGTACACGACAATCGACGGCTCTTATACATATGCACCGTAAAGTGTAGCACCTGGTGAAGATTGGCGTGATTGCGTTTGCAATGCTTTTAAAATTACCAGCAACACTCAGGCCGAAATTACAGCCGAATTTCGGCGTAGGGGTAAAAATCGGTCGGGCGGAACTTCGGCTTTTTTGGTATTTTGTAAAAGAAATTTCGACGAAAAAAACGAAATGTCACAAATAACTCTTTCCCAGGATTTACCAACGTCCAAATGACGTTCATTGAAACATCTTTGAGGAATCTTGGAAACACTTTATTTTCAACTAACTCTTGTCATTTTTGTAGGACCTCAAAGCCATCCAGCGACTCGGTGGCTTAATGGCGAACGAAACTCATTGTGGAAAAGCTTGCTCCATAAGAATTGATGAGCCAGTCTGCCAGAGAGACAAGGTACGAATGCGCTTCTAGATTCTAGTCGTCTTGGACTTAAGTACCTAGGTTCCAGGTGTCCGCCTGGATAGATCGAGTGCAAAATATGGATCTCCCGAAGAACGATGCTGCAGTAAACAATAGTGATCGCGGGGTCTTCCTTGTTTCATCAAAAAATAAATGACAAATTATCACTTCCCAAACAATTTTTCGTTTTTTTTATTTGCCAAATTAGGCAAGTGAACGCTTAAACAATAACTTGCTCCAACTAGTACTTTTACCAATTTTAATGTAGTCGAATATTTCAGTTGGTATAACATATTTTACGCAAAATAGAATAAGCCAAATATTTAGTATCGTCAGTTTTCAATTTACGATTTCTATTCAGTCAATTTCTTAGTCAATGACAAAAGATTTGCATCTTTATGTCAGTTGCACAAAATATACAAATTTAATCACAATGTGTTTTGTTGGTTTGGTTTTACATTCAAAAATATGTTTCTGGCACTCGCCGGCCGCCACCGCGGCACCGCTCGCTTCGCTCGCTCGACTCGTGCGTTGTGAGGTCACAGTTCTAATCTAACCTAACCTAGCTGTTACGATTTAAAAAATATATATGCGTGTTACGTTGCAAATTTCCTAAACTCTAAGAAAATTATAAACTCTACATGTCAATTAATATTATATAATATTAAAAGGGATTATTTATTAGGGTTCCAATTACAATTTACAAGCTAACACTAAAATAACAAAATTATATCCTAAATTAACTAAAACTATTTACAAACTACAATATTGCGTCGAAAAATTCATCCGCGTCGCTGTCGACTGGTGATGTACCCAAGACACTGGCGGTATTGCCACGCTGTATGGCAATGCCGCCAGTGTCTTGGGTACATTATATTAAAATGGATTCTAACTTAACCTACAGTTCTGGTAGCAGTTCGTTTACCGTTCGTCGTTCGTAACCTTGTTTCAGAATAAATCAAGCACATAAACTTGCTTGATTTTGATTATGACATCAAATAAAAGTGCATTTTTTAACTAAGTATATAATTCCCAAAAAAATCTTATTTTTGGCTTTATATTTTGTTTTTCATAACAAATCATTAGACTAAATGTTTATTGTATACCGATTGTTTGCTGTAATAAATCATTTGATTAAAGACCAAATGCCTTAATTAAATTATCCTTGGTAATATTCTGCCGTGTAAAAATTTGACCAAATGAAAAGGTGCGTACTAAAATCATTCCAAATATTGCATTGGTATAAAAAAAAAGTTGTAAAAATTTGTTTAGATAATGAAATTTTGGCAAAACGGCAAGCTCCCGTGATCGCGGTATGTTGCTACGAGTATTAGAACACATTTGGTACAAGTATGTTGCGCCACTTCTGCTGGGGAGTTTGTTCCGCCACTTCTTCTTCCCAGCGAAAGCACTAGGAAGTGGTGAAGGGGGTTTTGCGGGGCTGTCTTATGTAATTTTGGCGTTCTGAAAGTAGTGATACTCAGCCTAATTTGAATAATTTTGATTTTGAGTATGTGCTTCATGAAAACAAAATGGTATTAGGTTATTCAGGTCTAACGACACGCAAGCTATACTATGACATTCACCTCTGAAGGTTTATTAGTAATTAGTGTGGATTATCTCCAACTACATTTAAACAAGTCCCTTGTTGTTCTACCGACCGCTGCCCCTTGCAGCGAGGACACTGCTACCGAACCGCTTGACGAATCGTTTAGTCGACTTTTATGTTACCCCTACGGAAACGCGTTTATTGAAAGCATATATAACAATATGAAACATTTGACAATCTTATAATTGTATAAGGAACAGGGTGGAACGTTCTTCATCCTCCATAGAAAAGGGAGGATCCTCTAACCAGAGGGGTGTTGTGTCTGGTGGCAACTGCCTGACGATTGCTGTCGGGACGTTGTATGCTAGCTGCGCGTCGAACTTTGCTTGCGCGATGCAGGATTTTGTGTGACGTCAGTGTTCGCATGTTGCGTTTTGAATGCCGCCACAAACAACAAGATGTAGTTTTTGCTCCAATCCGGAACTTACATCGAGACAAATGGACCAAAATTCTAAAAACTATATTTGGTATCAGACTTGTTCCCACACCTCGTAGCAATTACTATTTTTTATGTTCAATGTATAGTTTTAATTTCGGTATTTTTTTATTGTCTGTATAGATAAGTATTATTTCTTCTTCCAGGGCACCAACAGCACCCTGATCAGGACCACAGCCGTCATTTCCATGACTCCTCGTGAACTCAACTGCAGCTTGCAGTGCAAGAGAGATCTCGTATCTTCTCTTGTCATGCTCTGCGCTAGCAACACGGCTATTCTTTCTTCTATTACAGGTATTTGCATTGTTCGTCTTTACTTTTGGCAACTAAGGGCCGGTTTTTTGATCCGTAGTTAAACTCAACCAATTGTTAAAAATTGTAACTAATGGATAAATTTTAGCAAAATGTGTTTTTGATTCATTTTTAGTTTATCTAATGGTTATTTTTTTAACTAATACTTAATTACTTGACCCTTAGCAATGATAATGGCGCCGATTCCCTTGTTCACAAACTTAACTAAATTTAAGTTCAGTGCATCTTTTTTCTTTCTATTTCATTACGAAAAGGACAGCAGATAAATATTAGTTTAGGCCTGTCAAATTAAGATACTCCATAGACAAATTAAACGTGATTAAAAACATGGCTACTAAAAATACGTCAATTTACGCCAAGCGCTGACTAATTTGACAGGACTATAAACTAATATTTATCTTTTGTCATTTTCCTAATGATATAGAAAGACAAAGATGCAGTAATCTTAAATTTAGTTTAGTTTGTGAACAAGGGAATCGGCGCCATATATCATTAGATAAACTAAAAATTGACCAAAAACACATTTTGCTAAAATTTAACCATTAGTTACTATTGGTTGAGTAAACTACGGATCAAAAAACCGGCCCTGTGTGCAGAAAGTTTTTGTACCACTTATCTATACTTATAATAAATCTGTAGAAGTGAAAATTCTGTACATTGAAAATATCAAAAAAATAAATGGCAATGGGTGTTACTAGACCGACACCAAACCCAAAAATGTGATTAAAAAATTTTTTGGCTGTCTGTGTGTCTGTCTGTCTATCTGTCTGTCTGTTTGTTCAGGCATCGAAGAAGACGAAGAATAAATAATATTTCATATTTTCGTATTGTATCTTAAGATAAAATATTATAGTATTTTAGCCGTGTGCAGCGCCCCTAAGTTATGCTGTAAATGTAGTGCTGAAGGTTGAATTTGGCTTGCACCGTTCGCAGCACACGCGTGGCGTGCGGCCGCCACGGATCGCTACCGTATATAAGGACGGAGTCTGAGCGCGCGCATCATACATTCATCATTCATACATTTTTTGAACTTTGATTTGAACGGACGTGTCGAGTGGCGAGCGTTCGTTCTTTATTAGCATTCTATAAATTGTATGTTTTAATTGCTACTTGCAATTCTAAACCGTGCTTTTCAGTGCGACCTTTTTATTCCTTTTATTTTTTACTAAGTACAGTTTAAGGTAGAGTTATTTAGGTTTATTTTTATAAGTCGTAGGTATAGATTTTAATTTTAAAGTAAAGGTAGTATATTTGATAGTGTGCGTAGTGACCGTAGGTTATTTTATAATACTGTTAGGTAGGATTAGTCATTTGTAGATATTAGTTTTTAGGGATTTTGGTTATTTATTGAGTTTAGATTAGTAATCATCAGAAATAGGTTTATTTAGGTAGGTAGGTATTTTATTTTCTGTTATTGAGTTTATTTTTATTTTAATTAGGTAGGTACTTAGGTTTACTTTTATAAGGCGTAGACCGTATAGATTTTAATTTCAAGTATAGGTAGGGGCCTGCGCCGGGACAGAAGTATTAATACCGGTATGCTCGATAGATAACCTTCTACACAAATAGCACTTTACACAAAAAACTCATTGATAAGTTTCGTCATCCACGCGAACGAAGTCGCGGGCACAGCTAGTTTTTAATAATGACGTATTTTTCTTTGCTTTTTAAGAAGGCGTTTCTTTTTATGCCGTCGATATGCTTTTGTTATTTACATATTTATTTTGTACAGTTATCACAGCGTGACGGCCTCGGTAATCTACTCAACTGCCGAGCTGGGTTCGATTCTCAAATCGCGCAAAGTGCTACTGGGATTTTATATTTGGCAATTCTCCGTGGCAACAAATCAAGGGTCTGAGCGAAACTGGATTTGTTAGGCGTATTTCCGTAACACGCTTTCAATCACAAATCCGAATCATTTTGAAGGATATAGCTGATCCATTGCTTCGTATGTTCGAAAAATGTGTCTGCCCAAAAGCGTAAATAACGCAATGAATGTTGTTGAACTGTCAAAATGAAAGCCAGTGCTACTGGTAGTGTGTTACGCAATTACCCCGCAGGTTGATAGCAATAAGCTCCCCCTCCCTCATATTTTATGGGGCGAGATGTAGGTGCATTAGAGTTCAGAGGTGATATTTTTGCGTTGCTTCAGTGCTGGTTTCAAAAGATGGTGTCAATGAGACCTTGGTGCCCTGGAAAAACTTCGTCAGACCTGTAGTGACACATACACTGAGGACGAAAGGTAAACACATTTCTAAATAATAATATCATCATATTTTTGGCAATGATTCTTCAATTTTTCTTACAATTTGACACAATTGAACATCACTAACTGAAACACCACCACTGACACAGAGAAGAGGCCTGTGTCCCAGCAGTGGGAAAATTATAGACTGATTATCACAAGACGTTAGGTTAATTTTCAATAGTATTTATTAAAACAGGTACTATTATTCAGATCAGAAGCAGCATCCTCCTGTCTGCTAATAACGACAAGCTGCAATTACCAATCCGGCTCGATTGTACAGTAATTTGAAATCTACCAATCTGCTAAGAAAGGCGATTATGGTGAAGCACAATATCATTCAAAATCAAAATTAAATGTTAATTATTCAAACTAGGCTGAGAATCAGTACTTTCGAACGTCACAATTACAAAAGATAGTGCCCCAAAACGCTCGCCCTTCAATACTTCCTAGTGCTTTCGCTGGGAGACGCAACCAACTCCCCGGCAGCCAAGGTCGTGTCAAGGGTCGTGGTCGTCGCCGCATGAGTACACTTTTAGTCTATAACATTCTGTGTGAATAGAAGAACAGTACTGATTATTGATATTCTTCCTGCAGACACTAACGGCCACCATGAGTACCAGAAGCTGGTGCCACTCCTGTCTCCCGGCAAAGTGGATGTGGTGCTCATCTGTCCTGATGGCTACTACCTCCTGCCGAGATACAAACTTTGTTGTAAATATCAAGATTATTTTAAACTACTTAGTCAACATCATTTTCCTAGGCCCTTAGGGTCCGCTTCCAGTCTAACCGATTGCAGCTAAATACCAGTATTTTACATACAGCGACTGACTGCCTATGTGACGCGCGTAGGCAGCTGCCGCCGACGATTATCTTATCAACCCTGATATTTCTCAGCGTCCTGCCCACCGAACACTTATCAACCCTGATATTTCTCAGCGTCCTGCCCACCGAGCACTTATCAACCCTGATATTTCTCAGCGTCCTGCCCACCGAACACTTATCAACCCTGATATTTCTCAGCGTCCTGCCCACCGAACACTTATCAACCCTGATATTTCTCAGCGTCCTGCCCACCGAACACTTCATCAAAAGCGGGCGACAACACTTGCCGGTCGTGTCCTCGAGGTACACGTGCCGAGCCCGGCGCCGCCAAGTGTCACATCGTCAAAACACATCCGCGCAGGTATGATGTACGTACTCTTAACTTAATAATCTAGCGACTTTTAGTTACAAGTCGGTGTTAGGCCTGCCCAGGGCCTCTTTTACAGCTTCTAAGGAACATAATATCTTCTGAATGTCATGTCCTCCACACAATCGTCAAGAGTATATTTATTTAGTGACTCCATCTGAAACCATAGGTTGCTTGAGTTTTCCCTTTGCTTTTCAATTTAATTGATTGCAACGTGTCTTGTCGTAAGATTCCCTGAAGCAGAGATTATTAGGACGGGTCACTTTTATTTGTCAAAAAACTGACAATGCATGTGGGTAGTTTCATTTAAATAAACAAGCCTTAAACTTCTAACAGGATGACTATCTCTAAGACACCGTAGCTTTTGGTTAAAAGCGGAATCCAACCCTCAATGACATTCACAGTGGTCGTGGTACTCGGCCCCTCCAAGGTCCTGGGCGGTTGCCCTAAGGCCGCCACTAAACGCCCCGACATCAACCATCGGGCATTAGCTTACCAGACACACCCGTCTGGTCGGAGGATCCTCCTTTTTCTATGGGGATGAGGAACTTTACACCTTATTTTTTGGTTTCGCGGTGGAAATCCTCATGGACTCTCTCCATCGTGGGAGTGACAGAGGGGTATGCCGGACTCTTACCGGCTAAAATCACCACGGTGTTCCACCTCTACCTATGGGGGGGTGCGGGATTCGCATAAGCATTCACCGCTCCAGGAACTTTACAGCCTGTCTCTCATACCATTTTAGAGGTATGAGGAACAGGGTGTACAGTTCACTCATCCTCCATAGAAAAGGGAGGATCCTCCGACCAGACGGGTGTTGTGTCTGGCCGGCAATTGCCCAACGATTGATGTTGGGAAATTGTATCTATGCTAATTGCGCGGTAAACTCTGCTTGCGAGATGCAGGATTTGCGTGACGTCAGTATAACGCGTTGTTCGCATGTGGCGTTGTAGAGACCGCTACATTACTCCCCTCTGAAGACCGGAGGTCGATAGTGGGCTGAGTCTTTGTATCTTGCGATGCTTGCCGGGCCAGCTGAGGTTCCAGTGAGTCGGAACCGGTTGCCACATAGTTCACGGTGAGTCGGAACTGTCTACGGAGATGTCCCCAGTGAGTCGGGGTGGCGCTGCGTTATACTCCAGTGCGTCGGATGTCGTACAGCGCCGGGTTGAGGATGGCTGCTGCGTCGACCAGGAGAGGGTGCTCTGCTTGTTTGACCGGCCGAAAGTGCAGTATGCTGTGCCAAGGTTGCTGATGAGGCTGAGGGTGATGACCAGGTATGCGCGGTCGCTGCATGCTCGTGGTCAGGATACCCGTTGAGCCGGGGATGCTGGCTGGCTGGGTGACTCGCCGCTAAAGCTTGCGGGAGTGATGATGATGACGTCATGCTGAAGTATTTGCACGAAGGCTTCGCTGACGATCACGTCGGGGTCACCAGTTTAGAGGTATGAGGAACAGGGTGTACAGTTCACTCATCCTCCATAGAAAAGGGAGGATCCTCCGACCAGACGGGTGTTGTGTCTGGCGGGCAATTGCCCAACGACTGATGTTGGGAAATTGTATCTATGCTAATTGCGCGGTAAACTCTGCTTGCGAGATGCAGGATTTGCGTGACGTCAGTATGACGCGTTGTTCGCATGTGGCGTTGTAGATACCGCTATACCATCCTACCACCTATATCTATACCATCTTTATCTTCAAATAACCTCTCAGTGGTGGTGGTACCCTCCGTGTGGCTACGTGGTGGCTTTTTGCGGCGTGCTGTGTGGTTGCTCGGCGTGCGTGCTGCTCTCCGTGATCGTGCACGTCGTGTCGCGTGACACCGATCTTAAGAAGAACGAGGACGGAGATGATGAGGAGCACAAAATACGTGAGTAGCCTATTTCTCATAACATGCCTATATTCAGCGAAGAGGTAGGCAGGAGTATAATATGTATGATACACCCACGTTTAAGTCCCATGTAATAGAACGCCGAGCTTACTGCTGCTACATATAATGGGGAATTTACACTAGGCCGATTTACACTAGGCCGATTTTACACTAGACCGATTTTAGCCGTGCGGGGCTGGCTGGTCGCTTACCAAATCGCCACCCCATTACACAGGTCGATAAAAATCGCAGGTGACTTTCATTTTGCATTAAAATGTCGATCTTTATGCGGCGGGCGATCCCTACGACTTAGCATTTGCACGGTCGATTTTAGTCACCCGCCGCATGCGACCTGACGCCATCGAAAAGTCGAAATTTACTTACACTACTTTGGAACTTGCGATTTAAGACAGCCGATTTTCGCGGTGCGGCGAAAATCGCGCGGCTATAGTCACTGGTGTAAAGTCCGCATAACTGGGCACAAATCCAGACTCCGACTGCTACCTATAAAATAAGTAATTGCCAACATAACTGGAAAAACCCAAAAGGCAACATTTTACCCAATATTTATTTATTTATTATTATTAAGGCACATCAACAACACAAACACAAACGTTTACAAATAACAGAGAACAGAGACATGGACTAGTATTTACGTCAATTACAGACGTGCACAGCATTCACAATAAAAGAGAAGAAAAAACACAGCATTCGCCCCACAAAAAAAAAAAACATTACAATAAAATACAATAAAAGAAAACAAAAACAACATAGGAACAAAAACTCTAGCTAAAATCTCGATAGTAAAGAGAATACCCTCATCGACTATATGACAATCATTGAAAACAGGTGGATTAAAGCTGTGATAGAATGGCGTCCAAGGACTGGAAGACGAGATGTCTGTCGTCCGGCGGCGATATGGCAGACGATACTATTACCATCGCGGGCTAAATCTGGATGAGGCTGGCACAGAAGCGTAGGGATTAGCACAAGAAAGAGAGGCCTATGGCTGTGGATGATGATGATGATGAGGACCATCGGGAGGCAGTTGTGTGGGGACTTGAACATCGTGCTCACGGTGGTTGGTAGGAGCATAAACGGGCAGTTCTCCCGCTGATTGGATTAAAATTGGACGTAGTTAAGCAGAAATGACTCAACCCACATTCTTCCCAATAACTCGCAAATTGCGTTAGTCTATGTAATACAACTTGACTCGTAAAAATATTAGTATATTTGCCCATAAGTGACAATATTTCAAAATATTCCATATACAACATCATTTCAGCAGTACACACCTAAACTTAAAACCTCGATAACTCAAAAATTACTTTTTGTGGGTTGAGTCCTACAGTTTGAAACTACATCCAATTGATAACTGGTGTGTTGATTGATGCATCATTAGTAGGTGCAAATATAAATAAAAGGCGCGTTGGCAAAAAATCAAAAAAAGGAGTATATAAGATACATGTTTAGTTAAGCTAGGTAAGACTGGTGGACTAAGGCGTGCCTGAGGACATGCACGGCGCAGGAGGGCCGTGTTGGCGACACCGAGTGAAGCTACTCGAGTGCTGGCAGGAAAGTTTTTGGAAGGAAGGAATTTCCATAGAGAAGAAAACACTGCCCGCCATTATGATTAGGATTATTATTTTCTTTTGCGGCGAAACGCGTTTTTTGATTTATGTTTTTAATATTTCGGATTAATATATTTTGTATAAATAACTAATACGTTGTTTTAAACACCCTCCATAGAGAAATAGTTACTTAATAACAAACAACTAATCCACAAGCAGCTTTGCTATTTTCTCTTTTCATTGGGCGGTTATCATACTGCGCCGGACACCGCCGCAGTGTGCGGTGTTGCGGTTTTTAACGTTGACTGTAGAATCTTGATTTGTATACAAAAACCGCAGGGAACACACTGAAACCGCATCTACAGTAAAGTTAAAAACCGTATCACAGCACACCGGAGTTGTGTGCGGTGCAGTGTAAACCGCCCTATAGTAGGTAGCTACTAAATCAAAGTAATAATGAATCTGAAAGGAATAATATCACGCCTGTTTTCTCCGAAGAGTTAGGCAGAAGTGTGTCTATAGAACACCCACATTTAACCAGAAAGAAATGGTCCTCCCTTCCTTTACAGTGAAGGCGCTGCCTTGCGTGACGTTGGCGTACACGCACGTCCCCAGCCCGCGGCCGCTGTCCCCGTCACGCGTGATCCTGCCGCGGTTCTTCCGCCCGAGCCTCACGTCCTCCAGGGCCACCGGTCAGTATGCTGGCTGGGTTGGAGACGGAGAAATATGTACTTCGCAATAAAGGATCGAGTAAGAATCCGCTAAATGCGAGAGCACAGAACAGCTCGAAGTGTGGTCTTGCTTGGGGAAGCCTGTGTCCAGCAATGGACGTCTTTCGGATGAAATGATGACGAGAATAGGAACCAAAAAATAGGAAATTGGACGAAGGCCTGTCGTCCAATTTCTTATTCTTTAGTAGCAATGTGCAATCTATTTCATCACCAACCGGTGAAGTCATAAAGTCACCTCGTGATAAAACCGCCATGGCCTGGTTTGAAGCAGCAGGAACACTATGGGCTGATCAGGTCGTGATGAATAACTTAGCAGAGAACGTTTATGGGCTAATTAATTGATAATGGTTTAGCTAGCACTGCACTGCGCAACACATTTTCACAACCAGAAAGATGTTGGTAGGGAGGTAATTTCTAATCCATTGTCATCATTGTATGGAAATAACGCAATGAATGTTGTTGAACTGTCAAAATGAAAGCCAGTGTGTTTACGCAGTTGCCCCTTTGCATTTGTTTTATTTCTCTAACTCGAGCTTAAACGGTGAATAGATGATTACTGACAAATGCCTGCATTGACTGGACAGGTCCACTCAATCTGTGTGGTTCTCTCCTCAAGAGACCATTTCAGACACCAATCTACATGGTATTTACATGATCTCACCAAGATTATGTCTGGACTAAGGGCCCTGCCCACGAGCGAGCAACTTTTGTCTCCGCAACTAATTTGTCTCTCACATCAAGTCTACGTGTGTCTATGAAGGTGCGCGTATGTAGCGACGCGACAGCTGGGAGACATTTTTGTCCCAGGGTTTGCACGCAACTGTCGCCCGTCTATTGGTTGCAATGCAAGTGCGCGCACGCCGACAAAAAAGTTGCCGGCTAGCCAGATGCCGCTCAACCAAAAATTTTACAACAAGCGTTGCTGTCGCTCCCGTGCGCGTATCGTCCAAATCTCGGCGAAGAGACAGTGACCAGAGACAAAAAGTTACTGAGCAACTAAGTTGCTCGTGGGCGCGTCCTTAAAGAGACTGGCCCTCTGAGAGATAGGAAACGCTGAACTTATAATTTTTTTCAAAATATGATTAACGCATAAGTGTTTGTACACATAGGTGTGTACATTAATCATTTGACGTACTTTTAACATTGCCCTCTCTATTGCAGATTCTCAAGAAACCAAGTTTGAACTTTGGAAAGAAAGAAACAGGCCACCTCCGTTGCCGCCAATCGATTTTGACCGTTGAAACCGTTGCCGCCAATCGGTTTTAACATCTCAAACCGTTGCTGCCAATCGGTTTTATTAATTGGAAGCCTTTCCCGCCAATCAGTTTTGATTTTGATTTTCATTTTGATTGGTACGGACGACACTGACAGTTGGAAACGTCAGAACAAATGCTTTTTCACGAGATATAAAAACAATTTCGACAATATTGATTGATTTATCAATATTTTATACATATTAACTGGAATTACAAAAAATATTATAGGCCCAGATAACAGGCCAGTTTGAGAGTAAGTATAGTTGGCAGTTCGTGTACACACGACGACACATCAAGCAGTTTTAGCTGACCTTGCATTGTATAGGCTTTTCGTACAATGAGAAATCAGCTTATACTCGACATGTCATCGTGCATACCTACGCTGACTCACTGAATTAACTCACAAACTGCCCTCATATCCGGAGCCCATTACGGACAAAGATTAACAAATGGAAAATACAATTCAATCAATTCAATCAATCAACCAATCGACAACCAACCAACCAACCAACCAACCAACCTGTTGATTCAATGAACAGGTGATTTGGCTGTCTTTAATTCCCAAGCACGAAATCTCGGATATTTGGTTGAAATCCAGTATATTTACCAGATTTCTCGTCGTCTCGATTGGATGTAATATACCTTGATTTAATACTATTTAATTTTCTTACCTATTTAGAAATTCCTTATTTGTAAACCGAGTCTTCATTACGAGTTTTCGAACTTTTTTCAAAGAGTATTCGAAAGATGCACATTTTTCGCCGTTTTCTGCCGAAACTTTATATACCCGTGTACAAACCCTTTTGTATATAAGTGTATTGTTATATTAATACTTTTAGATATAGTATTATATAAGAAAGCGCTCTTAGTTAGCTATGATATATTTTATAAGTATTATTTTGTTTGTTGGCTTTTGGTAAGTTGTTGTAATAAAGTTCAGTGGTGTTAATCTTTGTTTAATTTTTCATTGACATGTGTTTACCGACCCTTTTGGTTCTTTAGCGGGGATTACAAATCTCCAGATCACACTCACTCACTGACTCAGTTCTTTGTTAAATTACATTATAACCGATTCAGTAGTTTAGGAGAAAAATGTAGCAAATAGACATATACTCGACCTACTCAAGGATGTCCATTTTATTGAAGAAGGAATATGAATGATATATGATGTTTGGTGATTCCTCCTTCACCAACGTTCCTTCACTAATGAAGATCACTAATGAAGGAGGAATGTCAATCAATGTTAGTGAAGGAGGAGTGTCAATCAATGTTAGTGAAGGAGGAGTGTCAATGTTAGTGAAGGGGGAATGTCACGACGGACGTAAGTGCCATACATTTAAACGACTCTCGTGACGCAAACTGAAGTGGCATTGTGCCGGCCATATTAACCGTTAATCCGTTGACTGCAAATCGGCAAACATAAGGTATATCTTATGGTTGGTCACAGGATGGATATTAAACATAAGCAATTAGTTAACTTTTATTATTTTTATTTTACGTGACAAAATTTACACTAACTCTTTTCTATTTTGCTGTACTATATGAAAGTGAATCGATAAGGAACAGAAGCGAGATTTTTTCAAAAGTGTCTCCGGGGAAGTTTGTCTACGATGAATAATTCGTAGCAGCTGGATATGAGTTGCCAAGAATCGAGATTGATGTGCGATTGGAGAGGGCTCTGTCCAGCCGTGGACTGCTGTAGGCTGATGATGATGACTCATGGAGGTTACTTTAAACTACCGGTTGCTCCGGAGGGGACGCAACGCGTGTCGGCGGCAGCCGCTCGTGCATTTGAGCACCGTACACGAACGGCATGTTGTCGATTACGGATGCAGTTGCCGCCGTCGTTGACGCTGTCCCGCGTGTGTGCCTATGCACACTAAGGCGTCCACAGCTAAGCAACACGTTTCCACGGTATGTAAGTACGCCGTTTTTCCATCTGAACGTGACATGTTTATGCAAAATTCAATCTGGGCAAGTGGCTATAAGGTGTGAGTAAACAAATCTCACAAAGAACAAGATTATTCTTTTCTTGATATTCTGGATATTCTAATATGGAGAGACATATTGGGATAGACCAACGAAATAATGTTGTAGCGCGTGCAGATAGAACGTGCATTCGCTCGTTTGATGTAAAGCGTACAGGTTATAATGATTTTATGATCTATGTGAGAGGGTTTGGTTTCCGCACTTAGTCCTTCAGGTGGAGCATTGTGCGTGGGCCACGGCGTCTGTGGTTATACCTACCATTCCATCTCCCCTCAGAAGTTGATATGATACATCTCCTGGTCTGTTCAAAACATGTGTATAAGATCTGGGTGCCCCGAGGGATTCTGTCCTAATCTGTGTGACGCCTGTGCATTCAAAGAGCACATGCGCAACGGTTTCTTCAGCCTCCATGCAAGCCCTGCATAGAAGACTGTCTGTAATGTGGAAGTATATGTTTAGCGAGCAGTGTCCCGTGTTGGTCCCCGTCACCAGGCGCAGGCCGTCCCTGTCATAGCTTCCCTGAATTGCATGCAGCCCGGTGTCGAGGTCCACCAGCTCTCCGCTTGTGTGGGTGAACTCCTATAGCCACCTGCGTAGCTGCATGAAGGGGATGGGCACGATAGGTTTGGGTCCACAGACAGACGTGCTGGATGCTCTTCTGGCCAGTTCGTTCAGCTGCGTCGTCACCTAGTGATCCGCTGTGTCCTTATAACCATTCCAGGGTCACTGTGTTGCTTTTAAATACCTAGTTACTAGTTCTAGTGCATTGGCATTCTAGCTATAATGATTAAAAATCCATAAAGCTTGATATACTTTAATCAAGAAAACCAATGTTTAAAACTAACATAACTTCGGCGGTGGTGGTGGTCTCGGTTTGAATCGATCGGCGACGTCCTTCCACAGTTTGTTTCTGTTACATCGCTCGAATATTTCGTTACAGACGTTATCGAAAGCCCTTTCGAAGAAAAATGTGCAGAGCGCAGCGACTAGAAAATATGTCGATGTCTTTTTGAACAGTGAACGGTTTAAAGGTGCCCATATCGACATTTTTATATTATTATTGTAAACCGAGGTCGTAAATTACTTTTCTCGAGCTCAACTGTGCTCAAGAACGGACCATAGAGAAAGGATAAGGTGGGTTTTTTGGTGTCGTCATCAAACTTGCCAAAGTAGTTTGACAACCATCCATAAACAAAGATTATAGAAGCACGAGGACCAGGCTGTAGAGTTCAGTCATCCTCCTTAGAAAAGGGAGAATCCTCCAACTAGACGGGTGTCGTGTCTGCTGGGCAACTACCCGACTATTGATGTCGGGCCGTTGTATATATGCTAGTCGCGCGGTAAACTTTGCTTTCGAGATGCAGGATCTTGCGCGACGTCGATGTAATGTATAGTTCGCATGTCGCGATGTAGATGCCGCCACATCACTCCCCTCGGGAGACAGAAGGTCGATAGTAGACTAAGTCTTGTATCTTGCGATGTATATGAGTCTTCTGATCTTGCATTATTTTGTGTCATGGTCTGCCGCAGAGCCACCATTTTAGAAACCGATCAATTATATCTTAAAATAATGTACGGACGCCAGCACATCAAGTTACTACAATCTGTCAAATTTCTGTAATAGATTTTCAACTTTATCGTTAAAGCATTAAGGCCCAAGGTTGATTGGGAAAATTTGACAGTTTCGGGTAGCTTGACCTGCTGGCGTCTGTACGTCAAACGTTCATAATGTAGGTACGTATTACCGTTATCGCTGTATGTGCATTAGGTAATGATAAAATAGACATTGATTGTGACTCTGCTGCAGAGCATACTCCTAGCAGAGCCACAAAGACTCAGGAAAGATAAACGCTACTTTCGTCCTTGAATGCCTACACTGGGTGATCGCACGTTCAAATCCGACGGTTGCTGAGAGACTTTTTTGAAAAGATTTTAATAAATCAACATGAATTTCCTAGAAAACATAACATTCCGTAGGACACGTACTATATCGGAACCAAATAATGACACTAGTGAAATTATTTCTCGAACATTAGATGAGACTACAAACAGTGTGCCGGGAATGTCTGAAGACGAGGAGGATAAGCAAATAAACAATTTAAAAACTGAAATTGAAAACCTTAGATCTCAATTAAAAAGCGCTAACCAAGAGATAGAAATATTATCTTTAGAAAATAGTTCCCTAAAGCTAACAAACGCCGATTTAATAAAGAAAAATGAAACGCTTAAAAAGGTCACCAGTAGCCCCATAAAGAAAAAAACACAAACACCAAAGAGAAATAAAATTAGTTCTACGGATAAGAAGACCGGTAAATCACTGACTTTAGAAATTTCTGACTGCTGCGCTTCTACAAACGAACAGGAACAAAAGTTATTGAATACAGGAAAAGAAATTGGCCATGAAAATGCCAACATGACCCAAGATAGTTGTCAAAATAACCCAACACCAGCGTCGCCGTCGTCTCTGAAGCACAAAGTATACATGATAAGTAGTGAAACTTCCAAAAGGTTATATGACTTAATTGAGAGTACTCATTTATACAAAAGTGAAATATGTCATTACCGTATGCCTCAATGTGGTTTGAAAGTTTTATTGGACGGTATTGATAGAAAAGTAGCAAACCTCACAAACTCTGACTTCTGTATTATTTATATTGGTGAAGATGATTTCCGAAGAACACATAACTACATAGAACTTGTTACGTATATCCGCGAAATACTTATGCCATTACAACACACTAATTTTATTATATGCCTACCGACATTTAAATATATGGAGAACACAAATGTAATGTTTAATAGCCGAGTAGATATTTTTAACAACTTGCTGTATCTGGATGTGGAAACATATAATTATGCGTATGTTTTAGACTCCAATTATAATTTGCCATACACTCATGATACATATAATTCGTCTGGAAATCTAAATTATAAAGGCTTAAGAATTGTATTTTCAGATTTGATAGATCTTATTTTGTATGTAAGCACATTGAAAACCGATCAAGGAGAGGTTGACTGCTTCCAAAAAGACCAATCACTCTCCTTATCACACACTCAAACACAGGAAGAATCTCAGTTTTTTCTATAATTATCTAAATATTTTGCACCAAAACATTGCAGGACTAGTTAATAAATCGGATGCCTTGTTGGTAAGGTTAAACGAGCTATCACATAAAGGAATAAACGTAGATGTCATGTGTATTACAGAACACTTTGTAGAATCAGGTTATGAACATTTAATAAACATACCCAATTATTGTCTGGCAGCCCACTTCTCAAGAAATTTAAAGCGAGGGGGTACGTGTATTTTTGTCAAGGCAGGATACATGTATAAAGAAATATCTGATATATCAAAACAATCAGTCTCAGGAGTGTTTGAATGCTGTGCAATAGAAATAATACCGCATAATATTATTATTATTTGTATATACAGGGTGCCTAAGCATAATTATTTGGTATTTTATGAAAAACTAGATCATATATTTAAAAAAATTAATTTCACAAAGAAAAAAGTAATCTTAGCCGGTGATTTCAATATGGATGGTGCTAAAGAAAAACAAAATTACCCTAGAATTAGAATCTTTTCTCTTACAGCATAATTTAAAATTAGCACTTTACGCGCCCACTAGATTAAGCAGTAATACGTGCATCGATAATTTCGCTCACAATTTTGGAAAGGGATGTAAAGCACAAATAATAGATTTAGTTCTTTCAGACCACACATCTCAGTTACTTAAAATTCCCACTAAAAAAACTAGTCTTTTAAAATCTTGGAAAATTGAAAAACAAGAAATTTCCCGCGAAAATTTAATAAAATTTAAATCTTATTTGGAATGTCTGTCATTTACACAAGTATTCAACGCCGACAATGCAAACGAATCTTATGACAATTTTATGGAGGATTTTCTGCTTTTATATAAATTGTGTTTTCCTAATAAAATCATAACTATTAACTGTAACAAACCGACAAAATGGATTTCACGTGGCATAAAACTATGCAGCCAAAAACAAAGACAACTACTTTGGAATTACCGTTTCAACCCTAATTGTAAAAATAAACAACTTTTAAAAAATTACACTAAGCTATACAAAAGAATAATAAAACTCACATAAAGAGCGCAGAATAACCATTATATTAATACGTCTGGAAATAAAGCTAAAGCTGCTTGGCAAATAATTAATAATTCCAAAACATGCTTCCCACAAGAATCCATTCAGACTGTAAAAAGAAATAATTATCCCATTGAAAATCCTGTCGACATTGCGAATGAATTTAACAACTATTTTATTGATGACATTGAAAGTAATATAAAAAGTGACATTCCAAATAATAATAAACACAATCTCGATAATATAACAACACAATCATTGTTCATGTTACCCGTATCAAACCATGACATAATTGAAACGATCAATAGTCTTAAAAACACAAGTACTGTTGGTTATGACGGTGTGTCCACTAAAGTAATAAAATATGTAAAGGACGTAATAGCACCATCGTTGGCTCATATAATCAACCTGTGTATTACCGAGGGCGTATTCCCAAGTAGTCTCAAAAGTGTGATTATTAAGCCATTACATAAAAGAGATGATAAAACAAATGTTAAAAACTATAGGCCAATTGCAAAAATCCCAATAATGTCAAAATTGATAGAGAAAATAATCTATCAGTCTCTTTACATATATCTTGAAAAGTATGAATTACTCTGTAACGAACAAAAGGGATTTCGGAAGAACACAACAATTAATATGGCACTGTTTGAATTAATATCTAGAATTATATCGTCAGTAGATAAAAGAAATCCTATTTGCGCCATCTTTACAGACATGACTAAGGCCTTCGACTATGTAGACCATAAGATCTTACTACAAAAACTTCATAGCTATGGTATTAGAGGGAATGTCCTAAAACTATTGGAATCGTATTTAAGTGACAGGTATCAGTGCACAGAGGTTACTAGAATTTGTCCTAAGACTAAACTGGTTACGACCTATAAATCTGAACCAAGACGTATAAATTATGGCGTGCCTCAAGGAAGCGTCTTAGGGCCATTACTATTTTTAATCTACATCAATGATCTTCCAAAAGCCACGCGTCAAAAAATGGTCCTTTTCGCAGACGACAGTACTGCCATAATTAAATGCGATAATCCACACAATTACCAAAATGATATAAAAAATTCTCCTTCTGAAATCATTGATTGGCTTAATAATAACAACCTCATTATAAACCTAAACAAGACAAAAGTAATGCATTTTTATCAGCGGCGAGAAAACCCTACTGTAAATATTTCATATGGGTATAATGAAATAGAAGAAGTGAGTCATGTCAAGTTCTTGGGTATTACGATTGACAACAAACTTACTTGGAAGCCTCATACAGAAGAATTATGCAAACGACTCAGCCAATCTGCATATGCACTCTCCCAGTTGTCAAAAAAAGTAAATATTGAAACCTTATTAACAGCATATCATGGACTAGTCGGTTCAGTTCTACGATATGGGCTTGTTTTTTGGGGGCAGTCCACTAATAGAGATCTGGTTTTCAAAATGCAAAAGCGATGCATAAGGGCAATGTGTATTATAAAAGTAACCGATAGTTGTGTGCCTTTCTTCAAATCTTTAAAATTGCTTACACTGCCATCATTGTACATTTTGGAAACAGCATTATTTGTGAAGACTAATTTGCACTTATTTGTCAAATTATCAGATGTTAGAAAAACTCCTATGCGTGCTAAATACTTTTTTAAACCAACTATGTCACACAAAATGTAAAACAGCTCTAATGTACTGTTAAATATGTGACACAGGAGACAAGTGAAACACTTAGAGGTTGATTACGCACTGACGTTTATTCGTTACAATGTAGGTGTGTCAGTATAGCTAAGTAGCTACACATATAATATACAACATTTCCCCAACCTTTAGATGACAATAGGTAGACATTAGATGACAACATGTTATTATAAATCTATACAAAAGAATGGTTTATAATTAACCCTAGTAATGGGACGTAACGCTTTGCCCGTCAACTCGGACCTGTAATGAGCGTGCGCGTGTTCCGGCTCAGTAGCTTGGCCGTTTCCACTAGTAGTAGGAGCGTCGTAGAATTGCTCCTCATTCTCCTCTGCAGACTGGGGTTCAGGGCGTGGTGTTTCCGATGGTAACAAAACTTGGTCGCACTCTCCCTCCCCCTCCTCAGTTTGCACCTCACTGACCTGTGTCTCAGCGGCTGACTCGTCGTCACATGTTGCCAGGTCATATTCCGGTGTTGGATCGGGTCTGTGCACCGAGCTAGCTGGAAATTGTTTGTCAACCCCTTGGTCCATCCCTTTGTAGGGTATAAGTTGATTTGTATGCTTTTTCAACTGACTTAATGTCTCACTATCCTGAACTAAATAAACTGTTTTCCCCATACGTCTTACAATAATACCCCTAATCCAAGTGAATTTTTTATTCTGACTAAACTTTTTAAACATGATTTTATCACCTGGTTTAAAATATTGTTTAGTTGTTCCTCTGTAGGCTTTACTCTGTAAACACTGATTGTGTTTCACAACATTAGTGAGCATGTCAGGTGATGACAACGGTGGCGGGTTTGTATTTAATAAATCCAAGCGCGAACGAAGTTTTCTGCCAAACACCAATTGTGCAGGCGAAGAGCCCGTTGTGGCGTGTATTGAATTTCTATAATCAAATAAATATTTTAATAAATTTTTGTGACTATCATTCGGGTTAGTACTCATCATTAAGCTAGACTTTATGCCCTTCTTCACCACTTTGACGTAGCTCTCCGCCTGCCCATTACTGGCTGGATGATAAGCGGGAGATGTCACATGCGATATACCATTTGACTTGCAAAATTTTTTAAAATCGTCTGATACAAAAGATGTGGCATTGTCACTGACTAACGTGTGTAGTAATCCGAACCTCGACATAAAATCATATAGGATCGTTATGACCACGGCCGAAGATGTGTTGTTCACCTTGTAAACTTCGGGCCACTTTGAATGCGCATCCACTATCACTAAATATGTTTGACCTTTAATTGGTCCGAGGAAATCAATGTGCACACGCCAAAAAGGCTGATGCGGGTGCGGCCACACAGCAAGCGGTGCACGCGCCGGAGATGGTCTGAGCTGTACGCAAATATTACAGTTCGCGATCATTGATTCGATAGTTTTATCGATTCCCGGAAACCATACCCTACCTCGCGCCTCCGCTTTGCATTTTACTATGCCTAAATGGGATTGATGAAGTTCGGACAATATTTTATCCTGCAGAACTTCTGGTATGACCACTTTGTGACCACGCATGACTATACCATTCTCTACGGAAAGTTCGCTTTTACATAAAAAATAAGGGGAAATACTTGGGTCAGTTATTTTCCTAGGCCAACCATTTAAAATATATTCTGCCACTTTAGCTAATTTCACATCCTTTTGTGTTTTTTCAAGTAATAAATTCCGCGTTATAGGCAAACTAGCGTCTACTACGAAATTCACATAAGTAGCCCTATCTTCTATTTCTGATAATCCGCTAGCTGTGCAACCCTCCGTCTCGTCGCTTAAGCTCGCGCGGGACAAGTAATCGGCACAATTATCAACACTACGGATGTACTCTATTTTAAAGTTGTAACCACTTAAAAATATTGCGTACCGCTGCAGCCTATTTGCGGACACTTCGGGTATGCCGCGATGCGGCCCAAAAATAGTAATGAGAGGTTTGTGATCAGTTCGGAGAATAAATGGAACAGATCTACCGTACAGATATTGGTGAAATCGGCGTACACCAAATATAATAGCTGTCGCCTCCTTTTGTATCTGGGAATACCTGTGTTCGGCTGCGTTCAACGTACGTGAAGCATATGACACCGGGCGCTCCACCCCGTCAACATCCACCTGCGACAACACAGCGCCGAGACCGCTCGGAGACGCGTCAACGGTCAAGATAACTTCCCTAGATGTATCAAAATGCGCCAGAACCTGATCCGATACAAGAATCTTTTTGATTGTATTAAATGCGTTCATATGTTCTGAATCCCAATGCCACTTACATTTTTTTTGAAGCAACCTATATAAGGGGCTAAGAATTGATGACGCGTTAGGCACAAAATTCCTATAATAATTGACAAGACCCAAAAATGACTGCAAGTTGCCGACATTCTTCGGAACTGGAGCCTTTAAAATGGCAGAAATTTTTTGGGGTGACTTTTTCAACCCATGTTTATCTATAGTATATCCTAAATATTCTACTTCATCCTTAAAAAAATCACACTTGGATTTCTGCAGTGTAAGCCCTGCGTCCTGCAACCGTCGCAATACTTCGTGTAGTCTATTTATGTGTACTTCTCTGGATTCCCCCGTGATTAACACGTCATCCAACATGCACAACACTCCATCCATGCCCGACAACACGCCTTCCATAATTCGCTGAAATATAGCGGGTGCGCTAGCGAGACCGAACACTAATCGAGTGTACATAAACAAACCTTTATGAGTGTTAATGCACGTTATTTTTTGTGACTCTTCATCCAAAATACACTGAGTATATGCTTGGGACAAGTCCAGCTTGCTAAACTGCTGTCCCCCGTGCAGCTTTGTAAACAATTCATGCGCAGTAGGCAAAGGATATTGGTCGACTATCAGTTGTTTATTAATTGTAACTGAATAATCAGCACACAAACGTATCGAGCCGTCGCGCTTTAACACCGGCACTACGGGTGACGCATACTCTGAGTACGAAACCGGTTTTAATACACCGGCGCTCACCAGTCGATCTATTTCCTTATCTATTTTATCACGTAAAGCAAATGCTATCGGCCGTGGTTTGAAAAAAATTGGCTTTGCATCTTTCATCAAATTTAATTTGATTTTACATTTGTTAAATGCCCCAAGCTTATCCGAGAAAACACTAGGATATTTACTTTGTAACTGTTTACTGATATTAGTTGAATAACCACAATAATTTACTGGCAGCATTGTTAGTTTATATTTCGATATAAAATCCCTACCTAAGAGCGGAGGGCCGCCGTTGCGAATTATGTATACATCTAGTGTATGTATATTGCCTGTATAGGTAAATGGCAACCGTACGACTCCTAGGCAGTCGATCTTGTTCCCGGTATACGTAAATAACCGCTTATTAGTATTAACCGTCGTAGGCGCGGCCGCCATGCGTGCACATCGCACACTCTCCGCCCATTCCACGGCCTTTGTCAGCGATAAAGTCTTCATGTCCTGAGCGAATAATTTCTCTCGTTCTGCTCCCGGCAGCATTCCCATTATAAAACGGTCTCTTAATGCTTCCTCCACGTTTAAAAATCCGCAATGAGCAGTCAACCCGCGCAATCTCGCTGCCCACTGAGGGTAGCTTTCACCTTCATTTTGCCCCGCTGTATAAAATTTATACCTTTCGGCAAATCCACACTTTTGTGGCGTGAAATGATTGTCCAATAGTTTTAGTATGTCTTCGAATGGTACCCCCTGGAGATCCTTAGGCAGCGCCAGGTCCGCTGCAAGCTTGTACGTTGTCTCGCTGAGTGCGCTCAACAAGACCGCTCGCCGTTTGACACCAGCGGCATCGCTGGCCTCGCTGATGTCGTTGGCGATGAACCATTGTGTCAACCGTCCCTTATACTCTTGCCACGCTTGAGATTCATGGTTGAAACTCGTTAATAGTCCTAAAAGGGCCATGATTCTTCACTTTTTTTTTATAATTTAATTGCGAGGGTATCTCGTCGCCACTGTTAAATACGTGACACAGGAGACAAGTGAAACACTTAGAGGTTGATTACGCACTGACGTTTATTCGTTACAATGTAGGTGTGTCAGTATAGCTAAGTAGCTACACATATAATATACAACATGTACAAAAGTTTCTTTGGCATCGCTCCAAGAATTTATAATAAAATCCCTGATCTAATAAAAATATTACCTGTTCACAAGTTCAAGAAAACTTTGCAAAAAATTTTAATTGATAAATGTTATTATACAGTTGACGAGTTCTTGAACGATTAATTAGTAGTAACTTCGACATTTTCTAATTTCATATATACCAATTCTTTGATGTTTCTTTTTGTTTTTAATTTTTAATTTTATTTTTTAAACTAAACATATTTGTATGTCTTACCATAGACAAAACATAGCGCACTGCATTTATCTATAAGATCTTTATTTTTTTTTTTCCTATGTTTTACAAATAATAAATGATTGATTGATTGATTGATTGATACTGTTTTTTGATAAAATCTGTTGTACGAATAGTGTTTATTGCGTACGTGTTGAAAAATATCATTATTAGACAGTGGGTTTATTTATGTTAACTTTACTAAAATTTTCATAGAAAGCGCCTGATTATTTTGTGTTAGCAAAATGTTTTGTAGCCATTTTTTTATTAGATTTGACTATGCGTCTATGCGACATTCCAGAGGAATTGCTGCTCTGCGACAAAATATTTGAATTAGCAGCTGTAGTTGAATTTATTCCAAATTCCGGAGGTGTTGGTCATTATAAAACGATATGGCCCGTAAGGCTGTTCCAGTTAAGAACAACGAAAGTGTTCATAACAAACATAAAGCAGATTATGTGTTTCGTCAGTTAGGTTATTTCGTCTATAACGGGACATATGGCACCATGGCCTGTCCTGCTGCTGTAGTGCAGGTCGCATAGCACGGCACGCCAGCCTCAACGATATTATTCGTCGAGCCATTGTCTCCGCCGCCGGCGTACCAGCGGTGTTAAACGGCTTAGTACGTGACGATGGGAAGAGACCAGACAGCATGACGTTGTTGCCTTGGAAGGTGGGTAGGTGTGGGACGCAACGTGCGTCGATACCCTTGCGCCACCTGATGTTCCTAGCACGGCGGGCTGTGCAGGCGCCGCTGCTGCGGCTGCTGAGACCCTCAAGCGGCGCAAATATTGTAACCTTATGGGCAACTACAGCTTTGAGCCATTTGGGGTCGAAACGTTCGGGTCATGGGGCCCGAGCGCGCGTCTTCTTTTAAAGGAAATTTCTCGCCGGCTGGTCGACACTTCACGTGACCTGGAGAAGGCTGGGTCGTTCTTTGGTCAAAGAATTAGCATTGCCATTCAACATGGCAATGCTGCCAGTCTTCTGGACAGGTTTCCGGATGACAGCGATGCGGACGAGTACTTCGACGCCTAAGTGTCCTTTGATTTTGTATTTATTTGCATAGTCAGTTAGATATAATTTAGTATCTAGTGTAAATAGTTAGTTACATTTTCTCTAAATAACCTTTAATTAAACCTATTTCAATTCGTCTATTAATGTAGACTTTAAAGAAAACTAATGCACTGTTATCTTTTGGCAAATAAACATTATCTATCAGTCTTATCTTAATTATGTTTTTAATTTAATTGAAAGTCAGATTGTCTCCAAAATCATTTTTCTGACACAAAATAACCAGCGCTTTCTGTGAAAATTTTAGTAAAGTTAAAATAAATAAAACCACTGTCTAATAATGATATTTTTCAACACGTACGCAATAAACATCTATTCGTACGACAGATTTTATCAAAAAACAGTAGCGTTTATCTTTCCTGACTACATGTTGCAGCATTGCACAGAGCACTTTATCAGCATTGGCTAATGCTACATTATAATTTTATCACGAACAACCTTCTTTTTTAACAAATCCAACCTTATTTTTAACCAGAAAGTTTTTTTCTTCATATTGGTTTTGAATTTTGAATTTAAAAAAAATGACGTCTTTTTTCTTACCGAGATTTATTTATACCGAGAGAGGACGGAAGTCCAGAGATTATTTTTTTTTCTGCTTTCTCATTGAAATACTTTGCGGTAATCTATAAAAGATTGAACGACCGAGTTCTGTGCGGTCATCCACTGGATCCAAATCCAGTGGATGACCGCACGGAACTCGGTCTCGGTCTCGGTCAGGAAAGCAAACATACCCTTGGGGGTATGTTTGCTTTCCCATCGATTATTCAAAAGTTCTTATCGTTTCCTAAGTTTTATTCCATTCTTTTCTTTGTACCTAATAGGCAGTGTTCCCGAAAATATACATATTGTACATCACTGGAAAGTAGTCTCAAGGCGAAGCGTTAAGATTCGGTATGTATTTTAACTTTTCTTCGCCTCTTTTGTTATAAAAGATTCTGCCTGCGTCTCGGATTGTCATTTTTCGTTATTTTCTGTAGATTTGTCCGGAGACTGTAGGGCGATTTAGAAGTCGCCCTACCCGCCACCGCGTAATACCAGACGTCTACAAGCTTCCTGTTGGGAATCGAACCAAACATCACACCCTGCGCGAGATCTGCACTTGAGGGTTCTGATTCCGGCCAGCGAGGTGCCTTCCGATTGTAAGCGTGGAGCCTAGGACCGGAGTTTCATTTATTACGTAGCTTAGTTTTCAGTGAAATCTATACCTTGATGTACAGACGCCAGCAGGTCAAGCTACCCGAAACTGTCATTTTTTTCCAATCAACATTGAACCTTTTTTGTTTTTTCTGGTGGGAAATCATTAAATGACCCCTCCCGCTCTGGGTGGAGCGGAAGGGAGTGTTAGACTCTTACTGACTAAAACCCACCCATGTTCCTTCCTTCGCCCTTTATGTTCCGGGGTAGCGGTAACCCTTTCGGACAATCCCGCTGAAACATTGAACCTTAATGTTTTAACGATAAAGTTGAAAATCTATTAAAGAAAGACAGATTGTAGTAACTTGATGTGCTGGCGTCCGTACATACCACCAACTAGCCGTATAATAATATTTTATTTTTTAGTAAGTATTACTAAGATTTTTACAATTTTGATCAGGCGGTAATTTAAATTATTATCTTGCTTCTTAACATCGAATTTACTTAGTGCCAATCACCAATTAGGTCATCCTCGTATTTAACAGTTACCTACGTAAGTTTAGGAACGATTGCAAACATATCTTAATCGACGCGTAACAAGAATACGTAAAATTTATTAAAGATTCGAATACCAAAAACATCCGCTTCGGCGTCACGACATCATTTTTTTTAAATATTATTCGTTCTGTGTCTTGTCATAAGTTTCTATATTTTCGTGTTTGAATATATTTTTTATTTTAATCAAATTAAAACGTGTACAAGTGAAGATATGTTTTTAATTTCGCTACAATGTTCTTTGTGGCTCTGCTAGAGAGTATGCTCAGCAGCAGAGCCACAATCAGTGTCTATTTTATCATTAACTAATGCACGTACAGCGATAACGGTAAGGGTCAGTTCACACCGAGACGCGACGCGACGCGACGCTGCTGGAAGAGGCCAGTGATTTCGCGCTGCGCCGCGCTGCGCCGCGCGGCGCCGCGCTGCGCCGCGAGGCGCATCGTAAAATCTTTGGCAACACGACGCCGCGCGGCGCAGCGCGGCGCAGCGCGGCGCCGCGCGGCGCAGCTAGACGCCGCGCGGCGCAGTGGGACTTGTCTACATTCGCTACGTGCTCCCGCCCCGCCCCGCGTCCACCCGCAGTCTACCATTTGCAAGCGCATGAGAACGACGTATATATTTGGTGAACAAATGGGTTTATCGGGTAGGTTTTGAACTTTGTAAATATTACATATAATACACGGTCAATTACCTAGGTAGATAGACAATGAATATTAACGTCCGTCATTTGTAATTAGCAATTGAAAACAAACCTTTAATCTTTAGACTACCTAGATACCTACCTACCTCTTTATTTAACATTCCTCATTAACTTACATAGTACAATAATATCATTTTCACATTTTGCATTAATTAAAAAGTACGTAGAACAAAATCATAAAAAATTATGGTTGTTTAAATTTTCCCTATACTAATTCTTAATTATCTCCTAAGCGTGTGGACCGATTTACACACGGAATAGAAAAAACAGTGGAAGTGCCCTTAGACTTCCTTAGTACGGGAACCAGTGTCGCCAAACTCACACACTTGCAAAATTTCAATACACAGAAAACGATGATATAATTGGCTACTAATTATAAACGCAACTTTGGCGAAAAGTTTATTTATTGTTGTTCAAAATTAAATCTTATTACAACTCATGAGTGTTGTTTTTATTGTACATGTCAAAATCAATGAAGTCCATTTTTCCATGTAACAATCAAATTCGAGTAATCCACAACGAGTTCAGCTACTCAACGCTAGAGGGCGCTGTAACCAATTTACTCTATTTAGCACCCTAACGTCATTGAAATAGATGTCATATTCGTATGCACTTGTTATCTATTTTTCTACTCAGCTAGAGATGAGGACAAGATATCGATAATTTAATATCGATGTTTGTACAATTGTAATTATTTTTTTTTATCTTATGTAACGGACCAAAGTCCGATTAGTATAAAAGGTAAAATGGTTAAATGAAACAATAAATAGTGAATTTAAACTATTTATTGTACTTGAAATAAAACATATTTGTTTAATAATTGTCGGAATTGCGTTATCTTTTTTAAAAATATGTAGCCTTTTTTTGAAGTTTTTAAATTGTTTTCATAAAAATGCTCTGAACAGATTCTATGTACTTGATTTTGACGGAATACAGTTCCGTCTTCTCGTAGCTTCTATCCATTTCTCCTTGGTAAAAGGATCTTAGGGAAAACTGAAATATTTATATACTTTATTAGTATTAGTTACTTTTGAGGCCTACGTCCAGCTATGAATGAATGATTGGTTTATTTGTCAGAATATGAGTACTCAAACTCCAACCATTTATTTCAATTAATCGAGAAGAACGACAACGAGCATATAATATGTCATGGTAACGTGTAAGTTTCACTATATAAATACACATTTTATTATTTTATCGATACCGAACTATTTGAATGTGTCCTATCCCTAATCGAGTAGCGTCGAAGTTTCTAGAATGTATACGATGATATTCAAGACAGCGAGCAAGTTGATTTAGACTTTGAACAATGGACATAAGGTAGTTTTTAGTTCGCAACAAAGTAATAAATATGGTTTTGTCAATAAAAACGATTATATTGAAATATATCATAGTTTTATAATAACCGGTGATACGATACACCTCCGCAAGATACATTTTATGTCCTGCTATCGTTTTTGCATGTAAAAATTGCACAATAAGCCATATTTGTAATATTTTTCGTTACGTTCGAGACGTCATATCACAGTAAGTAGCTAATCCCGACTGAGCCGGTGTTGCGGAGCTCCGCATAATTGTGACACACGCGCGATAGCTGCGTGGCACTTCCACTGTTTTTTCTATTCCGTGGATTTACATGATTCAAACGGAAGAAATGGTTTTAGACCTAGACCTTTCATTTGACACCAACATCGTTAAGATATTTCGATAAACAAAAAAACACATTTTCAAGTTGCTCTCGTAATTATCCAACTTAACAATTTTCTACAAAAGGGCAAGTAAAAATCAACAAGTGTGATAATGATACGTGACAATGCAAGCAGGAATCTAAATATTATTTCGTTAAATTTTGATACCAAGACCAATTAATTGTATTGTAGCTAGTTCACAAACATAATCAAAGTTTAGGAAAAGTCAGTAATAAAATTTTGTAAACAAAAAATAAACATGCGGAACCTTTTATTCAGAATTATCGAGATAGTGGGTCTGTAATTCGTTTTTTGTTTTTCTATGTATGGCCGCAACAAATTCAATAAGTTTTGAAACTTTTGGTAATCCATTTTGTAATAATCATAAAATTTTTCTGGATAATTGGCAATGTGGTCATAAGCCAAGGTATGAAATTCACCATGAATTAATTTATTTCTCCATAAATTATGCACCCAAATACTCCTGTGTGATGTCTTCTTTTTAATTTTATTTTTGTATTCTTCTTCCTCTTCCTCTTCTGCAAGAAGTCCGATTATAACAAGATCCCAGTCTATCATTATAATATCACTCGACCGTACTGCATCAATTCTGCACGAAGTCTGGACGGAAATAGTAGAGACAAGTCGCCACGGCGGCCTCGGCTGCGCCTCGCGGCGTCGCGCTGCGCCTCGCGGCGTCGCGCTGCGCCTCGCGGCGTCGCGCTGCGCCTCGCGGCGTCGCGCTGCGCAGCGCCGCTCTCGCACGCCGCGCGCACCGGCAAGTACCGCTGCGTCGCGATGCGCCGCGAGGCGTCACGAGGCGCAGCGCTGCGCAGCGCTGCGCCGCGCAACGTAATCTGAACTCTCACAATGGAATGTGTACCTTTTCGTGTAGAAAATAAAGTATATTTTAAGTCACTCTTTTAAAAGTTTGCGCGCAGCGTCGCGTCGCGTCGCGTCTCGGTGTGAGCTGACCCTAATACGTACATTATGTACGTTTGACGTACATTATTTTAAGATATAATTGATCGATTTCTAAAATTGTGGCTCTGCGGCAGAGCATGGCACACTATTTTACTGGGGAATTTGTTGCGCCACGTCTTCCCAGCTAAAGCACTAGGAAGTGGTGAAGGTCGGGCGTTTCCTGGACTGTCTTATGTAATTATGCGGTCCAAAAGTGTTGGTTCTCAGCCTAATTGGACAAAAAAGCTGAACAGATAAGTATTCTCGATCAAAATCTTGCCCTAACTGAGTGAAGAACGTCTTTTCCCATAATAAAACACCAATTTCAGCAGATATGTATAATTTTAATACAAAATCTAACATTCGTACAAATTATTTTCTAAGTATTTTATAAAATCTAAATACAATAATAGTCTTACGAATAACCATCAATTCGTTAATTTTTATTATAATATTTATTTTAGCAGATTCAGAAGGAGGTTCAATACCGAATAGTAAGTACAGTCGACAAACAGTTTAAGAGAGCAGGCAACTGGCGTCATCTTTGTTCTTACGTGACTAACGCCCGGGCACGACATATCAAAAATTAAATTTGATCTAAGGGACAATTCTCGTAATTTCAAGAACGTTCACAGTCTGATCTGTCTCAATCTGTCAAAAATACCTCTAATTTCCCTACATCTTTGATAAGTTTTTTACATTGCTTTTTGCTGAGACAAGATTGTGACTAGATTTAGAACGTTTTTAATTACGGAAATTGGCCTTCAGATTGTGCGCTTTAATCATTTCTAACGTGACGACATTTTCGTGGACGTGCACGTCCACCTAACGGCATCAGGATAACACGGATGTAAAATGAATGGAAATATAATTATATTTCCATTAATTTTACATCCGTATATCCGTGTACAAGATACATTGTTATAATGGAAATTCCAGCAAAAAAATATATTGACATATGTAATTATGTAGCATTTTTGCGGATGATGTGACTTATTATAAAGGTTTCCAAAGGCATTATCGTGCTTAAAAATTAGTGAATCTATTGTAAAATGTATGTAAAAGACAGACGCTCTGATCAAAAAAGATAAAACTATGAACACATTGGAAAACTCAACCGACCCATGGGAAGAGAAGGCGTGACTATATGTATGTATGTTTATTATGTAGATGGCGCTAGTTCCCTCAATCCACCAAGAAGGTATCGTGTTACCCAGTAACTGGGTCGCTCCATGTAAAATATTGCTATTCAGCTGCAGCCGGTTAGACTGGAAACCAACCCCAACATATTTAGTTGGGAAAACGCTAGGCAGATTATAATGACGGCGCTAGTTGCCTGTAAACCATTTTTTTTGCCGTGTATACAATTAAAAGAAATTAGAAATATCAACATTGAAACCACAGTTCTTCACACAAGTGACTTAATGACGTAACCTACACTGCCGTGCAGAATAACTCGCTCACTTTTCTATAGGAATGTCTCAGTTCGTTTCGTAATAATTTTAAAATATAATCAGCGTTTATTTTGCACAACAGTATGCTGGGTTTTAAGATAACTTTAGTGGACATAATAGGAAGTTTATTCTAGCAAACTTAAGTTCAGAGTTCAGACATGATTCAGATACTCCTCAAAATAAGACTAATCTGATGAGAAATGCTGCACCACAAATAACATATTATATAGATTGATGATCAAAAAACTACAACATTGAGGGTAGATAAAAAGCATTTAAAACTGTACTGTAGTTTCCAAGGTAATGAGACCAAAAAAACAAATAATTACAAATCGCAATGTCCAGTTATTTAAAACTTGCTTCTATCCGCGACTTCGATCGCGTGAAAAGGCGGCCGCCCTGGGCACCCAACCCAACGCGTCGCATCGCATCGCCCGCCCCTTATTACTTCGTTTTCGCTTATCGTTCTTACTGACTTTTTTACTGTGCTCCTAAGGGTCGTAGCGTGATGTTTAATAGCCTATAGCCTTCCTCAACAATTGTGCTATCAAATTCAAAAAGATTTTCAAATCCGACGGGTAGTTCCAGAAATTAGCGCGTTCAAACATAAAAAACCAACTCTTCAGCTTTATTATTAGTATAGATATACATATATCATAAATAGATAAGCGATATACCTATATAAATGGGTGCAACATTTTTTAAAGATTTTACAACCTTTTAAGAATTTGTTCATTTCACAAAAAGCGAGTAAAGACATAGGATAAAACTATATCATACAATAAAAACGTCTAAACACGTATATTTGGGTTAACTATGAGTTTTAACATTTCAAAATATAAAGTACAAAGGCGTGCATAAAAATAGGCCCACCGCCATTTTTATCACAGAAACGTTACTTTTAATTTTGAAACATAATTCGAATATTTTTCATTCATTAAATTTTCAATCAACCGATAATTTTTATTCGTGGAATAAAATTCACGTCTGACAGTTTTTGTATGAAAGAACTGTCAAAAATTCAAAATTATTCCTCTGATAGTTAACTGGCGTTGGAAAAATCTGCCCTAAGTCTCAAAAAAACGGCTTTTTTTTTTACAAAATTTTACATTCCACGGAAAAAAATCATGTAAAAATAAAATCACTTTTCACATTTTTTCACACAATGAAAATAGCGAATCATTAAAACCACCACATTGCAACAGCAACATCATGTAAGGCCATTTTTCATAATTCCACTGACCAATTTCTCTTGCACGCCATTTTACTAAACAGCGACCTATTTTAATGCACTCCAGTGTACTAAAGCATACCGTACGACATTATGTGCGTAATAATAAGTACAAAAGTCTTTCACCTGGCACTTTCTTGACACTTTGCCACTTTTTAAAATGTCTATGTGTGAGTGGGCGCATACCTAGTGACACTTTTAGTACCAACAAGATTTCAAAAAACTTTCAAAACCATTTCGATTTCAAAATTACTGAAATCGAATTTCAAAATCACTTAAATCCAATTTCAAAATCACTAACCCCTCAGACTCTTCCTAATTTCAAAACTCAATCCAATTTCAAACAACCACATTTCAAAACCGAACTCGTATTTCAAAACAACAAATCCAATTTCAAAAACGCAATCCACTTTCAAAATCACAACACCGTTTTCAAAACTGACAGCAGTCAAATTCAAACCCTAGTTCCCAAGCCCCGTCTCCCATCCCCACCACACATAGACCAGCATCAGACCCAGCAGAAAATACCGGTTAGTAACCTCACAACCGCTCTCGTGGAGCGGTTCACCAATCACTGAGCTTCCTCCACTTCCGGTTCCGCCACGACCTCTGGAACCTCCTCATCCCTCACCCTATTAGCATCTAGTTCTATGACAGGATCCGCAGTAGCTTCTGCCAAGTTTGTCACAGACTTCGACTTAAAACATTGGAAGTCGACATGACGGGACTTGGCCTCTTCCTTTTCCCAAGACATGTGTATGAAGGGGCGCTGGACGTAGTTGTAGATGACCTCGGCGCGGCCGCCGGGACGTTTGCGGACCTTTTCCTTGTATGTGGGGTAGCCTTCGACGCCGAGGCGGATTTTCTTGAGGCCGCGTTCTTTCATCACTTGCTTGGCTACGTCTCTGGAATAAGGAGAAGGGAATTTGTTAGTAAAATTATAATACAGGATAGTTATAAATTCTTAGAACACACGTTCAAAACCTTGAAATGACGGAAAAGAGAGCGAATGATAGCGTGACGGTGGCCAGGGGAGAATGGAAGAAGAAAACGCACCGAGCACAAGTAACAACACACCGGGACAAGGACAGGGAAATGATGACGATGTCAGGTTAAATCCTTGCACGATGTTCAAATTAAAATAAAAGACAAAAGAATGGATACTGCAAAGTAAACCTAGCTTTGCCGAGGCCAATTCATGGATAGGTGACCGACTATTCTTAACAAATTAACATTTTCGTCTCTCGAAGAGCACTTTTTAGCCGTAGGCAGGCCTCCGTCACTCCATGTACTTGCGCGCTATAAGTGCCTACCGCCCAGCCGAGCGGTCTCGGTCCGCCGGCGGATCAAATTCAGTGCGGTTTTCGCAAGCGAAGCGCGCGCACGCCGTCCAATTTTAATAGTGCTGTTCGTTCGTACGCGTATTACGATGCCGTACTTCAAAACACTAAACCGTAAGAAATAATTTCTTCTTTGATGTCGGTGCTTTTTCGATTCGTAATTACCAGCTGTTAGCACTAACATAAAAAAAAAACAAATTATTTCTTACGGCTTAATGCTTTATTTGAAGTCGGTTCTCTTTTTTTAAGGCTTTTTTTTTTCATTTCTAGTGAACATCTCCGAAGATCATCATCAAACTAAGAAGTATTATACTTATTTTAAAACGTTCTCCTAAATGTAACAAATCCTTTTCTGAAAACAGCATCGATATCGGTTTAGCCAAACGCGAGATTATCGCGCACAAACATACATACCTAAAAACCATACAAGTCAAACATCTCAGTTTTGCCTGTATGTCTGATCACCTCCTTTTTTTTAAGTTGGTTAAATATTTTATAAATGATAAAATTTTTAACTGCCACATAAAAGTCAGAACATATTCACAGTTCTCAATAACATAGATAAAAAGTTATGTTAATTTAATTTTATCGAAGAGGCAGCCCTGCGATTACTGTGGAATCGCGCGGTGCGAAGCAATCACTGCTGTACGCTTGAGCATTTAGGCGCATTTTAGCATACAGTGGTTGTTGACGCGAGGGAGTAGGCAATTATCGTAATAGGTATTGGAAATTTTCTACTGAGTGAAGTATCTGTTACGTAGTAACTATTCAGTAATCTGTGCCGTAGGCCATACGGTCAGAACATAAAGAGTCCAGGAAGCTTGAAAGAAGGACAAAACCTTGTTTAAGTGTGATTTCAGTCGACCTTCGGTTCTTCAAAAAAGTACTAAGACCTCATATCCTGATGGGTCTTTCTTTATCAAACCAAAAAAACTAACTCTTGCCTTCTTTTCATCAGAATGTACTAGGACCATATGGGACAAAAGAGCTCATTGCAGTTACTAACAAATACTCACTTTTAGCAAAAAACGTACTAAGCCACCAAAGACAAAAGAAACTCACCTATTCTCAATATACTTGAAGAACCTATACAGCGGCGTGGACAGCACGGTCTGCGAGTACTCGTCCCCCATCTGAGGCGGATACTGCTCATCCCACTCCACCGAGTCGTCATCCAGCAGCACCACCACGTGGCACTCTCTGTCGCCTCGCTGGGCGGATTCCACCATGAGGGGCAGGATGAGCCTTTCTAGGAATGACTCGAATTGACGGCGAGCGCCTTCGTTTGATAGCTCGTGGAGGAGGCCTCGGAGGTTCTGGAAAGAGACGAATTCAAATATTATTTCGTTGTTCTTGTAAACCTTATAAACTAGGGGTGTTATTTTGTTTGTTTCTTCATTCCATTGTTTGTCAAACTATGGTAGGGTGATACTTTAGACTAATAAAAACAAAACCCGTTGCAAAAATATGCTACAATAGCCACATAAGACCGCAAGCTCGTTACCTATAGTAAAACGGGAATGTTATGTCATTCAAAATCTCATATTATACAGCATCCACTGAGCAGAGGTGTATCAATTAATAAAAAAAAACTAAAGATGCTTTTGATGTTCAGAGATACCAAATGACTCGATTTTAGTGGCCACCAGTGTAGACGCTTCAGCTTAATTCAAAATAAAAATAAAACATTGCATGAAGATCTAATTTAAAAATAAACATTGCATGAAGATCTAATTTAAAAATAAAACATTGCATGAAGATCTAATTTAAAAATAAAACATTGCATGAAGATCTAATTTAAAAATAAAACATTGCATGAAGATCTAATTTAAAAATAAAACATTGCATGAAGATCTAATTTAAAAATTGCGTGCGCTTTCACTGCTTTTGCGCAAACGCCGTTTAAAGACAACCCAGTTAATAATAATAATAATAATAATAAACGTTATAACGTTACGTTCTGTCTATATGTTTAATAAACATATAGACAGCAACTCCATCATGTCTGTCTCTCAAAATGGATGTAGGAACGGGTCCCGCGGTACTAAGGAGCTCCTCCTCATTGATATGGCCATTAGCCAACAGGTTCGTCGTTCCCGAAAGGATCTGTCGACATGTTGGATAGATTATAAGAAGGCCTATGACTCGGTGCCACATACATGGCTCATGAGGGTGCTGGAGTTGTATAAAGTAGATACAACTCTGCGCACCTTCCTAATGACGTGTATGGGGCAATGGAGGACGGTCCTTCGCTATCCAGGATGTCGAAATATCCAGAGGAATAGCGAGCCGATAAGGATCAAGCGAGGCATATTCCAGGGCGACAGTTTGAGTCCGCTTTGGTTCTGCTTAGCCTTGAATCCTCTAAGCACGCTGCTGGAAGATTCAGGTCTAGGCTACCGGCTGAGGAGAGGTGGTCAGGTTATATCTCACCTCCTCTACATGGATGACCTAAAACTCTTTGCCCCCAACAATTTGCAACTGATGAAGCTACTGAAAATTACTGAAACTTTCAGTAGCGCCATCAGGATGGAATTTGGTGTGGACAAATGTGCGGTCATGCATGTAAAGCGAGGGGAGATTGTGGAATCCGTGGGAACCCAACTCTCGGATTTCACAAACCTTAGAGCCCTCTCCGCAGCCGAAACCTACAAGTATTTGGGTATGTCGGAAGCATTGGGCATCAATGTTACTGACATGAAGCAATCGTTGAAGGAGCGCTTCTTTGGCCGTCTGAAAAAAGTATTTAATAGTCTTTTATCAGGCGGAAACAAGGTGCGCGCCTTCAATAGTTGGGTCATGCCGGTTTTGATGTACTCTTTCGGCATACTCAAATGGACTCAGACCGAACTCGAGGCCCTGGATAGGAGGGTCCGGACGCTGTTGACTGCAAATCGAATGCATCACCCACGGTCATCGGTAATGAGGCTGTATATCCCGCGAAAGTGTGGAGGTCGAGGCTTTTTAAACGCTAAGACCCTCCACAATCGCGAGATATGCAGTCTCAGGGAATATTTCCTAGAAACCGACGTGGGGATGCATCGAGATGTGGTCGAGGTGGACAAGGGCCTCACCCCGCTCTCCTTGGCTAAAGAGAACTGGCGCAAGCCAGTAGTGCTTGATACTAATGATCGCATGGAAGTATGGCAGAGTAAGGAGCTTCACGGACGCTTTTACCGGGCCCTACATGGACCCGATGTAGATCTATTAGCGTCCGTAGCCTGGCTGCGTTTCGGTGACCTCTTTGGAGAAACCGAAGGTTTTGTCTGTGCAATTATGGACGAAGTTATGATGACGAACAATTACCGGAGATATATTGTGAAAGACGGCACGGTTGACATCTGTCGGGCATGCCACCGACCGGGAGAATCAATCAGGCATATTATCTCCGGGTGTTCTCGTCTAGCTAACGGAGAGTACTTGCATAGACACAACCTTGTAGCCAGGATAATCCATCAGCAACTTGCTCTGAAATACAGCCTTGTGGAATCTGAGGTCCCGTACTACAGGTATGTGCCCGACCCAGTTCTCGAAAATGGAAATATCACATTGTACTGGGATCGATCCATCATCACTGACAGGACTATTGTTGCCAATAAGCCTGATATAGTGGTGGTGGATCGATCAGAGCGGCGCGCAATGATTGTTGACATAACCGTCCCGCATGATGAGAACCTCGTGAAAGCCGAGAAAGATAAACAAATCAAGTATCTTGACTTGGCTCGCGAGGTTGTCGACATGTGGGATGTGGACTCAGCAATCATTGTGCCGATAGTCGTGTCAGCCAATGGCTTAATAGCCAAGAGCCTCGACCAACACCTGAGGAGGCTCTCGTTGGGCAGCTGGATCAAGGGCTTGATTCAGAAAGCGGTACTTCTGGACACGGCTCGCATTGTCAGGAGGTTCCTCTCTCTGGAGCCCTGACCGCCGGTAGCTTGGACCCTGTTCCCGATACCGGTGGGCTACTATTTTTTATATTTTTAAATGTTTTTTTATCTTTTATATTCTAATATTTAAAAATATAATTTATATGTTTACATTTAAATAAAGGAAATAATAATAATAATAATAATTTATTTGTTCAAAAAATATACAATTAGATAATATGGTGATACACTATAATACAGTTTATACTATGTTCCGATATTGAACATCTGTGTCTGAACTAGATACAAAATATCTGTATCTGTATTTTTTTTTATATCTGTAATCAAAATCAAAAGTCATTTATTGAAACTAGTCAGACTAGTTTCAATAAATGACTTTTGATTTTTCGAACGTCAAAATTACATAAGACAGTCCCCCAAAACACCCGCCCTTCACCACTTCTTAGTGCTATCGCTGGGAAGAAGAAGTGGCGAAACAAACTGCCCAGCAGCACAGCTGAAAAACATGCTTACAATAGTAGATATGCAAAGTAATATGTCAGCTAGCCACGCCATTATACCAATAAATACAATACAAAAACAAATAATAACTAAAAATTAAAAATGTAAACAAACTTTAATACCTAAATAAAAATCTCGAGGCATAAAGGGCGTGACAGCTTACATATTTAAATGTCTGCTAATGCTCTACACATGTAAAGACAACCCTGCTGTAAATATTCCACATTTCTCTATTAGATAAAGTCCGGCATAATAGAGTGTCGTCTCTGCCACTCATACCTGCGTGACAGTCTCTTTATAACATTCAACGTCTCATTTTAAACCTCGAGTACTAGTATTCCTGGCATTTACCTGGCAGCGCACTGTGTTAGCATCAAACGGCACGAGCAGATAGTCGCAGGCCTCCCTGAGCTCCTGCACGGAGACTGTGGGGGGGCATCGGATGCTCCCCAGTCGGTAGTACTCCAGGATGGCTCTGAAGACTGTCGCCGATATGCCTTCAGCTACCTCATATTCGCCTCTCTCGTTTGGATGGGTGAATTCGAGACCTGAAAGGGGGGAAAGGAGGTTATGAGTTTCGTGTTTTGAAATCGATCGCAACATTGCTTAAGATCAGCACCATAATTGCGTAACACACTACAATCTCAATCTGAATCATTTTGAAGGATATTGCTAATCCATTGCTTCATCATCATTCATCATTCTCCTGCCCTTATCCCAATTTATTTGGGGTCGGCGCACCATGTTTTTTTCTTCCATACTTCTCTATTAGTCGTCATCTCGGTAGTCACCCCCTTTCTAACCATATCATCATTCACACATTCCATCCATCGTTTCTTTGGTCTTCCCCTAACCATCGACATTCATACTCAAAACTCTCCTCACGACATTTTCCATTTTCCATTGCTTCATATGTTCGGAAAATGTGTCTGCTCAACAACGTGAATAACGCAATGTAATGCAATAGGTACTTTTAGTGTGTTACGCAATTACCCCGCAGGTAAGATAGAGGTTTAGATATCAAAAGAACTATCCAATATGAAATCAAACTTTTCTAAGAATTGTCTTGCATGAAATAAGAAGCGACTGGTTCGCAAATGGCATTATTTGTATCAAAGCTTAACAAGATACATGAGACTACGACGTAATTTGAGTGTCTCGAATGATTTCGCTTGTTCCAGAATGCTGGTATCCTAAAAATTTTGTCGGCACAAACAAGCAACAAACAATTTCTGCGAATTAATAAATATCACATCAGACCCAATTTAAATTTAATTAAATTTAAATTTAACACACTGATATAACAAACTATCAACACTGCACCCAATTGCTTAACACTATGAATCTTAATCTGAATCATATTGAAGTATAATGCTATTCCATTGCTTCATATGTTCGAAAATGTGTCTGCTCAACAACGTAAATAACGCAACGAATGTTGTTGAACTGTCAAAATGAAAGCCATTGCTACTGATAGTGTGTTACGCAATTACCCCGCTGGTTGAAGCTCATACAGAGCAGGAACGAGCATCGATCAACACGCTTGCTCACTACGCGTTGGTTGACTATGAAATCCTAGTTTCCTAACGATATTATCTTTCATTTAAAATAATGATACTACAAAAGCTCTTTACTATACAAGTAATACAAGTCATATCATTTTATGCAAGCACAATGGTAACAGACAAACTTTCCAAAAGTCTGTGCAATAATAGTTCAAAAGTTCATTCAAACGTTCCGAGTCTCGGGGACTCGGGGTTGACCGTCTACCCCCAAGTGAATGACCCTTAATTTAAGACTAGACAGACGCCAGACAGACAGTGATATCGAGTTAATGGCATCTGTTCTGCATCGTAAGTTCGAGGGTGATAGTAGACATAAACATTTTTATTAGAAAACCTAGCGCCGGGCGGGACTGCTTCGCATGAATGCAATCTACTGATGTAGCGACATGTTGTCAACTCAAAACATCGGGATTTCTGTGCTGTATCTAAATAAAATATAAATGTATTATATACATAAACCCTATAAATGCCGGAATAAATTCTCAAAATGATGGTGAAAACCGCATGAAAATCCAATGTATAGTTTAAAAGAACCAAGGAACACGAAAAGCAACTTTTTTATATACAATTTTATGAGAAAAAGAAATCGAGTAGGTATAGCTAGGCGATGCCTGGGTGCGATATAATTTTCTTTTATATTGGCTTAATCTATTGCAGAATAGCTCATGTCTTCCAGGCAGCAAGGCGATAGCGGGACCGGGCATTTGTCAAATGTCAAATGTCACTTACGAAAACTATCTATCTCAAAATCAAAAGTCATTTATTCAAATTAAGCTGAGAATCAGCAACTTTTCGAACATCAAAATTACATAAGACAGTCCCCCACAACGCCCGGCCTTCACCACTTCCTAGTAGTTTTTAGCTTTCGCTGGGAAGAAGCACAACTGAAGAGTTTGTTTGTTTGTTTGATCTCTGAAACTACCAGTCGATATTTGAACGCTAAGCGAAAACGAAATAATATCACGGACAGGCGACGCGATGCGACGGGGCGGGTCAGGTTATACGCGGACGAAGTCGCGGGCAGAAGCTAATATTATAATAAGCCTCATGTCGATATTATAATATCAGCCTAAAGAGTCCCACTGCAGAAAAAAGGTCGTAGGACTCTTTTCGGACAAGAAACGAAGGTAGAACGCCGTTGTAAGTAAGTCTACATTTCCACGGTGTTTTCATTCGCACTAATGCAAGTCATTAGAATCAATACACAATCATTCATCATCTACCATTGTCCCATGTTTCTAGATGTAAAAAAATGCGTATCCCAAAAAAAGTAGTGGTCAGTCAGAGTCACTGCATTTTAAGTAACATATATCAAACGAATTGTATTCACTGAAAAGACGTCACAGTCGAAGCATTTATTTCAAATAGGCACATAAAAGGCACTTGTGAACGTCCAAAATTACAATAAAATAGAATTGATTCTAGTCTCCCCTTCCAAAAAGTCGAAGGGAGAGGGAGCTCATGTTGCTATCCACCTACACTACTGATCAAATAACTCTACTCCCATTTCTCAAAGGTTCTACGGAAGCATAAACATTGAAGCTAACCTAGACTTGCATTAAGTCTTAGCTTACAGGGCTTCTCTCAGATCTACGAGCCTGCAAGGTGAAGCCACTGACGTCAAATGGCAGTCGTAATAATGACATCTCATTTGTACTATTTCTTATCATACATCCATATCCATATTAATATTATAAATGCAAAAGTAACTCTTCCCCATTTCTCTTTCTCGTTTTTTATTTATAATTCAATAACTTTAACTTCTGTCTGTCCGTCCGTCTGTCAAGACCCCTTTTCTCAGGAACGCGTGGAGTTATCAAGTTGAAATTAATATCAAATACTCAGGGCTGCAATCCCTTGAAGCAGAGAAAAAATAAAACTTCTAAGTAAACGCAATTAAAAGATACGGACCGCCCGTGACTTCGGCCGAAACTACAGATTTCGTGCTTAGGGACCTCCTGAGCCGATCGTTATGAAATTTGACAGATAGGCAGCCTGGGACCTGCAGAAGCAACTCCTCTGACTCTGACATATGACATTTTACGCGGACGAAGTCGCGAGCAGCTAGTTATAAATAAGATTGTAAATACAATACTAAAACTTATGTCAAATACAAACTCTTAACAGGTCACATTGTTCAAACAATTTCAAACCATTATGAATCAATCCTCATTCCAAGATATATTGACAATCAATTGTCCTAAATCCCTGCGAGCTGGTCCCTTGGCTTGCCCTATCCCTAAGGCTATTGACCTGGCACCACACCTCGACGATTCAGCGAAAGTTGAATGTCCATCCCGTATTTTTGCACGTAATTTGAGAAAGGACGCGGAGTACGTAACAAATGGAGAGTTTACTCGCACCTGTTTATTGTGTGTGTATTGACTTATCACTAGCACTAGCTTTACACAGCATAATTATGCAAATGCCAATTTATTCAAGCTGAAAGGGTTTGTTGGTTTCAACGCGCTAATCCCTGCAACTAAACGTCGAATTTGAATTATTTTTGTATGTGATAGCCTAATTTTTGAAGAAGGTTGTTTAACATCGCGCTAGAACTCTTAGGAGCCGAGTCAAGAGAAAAAAAGTTAGAAAGAAGTGATAGCGCGGGCAGGTGGTGCGATGCGACCGACGGGGTGGATAGGGGTACAAGAAATTTCACATGGACGAAGTCGCGGGCAGAAGCTAGTCTATACTAATTTATTAAAGCTGAAAGGGTTTTGATACTTCGTTTATTGAGCAGTGGCCCAGTGGTAGACTTACCGAGTTGTAGGTCGTGAGTTCGAACCCAGGCAGACACTTTGTGTATTTAATTTCATCACGACTGCTCTCAAAACTGTGAAGGAAAACATCGTGAGGAAACCGGCATGTTTTAGAACCAAAAATTGGAAGACAAGTGACTTCTACCCGCACTGGGCCCGTATGCCCACTCCCTCTCACAGAGAGAAGGCCTGAATCCCAGCAGTGGGAATATTATAGGTTGATTATGATAAAAGTTTACAAAACTTAGTTTTAAAGCTAGACTTGAACATGTGAGTTCAGTCTAACACCTAGCTAAAAGACAACTCGAGAACCAGACGCTTTAAAAAATAAATACATCAGTCGCGTCTCGAAAAAAATGAAGCAAAGACTTATATTGTACTCCACAAAATTCAATACTGCACCGCCCCAGACAACCTAAGTGAACGAACTCGCGAACTTTCGAACCCTATGCAATTCGGGCTAAGGTCTGGAGTCGAATGACCTTCAGATGAATTCTGATGTGAAGGTCTTTCTGAATTGAAGTTTAGTGTAACTCAATTTGGCGAGGGTTGAGATTCTCTTGTATCGGCGCAAACCGCAAACTATACGAGACTTACGTCGTGGTAAAATTTTGCCAACATCAGCATTAAGAAGAACAGAACAACGCAGTCACACAATTTTACCTTATAGGTACTTTCTATTTATAGATTTCTTTTTTTAATGTCGGTAATACGCAGATATTGGGTATTTATTTACTGTTTCATTAATCACAATTCGACGCGACGGCTTATCTGACCTCCACAACCCAGTTACTGCGGGGTAATTACGTAACACACTATCAGCAGCAATAGGTTTCATTTTGACAGTTCAACAACGTTCATTGCGTTATTTACATTGTTGAGCAGACACATTTTTCGAACATATGAAGCAATGGATTGGCATTATACTTCAATATGATTCAGATTAAGATTCCTAGTGCGTTACCTACGCAATTTGGGAGCAGGACCATGACAATTCTTGTATATAGGAAGTACATTTTGGAATGGGTTTTTTTAACTTGCCATTTTTAAATTTCAAAAGCGATTTTTTTCTAACGTCAGATACCAAACATTATTATTTTTATTACACAAATTTTATTTTTCTCTCTGTTCTGTTAGTTTTATCATGGTCTGGCAGTTTGAGTAATTTGCCCAAATGTCCTTTCTTTGGTATTGTTCTTCGAATTGTTGAGCTCTTCAGCTTCAGCACGATTTCTGACAAATGCGTGCACCGACTGGACAGGTCCTGTCAATCTGTGTGGTTCTTTCCTCAAAAGACCATTTCAGACATCGTTCTACATGGTCTTCATACGACCTGACCAAGATTATGTCTGGGCTTTAAAAGAGACTGTGACCTCTGAGTTTGTTTCGGCCTTTCTTCTCAGAATAGTCAGATAGGAAACGCCGACCTCATCTCGGTTTTAAAATATGATTGACGCGTAAAAGCGTTTGTGCAAACCTATTTACAAAAATAAAATCATTTATCATTTAGAAACAAAAGACAATCCCATTTTTACCTGTAACTGTAACCAGAGCCTCCTCTCACACCGCGCCTGCGTTCAGGAGGGTGCCCTAAAAACGACAATGCTAACGGCCTCGCACCCCATATTGTGGCTGGACCACGTCAATGACCTCCAGGGTAACGACTGTGCGCCTTTATTGGACAAGGGATAATTAATAGGTGTTTGTATGGGATCATTGGATATCTCTAATGAAAAACTAATGGATTTAGAATCGGCAACATGTTTCAACGTTTATAAATAAAGCAATGACAGTTAATTAATTATGTGATAGATACATGGTGCTCACATATTTACAAATATTGTAAAAGTAGATCCAGATACACAAATATTGACATATCAAAAAATAAACAAACAACATTGGTTTGTTTCCACTGTGACGATCGTTGCGTCGTCAGCGCAACTGTCATTGTGACAGTGCGTCACTGACGTCAATATGTCGTGCGTTGAGTGCGTCATATGCGCATGCCTCGTGTAGGACAGGGTTAGAGGTTGTGTATGCACGTATTTTGATTAATCTTATCTGAGTTATAGTTGTGTATTACATTAATGACGGAGATTTAAATATTGTGCTAAGCAACCAACTGGGTCACTTTCTGGTTGAGTTTTTTGGTCTAGTGATCATAAAAGTTGACTGCAGCCCGATTCAAACGTTATGGCGGCTCTGAAGTATGCTACTCGCTGCGCAGTACCTCACCCCTCACCCCCGCTGACACGGGAATTTGTTACAGCACAGAGACTCGCCTCATGTTTCGAGCCGCCGCCGCCGTACAGTTTGTATCGGGATGTATTAAGTGCTAATTTCACCAAAGAAACTAATTGCGACCAGCACATTTCAACCGCGTTCAAGAGCTGTCAGTGTCAATATTTCAGAACCAGCCGTAAAATCAGCAGTGAAGTCAGCCCTAAGTTGCAGGTCCTAAGATTGGTTCTCAGATTGGAGTAGAAACGACATTAGCTCATTTCTGGTCATTGCAAAAATATGTGCAATAAAACATATCTTTGCAGCATGAATTTAGGTCCTTACATACTTAAATTGCCCGGTCCTCTCAAAGCGGAGAGGTTCATTCCTCGAAAGACCAGCTCGGACACTAATCTGCATGATCCTCATATGATATGACCAAAATAATGTCCGGACTTAAAAAGAGACTGACTCTGAGTTGGTTTCGGTGTTTCTTCTAGTTTTAAAATATACTTGCTTTTTGGCGTGTAAAAAGAGATTTTTTGAACCAATTTACACAGAGAAAAAAACAGCTAAAAACAGCTAGCATTTATCTTCTGTCCTTTTGTTAATGAAATAGAAAGAAAAAGATGCACTGAACTTAAAAGTTTAGTTTGTGAACAAGGGAATCGGCGCCATTGTCGCGATTACAGTAGTGTCGTCATCCGTCATTGATAACACTAATCTTTTGCCCAACTACTGTCACTGATATCTAAATCTGTGTCTGTGCTAGAGATGGTTGCTGATAAGAGATAGTAATGATCGATCAGCTGCTATTAGCAGACTAACGATGTTGTGCATATTGATATTAGCTGATATTAAAAGGGGTGAGAACTAAACTGGTCAGTAAAAATCCACCCTCACCTGTATAAATGACTAGCGGCTGTCCGTCCGCGTGGAAATGCTTGTTCCCCCGAACCGACCATCGCACCGCCTGCCCGCACTATAACTTCGTTTTTTACTTAGCCTTCTCTCTTACTTTTTGCTCGGCTTCTGAGGATCCTAGCGCGATGTTAATAGCATATAGAAGGCCTCAAGAATTGGGCTACCAAATGCAAAAAGATTATGAAAGCCGACTAGTAGTTCCAGTGATTAGCGCGACAAACTACAGCTTTAGTATATAAAAATATAGTCAAACTCAAAGCATTGATTTCAATTAAACCATTTACAGTTGTTACTATTGAATTGTCAAAATTAAATAGTCGGTCAGTTTGTCAGAAAGTTGAAGCTAGTTAGTCTATTGTAGTGTAGTATATAGTATATTATAGAGATACAGATTGAGAAGCTCTTAATTGGACTGCAGGGTGAAAAATTAACACAGAAAATGAAGCACGATTTTCGAAAGAACTAAAACCGGCCATAGCTCATCTAGAACGAAAAAAAGAAAGAAAAAGGAACGCACAGAAACATAGAGAAAGCTTTTCTATATTCTCATAGATTCAGTTTTCAACCTGCAATCTCGTTTATAAAGGCATTCTGGATATGAGAGGATTTTAAGGTTTTGTGGCGCATCCTCTCTTCGTCGTCACAAAAAACAGCGCATTACTTCTCTTCGGGAGTAATGGTGTGTCTAGTCTAGACATTTTAAAGCCCTTAAAACTGGTCTAGACAGACCAACACTTAAATGAGCAGTTGCCAAAGCCGTTTCAAACACCCTGTGAGGTGGGTCGCATTACAACTACTATTTGCTAACTGCATCGCATAAATATATAGCATAATCAGCCTATAATGTTCCCACTGCTGGGACACAGGCCTCCTCTTCGAGAGGAAGTGGGTTGTAGTCTACCACGCGGGCTCCGTGCTGGTTGGTAGATTTCACATTTCGTCGAATTTTGGGATAGGACATCCCATCGGTAAACATGACGAACTTCCATACAAATTTTTATTCCCTATTCAACACCCTCTGGGGATGAAAATCCTTCCTTAGAGCTGACTATCGGTACACAAGGAACTCATGTGCAAAATTTCGTGGTTATAGCTCATAGGTTCTCAACGTTGGCGATAACGCCCCTCGAGGCGTTTGAGACTTTTAGGTGGCAGTAGAAGACTCCAGAGACAATTATACATCCTATCTTACGATTATATGTATAATACTACACGTTCAAATAAAATCGTGGCAACAGCTGTTTGTTTATTCAGACGGTAAGTAAAAGAAAAAGGGGGGTGCTAGAAAAATATATTCTCAAAGTAGGCGGTGTGCAGTGTCCCTTCGTCCAGCATACTCACCATGGAATCCTGATATTTCATGAATGTCAAAAAACTGTTCTGAAATAGTGCTAAATAGTGCCCAAAGGAAAAAAATTGTGCTCTTGTACTTGCGAAGTTATAGCCATAGTTCGATGAGTATGCTGGACGAAGGTTTCGCCCAGCATACTCACCTCCGTCCGGAGAATCTGTATACGCTTCAAACATAATTCATACTTCAAAAAATAGTTCCCAAATAGTGCCAAACGGTGCCCAAAAAGAAAAAACAGTGCTCGAATAACTTCGGAGTTATAGGCTTCGTTCAGTGAGTATGCTGGGCGTAGGTCCTACGCCCAGCATACTCACCTCAGTGCGCGAATATCGAACGAGCTATAGGTACAATTTACGTCTCAAAAAATTGTGCTTGAAATAGTGCCCAATATCAGTCCAATTTTTGCTTGACTTTTGACTTAGAAAACCATTAAATTTTAATGTAAACTTCTACATACTAACGTAAAATGGGGTACAGTCGTCGACACATGTTTTTGGACAAAAATATTAAACTTTCTAATTGTAGACTTCATGTTATTGGAAATAATTATGGTATTTTCTCACATGTCAAAAACTTTCGATTAAATGCATTATTATATATTTTATAAATAATAATAAATGAATGAAACTTTAAGCGTAAATGAAGTCTATTACTTCATTGCATTGTGTGTTTGTCTGAATAAAAACAGTCATTTGCAGCCAATAAAATTAATATCTTGAAAAATTGTAAAAAGGAAATTATACAGTTTCTTTTTGTATATATGTTGCAGGCAAAACTTATAACCAGTCTTGTCTAATAATCGTAAGATGTTAGGGCAGCGCCATCTAGTATTTAAACATAAACATATTCATTTGCGTCGCGGGCGCCGCGCGTCGCTTTGTGACACAAAATGGACCCTTATCACCTTCAAAATACAGATCAGTCTTGTCTAATAATCGTAAGATGTTAGGGCAGCGCCATCTAGTATTTAAACATAAACATATTCATTTGCGTCGCGGGCGCCGCGCGTCGTAAGCCCCATACCTATTGACCGTACGTGCATCCATTACTGCCACACTATATTGAACTTTATCACATGAGGAATACAGGTCAATTCCGTAAACGTTGTGGTACCGTCCTTGATCCGGAAAATGATTATTTTGAATAATTTTGTCAGTTGTAATGTAAGCATTAATAACAGCAACTTTATTTTTCATGCATGATTTACTTCATTTGATATCTTAATCCTTCAAGCGCCGTGATCTAGACAAAATATATAAAATCATTGTTCCTAGCTACCGGGGTCCCATGCGACGCGCGAAGGCTTAATCATATTATTATAAAGTATTATTAAAATAATGTGTAATTAATAATATTGCGATTCTAAAGTAAATACTCCCTTACATAGACAATTAATAATTTACACAAGACAAAAATTGTTAGAAAGAAAGTTAATAATATTGTATTCGACTGTACTCAATGTAATGTATGTAGAAGTTTACAATCAAATTTAATGGTTATCTAGGTCAAAAGTCAAGCAAAAATTGGACTGATATTGGGCACTATTTCAAGCACAATTTTTTGAGACGTAAATTGTACCTATAGCTCGTTCGATATTCGCGCACTGAGGTGAGTATGCTGGGCGTAGAACCTACGCCCAGCATACTCACTGAACGAAGCCTATAACTCCGAAGTTATTCGAGCACTGTTTTTTCTTTTTGGGCACCGTTTGGCACTATTTGGGAACTATTTTTTGAAGTATGAATTATGTTTGAAGCGTATACAGATTCTCCGGACGGAGGTGAGTATGCTGGGCGAAACCTTCGTCCAGCATACTCATCGAACTATGGCTATAACTTCGCAAGTACAAGAGCACTATTTTTTTCCTTTGGGCACTATTTAGCACTATTTCAGAACAGTTTTTTGACATTCATGAAATATCAGGATTCCATGGTGAGTATGCTGGACGAAGGGACACGGTGTGCACAATAAGGTTGTAGGGTATAATGTGCGTAAATAGGTAGGATGTGCGTTGTCTGTCAGTAAATGAATGAATATAGGATTTTTATCAAGTCGAGAAGATAACCTCGATTCGAGCTGACACTGATCGAGTCAATGATCGATTCATTCAAAGATTTACCCACCCGCGTGATTTAACAGTGATAGCTATTTTTAACCGACAATGTCAAAAAGTACATTGTGTGTTTATTGGTGTTAATTATACATTTGCTTGTGAATGTTTCTGTTAATGTTACTGGGTTGTTGAGGTCAGATGAGGCAGTCGCTCCATGTCAGAGAGGCAGTCGCTCCATGTAAAAGACAGGTATTCAGCTGCATCTGGTTGGGAAAAAGTTAGGCAGATGCAGAATCAGATGCTGTTTGTGAATGTTTCTCATGATAAATAATCGGGATCGACTTGCGACTTTGCTGTGTGATCAGTTAATAAATAAGCTCCGTTTTGATCCGAAAGCAGTCGAATTATTCCGAAACATGCTGGGAACACTTAAAGATCTGTGAATGTTTGTCTGTCTGTTTGTTTCGTTCTCACGACAGATCTGTGTGGTTCTTTCCTCAAAAGACCACCTCAGACACTTACAGAGGTTACAACCAACTTGTTACATTATTTGTCTTTTTGTTCTTTTTATGCGTCATGTTTGCCGCAGGTAAACATTATTTCCTTTCTAGGTATAAGGAACAATTGTAGAGATCACTTACCCTCCACAGAAAAGGCAGAATCCTCCAACCAGACGGGTGTAGTGACTGGTGGGCAACTGCCTGACATATGCTAGTTGCACGGTAAACTCTGCTTGCGCGATGCAGGATTTTGCGTGAGGTCAGTATGATGCGTAGTTCGTATGTGGCGCACACTCTCTATCACTCACATCTGTATGGTTCTCAGATGGCATGACCAAGATTATGTCTGGACTTAAAAAGAGACTGTGACCTCTGAGTTTGTGTCGGTCCTTCCTCTCAGAGCATATGGAAAGGAACCAAAGATCTCTTTATTTTAAAAGTGTTTTTTAACCCCTGACAAAAACAGAGGGGTGTTATAAGTTTAACGTGTGATCCATGTGTCTGTCTGCGCCATCATATCTCCCAAACGGCTGAACCGATTTTGTTTTTTTTTTTTTTTATTGATTGAGGGTGTTCTTTTTGAAATAAATATCAGTTTATTATTTAGAACTACTGAACCGATTGAGCTTGTAAAAAAGTAGTTTCATTAACTTAATACACTTTTCGCATCAAACGAAGGTTTTCGGGCAATGTATACGATACACTTACGCCGCGTAAACGTGAAACGAAAGCACTCTAAGAAATTCAAAAACAGAATTATCACGGATGGAGCTGCAAACACAGCTTGTGTTATCAAATCTCAGTTCAATGAAAGATTTACTTCGAATCATATGACACAATTTGATAAAGGATCATACTACTTACGAAATTATCAGCTGATCTACAATTCTGATTTATTGGTTATATTTTGAGGGCTTGTAATAACAGCCGCACGGGTCGATCGATCAGGTTAAGCTACGCTAACCGCGGTTGGCCCGTGGATGGGTGACCATCTTCACATACCAAGACCCCTCCGTGGCTCGGAAGGCACGTTAAGCCGTTGGTCCCGGCTGTCATTCTTGGATCTTTGACAGGCGTTACGGGTCGTCAGAAGCCCGAAAGTCTAACAACAAACAGTCTTAGTAACTGGGTTGGGGGGGTCAGATAGGCAGTCGCTCCATGTAAAATACTGGTACTTAGCTGCATCCGGTTAGTCTGGAAGCCCCAACATAGTTTAGAAAAGGCTAGGCAGATGATGATGATCCTGGTTATATTTACTGAATGCATTATGATGACATAATGTTTTGAAACATGTTTTTATAAACATAGAAACATGTTACAAAACATTGTGTCATATAAAGATATGACACTACAAACTTTGGCATTGAGAAAATGCTTCACATTTCTTAAAAAATGTTTTGCTTATTTTCCATTGTGCGGCCCAAACAATACATACATAAACTTGTTATCATTTTGTTAAAGAGTTCCATTCTATATCTTGAAAATGCTTGATCGAATCACGGCAAAATATTATCTTTACTAATAATAAAGTTGAAGAGTTTGTTGAACGCGCTAATCTCGGGAACTACCCGTCGGATTTGAAAAATTATTTTTGTATTGATAGCCCAATTCTTGAGGAAGGCTATAGGCTATTCAACATCACGCTAGGGCCCTAAGGAGCCGAGCAAAAAATTAAAAAGTCAGAAAGAAAGCTAAGCGAAAACGAAGTGTTGCGAAGGGGTGGGTCGGGGGTACAAAAATGACGCGAACGAAGTCGCGAGCAGAAGCTAGTATGAAGACACGAATGGGATCAAAAACATCATTCAAATATTGAGAACCTCCCGCTTTCGAAGTTGGTTAATAATAATACCATTACCATCTAAAAATACATCCTTCATTAATATTTCTAACCATTTTCCCATGTTTTTTGTGTGTCAAGAACTAATCACTTTGCAAACCATAAATATTTACAAAGCATTACGTTTAAAACACATTCCAAAAAAAAAATTCTTTGAGGTAAACCAAAAATGTTTTTTTAAACAAATTAGGTCGACAAAGTCAACAGTTATGATCAATGACCTGTTAGTAAACATAAGTGACCTAGAACTGACTGACTGACTCATTCGTGACTCAAATCTTCCTATGGAGAAATTGAGCAATAAACCTGGTTTGGGAATATGAACCTTATTTCTATGGGAAATGACTCAGTTTTCTTTGACAGGAGAATTGAGTTTGACTTTCTTTTGACATTGGTCATCACTATTTTAAATGTGTTTTGGGAATATGAAGATGAACCTTGGTTAATTTGGGTTATGATTCAGTTTCCTTTGAAAGTTGGATTGAGTTGATGAGTTTTTGACATTGGTGGTTGTTTTTTGTTATTAACAGAGTTTGCATGTCATGTGGTATTGCAATCATAATACAAGACCCTAAAGAAGAAAACACAAGTTTTTTTTTAACTGGCAACAAAATTGAATAGTAAGTATGCATATTTCATAATAATGCAAACACAAAAAACAAAAAACTGCAAAGACAGATTTGTCATTAGCTTTTGTCTCCATATAAAATGTATAAAGTTTACTAGATCTTGCAAAGCTGTGTTACATCTAATAAGATGCAAAATGTTTTTTTTTTTTTTTGGAAATTACTGTTCTTGCTTTATGTAGACTACAAAAAAAAATAACTTTACTTTAACATTACATACTATGGAATGTATTAATACTCCAAAAGTTGTGTCTGTAATTGTCATACTAATCATCACGAAAAACTCAGTCGCAGTTTTTTTTCCAATAAAACATTTGATTAATTAAAGAAAGTAGCATTAAATTGTCTCTGACTGTAAAACTTAACTTGTAATTAGTTTCCCCTAAAATTAGTCATGGTGTTTAAATGACGAAGTTCTCAGTAAAATGGTGACTAATTATTTTGTGAAAGTATCTACTTTACATATTTCTAATACAAATCATGTACGGGAAGTACTAAAATCATACCTATATTCCAAGAAGGGCTAGGCAGAAGTGTATTAAGACACCATTATGAGATGTGGACTAAAAAGCGATGTAGTCATTTTGCGACTTATGTGTTTTAAGATTCAGACATTTTGAGATTTTGACTAAGAGCGACGTGGTCAATTTGCGATCCAATAATTCTGATACCAACCCACCCACATGTTATTTTTTAAGTCTTTATGAGCTCAACTGTCACTAATGAGACTCAATTACTTTTTCTATTATTATCAAACTTAATAAGCTTGTCTAACATCATAATTCTCCTGCCCTTATCCCAATTTATTTGGGGTCAGCGCAACACGTCTTTTTCTTCCACACTTCTCTATTAGCCGCAATCTCGACAGTCACCACCTTTCTAACAATATCATCATTCACACAGTCCATCCATCGTTTCATTAGTTTTCCCCTACTCTATTAGCCATCGAAATTCATATTCAAAACTTTCCTCACAACATTTTCCTCATTTCTCCGAAACACATGCCCATACCATGACAACCGATTTCCACACAACTTTTCAGTTACGGGTTACTTAATAAGCTTGTCTAGCAGACGAAAACAAAACTGGCTAAATGGGCGTTAATAACATAACATCACCCAAGTTTTGCCAGTTATTTTTAAGTCCCATGTAATAGGGGCTTGAAATTATTACCATCAAACATACACAAATCCAGACCCCGGGTAGCTACTGAGAAATTCTTGATGGAAAAACTCAACCACACTTTATACCCAAACTAGAGATTTAAAAAAAATGTTTATTTCAATTACAAAGGGCATTCAAATACATGTTAGTGGAGATAACCTTTTAGGAAAGAATTGCTTGTGTTAAGAGATTGATCATAGAACCCCAGTTCAGCAGTGGAGCTTGTGACTACAAACCAATGAGTTATTTCTCAGTAAAATGGTGATTAATTGAAAGAGAAAGTAGTTTACATATTTCTAATGAAGCCGAGGTGCTTCCCAGTATTTATAGCTAATTATCATTAGCTGTAATTGTTATAATTAGCATTTAATGTGGATCTTGGAAATTGATGTGTGGGTTTGTAAATTATTTGGGATATTACAAGTCATCAATAAATGAGGTAAAAGGAATGGATAGTTGATACATTTAAAAATTAATTGTTCTTGATTTTTGATCATTGGCAAAGTGAACATTATTTATTATGAGTAAAAAAATGAGTAATAAGTTATTTTTTTTGTTTTAAAGTGAAAATTTAGAGTAAATAAATTAGTTAAGAAACGTTTTTTTTTTTTTTGTTAAAGTGAGAATTCAGAGTAAATAAGTAAGAATTTTTTTTTCAATATAAAACAAGTAAGTACATATATGATTGCTAACGACACACCTCTGAATACCTGTACTGACACAAACAGTTAAAACCTACACTAACAGTTTAAAAAGTTATAATATTTTACTCAATAAAGTGAATAAAGTAGTTAACATGAAATACATATATGCTTGAAAGTGCACAAAAAGAAAATATAAAGGACACTTAAATAAAGATTTCGTTACTTGAACTAAAAGTAGAGATAAAATCTAGAAAAACAAATCACTTTGGATTTCATTTTCAAATCAAATCAAATCATAATTTATTTGTTAACATAGGTAAAGTAAGTGCAGATCTTATGTATGAGGAACAGAGTGCTATGTTATGCCAGGAGACGTACAAATATGATGTGCACTAGAATACTTGAAAATCATGCATAATTATAAATTTAACAATTACATATTATTTAATGCTCCAATTATGTCAGACCTAAATGAGGAATTATTAAAATTTTTGATTCTTTGTTGGATATTGTCAAAAGTAGATTATCAGATAAAGAAACTGGGTCAGCATAGACAAAATATCACAAAAGGCCACCTCTTAAAGAAATTTATTTAAAGATCACAATATTATGGAACTTGGCTGCCTTTTTTGTAAATGGTAAGTTTGTTTCTTAATTTGTCATTAATTAAAAAATATTTAGTTCAAAACCAGTGTGGTTATATTTATATAAAAGTATTCTAATAATGATAACTCCAGTTAAAGTTAACAATGTATTGATAGCATAATAAATTCTAACTCATTCATTCAAAATTAAGTCCAAAAAGAAATATACTTTAAAAAAAAGTTTCAATAAATTCTAAAAGTTTTTTTCTTTTAAGAACTTTCCAGTTCACTCCAGATAGAACACAGAGGTTCCAATGCTATGTGTCACCTTAATATCTACTTGCATAGTTCATCACCAAATTAATGAAAAAAAAAACTTACTAGAGCTGAACATCCTTCCCAACATAGTGTTAGGGTGAGCTGTGAATTGCGCTGGGTCCACCACGAATCTAGTATTGTCCACCACCAGCGTTATACGGTCTTCTCCAAGCTGGTTCTGAGTCTTCTGCCCATTCCTGGTCGGTTCTTGAGCAGTCGACGTCGAGGGCGTCGGAGTATTCGCGGTCAAATTTTTCGGCGGCATCGTCGGACGCGTTCGGATATTAGGACCAGTACGCTTCGATAACCGTTTGCGACGCTCCTCGTCCCTTCTGTACTCCTCCGTATCACTACTACTGTCTGGGTAAAAGAAGGGACGTCGTTCGGTCATGGCCTCAGGGCCCTGAGTCTGCGAGTCTGACATAGGCGTTTGCTCGTCCCCACGAGCCCTTACATCACGGTCGACGCTCCTTTGTCCACGCGACGGCGATCCGTTACTGGAGGCCGTTTTAGAATTTATTACAATTCTAGTAAAATAAAGAAAGGATTTTCGCAAAAACGTCAACGTAACAAGTTTGACAGTTTGTAGTGGGGTTGTCAGAACCAAATATGATTTTCGAGACATCAGTGTTGCTAGTTTTTGTTAATGAGATAAATAAACTTAATAAGAAAATGATAAAATAACGTCATTTTGTTGCGTTATCAGCCAATTAAAAGTTCTATTTTTTGCAAAAGGGTGTTTAATCAGAATAGTAAACTTAAATCAGTTATTTTTCAAGAAAAATTCCGCACGTGTGCTAGCCATGTGCGTTTTTTATTGAGGAATGGAATATTCCTGCAATTTACTTGCATTGTTAAGCTAATATAAATTCTGCGCACTTCGAGTCACTCGTAAAAATTCAATACCAAATAAAAATAACATCACAAAAATTGCTTTACGTCTGCCTATGACAATACGATTATACGACCTATGTCTGTCTTGATGAATGCATTTAAAAAAAAAGTTAAAAACTTGAATGAATCGGCTGTTGACCTTTCCACTGTCAAATGCGGAAATTGGTTAAATACTACAATAGTTTTTTACTAAATAGTGTTAGTATAAACATCCCACCTAATCGAGCTGTGAATAAATGTGATAAACAACCAAAAACCAAAGTGCCGTGACGATAGCAATAGTGTAAAAAAGTGTAATTATAAGGCGACGCTCCTAGGGCGTTACTCATTTTTAACTGTAAAAATTGTAAGGAATGGAGCCAAAGGAGGAGTATCATGATCCTGATTACCCGGAGGTTTCTGTGTGCATCAAGGAGGAGCCCCCAAGCTTCTCAGAAGAGGAGAAAGTTGAGAAAATCAAAGAAATTATCAGGCGGGAATTTTTGAATGAGCTTGAAATCCGTGAAAATGAAGTCATGCTGATAGATCAACGGTTTGTTATGTTTTTCTAACTTTATATCTATTTATAAAACGTTGTTGAGGTTAATTTGTGAGTAAATAATATAAATAACGTATTTGTTGGACCATGTGCTGTTTTGTTGACCAGGGTTTTCCCTATAATGTTGAATGTGTCAAATTGTTTATTATATTTTGGCAAAAGTACAAACTTTACAAAATATTTAATTAATTAACCAAGGAATTTGTAGAATACTTTGTCTCCCTAACTTTTAGTACTTTTACAAATAATACTTGTTTTTAATGCATTGTATTGTTATGATAAACATTTATTTATTTCACAATTCAATACAATTTAAGAACATTACTGCACATTCCTTAGGCTTCAAAATTTCATACTAATTACTTTGTCTGGGACAGGGCTCCATATATATATTTGTAAAGAACTATTGATATGGATTCTTTGTAACCTAACTTTCACACCTGTCAATTCCAAAATCCCTTTTTTATAAGCAAACTAAGGGGAGTTTGCTGAAAACTGTACCTACAGATTCTCTGAAATTTCTGGTTGTTCTTCAAAGTGAGTATTATCAGTAAGTGTAGATTAATAATTACTGACCATATTTGCTGTCACTCTATGGTACGGACTCCCACTCGCCAATATTTTGAAGGCGAACTGAATGAATAGATAAGCCAGGCATGCATCAAACATATCTCTTCTTAGAGAACCTTTAAATCGGATGACACGGAACTGGTATATTGGAACCCGAAAAGAAGAACCTTTTTTAGAACCGGAAGCCTAATTTGAACCGGTTTTCAATCCCTGCTGGCAAGTCAAAAACAAAACCAAATAACCCATTCACTAAATCAAAATCAAGCCATTTATTTACCTAGGCTGAGAATCAGCACTTTTTGAATGTCTAAATTATATAAGACAGTTTCTAGTGCTCTAGCTGGGATGACGAAGTGGTGCAACAAACTCCCCAGCAGCACATGGAGTTATTTAAACTCTGTGTAAATAACTCCTTAATCAAAATGTATGTTGTATTGTTATCCAGGATGTCCACATCTCGCCGATTGCTCCACCGTCTCCGGTACGCGCTAGTGAACAGTTACTACAAGGATCAGAAGTTGCTACTCACTAATGGACAGGTGCAGGATGAGATCGCTGCTCAGCATGAACCTAGAGCAAGGGCTGAGGTGAGGAAACTGGAGAAGTTAACTAATGCTATAGTTTAATAATGCAGGCACTTTGTGTAAATAATTTCATCACCACTGGTCTCAAAACGGTGAAGGAAAACATCGTGAGGAAACCGGCATGTCATAGAACCAAAAATTTAAAGACATTTGACATCTACCACCCCGCACTGGGTCCGCGTGGCAGATCGCTGCCCACTCCCTCTCACTGAGAGGAGGCCTGTGTCCCAGCAATGGGAACATCATAGCCTTCGAATTTTTTAGAAACTCCCATATAGGTAGAACAACTAATTGCATTGGTAGTACAAATCTCCATGATACAATATCATAGTATAAGGCCAAGGGTAACTGCCCCGTTGGTTTCGCAGGCTCCTGGGTTCGATTCCCGGGTCGGGCAGTGTTGTTGAGTTTTTCCATTAGGAATTTCTCAGTATCAGCCCGTAGTTTGGAAGTTGGTGGTGTAAACCTCCGTGCCTCGGTACGCATGTGTCGCTGTTGGTACTGCGTCTGATCTCTCCCCGGTCGTGTCGGATTGCCATCCCATCAAACTATGAGAGTAAAGGAACACACGAGTGCTCCTGTGTCAGCGCACACGTGTGCACTATAATATCTCAGGACGTACCTGACTAATCTCCGTTAGGATTGGCCACCGTGACCGAAACTCGGCCGGGAGGATTTATTTTTGATAAGGCTGCAACAAAAATAAGTCTCTTTTCCACCAAACTATTTCCAGTTTTGTACCTTTTCTTCTCAAATTATTTAACTTACTGCCCTCTGCCATACAGCAAAGGTGCCCAAGCTAAAACACCTTATTATCACTCATCTCCACCAGGTATCCTCAACCCTGCGCGAGGGCCAGCGCCGCTTGCACCCGTCCGTGCGTAAGCTGCTCGGCAAGCAGACGGTCGACCTTGACGAGATATTCAAGACCAGAGCGCCGAGGAATAAGAGTAGGAAGGACTATTCGGTGAGTTTGTTTTTTTATCACACTGCTTAGTACTGTGGTGTTTTTTTATCACACTGCTTAGTATTGTGGTGTTTTTTTATCACACTGCTTAGTACTGTGGTGTTTTTTTATCACACTGCTTAGTATTGTGGTGTTTTTTTATCACACTGCTTAGTACTGTGGTGCCATCTACATCGCCACGTGCGAAGTCCGCATCACACTGACCTCGCGCAATCAGAGTTTATCGTGCGACTAACATATATACAACTTCCCGACATCTATCGTTGGGCAGTTCCCACCAGACACAACCCCCGTCTTGTCGGAGGATCCTCCCTTTTCTATGGAGGATGTGTGAACTTTATACCTTGTTCCTCGTACCTCTATACCAATGCGTTCTGTGGCGTGACCCGCGCTGGGGACCTGGACTGCCACCCTTGCTCATTACATACCTACATAATAGTACAGGAAATTCTTGCTTCTGTGTGCATATTGTCCTATGGAACAGGACCAGCATGTTTCCAAGCGTTCTCATCTTGGATATAATCCTCTAATTTATAATATGCTTGTTTACAAAGTGTACTTTTAATAAATATGATATGTCACAAGGTATTTTGTTATAACATTTAACTCAGTACCCCATAAAAGATCTATGTACTTTAGCTGATCCCCGATTCTTCAGGAAGGCCAGGGGCAATTAAAAAAAAAAGTTTTTATTGTTTCTCATATAATTGTTCTACAGCACAACATTGAGGCAACCCCAGTAAGTTATAAGGATACTTGTGATGGGATTACCTCACAACTTCCCATGGGTTACTATCTACAATATTGAGACATAATTAAAAGAAAAGAAAAAGGCTCATAAGGGTTCTAACGTGATGTTAAATAGCCTTTAGCCTTCCTCAAGAACTAAGCTATTAAATATAAAAAGATTTTTGAAATCCGACCGGTAGTTGCAGAGATTAGCGCGTTCAAACAAACAAACAAACAAACTCTTCAGCTTTATTATTACTAGATAGATTCGTATAGATAACGGTCGCGAAGCACAAATGCAAATTCAATCTGAATATAGTGCATTTCGCGAACGCGTATAGCCCCAATGGATATAATGGCATCCCAATTATTGTAAGTGCTCCATTGTGTACCAATTTCGCCGGCTCGGCAAAGTGTTACTGGGATTTTCCATAAGGAAATTCTCTATAGTAGCCTAGAGTCTTTGTTTGTGCTCTGTGTATGTTTGTGTTCCCTTTTATATAATTAGACTACTTGGTATATATATTATATGTTTTATTTATGTATGTCATCTGCCTAGCCTTTTCCCAACTATATTGGGGTCGGCTACCAGTCTAACCGGATGCAGCTGAATAACAGTATGCAGGCATAAAGCGACTGCCTATCTGACCTCCACAATCCAGTTACTGGGTAATACGATACCCCTTGGTAAGACTGGTTGTCAGACTTTCGGGCTTCTAACGACCCGTAACGACTGCCAAAGATGCAAGGATGACAGCCAGAACCAACGGCTTAACGTGCTTTCCAAGGCACGGAGGGGTCTTGGTATGTAAAGATGGTCACCCATCCACGGACTAACCGCGGCAAGCGTAGCTTACCGTACCCGATCGATTGACCCGTGCGGCTGTTATTACTTAGCCACAAACCCCTCCAAGTTTTATTTATGTATGTAGCTATTGTATATGTAAATGGTTCAAAGTCAAACCATATATTTCAAATAGGCACATAAAAGGCTTTTTAACGTCAACATTTACAATAAAATAGAATTGATTCTAGCCTCCTCAGATACCGGAGGTCAGATAGGCAGTCGCTCCATGTAAAATACTGCAATGGTAGTCAGCTGCATCCGGCTAGACTGGAAGCTGACCCCAACGTAGTTGGGAAAAGGCTAGGCAGATGATGATGAATTCATTTAATTTCCCCAGGCGATGCTCCAAAAACGTAACTACACGATCTCAGCGGACACGACGAAGACATTACGTCCGGACCGGAAGCCGGACGAGATGATGTTAGAGATGAGTGAGGAGCCGTGCACCAGCCGGCCCAAGAAGATCCCACGCCACCTCGAACCCAAGATCACCAATGTGGTGACCTTGGATGAGGTCACGAGGAATAAGATGAAGTACCGATATAGGATTGTTATTGGTGAGTGACTTGTAACTTAAAATTATTCTCAGTATTTTTTTTTATCATAGTACTTATACATAAAATAAACCTCTTATATTTTACGTGATTAATACGCCAATGGCGTAGATTCCCTTGTTCACGAACTAAATTTAAGTTCAGTGCATATTTTTCTTTCTATTAAATTAAGAAAAGGACAGAAGATAAATATTAGTTTAGTCCTGTCAAATTAGGGCCCTCGCCCACGGGCGACTTTTTGTAGCGATGCAGTCGCGATGCTCTCGCGCGTAGCATCGATACAGACGCGAAGCAGTCGCTAGCTGTGTGCCCGCGCCCACGGGACCAGATTCAGTCGCGATGCAAACGCGATTTGGTCGCGATTCAGTTACGATACAAAAATACCTTGGATCAGTACAGTTGCAAGATGGACTCCGTTGAGGCAACATTAGTCACAGGAAGACGTGAGTCCCATATTACAGGACGCTCCTGAATTGCCGTAATAAAAGTTTCAGTGTCAAATGACTCCATTTTACACCTGTGACGGACAATAGCATGCACTCTGGACCTGTCTGTGTTGCTCGTTGCACTGATGCCGATTCCCAATCACGCGCCGCGCCACACTCCCTCCCCCCTCCGTTCTCTCTACCGATGTCGTCCGACGCGGTCGCGCGTTTGTATCGATACAATCGCGATGCAGTAGCGCGTTGCAAATGCGACTAACACGCGTTAGAAGTGATGCTGTCGCGCGTTTGCTAAACGCGCGACTGCATCGCTACAAAAAGTCGCCGTGGGCGAGGGCCCTTAGTCGGCGCCTGACGTAAGGGCCCTCGCCCACGGCGACTTACGTCGCCTTTAGGCAACATTAGTCACAGGAAGACGTGAGTCCCATATTACAGGACGCTCCTGAAATATGGGACTCACGTCTTCCTGTGACTAATGTTGCCTCAACGGAGTCCATCTTGCAACTGTACTGATCCAAGGTATTTTTGTATCGTAACTGCATCGCGACCAAATCGCGTTTGCATCGCGACTGAATCTGGTCCCGTGGGCGCGGGCACACAGCTAGCGACTGCTTCGCGTCTGTATCGATGCTACGCGCGAGAGCATCGCGACTGCATCGCTACAAAAAGTCGCCCGTGGGCGAGGGCCCTAAATTGACGTATTTTTAGTGGCCATGTATATAATCACGTCTAAACTTGCTATGGATTATCTTAATTTTACAGGACTAAATAACTGTCCTTTTCTATAGGACTATAGTCTTCTAGCGTGACGCCCCGTAACTTTTATGTATATCTGTATGAATGGTCAAAAATATCTAAACTATTTGAGGCGGGCTGCGGCTGTTTATTTTTTGTAACACCAGCGTTAAATCAGTACCATTAAAACATCAGCGAAGTTTTTGCCTTTTTTCTTTGTTAGTATGCACATAGAATTAAAAAAAAAATCATAAGGAGTATGTAAAATCGTAGCCCATCGTCATCAGCCTACAGCAGTCCACTGCTGAACATAAGCCTCTCCAACTGCACGCCATTCCGGAGACCAATGCGTACGAAGAATCAACTAGGCCATCTAGCATCTGCTGCAAGTCATGCAGCGATTCAACGAGTATAACGAGGTCATCTGCAAATCTCAAGTGTGAGATGAACTAGCCGTTGATGTTAATGCCACGTCCTTCTCAGTTCAGCGTCTTAAGCACATCCTTCAATGCGTTGGAGAACAATTTCGGTGAAATTACGCCCCCTTGTCTCATTCCTCCACGCAGTGGGATATGTTCAGTTCGTTGGTCCTGAGTTTGGACATCTCAGCACTTGGATGTATCGCCAGTTGACTTCGCGTCGCATCAGAGACTCCAAACAGATCAGGTCTAGATAGATAGATAGAGTCAAAAGCCTACTCATAGTCCACAAAGGCAGGACATAGCCAATTATACTCCTCAAACTTTTGTATAATTTGCCGCGCTGTGTGGATATGGTCTATGGTACTATATCCTCCTCGAAGCTTGCAGAGACTCGTCGAGTCTTCGCGCTAGACGATTCGTGACGACTCTTTAAAACAACTTCCGTGGCTTAGGAGCGAAATGAGTCTGTAGTTCTTTAAAAGGATCTTATCACAATTTAGAGAAAAAGACTACGCTTCTTCGCCACGCTTCTGGAGTTCTCCCAGAGAATAGATCAGAGTTGAAGATCTCCCGAAGCTCTTTCATCACAGGACTTCCTGGAGCTTTCAGGAGCTCGGTCGTAATTATTCGCACTTCCTCACCAGGAGCATTTTTAAGCTGTTTAAGAGCCATCTCGATTTTGTCTTAGCTGACTTCTGGCAGGTCTTCAGTGAGGCGGGTTAAGGTTGCTCTGGAGTCCTCATTTTCGAGATCAGGTCGATATGCATGCGTACAAATGGCCGCAGAAGTTCTCGACTTCGAAAGGATCTCCGGCTTCGAAACGACGATATCCCCAGAATCCCCACTTGATTTGGTCAGCTTCGTCAGGTGCCTTCTCCCAAATGATTGGACGAACACTTTCGACCTCCGGTTTTGCTCAATCGCTTTCTCTATAGAACGTGTATTGGAGCGTCGGAGGTCGCGTCGTACCAATGTTCAATTTTTTTTTTTGTTGAGAGCTCGTTGTTCTGACGAAGTGACAGGTGGGTTTTCACGTCGTTCCGTCATATGCTCCAGAGTCTCTTCCGAAAGTTTGGACTTCTTGCCCTTATGCCGCATTTTGCAAAATCGTGTACCTTCCTCCCTGAAGATGTCCACCATTATTTGGTCGAGCGCCTGGTCGACGTCATTCGTGGTTTACACAGCAGTGAATCGGTTCTCCAGGTCTGACTGGAATTTCAGATCCTAGCATAGTTTGGAGCATACATGGACGGAGTAGCCTAGTCTTCATCAAACGAGTTCGCTCGAGCTTAAAGTTGATATTCAGAGAGCCTCAAACAAGTGTGTGGTCACTGCTGCAGACTTTCACAAGGTTGTCAGAAAGGGTTTGGTTTACCAGGAACCCTACTCCGCCTTGGGATAGCTGGTCTCCCTCTCGAAAATATAAAAGGTGGTCCGACTCAAGGGTAATTGTGTTCAGCGGGATTGTCCGAAAGGGTTACCGCTACCCCGGAACATAAAGGGCGAAGGAAGGAACATGGGTGGGTTTTAGTCAGTAAGAGTCTGACACTCCCTTCCGCTCCACCCAGAGCGGGTCAACCCAAGAATGTGCCACCTTATTTTTCCGAGCTCTTCTAGCAGTTCTAGCTGCACTAGGTGTTCGTCGAGCCGTAACATGCGTCCGTTATACGTCGCCAAGGTCAGTTGGGTTTGGCGGCCATTCGTAACCCGAGGATTCTTCGCACCTTGCCGTTACCGTGACCGCCGCCAAAATCAAACATAAACTATGCTATCATTTACACAACTCTCGAAAAAAAAATTTTTACCATTTTTTTTTTGTTTTTGCGCAGGTAACACCTCCAAATACGCTCCCCCCGCGTCCCGCCTGGACCGCTCCACGCACCTGTGGCTGCTGTACGTGCGCGGCCCCCCGGGCGCGCCCGACATCTCGCGCGTCGTCACCGCCGTCACCGTGCGCCTCCACCACTCTTACGCGCCGCACCACCAAGTGCACATACAGTGAGCAAATACACCTTAGTCATACATATGTGTAGAGTGACGTAGCTACATCTCGCGCGTCGTCACCGCCGTCACCGTGCGCCTGCACCACTCTTACGCGCCGCACCACCAAGTGCACATACAGTGAGCAAATACACCTTAGTCATACATATGTGTAGAGTGACGTAGCTACATCTCGCGCGTCGTCACCGCCGTCACCATAAAACCTACTTACAGAAATAAAATTTAACAAGCGCAGTTCGCTTTAACTTCGCTAAATCCACACATCATATAACCATAAATCCCTCTATTACTACTGTCTCTTATTCTACCCTAATGTTATCAGTGAAAACTTGTAATTGACTAATCGTTTACCTCTGTAAGTTTTATGAAGAAAAAATTATTGGTTTTAAATTTCCTCTCCCTCAATTTCAGCAAACCTCCCTACCACATATCCAGACGCGGCTGGGGCGAGTTCCCAGCTAAAATAGAGCTACACTTCGCGCTGCCGGAGCGCAACCGACCTGCCTCGGTGGAACACACCATCAAGCTGGACAGGAACTACACCGGCATGCAGATGTTAGGTAAGCAGATGACGTCAGAAAAGTCGGAGGTCATAAGTTTATTGCAGGGTAGTTAGGTGAATAGACCCGAGTCACCGAGGATATTTGTAAGAAATTAGTTCAAAATGTATAAGCAGACTTTATCGTCGAAAAAGTCGGGAAAGTCGGAGATGATAAAAATAATTTAAAATGGTAAAGCATGACGTATTTGTATGCTGTTGACGGCTAGACAAAGCTTTCATTAACATCTGTACTTTTCGCTTACCTAAAAATAATAATATTTTAATTTGACGATATTTTGAAATATTTCTTATACATTTTTTAGTTTGCAATTTTCCATCGTATCGTAGTGTTTCTTCTCAAAAATATTCAGATTTCAGGGTTGGTTAAACATTCCAACAACGATTACATGTAACTATTGTGAAATGGACAAATTCTAAAATGATTTTATTATGGCCCGTTCGAAGCTGAGCACAATACTCAATATTGTTCATCAGTCAAAACGCGGCCCACAGTAAAAGTTTGTCATACGGTCGCGCGCAGGGTTACTATACTCTAGCGCGCATTACTCATGACAAATACATGCACCCTTGTTTATTAAACATACCCTTGTTTATTATACAGTGCTATTACGATGTTCTGGCGCATGAATGTCAAAATCAATTTCACCTAAAAACAAAATATTCACTAAGAAATTCTCTCCTTTCAGGCGCCGAAACTCTCATAGACGTATGGCTCTACAGTACCCCAGAAATGCTAGAATACGAGTTCAAAGAAGACCCACAAACTGAACAACTAGCTGAAACAGTCATAGAGCAGAAAGAGACAGAAATAGTGCCTGAAACAATCGAAAACTGTGACACACATACAGACAACTGGATGGAATTCTTCTCAAAGGGACCTACAGAAGTAGATGTAGACGAAATGATAATCAAACCAATTAAAAAAGAGCCAGAAGAACCGAAACAAGATGTCGAAAATGTTGCTGAAATTGAGAATAATTTGACAGAAAAAGTCACAGAGGAATGTAGTGAAGTTAGCATTAAGACGGAGAAAGAGTGGGATGGAAACTATAAGGCTGATGTTGATATTCCTAATGAGATTTTAAGTCAACCTGCATCTCCTAAGAAGAGGATAGTGAAATACATAGACCCGACCACAGGGAAAATATACTACCTAGAAATGGATAGAGCGCTAGATTTAAGTAAAGTTCAAGAAATAGTCATAAATAATACTAAAACTGCTAAAATAAGTCCAATTAAATCAAATGGACTGAAATCTTTCCGGAAGAAAAAAGGAGTGTCCTTACTGAAACCTGAAGTCAAAAATATGTTGAAAAACACTGAAAATGTCAAAGTCCAATCCAACTTTGCTCATATAGAAAATGATCACTGTTACCTGGCAACACCGAGAAGGTTCGATAGTATTGCCAATGTAGAAATTAAGAAGGAAAAGAGTTTGTATGATACGTTGTGTTCTAGTGTTGCTAGACTGAATAATGTGCGGTGTGGAGTTAATTATTTAATTAAGAAGATTCCGTTGATTACTGACCAGGCGAGGGATTCGGATTTTGTGAAGCATTTTCCCTTTGTTGTTGAGACTGAGGAGAAGTATTGGAAATTGGATTTTGCTAAGAGAAGAAATATTGAAGTAAGTATTTATTTATATATACCACCTAGAGTAATGGAGGCCCAGTGGTAACCCCCGATTTACGAGTTGGAGGTCGTGAGTTCGAACCCAGGCAGCTGCTTTACTTTGTGAAAATAATTTCATCAGCACGTCACAACAACGGTGCAAGAAAACATCGTGAGGAAACCTTGTCCTAGAACCAAAAATTCGAAGACATGTGACATCTACCAACCCGCACTGGGCCCGCGTGGTAGATTACAGTCCACTCCCTCTCACAGAGAGGAGGCCTGTGTCCCAGCAGTGGGAACATTATGGGCTGAATATGCTGTATACCATCAGAAAATACATAGCAATAAAACTCATAATAAGTAGAGATTTTGTTACTACATTTTAATTTAACTTTTTACGATACCCATTCTTAACAAAGTTCAAATTCCATTACAACCAAAAACTTATCAAATACAATCAAATTATTTATTTGCTAGAATGCAGGTATACAAATAAGGTCGTGAAGAATTCAAGTTGAGCCATACATTCTCCTCAAGATTCGACATGGAAAATTTAAATGAATCAATACGATGCTATAATAAAAATAAAAAATAAGAACTTTAAAAACAATTATCATATAAAAATTAGTTCAATCCGATTAAAATCAAATCTCAAATCGTTTATTGCAATCAATTCAGTCAAAATGCACTTATTAAATAAATAATAGTCAAATAAGATCAAAATATCAGAATACAATTAAAATGTCAAAATACTATTCAAATGTCAAAATACTATTGAAAGGTCAAGTTACAATTAAAATGTCAAACAAAATACAATAAAAAAAGTCATTTTAATTCGGTCAACAGTCGATATAAGTAAAATGTTAAAAATTCAATTTATTTAAGTAATAACATTTTTCCACTAGAAAAGTCTTAAGTTTGTGTTTGAAATTTTAAAATGTGTATTTTTTTAAATATTCCGGTAATTTATTAAATGTGATTGGTCCCATACAAATGACGCTTTTCCTTAGTAATGCAGTTTTATAGCCACCGACATTTAGAAGGTTTTTATATTGGCTTCTCACTGGACCCTTTCTGGTGTCCGAGACCTGTTAGTGTTAGTGAATAATTTCGTGTTTGTTTTAACCAATATTGCACTTTCCATAATAAATAATGACCTTATTAGACGTTATTGGGACCTTTTTGTTAAAAATGGTCACTCAAAAATCAACTTAGAATACATTTCACAATTAAAGTACATAACTGATTAAGAGGCGATGGAATGTAAATTATCTGATCTTATAAACACTGCTAAAAATAATTTCTTTTTTATATTTTTCAGTGGTCCCGAGCCAAACTAATAAACAAAATCCTAACGGAGCACTGTTCGGTCATCGAACCAATATGGCGGACCAAGCAGATCCTCGCCTACTCCCGCCTCCACGGCCACTACCCCATCAGAACGGAAACCATACAAATCAAAACGGAACCGGACGACTGGTCATCTTGGAACGATCTCGAGAACATTCGCAAGATGGAGTCCAGTATTAAGGAGTCGTACCCGAATCCGAGTGATATTAATACACTGTCTATTTTCGATATTAGCAATTTTTCGGATCGCAGTCGAAACTCTGATAGTGTGTCGGAAGTACCGCTTTCTGATGATGAGGAGGTCGATGTCATGTCTTTAGGTGAGATATTCTTTATTGTTATTTTAATCATAATTATACAACATTTGTGTTTGTTTAGGCTAAATCTGATAAGGGGTCATTGAACTCATCTTAATATTTTTTTTACTATGGAATTCGCAAAAAAAGGTCTACTGATCATTTTCATTACATTTGTGTTAATATAAACGAGAAAATGTATGGAACAGGGGTTTTTTTTCGTGATTTCAATGTACAAGATGTAAGTAATTAAAATATGAAAACCTCAAAAGGGTAGAACCTACCAGTGAGGACAATGAATGAAACATTTTCGTTGTATTTGAGGTGTGGAAGCGTTTGTTATGTTATAACATAACCAATATATGAAATAAATATAATTTAAAATTCCCAGGCGGCAGGACGCGTGTGAAGACGGAAGTGTGCGGCGACAGCGCCGGCCTGACGTCACTTCCGGTGGCCGACGACGCAGAGCGCCTGCGCTTCCTGTTCGTGGAGCGCAAGTGTGCCGACGTCGGCGTGGAGCTGCGCAACGAGGACGTGGGGCATGGCTACTCATACAGGTGAGGGCAGATTTTGCCGACCTCAGATGTATTTTATCCGTGGAATAAAACTGGCCTAAAATAATTAATAATAAAAGTGTCTTTGTCTTGTAAGGGTTGTTTTTCAATCTTCAGATAACTTTTCGAAACAAAACCTGTCTAACTGTCAATTTTCATATACAAGTTTTCTGACGATTGAAAAATTAGCACTAAGGGCCGTTTTTTTATCCGTAGTTAAACTGAAGCAATTGTTTAAAATTGTAACTAATGGTAAATTTTTTGCAAAATGAGGTTTTTGATCAATGTTTAGTTTATCTAATGGTTACTTTTTAACTAATAATTAATTATTTGACCACTAGCAATGATGCTATATCATTAGATAAATTAAAAATGTATAAAAAAAAAACACATTTTGCAATAATTTAACCATTAATTACTACTTTTAAAAATTGGTTGAGTTTAACTACGGATCAAAAAATCGGCCCTTAGTTTACATTTATAGGTTTATATTACGTATAAACTGTGTTTACAAGCAATTCTGTTGACGATTCCTTTCTCTAATGTTAGTCACCACGTAGCAGTAATCGCACTCGCTGATGTAACGTATGTATATTTATAGTAATTAAATGACGCACGTCTGGTATGCTTATACCAGACGTGCGTCATTTTTTTATTATTATTATTATGTTTTCACCAAAAACATTTCCTTAACCTGGATCAAATAATTTTTCTTTTTTTTTCTTTCTATATTTCTTTATGTACAGTTCAAGATTGTACATCATATCATTATCAGCCTATAATGTTCCCACTACTGGGACACAGGCCTCCTCTCTATGACAGTGAGCTGTAACCCACCACGCGGGCCCAGTGCGGGTTGGTAATGTCACATGTCTTCAAATTTTTGGTTCTTGGACATGCAGGTTTCCTCACGATGCTTTCCATCACCGTAGTGAGAGCAGTGGTGATGAAATTATATACACAAAGTAAAGCGCCTGTCTGGGTTCGAACCCACGACCTACGACTCGCATGTCGGGACCGTTACCACTGGGCCAGCACTACTCTCCAAGACTGTACAGTGACTTTCAATCTATATTTATTTCTTTCAATTAATACTAAATTTTCGAAATTTATCTTTGATAACACTGACTAAGATGTAACAAAACGTATTGTTATTTTAAATGTCCACAGCGCCGTCCACGCGGTAATGCTCTCAGCAGTCCGGAGCTTCGCCGAGGAGTTGGTGCGAAGCGCGCTAGCCGTCAAACTGACTGAAGACTCCGCACATACGTTACCTACTGTGTGGGCTGGGTGAGTTACACTTTAGATATCTATTTAGAACTAGCTTTGAAAGTCTGACAACCAGTCTTACCAAAGGGAATCTTATTACCCTATCAATATTCAGCAGTCGCTTCATGTAAAATACTGGTATTCACATTGCATCCGGTTGGACTGGAAGCCGACCCCAACATAGTTGGGAAAGGCAGGCAGATGATGATAATGATTTGGAACTAGCATAGGCTCGTGGCTAAATGATAACAATCACACGGGTCGATCAAAGGTTTAGCTACGCTTGCCGCGGTCGGTTTATGGATGGGTTACCGTCCATTAAATATCGAGACCCCTCGTTGCCTTCGAAAGCACGTTAAACCGTTGGTCCCGGCCACAAGCATGGTGATTTAAGAGAATATTAGCTCATCAAATATCCTGAGTCCCAATATTAACCCTTGTCGTACACCCGAGTTTAATTTGGCGTAGCACTCGTATTTGAGCAGTGTGTGGAAAGTTTAACTACATTTTGCACTTCGCCGTCCTGTCTTGCAGTCTTTAAACAAGTGTTTAAATATTTACAGTCATATCTGGTGCTGGAAGCCTGTGATTCACCCAGACAAATGCCTTCATAGAGTCCGTACAATATATATAAAATATATTGTATAGAATCAAGTGCTTCTAATTTAACAGACAGATTTGATGCGCTACTTCTTCCCAGCTAAAACACTAGGGAGTGGTGAACGGCTGGCGTGCTGGGGGACTGTCTTATGTAGTTTTGACGTTGGATAAGTGCTGAATCTCAGCATTTGAATGAAATTTTTTCGAATTTGATTATTACTTATCATATATCTTGTCCGCAGCTCGTCGTCCACGCGCTGCCCGCTGTCGGCGCGGCACGTGCTGGCGAGCGCGACGCACAACGTGCGCATGCGCAGCCTCACGGCGGCCGACACGGGCACCAGCAAGCACACGTCGGGGGACAAGCTTTAATATACGTGCTGATTTTCAAATACTGCTGTTTTATTGCCAACCTCATCATTTTACCCTTAACCTTTTGAACGCCAGAGTATAAACGTATCGCCGTACCCCTGACGCCAGGCCACTTTTTCTGTCAAATGACCTTCATAAAAAATAGGGATTCCAAAACTTATATCGATATACAACTGAGTTTTTATTTTCGTCTTTAATTTTCTAATAAACCGTACTCACGACACTGACATTTTATTTAACCTGCCACTATATTCCAATATAGTAATCTTTCACAGCATTTAACAGAGACTATCAATGAAAAAGCAGATATTAGAAAACTAAAAAAATATATTTATTACAATATGGTTACAACACTATTCAACATGACTTGTCTTGGTATTGTGACAATGGCGTTGCTTGCCAGTCAATTTTCTGACATTCTCGCATCTGAATTAGGGATGTAGCAGTGTACACGTTGATTATCGATTCTAATAAGTATTCTTATTTAATATAATACATATCCATATCTAAAATACGCAAGGATTTTAAAGTATTAATAAAAAAAACTCTTCACTGAACTTAATCGCCTGCGCTTACGTCACCGTTGTGTCATAGATTTATGACTATGGCGTACAAGGGACTGATAATATTGGTTTGCGCTAGGGATGCGCAAAAGATATGTTTAACAAGTGTCAATATTAGACATTTGCATATTTTATTTTTGACTGTGTAGCTAGAGGCATGGTTGTATATGTATGTGTTCGGTTAGGGCGCGGCCTTATGGTAAAAGTAAAATGTAACAGTGTAGGTTACATTTTACTTTTACCATATACACTAATTTCTTTAATCTTATCCTTCAGTTATTCCATGCCCCTCTCGTTAGACAGCAGGTAGGTATACCCTTTAGCCTGCCCCGAACCCTTCTACAATTAACCTTTCTTGAATATGCTTTCAGATCCGCTTGCCATAGGCAACCAGCCATTCTGACGCTAATTAAGTTTGGACTTCTGAGCCTCGGTCAAAGACCAAGTCTGAGCGCCATAGATTAGGAAAGGCAGGATAGGATACACATGTCGACAAGCTTACAGTTTAGAGATATTGGAAGGTCACCCTTCATCAGCGTCTTCATGGATCAGTCGCTTCTCCAGGCATTTTCTACGCGACGGTCAATTCGATTGATTTTTATTTTAATAGTCTTTATTATTATCATAATAACACAAAGTGCATACAATAAGATCTTATTCTAATTGAGTACAACCATATACATAATAAGTTAGTAGGCTACCTTTACAAAAAAATTTCACTGAGTTTACTATTCTATAAAAAACACATATTCAAAAGTCTTAGCACTGACTACTGCTTACCTACTTAACACTGACTATTTGGAGCACAGGGTAAAATATTACAATAATATTACATACTTGATTTAAACATTCATCATCGATGAAGCCAAAAAAACTGATAATTCTAAACTGAGGGTAATTTGCGAAACTTTTCGCCGAGTATGCTTTATATGCTTACTGCGATCCGGTGAGGCGGGCAGCGCGGTCGGTCCGGTGGGGAATGGTCAATTTCTTTGTCCTGTCTGTTTTGGAAGGAAACTAGCTGATAATGTATTTCCTGCCCATCAACATCGACTTTATTTAGACATTAACAGTCTGTAAAGCAAAAATTTTCGCTTATGCTGATGACACAGCCATAGTTTTTTATGATAGGACGTGGGAATCTGTCTATAAAGCGGCAGAGACTGGCGTAAGGCAGGTTGCCCAGTGGCTAAATTATAATTTGTTGACACTAAATGTGGATAAAACGAAAATAATCAACTTTAGTGTCAGCGCTGTAAACCCTTGCCCAAGTCACTTAGCTATCAAATTGCATTCCTGCCAAAGTGACCCAGACTCTGAATGTTCATGCCCATGCTTTGAACAGGTAGCTCACATAAAATATCTTGGTGTCTACATTGACAAACACCTCACCTGGACAAAGCAAATAGCGCATGTGACTGGACGTGTTAGAAAACTGTTACATGTATTTAAGAGAATGGGTCAGATTGCAAGCAAGACGATTTTGAAGATGATTTATCACACCCTGTGCGAATCTCTTCTTAGTTATTGTATAGCTGCTTGGGGGGCTGCACTAAAGACCCATTTCATAAAAGCTGAACGCGCACAAAGGGCCGTTCTCAAGGTGGCTTATAAAAAACCGAGGCGTTTCCCAACAAATGCCTTATATCGAGAGACGGGTGCAATGCGAGTGCGACAGATATATATTATGGCCATAGCTCTAAGGTTCCATAAAGAGGCTTTAGTCAAAATCGAGTCCAAAGCGCATTCCCGAAGGAAACCAGGATGGCATAAACCAAAACGTAAACTTGATTTTGGTAAGAGGTGTTTTCACTACATGGGTCCGTTCCTTTACAAAAAGCTTAATGACAAAATTGATGTACTACAAATGACTAAATCGAAATGCAAAGCTCACATTATGACTTACCTAAAAGATCTGGATTACAGCGACACAGAGAAACTATTAAGTACTTCTTGAACGTCTTATTAAATGCTGCCATGATATATTAGTTTTTAGAGACATAACACTCACTCAACAAACACCCACACACCCCACATACAGACATACACTTACTCACACACAACATACACTCACCCTAACAAAATATGTTTCACACTCTTGTACACAGTTACTGCAAGACGCCATGTATCCCCCTAAAATTTTTTGTTAATTGTTATCAATAATTTAAGTTACATTGTAGTTTTGAACAATGATGAAAGAGACTGGCCTCCACGACACAGGGAATCCTAGTGTGGAGACCAGTGATCTGTCTGACCTAAATATGTATTTTTCTGAACAATAAAAGATTATTATTATTATTATTATTATTATTATTATTATGTTTAGCAGCATTGGTCATGACTTTAGTTTTTGACCAATTCACCGATAGTCCAACTTCAAGGCTTGCAGTGCTCAGTACTTGGAGCGTTTTTTATAGTTGATCGGCAGAAGAACCAAAAAGAACGATATCGTCTGCGGAACGGAGGTTTATAAGCATTTTTCTGCCAACCCGGCTATCCTTCAGTGCCCACGATTTTGTAAGTTGTTTAAATAGAGATATTTAAACAACTTACAAAATCGTGGGTGGGGTTGGAGGAGACTCCAGCGTAGCATTGAAAAGTTTAGGAGAGAGCGGATCACCCTGTTTTACTCCTTTAGTAATTTTGATTGTGGTGCCTAAAAATGTGTAAGCGCTATTTTGAGCTCCTTAAGTTTTGAGTTGAGTTGCACGATTTAATCTGACAAATGCGTGCACTGATTGGACAGGTCTACTCAATCTCTGTGGTTCTTTCCTCAAAAGACGCATCTCAGACGTCAATCTACATGTCTTCACACGATCTGAACAAGGCTATGTCTGGACTTTAAATTAAGAGACTATGACTTCTGAGTTTGTTTCGGCCTTTCTTCACAGAGCAGTCAGATAGGAAACGCCGACCTCATCTAGTTTTTAAAATATGATTGACGTGTAAAAGTGTTTGTGCAAACCGACTTACAGAAAATAAATCATTTAAAAGAATTACATTCTGTTAGTTTTTATTTCCGCTTGAGCATAGTTTTCAATGTTTATGTTCGTAGATTGGCGTGTGCTAGCTGACATATGGCAAATAATTTAATGGGTGTTGGTTGTGTTTTGTAATGTTAATTACTTCTAACTGAACAGACAGCTGTGCTGCTGGGGAGTTTGTTGCGCCACTTCTTCCCCGCTAAAGCACTAGGAAGTGGTGAAGGGCGGGCGTTTTGTGGGACTGTCTTATGTAATTATGACGTGCAAAAAGTGCTGATTCTCAACTTAGTTTAAATAAATTACTTTTGATTTTAAAGAGTTCAGTTTAATATTAGCCGTGCTATTATTGTAAAAAGATAAAATGTTCCCTCTCTCCATGATACATCTTGGCTTCGTAATATAAATTTGGCTGAGAATATTGCGCTGTACTTGATGCGGTCAAAAGCTTTTGCGTAATCCACGAAAGCCTAAATCCGCATCATTACTGCGTCGGATGCGAGACAGCGACAACAGTCTCGAGCATTGTTGCGAGTAAGACTGAAGGTCACCCTGATGAGGCACCTGTGCGCAGTGCATGTACTGTTGCCGGGTGTCTCCGAAGATGGCTTAATAGATACGACTAGTACTTCCTAAGTTGTATTGGTTGTCATTATTGTTCCTTGTTTGTTTATGTGTATGTCTTAGATAATTATGCTAACATAGTTTTAAGTAATACTAACAAAATTGTGGGCAATGTGCCCGACTTAAAGATAAATAAATAAAATAACAGTTTCGCTGACGGTTATCGTTAATGTTCAGCTGACAGACAAAAATAAAACAAATGTGTCTACATAAAAAAAAACTATTTTAATCAATCAGACTTCCTGAACTTCCTTCGAAATATTTTACATACATATATAATATCACAACTACAAGATTTTAAAATACGACACATTAGATTATTAATATGTACCTACTTTATAAAATTACGCGACGCCCCTCAATGTTTTTTTTTTTTGCAAGTCCTTAAAATATGTACAGTCAATCGCACATCAGTGGCAACACCTGCGCGACGAAAAACGCTCTTATTGCTACGACATAAAGGCCAATGTCAAATTGTACCACTTCTGTGTAATATGCCAGTGTATGGTGTAGTGGAGCAGGCACTTTACTTTTTGTATTTTATTTCATCACCACTGCTCTCAAAACGGTGAAGGAAACCGGCAAGCACTAGAACCAAAAAATTCAATGACATTTGACATCTACCAACTCGCACTGGCTCTGCGTGATGGATTATGGCCCACTCCCTCTCACAGAGAGGAGGCCTGTGTCCCAGCAGTGGGAACATTACAGGTTGATTATGTAATAACACTGATGCTGTGCGGTTGACTGTATTTACCACGCAGTGGAGAGGCGCGCGTGCAATTTTAAATCAGACTGCCAATACCTACTTAACACTAAAAGTTATTTGTGACTCATCGTCATAAAAATACTAATAATCTCGATCATCTAGTCACAGATCAAAAGTTCACATTCCAATGTCTCGAGGATATCGTAATAAGATAAAAGGTCATAGTTTAAAAAAGCAAACATTAGTATTAATTAATTATTATTGCTTAATATGCATGGTGACGCCACATAACGGCCGTCAAGAAAATTACGGCACCGGTGACTTGACTTTACGGTGTCAAGAATTACTAGACACCGACCATGAAGACATGACACAATTGACACCGTAAAGTCAAATACCGGTGCCGTAATTTTCTTGACGGTCGTTATGTGACGGCGTCGCAAAGAAACCTAAGTTTTTGACGTTCTGAACCTCCTTTTACTGGGCATAGATAAAAACTTATAGCAAAAATGACAAAATATATGAAATTAGTCTTAATATTCTCATCTTAAATCAGTTAAAATCAGTGATATTGGCGCCGGTTCCCTTGTTCACAAACTAAATTTAATTTAATTTCAGTGCATCTTTTTCTTTCTATTTCATTAAGAAAAGGATAGTAGATAAATATTAGTTTAGTCCTGTCAAATTAGTCAGCGCCTGACATAAATTGACGTATTTTTGGTAGCAAACTTTTAATCACGTCTAACTTGTCTATGAAGTATCTTAATTTGACAGGACTAAACTAATATTTATCTTCTGTCGTTTTCTTAATGAAATAGAAAGAAAAAGATGCACTGAACTTAAATTTAGTTCAGTTTGTGAACAAGGAAATCGGCGCCTTTGATTTATTTACGTATCATGCGTGACCGCCATTTTGAAAATAAATCAAAATGGCAGACAGGTAGCGACGCCAGGGTCCATATAAAAATCATCAATCTCCTTTAAAAAAAATAGATCTTTAACCGTTGTTAGGGGTATCATGTTATCCAGTAACTGGGTTGTGGAAGTCAGACAGGCAGTCACTCCATGTAAGATACTGGTATTCAGCTGCATCCGGTTAAACTGGAAACCAACCTCTACAGAAAATGCTTGACAGATAATGACATGGGTATCTCATCACCTGCTCCATCTGCTTAGCCTGTTTCCTAGCTAGCTGGGATCAGCTTCCAGTCTAACCCGATGCAGATATCTTTCGGTAAGAGTGGTTGTCAGATTTTTGCACTTCTGATGACCCGTAACAACTGTCAAAGATCCACGAATGATAGACGGGACCACCGGCTTAACGTGCTTTCCGAGGCAGGGAGGGGTTTTGATATGTAAAAATGGTCACCCAACCACGGATCAACCGCAGGAAGCGTAGCTTACCATACCCGAGCGATTGACTCGTGCTGCTGTTAGAACTTAGCCACAAGCCCTGTGACGAGTCCGCGTATCACTAGTCAATTTCCATCAGTCGTCAGACTTTTAATGCGCCAGCTTCTTTGATTCGTCAGTTTTACCGTTTAGACAGTAGCGTTAAATCGACAGTTTCCAGTATTTGCCAGTTTTCGTCAATTTTCTACCGGCTAACCAATGGAAAAAAAACTGACATTTTTTTTCAATTGGTTAGCCAAAGTACAGTCGGTAGAAAACTGCACACACGTCTGGTAATTTACATAGATATTGAGATTTTTTTGATAACTTTTAGTACAGATGACAATTTTAAAATTTTTATGACTCAAAATTAGCTGCAGATTTTAAAGAAATATTTTTATTTTAATTTATGACCTATGGTTAGGTATATCATATTTAGATTTCAGTTACGTAATCTTAGCAGGTAAGTACATTCTTTAAAATAAAGTGTGATATTTATAAGGTTAGGTATTCCTTACAGCAGAACTCGACTTTTTCGCTTGAGTGTACAAACTGACGACTGACTGAAACTGACCAGTGATACGAGACTCCCAGTGACGTGGGTACCTATTACTTAAAATATCATTGTTTAAGACTTAATTAACCTGCCCCTATGCCTGTCTCGTCTGTTATTTTGTAACATACATCTCAAACTTTGTACAAGGTCACTCAATCTGACTTCGTCCCACCCCGCGTCCCGGCAATAATTCATTGCATAATTAAAAATAACAGTTCTCGCATGATGATGCAAAGCTGGTCAAACTTCTCCTACATATTTACCAAAAGTGCGTTTGCTACCTGTCATTGAGCAGGTTTCCAAAGCTTCTTGTGTGAATACCTCTCTGAACAGATGTCGGGTGAATATTCTTACATTTTTAGAAGTTTGTTTAGCTTCTTCTAAGCCTCTAGCGTTTATGTATACTCCGCGTCCTAACTGTACCAGGCCCTTGCCTGGATGCCGATGTTTTAAAGTCCATGAATTGTTCTTTTTGCTATTTTTGTTTTTTCGTTTAACATCTGGTGAAGGTGGTGATTTTGCTTGTTCGAAACTCGATTCGCCATCAGTAAATATCTCATTGTCTGATATGTTGTCCATATCAGTGGCCTGTTCATCAAACAAGTCTTCTTCCTTAATAATAAATGTCTTGCCATTTTTTTTATAAGTGTTTATTTCATGGTCCATTTCATCATCAGGTTCACTGTCCATCTCATCCTGTAGGGTTTCGTCTAGCAATGAAATTACATTTTTTTGATCATTTATATCATTTTCATTTTCTTCTGGAACTGTGGAAGGTGTTTGTTGAACGTTATTCTTTGAAACTATATGATTAAGAGTTTTTTTAGTTTCTTGTGTTTCTATGTACATTTTTTGGAGGACCTCCATGACATCTTTGACATACTTAAAAATTCCATTCATTTTCGTTTGTGCATCAATCAAAAGTTGTTTGTCTTCCGGAGAAAAATTTGCATTTGTAAAGTCTATATCTTGTTCCATTACATCGGCAACACTTTTTAATTTTCTCTCAAATAAATCAGTGTTATCATTATTATTGAGGTTGTTTGTTAATTGATTAACATAATTTTCTGGTGCGCTGTTGATGATGTCATCCATTTTGGATTCAAGACTGTTTGGCAAACCATTTCTTTGGCAATTTGAATTTGGTACAAAGGGAGAACTTAATTCTGGGGCTACGTGATCATCCACAGAATCTGGTGAAGTAGCAATTCTAGTAATATATTCTGAATCAGGAATATTTTGTTTCAATGACAGTTGTAAATTTTTATGTTTGGATTTTTTTATTTTCTTTTTTGAATGTTCTTTCAAATGTTTTTTCGGAGATTTATTTTTGTCTTTTTTCTTTTTTTCAGATTTTGGTTTAGGCTTAGGCAGCACTGTGCGAATTTTTAGCGAATTCTTTGGTTCGGCGACTGGCTCAACTGTAAAAAATAACAATATGTAAGTGATATGACTTATTATAACTATTATTGCAATTATTATGAAAAACAACCAATATTACAAAAATAGACTAGCTTTTGTCCGCGGCTTTACCCGCGCGAAGGTCGGAAATTATCCTCCAGAAACATACTACTGAGATAAAAAAAAAACGTATTTAATCGCACGCACACACACGTAGACAATAGACAAAGAGAATCATGTGAATAGTGTGCTGAATTCATGGTTACAATATGCGCGTCGATGTCCCAGCCACCCTGTATTTAGTAAGCAAGGGTGCATGTATTTGCCATGGGTAATGCGCGCTAGGGTATAGTGACCCTGCGCGCGACCTTATGACAAACTGTTACTGTGGGCCACGCTTTGACTGATGAGCAATATTGAGTATTGTGCTCAGCTTCAAACGGGCCATAATAAAATCATTTTAGAATTTGTCCATTTCACAATAGTTACATGTAACCATGTATTATTACGGATTTAATTTATGAAGATATTAGCTGCGCTCCGTGGCTTCACCCGCATAAATTTCGATCCCTTGGGAATATCGGGATAAAAAGTATCATATGTATCTTGGTTATAAACTTTCTGTGTACCAAATTTCATCGAAATTTGTCCAGCCGTTTTAGCGTGAAGAAGTAACAAACATACAAACACACACACTAACTTTCGCCTTTATAATATTAGTGTGATTTTCAGTTTTAATTTAATAGGTATGCTGCTAGGGAGGTTGTTGAGCCACTTCTTCTCACCAGCGAAAGCACTAGGAAGTGGTGAAGGGCGGGCTTTGTTTTGGGACTGTCTTTTGTAATTTTGATGTTCGAAGAGACTTTTGATTTTGATTACTAATACACTTACTTTCAATGTTTTTATCTTCAACTTGTTTACTACTTTCTCCATGGATTGTTTGCAGAAAGCCAACAACAGCATTCTCATAAGAATCTGAAAATGAAATGAAAAACAATAAAAAATAAACCAGAACAGTATATTTTATTTACATAACAAACAAAACATTACTTGTTATTGGTATATCCTTGGGTTTAAACCTTTAATAGCATACTCATATGACTCTGCAAAGGAAATTTAAAAACAAATATAACTAAGGCGGCTATCACACTGCACCGGACACCACTCTGGTGTGCGGTGCTGCGATGTTTTATTTTGAATGTAGATGCATGTCAGTGTGGTATACAAATCAAGATTACGGTTTTTTTATACAAATCAAGATTCTACACACATCGGTGCGGCACACCGCAACGGTGTGTGTAGAATCTTGATTTAATTTTAGGCTGTTATCAACCAACAATAAAATTAAGACTATAAATAATATTTTTCAACTTGTCTAGCCTTTTCCTGACTATGTTGGGGTCCACTTCCAGCCTAACGGGATGCCTCTGAATACCAGTATTTTACATAGAGCGACTGCCTATCTGACTTCCACAACCCAGTTACTGGGTAACACAATACCTCTTGGTAAGATGTTGTCAAGTGGTTGTCAGAGATGGTAGATGTCACATGTCTTCGAATTTTTGGTACTAAGACAAGCTGGATTCCTCACGATGTTTTCCTTCACCGTTTTGAGGGCAGTGGTGATGAAATAATTTACACAAAGTCAAGCGCCTGTCTGGGTTCGAACCTACGATTTACAACTCGTAACTCGCGGCCGTTACCACTAGGCCACCACTGTTCATATTACCGTAATACTACAATAAAAACAGACGATTCTTGTAAATTGTTTTGGAAATAAATAAAATATACCATACCTGCTTCATATTTTATGTCTCCAATATAGAAGGGCCAGAGGTTATCTGCTGGCTCTTTATTTTTAATTCTCGTCGGTATCTGGGACTCATCAGTGGGGTATGCGATAGCCACCCTTTTCTCTGATATTTTGTAAGTGACCCAAGTTTTTGGTACACAAACACGTTTGTTATTCTGATTTGGCGCTTTTTGACATTCTACCACGATAAAACCACTTTCACTGGGATCAGGCATCTTGAAAATAAATTAAAGGTGATGAAAACCTATGTTGGGTATTTCGGTTACTGAAAAACAGGAAAATCCTATATAAATCGTATTAGTCCGGGCAGCACGCAACTGTCATAGAACCAGGGGTAGGACTGCTCGATATATTACTTTACTTACTCTATGGAGTAAAGTAATATGCAACTGTCCTCTAGTTTAAAAAAGTAGTCTATGTCCTAGTCTATGCAACTGTCTCTTACTGCTGCATCGGTGCATTCCGAATTATGCCATACTCGCTCACAGCGTGATGACAGCACAGTAGCACTCACATGAATAATTTGTGTTCCGATTTAGATTTATCACGATTGACAGCTAAGAGCTGTCAACAATTCGGAAAGTTAATGAACGCGCTCACAGTGCTCGCTCAACGTCAAAGCTATATTCTCTTGAATACTCATGGTTGGATTACAGTATTTCTTTATGTATATGTTACGGCTAATAGCCGAAGTGCCAAATCATTTGGGAAACGCAAGATAAGAATCTCAAAACAAAACCAAAATGCTTACAGTTTGGCAAGAAAGTCCTGAAACGGAACTAAAATATTTAATCATTGGCAACACTCGCTCTGCCTCGTCGAGTAAGGTACATATTCTGTCATTTCTTGTAATCGGTGACTGTTTCTCGTGTTTATTAATAATAATAATAATAATATTTATTGAACAAGAAATTGACAACAGGTTTACACAATTTGCTTATATGCTATAGACTTATTACATGGTAGCCCTAAACAAACAATTGTGTCTCACTATTAGCATCTGCTGCCGAACTAGGTTTATAGCCTGTGTTTCAGCAAGCAGCGCCTCAGGCCCTTAAGTAAAGGATGTCCATGTGAGGTACATGCAAAAGAAACAGTTTAAACAGAAATATGCTTAAGATAGCAATTTAAAATTAGTAAACAAAATCTTAAAGTGTTAACGGTCCTCTGTGTGTATAGTGGAAAGGGTGAGTGTATGTATGAGAGAGGGTGTGTAGAGTATGAGCTTAGTTCATCTAGTAGATTCCATAATTAATTTCAAGCCTTTACATAATAGACTAGTATGTTGTAACCATAATTATTGCATCACTACTGTAGGATTGTCAAGAGGTTTTCAGTTTCATCATATGACAGCTTCCAGAGCCACTGAAATACCGTTTTTTTCAAGGATGATTTATTCATTGGATATATTTCAATACTTTTATTAATTTTATTATAGATATAAGGGCCTAAAAAGGGGTAGAATCTTCGAATAAATGCTGTTTTTGCCCGCAACAATGACTTACAAACCGGTAAACCTCTTCGCCTAGCTAATAGGCTCGGACTGTACTCTAAATTAGAATGCTGTTTTGATACAATACTTAAGAAAAATAGTTGGCGCACAGTCAAGACCTCACAGTACTCATAAAGAAGTGAAGTTGGGTAGCGAAAAGGTTTAAAAGTACATAGTTTAAGTATGGATCTTTGGGAGACCTCAAGCTGTTTTAGTGTTGTTTTAGGAGCCCCACCCCACGAAGATATGCAGTATGTAACCAGAGACTGACAGAGCGCATAGTAAATTTGCTTTAGGGTTACTGAGGTAACTATGTATCTCAGCGTTTTGAAAACGTAGATAAGTTTTCTTATCCTTTTGCTCAACACTTGAATATGTTCTGTGAAGCTAAAATTTTCGTCGATTATAACACCCAAATATTTAACTGATTTTGATCGCTCTAATGTATCACATGAGCATCTCAGATCAACTGAAGCATCAAGGCAACAGTCATGTGCGATCAAGTTTTGCTTCACATGGGAAACAGCACGTATCGAAAAAGTGAGGTATTTTGTTTTGCCGATGTTTAACGTAAGAACATTATCATGCAGCCATCTCTTTACTAAATTAAAGCCATTTTGGGCAAGCTGAAAAGCTTCAGCCCAGGTTTTTGCGGCAAAAATGAGTGCAGTGTCATCTGCGTAAGAAATTATTTTACCCTGAAAAGAGTTCAGACAAAGGAGATCGTTTATATACACGAGAAAGAGAGTCGGCCCAAGAATGCTACCCTGCGGCACGCCGTAAGTTACCGGAAGATCAGAACTAGTATAATTACCTACCCTAACACATTGAGTCCTGTCAGATAAATAATCAATTAAAAGGGCAAGCTGTGTCCCCCTTATACCAATTTTTTCTAGTTTTTTAATGAGGAGTGGAACAGAAACCGTATCGAAAGCCTTTGCTAGATCTAAAAATATAGAGATACATTTATTACCTTTATCTAGGTTTGTGGTTATAAAGTTAGTTAAATTGCTGACTGCGTGATCAGTAGATTTACCACGGCGAAAACCAAACTGATGTTCAGATATAATGTGTTTGTTTTCAAGATAGTTTACTAGGCGAATATTTATAATTTTTTCCAGAATTTTAGACAGTGATGGGAGTATTGAAATAGGCCTATAGTTTTCGATACGGTCTCTGGCCCCACTCTTGTGAATTGGACGGATCTGGGATTTTTTTAGGTCTTTGGGAAAGATACCATTTCCAAGACACATGTTAAAGATATGGGTTAAGTGTGGCACAAGAATGGCTCTATGATCTTTTAATAACTGATTTGGCAGATCATCCCAACCAACGGAACACTGATTTTTAAGCGTAATTATTATACCTGCAACTTCATCTTCATCGGTGTCAAAAAGAACTGCCGAATCGAGGTTATGTCCAAGAGAATCTATAGTTGCTATTGGTTGTACCGATGTTATTTGTTCCGCCAACGATTTGCCAACATTGGAGAAATAATTATTTATATAATTTACAGAGCTCTGTGGAGAGTCCCCTAGAGTGAGCAATTCCTTAGGATAGTTCACGACTTTAGTGGTATTTGTGACTTTTTTTATTGTGTCCCACAACTTTTTGCTGTCTTTACCAGCCTTTTGAACGAGTTCTCTGTCATAGTTACGTTTAACCTTTCTTAATATCTTGTTACAAAAATTCCTATAGCGAACATATGTACTATTAATGATAGGGTTATCTGGAGACGATTTAGCCTTTTGGTGTAGTTTATCCCTGTTGCGCATGCAGCGCAACAGGCCTTGTGTAATCCAAGGTTTTATGAGTCTTTTGCGACGTGGAAGTATAGTGGTTTCTGAATTAGTACTTAGAGCATTCTTTAATTCGTGAATGACATAGCTCATTGCAACATTACAGTCGTGAGTTTTATAAATTGGGTCAAAGTTAATTCCGTTTATGTCGCGAGTTAAACCCTCTTGATCTATTTTGGTGCGCGTTAAAACAGCATATTTACGATATTGTTGCTTTTTCAAGCAAAATATGACGGATTTGTGATCAGTAAGAGTGGATTGAGGAATAATGGTGGTAGAGGGATGCCTGGTTTTCAAAAGCACGTGATCCAAACAGGTTCCACTAGCGTCCCGGGTTATGCAATAATGTGCCGGCAATAGACCGTGGTAGGCTGTAAGAGTGAGATATTGAGAAGAAGAAGAGCTTAGATTCTCAGTAATTATATCTATGTTCATATCACCCATAATTATGACGCTGTTAAAACCAGTCAGATTCTTTAGAGTTTCATCGAGAGACGTCAAAAAAGGATCAATGTTAGTGTACGAGGGCGACCGATAAACAGCCAGTACTGCTATATCCCTAATACCTATTTTAATCAGCAGGCAATTACAATTTTGTAATTTAGGTTCCTCAATACGAAAGCTAAGTTCCTCCTTCACATACACCACAACGCCATCGTTTTGAAGAGAGTTCACTGTTGTGCAAAATGAACAATAACCACTTATTACAGGTATAGAAGATACACAGTTAAGCCAGCACTCAGTCAGAATGAGTACATCACATTCAATCTTGAGTCTGGTTAATAAAGTCTGGAGACCGGTGAAGTTACAATTTAGACTACGCACATTTTGAGTAATAACTGACAAGGATGGCTGTGATGGGAATATTTTGTTGCAGTCGTCCACTTCACACTCGAATGATTCAGAGACCACAAATTCATCAATATTGCTTGAGATATTATCAAATTCAGCCATTGGGACGGAAAGGAAATAAGTGAGCAAGTCGATAGATGTCTAGTAAATATAGGAATTTATAAATTGTACATATATAAACCAATAAAATGTTATTAGCGCAGGATTTATCGAGAAAGTTGAGTAACAATACCCCAACAAATGGTACTCTAATAAATGTAAAGGCTGGAGTTGTTAAATTCTCAAATAGAGAATCCACATTTGATACATGATTTAAAGTGAAAAGTGTTGGAAGTGTGCTTATATTATAATATTCTAATTGCATGCAACGTAGTAAAGAGATGTGTTGAAATTCAAAATAAAAAATTAACACAAAAATAAGAGAGTACACTATTAAAACTAGAAAAATATTTACCACAACAAAAACTAGTCAATTCGCCTTTCTTAGGACTTCGATATCCTTTTCCGATGTAATTCTGATGTGTATGTCCTTTTCTTTTTCTCTTAAATAAACAACACCATGCGATGTCCAGCAAAAGGCGTAATTGTGCTGCTGCTGAAACATTCTAGCCAAGTAAAACAGTTTCTGCGTCTTCGTAGTGAGATGATCCGCTATGTAGATAGGCTTGACCGGGCCTTGAAAGTCAAAGTTGGAAGTATTGAGTTTTTCACCCGGTTTTTTGGACTTGTTGTATTTTTTAACGCTATCAAGAATTTTTTCTTTGTGTAATACTGTTGTTAGTTCAACAATGATAGGGTTAGATAAGTCTTTCGACTTTATCCTGTAGATGTCCTTTACACAATTTCGGTCAACCTGAGCATTAATAGTTTGTCCAACTTGTTCAAGTATGGTACATAAGTCCAGCTTAGTTTCACCAGCCTTTTTCGGCACGTTGCGAATTTCTATTCCTGTTGATCGTGACTTGCGCTCCAGAAATTCGATTTTGTCTTCAAGAGCTTCGATGGTTTTTTTGTCAACTCGACTCTCAGACTCAAGCTGGGTGATTCTAGATAGGAACTCATCGTACTTATTTGACATAAGCTCCACACTCGATGTCAATTTGCTATTTTGTTCTTTTAAGCTATTTATAGACGATTGTAGCTCCTCAAACCTAGCCTCCTGATCCTTTGAAAATAGCGCAAACATCTCCCTAATGACGTCAGTGTTACAGGTATCGCTTTCATCGATCTTCCTCTTTTTTCTTTCCGTTATATTATCTAACATTGAACGTAAATCAGGCGCTGAATCATAATGTTGAATGCCCACAGCAGCAGAGCATTCGCTTTGGGCAGCTGTCTCCTTGTTTACGTCCGGGATTTGCGGCAGTGGGGAGGTTGGCGGCGGCGTACGATTTAAAGGCATCTTCAAAAACTTGTAAGTTTGACCAAGCGCACAAAACCGTAACAAGACGATAAGCGCGGAGACACAAAGCGATGTGTTATTATTTATTTATTTGCTTTATCGTGGTGATACTGGTGACCCATTGTGTTCATAATGAACAGATCTGTTATTCGCAGCTACGCAAGAGCAATAATTTATAAAGTGTACGTGAGATATTTGGCGGAACTCGAGGCCGGACAAATTTTAACCGAAATCAACGCTGTGTATGAAAGAACCGCTGAAATGACAGGTAAAATTATATTTTATACATACATAAACTAAGTACGTTCGGCACCCTCCTTTAAAATGCTAACCAATCTACTTAGATACATTGTATCTAACACTGTCACATGATTAGCATTAGAACACATTTTATGCGCACAATGCCGAAAGTCATCTGCAAAATCTATTAATTTTAATTTTGAATTGCAAAATTTGAGTATTCATTGATCTGATTGCTATCTCTTTCCCCCCATATCACCTTATTGCAAGTATAGGTAGGGTTTACTAGCTTAGTATACCTAAGCTAGTAAATCAATATTCATTCAATAAAGGTGTATGATCAGACAAATAGACTCCATACAAAACTGACGCATCTACAACTAAATGACGTGCCGCACTGCTCACCACACAGTGATCAAGCCAGCGCAATGCACCGTTAGCGGTACTCTCAAACGTAAATGTGTCCTTCGGAAGTAGTTCCATGTCAACACATGACCACGATTGCTCCCCACATACTGTTAATAATTCATTTGAAAAGCGCTCACCTGGATGTGAGTTAAGATCTCCCAATATAAACACTGACTCAACATTTATGTTCTCGGTGATAGCGATAATTTCACTTAAACACTCTGTAAACTCAACTAGATTATCAGACGAGTTAGTCGGCATATACACTGAGAATATCAATAGGGAAACCCGCGTGCTCAATTCTAATAGCTAACAGACGATCAATAATGCACTGCACCACTGATACCGTCGCAAACGCTGACTTCCTCCCTAAAAGCGCAACTCCACCATACAGTCTTCCGATGAGAACTCCAGCAAACGTGTCGACGGCGGAGTTTACAGCATACGCGAAACTACATCAATACTACCGAGAAAAGGCACATCACACACACATGTGGTAAAAGCCAAGTATCCTGAAGTGCAATTACATCAGCAACATGACACAGCTTGCGAACACAATCGATTAACATTCTTACAATTGAATGTCGATAGGGTTACATTCTTTTTGATAGTACTATCCATTATTTACTATGGTAATAACATTAACAATATCTGAGACTGTTCCTTTCTTGAAATTAATGAATCTTCTGAATCGGTGGTTCTTATGATTCGGTGCCACATACATGGCTCATGAGGGTGCTTGAGTTCTATAAAGTAGATACAACTCTGCGCACCTTCCTAATAACGTGTATGGGGCAATGGAGGACGGTCCTTCGCTATCCAGGATGTCGAAATATCCAGAGGAATAGCGAGCCGATAAGGATCGAGCGAGGCATATTCCAGGGCGACAATTTGAGTCCGCTTTGGTTCTGCTTAGCCTTGAATCCTCTAAGCAGGCTGCTGGCTTCACGTCTTGGCTATCGGCTGAGGAGAGGTGGTCAGGTTATATCTCACCTCCTCTACATGGATGACCTAAAACTCTTTGCCCCCAACAATTTGCAACTGATGAAGCTACTGAAAATTACTGAAACTTTCAGTAGCGCCATCAGGATGGAATTTGGTGTGGACAAATGTGCGGTCATGCATGTAAAGCGAGGGGAGATTGTGGAATCCGTGGGAACCCAACTCTCGGATTCCACAAACCTTAGAGCCCTCTCCGCAGCCGAAACCTACAAGTATTTGGGTATGTCGGAAGCATTGGGCATCAATGTTACTGACATGAAGCAATCGTTGAAGGAGCGCTTCTTTGGCCGCTTGAAAAAAGTATTTAATAGTCTTTTATCAGGCGGAAACAAGGTGCGCGCCTTCAATAGTTGGGTCATGCCGGTTTTGATGTACTCTTTCGGCATACTCAAATGGACTCAGACCCAACTCGAGGCCCTGGATAGGAGTGTCCGTACGCTGTTGACTGCAAATCGAATGCATCACCCACGGTCATCGGTAATGAGGCTGTATATCCCGCGAAAATCACGCACGACAATCGCGAGATATGCAATCTCAGGGAATATTTCCTAGAAACCGACGTGGGGATGCATCCAGATATGGTCGAGGTGGACAAGGGCCGCACCCCGCTCTCCTTGGCTAAAGAGAACTGGCGCAAGCCAATAGTGCTTAATAATAATGATCGCATGGAAGTATGGCAGAGTAAGGAGCTTCACGGACGCTTTTACCGGACCCTACATGGACCCGATCTAGATCTGTCCTGGCTGCGTTTCGGTAACCTTTTTGGAGAAACCGCAGGTTTTGTCTGTGCAATAATGGACAACGTTATGATGACGAACAATTCCTCGCTGATGGCCAGCCACAGAGTCCCCTTCGCCGCGCGGTACACCTGATACAGCGCGGCATCTTCGTCAGGGACCCGACGACGTCTCCTCCGGTATCGGGTGCCAACTGGCGCCTAACCGCCACGCACGCGACGCGCGGGTGCGCGGTCTCGGCGGTCCACCAGTACACCTGGCGCCTTGCTGACTGTGCGTGGACCCGGGGCATGGACGCGTCGCAGATTTGCGTCATCGCCCCGCGGAACCACAGCGCCTCCTGCTCGACGTCGACGGGTCCGTTCATTGCCGACTCCCGGCACCAGGCCTGGACAATAGCGGTCTCCTCGAGAAGCTCACTGTCGATGCGCTAACGCGCCAGTGCGGACCGTCCGTTTGCGGGGCCGGTGAACCGCGTGCGACGGTGGTCTGAAGTCGGCGAGACTCTTGTTTAGCGAGAAATACACCCCAATCGTGCCAATGCCGTCCGAGAGGGCGGCTACCCAGCCGTGACCTCGGGACGGGTTGACAAGAGCCCCGCCAGTGATGGCCACCAAACCGTCCAGGTCTCCCACCCAGTTATCCCTGGGGGGAACGAAATACGGTTCGGCGACCACAGCCACCTGGATCGAACACTCTGCCATGCTCTGGAACAAGAGATCCTGAGCTTTGAGCAGAGTGGTTGATATTGCCCTGGAGGAAATGGTAGAACGCCATTATGCGCAGTCCATTCCCTCCACACCACCGGGAGTCGGCCGAAGGGCTGCCAGGCGGAGGGGGGAGTAAACTCAGGATTACGGGGTGACCGACGGCTGGGCAGAACCAACCGCCGCCCCGGCGTCCCCATGCTGCCGCCGGATACCAGACAGACGCAGCGCGGGCATGGACACCCTCCACCACCCACACTCTCGTGGGTGCAGCGGCGCGAACCGCCCCTCCCTAGTCTACGCCCACTCAACTCCCTCTGTAAGCAGAGGGGGAGTAGACGTATTGACCGTCTGTAGCCCGGTTCAACGACCGATCGAGGATGATCGGTGATTAGAACCATGACCGTTCCCCGTTTGTGGAAGATTAGCTGCCAGCCCCAAGTGTCCATAAAAACCTGGTGGGCACTTGGAGCCGACGTTGCCCAGAGTGCGCCACGAGGAGGCTCTTCAACATGCACCCCAAATAGAATACACCTAAGTTTAACCACTGGTGTGCGGCTGCACCTACATAGTTCTAGCCGCTATGATGAAGACTAAACCTAGTTCTAACTGAAGCTAAGTAGGATACATCTAAGTTTAACCGCATGTGGCCGGAAAACTAGGTGTAGGCGCACTTCGGTTATTAGTCGTAATATATACACCACATTTCTTTTTTCTTTGGTTAGGTGGTGACTGTAGCCAGAAGCACCATTTTGAGTATGCCACGTTGGTTTAAAAATATCATGCAAAAAAAAAAAACAGTACAACTGTCATTTTTGACAACGCTCACGGTGATATTATTTTATGGCATGGTCGGCGTTATCGCAAGATGGCGCATGTCATGACGTCACCTATGACAATTCACTGGACATCGTTATCGCGCTCACGCTAATTCGTAACGGGGATAAGCACCCTAAAATCGATTACAGCGCAACTCGGAACGCACCCTTACTTTACTATTAGATGTGACACTTGTGACAGTCAGTCAAATGTATTAACTGTCATCTGTCAGATCGACACAGTTTTTCTGTCACTTTGGTTATGCTGCCAGTCTACCGAAACTTATTTGTTTTTAGTTTCGTACAATGCGATACTCGATCTACGATGTCCCTGAGGCAATAAATAATACAGCAGATTTCCATAATTATGCGGCGGCGACTATTTAGCATAGGTAACAAGAATAAGATTATCCGGGTAATATAGTAAGCAGGATCATAGATTAAACACAGGACGACACAACAACAGCCCGGACTCTCGTTTTGTGCCCTGTTGTTGGCAGTAGACTCGACCCATATTACATATATGGGACTTAAATATAACTGGCGAAATGTGGGTGTACTATTGGTACCTACACCCCTGCCCAACTCTTCGGGGATTACAGGCGTTATGTTATGTTTACCTATGAAACAACATGAGTAGCTTATGATACAGCTAGGTTACAGAGTATTTTTATTATTTGCTAGTGAGCCCTAAATTAGACAAGTTAACTTGCCGAGTTGCGGTTTATTGCGCATGTCACATTAGCTTTTGACTTGCACCGTGTACGAATACAGACAGCAAGTCGACCTGCGATGAGTGACAACTAAAATAAAACTATCAAACCTTCAATAACTTTTAAGTTTATCTATGTATCAAACTGTGAACATACAAAACAAACATGCTTGTGATCTTGTGTTTTTATTTCTGGGTAGGTACGGTCAGCAAGTAAATTTAAAAACATGGTATACATAGTTGTTATTAAAGCATATGAGATCATAAGTTTTGCTTAACAATTAAAGCACGCAAACTTCAACGAATAAACGAATTTACAAACATTATAATTTATGTTCAAAATAATCCATAATATTATAGAAATTATTTTCATTCAGTCATTTATATACTTAATTTAATTTTGGATAACCTGCAATTTAATATTTTTAATACATTATGTAATCCTACTTATTATACTACTAGCTTATATTATAATATGTATTATAAACTCGAAAGTTTGTATGGATGGATGGATGGGTAGATGGATGGATGAATGGATGGATGTTTGTTACTCTTTCACGCCAAAACCACTGAACGGATTTCGATGAAATTTAGCACACAGATGGTTTATAACTAGGATTAACACATAGGATACTTTTTATCCCGATATTCCCTCGGGATCGAAAATTATGCGGGTGAAACCGCGGGCGGAGCTAGTTTATTATAAACACGTACACTCATAGCCAGACAGAATTTAAATCTTCTTTACACAGCACACACATTGATTTAAATCTTTTTATACCGTGAACAAATTTGCCCGATTTAACACAAAATCATTAAAATTTACCTATTGTAAATAAACTAATTATAAGCGCTTTTGAATTGTAAAGAGGTCGGTCGGTCAGAAAGATGAAGTTAGTTACCCCTTCGAAAGATAAATAGATCGAAGCTTTTCATAGAAAAGCCTCATCCTCTGGTTATAAAAAGGGGTACCTATAAAATTTCAAGAGCTGTGGATTTTGTGAATAATAAATAAATAATACGTCCGCGTGTTCGTTTCTTGTTTCTCCGACCCACTCCGTCGCGTCGCCCGTCCGTACTATAGCTTCGTTTTCGCTTAGCGATCTTTCCGATTTTTCTTTCTCTTTGCTCAGCGTAAGGGTGCTAGCGTGATGTTAAACTGAAAAAAGCATATAGCCTTCCTCGTAAATTGGGCTATCGAATGCAAAAAGATTTTTTATAAATCCGACTGGTCGTTTTTTTGTTTGCGGTGTCGCGACGCGATCAAATATACTCTTCAACTTTCTTATATGCAATTAGAGACGAGTATAACAAGATCCTATTGCTTTTAACGAGTTTATTACCGCCGCGAGAGCTCGCAGGTCTCCACGACGTACAACAACATTGTAAAACACACGTCCCCACGTCCCCTTATCATTAAAAAACCACAGCCGCCACCGCGAGAGTCCTCTACGCAACATTGACATCCCTATCCTAATTTGATCTAGCCGAACGACCGCAAAACACACGAAACTAACATAACATGGACCAGCGCTTCTAATTAATTACACTAAAGGTAACAAGTCCGCAGCCATATAAAGAAACCAGGGGGTCTACTACGAAGTGCAAACTGCGAATGATCGGATCGGACCGACACATGGCCGAACCCAATATTATTGAAAAATGCGAAATAAGTTCGGATCGGCTCAGTTGGGTCGGGACTATAGTCAATATTCGAAAGAGTGTAGGAGTGTAGGATCGGGACCGACCGAACTAAATAGTAACTTCGTAGCAGGAAACTGCCGAACATTCGGCCGATACCACTTCGGAGTAGACCCCCAGCAGTGTCGTCTACAGTCGGCTACGGACTTGTCTCTAATTATACTGGACTTCCGGCGGTCCATTTGAAATAAATTAAAAACGTTTAGAGTACCTAACTAATTGAAAAAACAAAACGTTTTTACAAAAAAAAAACACTACAAAATAAAAAATAACTTTTCACACCACCTGCTCGAAAATGTCAAATTATATGTCAAGCAACCTTAACCTAAAGTGAGTCATTAGTGGCCGGGGGCACAGCCGGTCAATAATGTTGTACTGGATTTCATTATGATCCGCTGGTCAATAATGTGATTTGAATTTGGAATCTCACATCTCACATGCTCAGCTAAATTGGCAGTATAGTACAGTCGCTTGGCAGCATTATCTGACCCACCCTAAAAACAAACGAATTTGGACCCTCTGCCTGTAACATTAAGGTTTATTCAATTTATATGAGCTTATCAGACGGCGCTCGTGCAACATTGTCGGAGCCACCGGCATTATACATATATCATTTTGTTAAGCTATTTTAATCATTATCCCGTTGACATTAAAGTTGAAAAGCTTTTAAGTCACACTACATAATTAGAACCCAATCTTTAATTTCGCATATTCCCTACAAGTTCTTGTGGCTTAGCGGTTTGATGCTGGATTGGCGACGAACAACATGTGGGTTCGAAAACACAGTCCACCTATTATGAGTTTCTTTTTTAATTTGTTTTCATTTCTACAATATTGCCTGCATTATTAAAGAACGACCAATATGATTTACGCCTAATAACTTATCTTGTAAACAGGTGGGTAAATTAAAAAACTAAGTTCACAGAATTTATATTTACCAAGAATGGTTGGATACGAAGTAAAACATATATTTGGTTCGTGAGGTAGATAATAAATTAATTTATGTGACAAAAGTTAAACTACCTAATAGCAGAAACTGCGCACACACATTTGTAAATCGTTTCACATAACTCGTTAAGTATTTTTAAGCAATTTGGTGTAAAAAAGCATCATGTCGCAACTTAATGACTACACCGAACAAAAAATCATATTTTTACATGAGCAGAATGTTGGAATTAGAGAGATTGGTCGTCGACTTAATATATAGCAGTAAGTGTTTTTATACCTATTTTATTTTATTGATTGTGATTGTGACATACACGGTTCCAAAAATGTTTTTTTTTTGTTTTAGAGAAATACGGTCAGACTATGGCTAAAACGTTATGGAGACAATGGAGATATTCAGCGTATTCGTCCAGGAGCAAAAGCCATTAAGTATAGTCCCGTATTCGAACGCCACCGGGCCCGGCCACGGGGCCGGTTTCAAGCCCTGTTGAAAATCAATTTTTGCCCATTCGTGTAACCGCAATAAACCACAATATTTCAGAGGAACCAATAAGAAGGCATTTATACGCTGCTGAGATAAGGAATTATAAACCAGCACAGAAAATTGCATTGACACCTGCTCATCGCGAAGAAAGGGTTCGTTTTGCCCAGGAATATTTAAATGGCAAAGATTTGTGTTGGAATATGGTGCGCGGTATGCGTAGCCGCTTACAGCAAGTTATAGCAGGGGACTACTAATTATGTAATCTAGTAGGTATTTTTAAACACACCATGTAAGTAAATGCTCAATGGATTGATTGTTAAACCATTAAAATGTTGCAGATTATGTGGTGATGTTATTGTTATAAATAGATTTTTTCTATTTAAATATCATGTTTATTCACTACATATAGGCAGCTATAAATCTGTAAAGCATTTCACAGATGAATTCATTTTCTCGATAACAAACTTTTAAGCATAAGCACGCCTTTTTTAATGTTTATAAATGGTTAGATTTGATTATGGCATACTAATATAAAATGTCTATTAATTTGAATATATATGAGCATTTACTTACTTTATCTTACCTAAGTGTTTTAATGAAATAATAAACATTTTAAACTTGCAATTGTTTACTTTTATTCCTATACAACCTACCCGTTTAAAAAGACAAGAGCCTACGTCGTCCATTAAAGAAATGTTTTTTACATTTCTTTAGTGTAATAAAATAATTAAAAAAAAAACAGCTGAGCAAAAAGGTATATTTAGGTTAAACTTGGTTTCGAACTTAGACAACGATGAACACCGCCCTACCCCTTATTGACCACAAGACCAACTCAACTCTTATAAGCCACATTGAAATTTGATCTTAGTTGTAATACTAGACGCATATTCTAAAGAATTTGAACCATATAGTATACATGATAAAGTTTATTCTTGCACAGCACAAGCAGCTAACCTTCTCCTGGTGCAAATAGATTATTTTGTATTTTAAATAATCACTCCATTGAGACATGATAATAAAAAAACGACCTATAAAATAGAAAATAAAAAATTGTAAAGAGACGTTGTTTTTGCAATTTAGTAAGGCAAGGTAAAACATGTTTGCGCGTAGTCACTGCATACCCTTAGTTGCTTTTGAATACCAGTTTTATAATGAATACGAATATTTATTTTTCAACTACCCACTTATTACAAGTTATGCGAAAATATTACCATTTTAGAAAGTTTATGTTTGAAGATTATCCGTCTATAGTTCTTTACAATAATACATGAAATAGTTTTGGAATACATTCTAAATTAAAAGCAAAACAATATCTTCGTCACAGGATTTGATCTCGCAACTTGTTCATCTCAGTCTTATACACAGACCACGAGACCAGGATTACTTGAACACAACCCTTAAAATAAGCTATTACACTAATTATATTATAACAAGTAGTTGTAACATATAACCTAATGGTAACGTTATTAAGATCAAATTTGCATGTCTGTGTTATTATTGTAATTCTTGGTTGAGTCTTCGTGCACTTGTCTGATAAGCTGATATAAATTGAATAAACCTTAATGTTACAGGCAGAGGGTCCAAATTCGTTTGTTTTTAGGGTGGGTCAGATAATGTTGCCAAGCGACTGTACTAACAAACACCCTTTGGTGCCAGAAAGAGGAAAGCTATTCTCGATACCCTTACTACGCGTGGATGATATTCTCGATTTCCTACAAAATCATAACGACTGCTTCTTCATATCGTTGCCATGTTTTCGAAGACATAATATTGTAAGAATACAGGGCTGGTAGAATGGTTTTGGATGATTGGCTGTATGCATTTTGAATTTAGAACGTCATTGGAGACGCTCGTGAAAATAGAGTATTTTTGATAAAATGTGATAAATCGACTGTAATATAGATAGGTTTTATTATTTATTTATTTATTCACAAAATCCACAGCAATCTTTGCGCAGTTTACTTAAAATAAATTAACTAATGTTACAGCCAATTACTATTACGGTATTACGGCGCGGTACGGTATTTGTTATTATTAATTCCAGTTTAAATGTTTATTTATTTATTTATTTGGAAAACAAACAACTATACATTTCATCTTAACCTAATTATATAAACTTAACAAATATATTAATGTACCTACAGTCAACTGCGTTTTCACGTATTACAGAATGATGTACAGTGACACGTATTTATTGTGTTCTATAGTTCGTTAAATATTATGTAAACTTATATTAACTTATCAACAAAATAATACATAAATTCGTAACAGCTAAACTTAACAATTGTTAGTTGAAGTTGGCTCATTAATTTGCAAAATGGATCTTGACTCCCTTGAAAAACCAGAACGAGTTGAGGCAAATATATCAACTTTTATAAAGTACTTGTTATAAGTTTTGACAATTCTATGCAGGGGCGCCCGCTGACCTGCATTTGTACGACAGATATTGGTGGCAAAAAGAGGATACGCACGTGACTCCCGCCTTATTACAGTTCTTGGCACTATGTAAAATATATCAGATACCAGTTCTGGGCAGTTAATATGTTATTCCATTCCTTTTAAAAAATGGTTCGTAGTTATCTAATTATTCTTACAATATTATATCTTCGAAAACATGGCAACGATATGAAGAAGCAGTCGTTATGATTTTGTAGGAAATCGAGAATATCATAAATACTTTGTTTTTCGTACTATGGCTATTATTTTCTCACAGTAGGTGTAAAAAGTAGAGTATCCTCCTCTGGGCTAAAGGTGTCTTTGCCTTGGGCTAGCTTGAATCCCTCGCTGCATTCAGGATTCTTGTATTAACTCCCTCGCTTCGCTCGTGAGTTAAACTCTTAACTCCCTCGCTGCGCTCGGGAGTTAAATCCCGAATCCTTCATTGCGCTCTAGATTCAATATGACGCCCGTGACATAAGACACAACTTTAGCCCCTCGGTGCATAATCTACTATTAATTTCGAACGTCGGTGTCGTTGGGTGCGCATTTTCGTTTTTGACACCGACTTTAGAGGTATGAGGAACAGGGTGTAAAGTTCACTAATCCTCCATAGAAAAGGGAGGATCCTCCGACCAGACGGGTGTTGTGTCTGGCGGGCAACTGCCCAACGATTGATGTTGGGAAGTTTGTAGGTATACATATATATGCTAATTGCACGGTAAACTCTGCTTGCGAGATGCAGGATTTGCGTGACGTCAGTATGACGCGTTGTTCGCTTGTGGCGTTGTAGATACCGCTACAAGGACAATACCTATTTATGATAACTACTTTTTGTGTGCTGAATCTTTGATATTTCCTCAGTCATATATCTGTCTAGCCTTTTCCCAACTATGTTGAGGTCAGCTTCCAGTCTAACCGAAAGCAGCTGAAAACCTGTATTTTACGGAGCGACTGCCTATCTGACCTTCACAACCCAGTGACTGGGTAATACGATATCCTCAGTCATATTTAGGTACATAAATTAAATACAGGTATGATAAGCGAATCACTAAAGCATTAAGGTTCAAGCTTGATTGGGAAAATTTGACAGTTTCGGGTAGCTTGACCTGCTGGCGTCTGTACGGACGCCAGCACATCAAGTTACTACAATCTGTCAAATTTCTTTAATAGATTTTCAACTTTATCGTTAAAGCATTAAGGTTCAATGTTGATTGGGATAATTTGACAGTTTCGGGTAGCTTGACCTGCTGGCGTCTGTACAAAGTGGCAGGGACATTGACACGCAAACTGTAACCATGAATTCAGAACATGATTCTAGACCTAGCGTATATATTTTTCCTAGGTTATCAAAAATAAAAATTATATTATTGAGAATTAAGAAAAGGACAGAAGATAAATAGTAGTTTAGTCCTGTCAAATTAAGATACTCCATACCAAGTTTAGACTCAATTAAAAACAAGGCGACTAAAAATACGTCAATTTACGTCAGGCGCTGACTAATTTGACAGGACTAAACTAATATTTATCTTCAGTCCTTTTCATAATGAAATAGAAAGAAAAAGATGCACTGAACTAGTTTAGTTTGTGAACAAGGGAATCTGCGCCATTGAAGCCTAAAATAAATGTTTATAATTAAGTATGTTTACCGAGGAAATCAATTAAGCTACTGGAGTCGAGACGTTGGAAGAGTAACCGTAATCGTAACCTTAGACCAGGCTTAAAAAAAAAGATTGTGTTTCAAAATGAAAGGAACGACTATGGCGAGAGATGCCAAAAGCCGGATTTAACGCCAGACCAGTATGAAACTGCAAAAGAAATGTTTTTGCAAAATTTGAAAGGCCTGGTAGAAAAACGACATGAGGTAGAACGAGACACAGTTTTACAAGCTGAAAGCGCATTATGGCTGGAGCTCCGAAGATGCCTATTAACAGCCTCATCTTTTAGCAAGGTATGTTTCTAATACGAAACACGAAAATCATCCTGGAGGCTTTATGTTAATGTTATTCACACTAATTACTCTTTTTAGGTTTGCAAAAGGCGATGTAATATTAGCTCTGCGCCACTCGTGAAGTCTCTCGTCTATTCCTATTCTTTGAACAGCGTAACAGCCATCGAATATGGAAAAACTAATGAGAAAACCGCTATCAAGCAACTGGAGCAGCAGGAGGGTATCGTCGTGCAAAAATGTGGACTCTTCATTGACCAAAAATATTTTTTTTTTGGGAGCGTCTCCAGATGGTCTATTCGAAGAAGGGATCGTCGAAATAAAATGTCCATATTCGGCGCGTAACATGGAAGCTGAACAGGCCATAATACAAAAAAAAATAAAGTTTTGGAAAATTGATGGGTCAGTTAATACCAACCACGACTGGTACTTTCAAATCCAAGGCCAGCTCCATATCAGGTGAGAATCACTATCATTTTATTTTATTATAGTTCAAGTGTAACGAGTTAACGACTGACGTTCGGCTGAGACTGTGCGTATTTGGTAGATTTAAGTTTAGTCATTGATAGAAATACATTTAAATTTTTTCTCTTTTTTTCAGTCAAAAAAATGTTTGTCTGTTTGCGGTGTGGACAGGACAAGAATTCGCTGTGAAGACCACAAAAATTATTAGAGACGACTTATTTTGGACGACAAAAATGGAACCTAAATTATTGAATTTTTACGATAGATGTCTTTTGCCTGAGATGATCGACCCGAGAAAAAGTCGGTCAATGCCAATTAGAGATGTGCGATTTTAAAATTAAATAAGTACTTATTTTTAACTTCGCTTGTTTTAATTTACTACAACAATTACATCCAAAAAATAAAATCATAAAATAGATCCTAAATAAACAAAAGTATCAAAATGATTCGTGCTAATTGTTCAGCGCTCACGCACACAGAGAAACCATTGTACTATTGTAGTGTGCCGCAGCGCGTACACCTTTCGATAGATCGCGTAGATTTTGACTTGCGCTAAATCGAACGCGCGCTCTTAAGCTCGTCAAGCTGAGGCGTATCCCATGTGCGTTTTGGGACGAAATTAGCTCGTGCCGATTGAGTCATGTAACTTGTATGGAAGTATTCAAACTGGCGTATGCAGCCACTTTACTTAAGAAGTACAGTATTTTTGTCTCACGAACAGACAATGGTCACCTTCCATCCTGCGCCGCATGCCGTCATCTGCATTGGTGATTGTAAAATGTTGAAGTGTCGATCCTCTGTAATTGATCCTATCCTAAGAACAAGTTAATAAAGAGTATTAAGAAAGTACACGACTATTATTACAGTGATGATAACTGCGTCAGTGAGCGGAGTTCGCGCAACTGAATTTTGGGCCAAAAATATTTAAACGTTTAGCCATCGATACGCTAAGATCTCACGAAGCGTTACGCGCTTTACTTGTGGTAACTATGTGTACAAACGCGCTGTGAATGTACAGACGCCAGCACATCAAGCTACTACAATCTGTCAAATTTCTTTAATAGATTATCAACTTAATCGTTAAAGCATTAAGGTTCAAGATTGATTGGGAAAATTTGACAGTTTCGGGTAGCTTGACCTGCTGGCGTCTGTACTGTGCGTGAAGACGAGTAGCGTCAGCACATAACACACACACACATTCCCGACTTCGTCATTATCTCGGACGGCACCGAAAGCTCCTACGCTTACACACATTCACAGCGTGTGTAAACATCTGGTAAGAACAAGTAAAGCGCGCGTCACTTCGTGAGATAAAAATACTATAATGCGATCATTAGGCCCACGTCCGCACGGACGTAAAAATATCGCGCACTGGATTTTCAACTCTCGGTTGAGTCGAGCATTGAGAATCCAACAGAGCGCATCCCAGCGCGTCAAAAAACACTCGTTAGATTTTCAACTCTCGGCGCTAAGCAGTGCGTTGAAAATGCAGTGCGCGAAAAGAGCGCCGCTGGAAAACACGCCCGTGCTACCTGGGCTAAAACACGCGCAGTCGCGTCCCGCATCTCGCACTGCGGGGTAATTGCGTAACACATTATCAGTAGCAATGGCTTTCATTATGACAGTTCCACAATATTCATTGCGTTATTTACGTTGTTGAGCAGACACATTTTTCCTTCAAAATGATCCAGATTGTGACTAAGAGTGTGTTACGCAATTAGTTAGACAAAAATGTAAGAAAGTTTTAATTATGCGGCTATCCTGTGCTTCCCCCTTAAGGTAAACTAAACCTAAGCTCATATAGATAAACAGAATTCCGCGTCGCAAAAAATCGCAAGAGTAAGCAGGAGCAGAAGTGTAGTCAAGGATTCGACATAACGGCAGGCTAAACAGTATTTTCCAAATGTTTCCATTTGACAAAATGCAGATTTTTTTTCCAGAATCACGTACTGAATACATGGTCAGTTGCGAATCCATGTCCCTGTCAACCTGTAAGTAATTTACACGGAATTTTGCAGAGCGAATTTTTTTTTTAGCAAATATTCGCAAGATTTGGGTGTCAAGGATTCGACTTAAAAACACAAATCAAACTCATTTTCCAGTTTTACATTTTTATTGGTTTTTCTTCATTTACAAATAGACAAAATATCTTCGAGTATTCTACAACTATTAACTTTTTATTGTATTACTTTCTCTTTCTCTCTAACAAATCAAACTGGAGATGCATAACGTAAAGATGGCGCTAAATATAGCTTCAAACATTTGAAAACTGTCAGGTTGTGCTAAGTGAGCGTTTCATACGAATATGAACCATATTTCAAAGAGTATAAAGTTCATATTCGAATAAGCGAAAGTGAGAAAATGTTTTATTCGAATAAGAACGTGAGCGTTCCCTACGAATATGAACCTTATTTTAAAGTAAATAAGGTTGACATTCGAATGTGAGCAAGCGTTTTATTCGAATATGAACGTTAAAGCTTCATTAACAGTGTTCAAATTCGTATGATAAGCTTTTTGGTAGCCATTAATGTATTTGAAGCTATATTTGGCAGTTTGGTTAGGTAAAAGCTGTAACACAAGGTCAGGGCAATTATTTAATCGGCATCAATATGGAAGTGGCATGATGCTTCTGTACTTATAGTATTATAAATTATCTGCACTTACACTCCATTCAGAATAAGATTACAAGGCACTTAAGCAAACCTTTTTTACAGTCCGTTCAACCGATTTTAACTTCTATTCCATAGACATAAGGATGGCATTAAAAGCAAAAAAGTGGTTACAATACCAACTATTTACTGCAGCTGCCATTTGTCATGCCACCAACACAATAGAAGTAAAAAACGGTTGAACGGACTGTAAAAAAGGTTTATTTAAATGTCTAATCAAAAATAATTTTTCCAATGTCTGTTTATTGTAAAGTGCTCCCACACAAGTTATATAACGTTATGAAACATTGTGTAGCACGATAACATTTTATAAGTGTGTAACATTTTGCTACAACATGTTAAGAATGTTATGTTAAACGCTCGAACACTGGTTCAACTCTCATCGCTAACAATTCATAACTTTTGTTAAAATGTTTAAAAAAAGTTAGACAACAAATGCTATGCAACATTCTCTAACGTTATATAACTGGTGTGTGGGAACACCGTTACAGGATGGCAGGGACATCAACGAGCAAGCTTTTACCATGGATTCAGTAAATGATGTTTTTGGTTGGTTATTAAAAATAAATTGCTATTCCATACATTTTAACCGCGTAGGTAACACATTTTCTATGAAAAATCGACGATTAATTTGTACGCTAGAGGGTCTAAAATCATGCGCTGAATTCAAGATCGATGTCCCTGCCCTGTATTTGTATTTAGCGAGGTTGATGTTTGAATAAGTTTGCACCTGTTTGAGTGACTGACAAGTTTTAGTGTCTTATCTAATGGTAAAATGTATTATTAAATGTTTTCAAAACTTTCACAGATGTTCTGAAGTTTTTCGTCTGTGCCGTGTCCTAAGCAGCGGGGTAATTGCGTAACACACTAACAGTAGTAATCACAGATTTATAAACTAAAGGTTCACTCACAAGGGTCAAGGAAGGGGCTCTCAAAGTTCTCACTAAGGGTTAACTCTTTAGTTTATAAATCTGTGGTAGTAATGGTTTCCATGTTGACAGTTCAACTACATTTATTGCGTTATTTACGTTGCTGAGCTGACAAACTTTCCGAACATATGAAGCAATGTACTAGCAATATCCTTCAAAATGATTCAGATTGTAAGTGGTATTACGCGATTAGGGTGCATGAATAAATATTTAATTTGGCATATAAACACAATTTATAATCAGCCTTTATTTCGTTTCGAAGCCCTACCTAACTGCAGAGAGAATGAGAGTGGTGTCGTCTGGACACAGCAGTATTAATAAAATTCGTGGCGCAGAAAGTGCGTTGAGCGCACATCTTTTGTCACGGACGCCATTCAAAGTAGTCTGCTTCTACAGGGTCAAATTAAATTAGCTAGCGAAACTCTGCAGACGTTGGGTATTTTATTTTATTTATTTGGGACAAAAAGCAATTATGCGTGACAACATTAATAGTTAGCTAAGGTATAATAGTAAACAAACGCATAACCCAGACTATTTTCCACAGAATCATATCGATTTTAAAAGAAATAAGGTAACGGACGTATACAGAAAGGGACAGTAAGAAAATAAAAATAAACCTGAAAAGTCACAAAAACCAACTCAAGGCAGCGCTCCCCGTCCAGATTTAGTTCGTAGTGACCAATCAGATCACACCATAAATAAATCTAAAAAAAGAAAAAAGATACTAATCGTAATCCACCACGCGTGCCCAGTGCGGGTTAAGAGATGTCACAAGTCTCCGAATTTCTGGTTCTAGGACATGTCGGTTTCGTCACGATGTTTTCCTTCACCGTTTTGAGAGCAGTGGTGATGAAATAATTTACATAAAGTAAAGCGCTTGTCCAGGTTCGAACCTACTCGTAAGTCGCGGCCGTTACCACTGGGCCACCACTGCTCTTCACATACGGGATAAAATATGGAAAATAAAAAAGATTTGATGACTTTTTTTTTGTGTTATCGTTTTAGATATCGACACTCATCTCGTCTGCAGTTTCGCTAGCTAATTTTATTTGACCCTGTATATGTCATTTTTGTAGTGACACGCTTGGTTTGTATGGAAAGTGATGACAAAGGCGTCTCTAGTAGTAGTTGCACAACTTCAAACATTTTTATAACTTTTTCAATAGTACTAGTCACTCTGACATCAACTAAATTACCATTACAATAAAGTTGATATTTGTTTAACTTGAAATAACATCAATTTGAAACAAATTTGAATAGACTTTAGTACCATTGTTGATCGAAGTTTTTTATGTCAAATCTTTCATCTTATTTTTATACAAATAGTCGAATTATACAAGTGTTACAACTTTTACTAAAACATTTAATAGAATGTCGCTAGTTTAACTTTTAAATTACAAATAGTTTGTAGCTTACTTCTGTCGATCCTTCTTGTTATCAAAAGACGCTGGGGTTGTACTATGAAGTGTCAGGGAATAGAAACAATGATGATTTCTGTGCGAGAAAGAGTTGGAGCTATACAGGATGTATAGCGCCATTCCTCTCTTTCCAGAATTTTATGGCTCTTGTTTTTCGTCAAATGTATTTAATCACGTCTATGCAGCTCTATCGCAGTGTATGTACAGTCCGGGAAATTAATTATTATGCAAATTGACAGTGTTATAGGCATTTCATACAATATTCTAAGAATGACAGTTGTGATTTGAATATACGGACAGTTAAATTTACTTAACAATTAATTTCCGTGACATTAGTTACGAGATGTCGCGTAAACACTGCGTATACAAGTTTACGCAGCGTCTACACAGTATATACGCGATGTCTACGCAGTTCGTGAAGTCACATACTTCACAGTACATCCCTACACTGATAACAACTAGCTAGAATCAAACTCAGACTAAATCATAGCATGTTTTACTTATTTTTATTCCAAATCTTTACAAGTGTGCCTGCAAAATTTTCAATTTGCACTGAGTTTAGACGATTAGAGCGTTTATTTGGGGCCGGGACTACGCAGGGGCCGGGTGCGAGGACCCCAGCAGCCCCGGCGCGCTGGCGGGGGCCGCGGGGCCGGCCGGGGCCGCGGGGCTGGCGGGGCTGGGCGACGGCTCCTTGCTGGGGCGGCCGAGGTGCTCCATCTTCAGCTTCTCTCCATTCATTATAGCTTTTATGTCATCTGCGTCTAGGGTTTCGTACCTGTGGGAGAGATGGTGATGTTGACTACTGCTTGTTTTTTTTTTTCTGGGTAGCAAGGGTTGGATCGACGTGGCTCTTGACAAGGATGCCTGGAAGAATTTGGGGGAGGCCTTTGATCAGTAGTGGGACAGTGTAAGCTAACCAAAAAAAATAATATGATAAGGATCTTTGTACGGCACGGTATCTTTACGTTACGGCGTATATACCGCGCCTTAGAAAAAACGTGCTGTCAACAAGCTTCCAGTGTGTAATGCACCTTACCCGTGCAGTTGGTTAATTTCCAAGACAATTTCTTTTGGAAATGTTGCAGTGAACGTTTACGCAGCATTATGTTTAGTAAAAGTGACTCACTTGAGTAAGGCTTCGGCCAGGGCCTTGTGTTCTTTGGCGTGGTTCCGCAGGATCATCTTAGCGCGGTCGTAGCTGTCCGACAGAATCTTTTTTATTTCACCATCCACCTGCAAACACCCATTATTATTACTTATTGATGTTGAGAACACTTCCAGCTAGACCACATGACGACATGGTGACCTCGAATTGTCTAGGCGTTTCATGGAATGAGAAGTCAGCTTATATTGGAAATGTATAGCTTGATATGTCATCGTGCGTACGATAGTAATATTTGTTCTATTTTTATTTTTAACTGTGTTTAGTTTAGTTTATAATCCTGTACGAGTCGCAATAAATACTTTTTCTTTATTTCTTTCTTTCTTTCTATAGAATATGCAGTAACATTATCTAGATAATTTAGAAGAGGGCCAATCACAAGTTTCCATTTATACAGGGCGGCAGGGACGCGCAATCCGTTTCCATGGCTTCAGTACATGATTCTAAACCCTGCATTGAAATTTTTCGTCAATACATTTCAACCGCGTAGTTGTTGAACTATTCTATGAACCAGCTGTTTTTTTTTATAACCGACGAAAAATATCTACGCTATGGGGTCTAGAACCATGTGCTGAATTCATGGTTACAGTAAATAAATGTGTTTTCTTTCTTTCACAGGAGGCGTGTCCCAGTAGTGGGAACATAGTAGGCTGATCATGTTGCTGTTACATAACTCACCAGTTCGTTGGTGTACGGTCCCAGCTGTTCCTGCTGCTGCAGCGTGCTGCGCGTGGGCTCCATGGTGCGGAGGCCTACTTTCTCGCTCATGCCCCACTCGCGTACCATGTGGCATGCTATTGAAGTGGCTTGCTTTAAGTCTGATGAGGCGCCTGTAACATAACCTTTAATTGATTTGTCAAAGACAAAGCATTTATTTTAAATAGGCACATAAAAGGCACTTTTGAACATCAACAGCCCTTGTTAGAGACACTTCTAATAGGTATCTTTGGCGATTCTGGTGGTCACTTATTAGGCAGTCATCAGGAACAGGGTGTAGTTTACTCATCCTCCATAGAAAAGGGAGGACCCTCCGACCAGACGGGTGTCTTGTCATGCCGGATTCCCCACGATGTGAGGAAACCGGCATGACACACGGGTGTCGCCGTCTGTCCGGTCACGGCATGACCTAGAACAAAAAATTCGAAGACATATGACATCTACAAATTCCATAGACTAACCTGACGTGATCTTCTCAGGTCCGAACACCAGCTCCTCGGCAGCGCGGCCGCCCATCATTGTGTCCATCATTGCTAGTAACTGTTGTTTTGTTACGTGATATCTGTACAACAAAAACAAATATTTTTATTGCGGTCACCTCTTACTCATAGCAGTTTCACAAAAAAGACCCCGTACTGTTTTAATTAAAACATTTTGTGCTCCATTCTGGCGTACCTACATCGGTTCCGACGGTCCACGTTTAATGATTATATTATGCTGAACAAAAATTTCAATTCTGACCAGCGGGGTAGTTGCGTAACACACTATTAGTAGCAATGGCTTTCGTTTTGACAGTTCAACAACTTTCATTGCGTTGTTGAGCAAACAAATTTAACGAACATATAAACTTATAAAGCAATGCATTAGCAATATCCTTTAAGATGATTCAGATTGTGATCGATAGTGTGTAAAATAGGTTGCTGGACATATTTCACGACTCCTTGGGAATTAGGAGTATTTCGAAAAAAAAAAAGACTCGTTTGTTTCCTCTAAGTTACTTAATTGTTTATACTAGAAGAAAAGAAAGAAAGAAAATACTTTTATTTGCCGCTTTGAAAAGAAAAAGCACACAAAAAAAGTAACAAGTTGGGGGTAACTGTGCGTGCGTGTTTATTAGCATGAATTTATTTTACACTAGCAGCGCCCCGCGTTTTCACCCGCATAAGTGTCGATCCCGTGGGAATATCGGGATAAAAAGTATCCTATGTATTATTCTGATGTTTAAGCTATATTACTGTAAATTTTCATTAAAATCCGTTCAGTAGTTTTTGCGTGAAAGCGTAAAAAACACCCATCCATCCATCCTCACAAACTTTCGCGTTAATAATATAAGTAGGATGGAGGTGACATCGAGGTAGCGAGGTAAACCGCGACCGCGAGGTATCGCAGTGAGATCTTCGGTATGTAATTCCCCTAACAGGCTGGTTTACCTTTCTTTCGCGGGTATGTAGGCGGTGTGTCCAAGTGACGGTCCGCGCGGGATTATCGTCACTTTGTGAAGTGGATGTGAGTCCTGCGAACAAAAAAAATAATATGACAATATGCATATTCTTTTTAAACGTGGCGATGCTTGGGGAAGGCCTATAACTAGTCGTGGAGCTGAAATTATGATGATGCCGTTATTATAAACAAATAGATGAAGTTCTTAGTTTTTTTACCCCTCAAATCATCATGGTAAGGATTCTCTCTCTCATGGTTTTTGAGTAAGGATATTTTGCAGGGCGAAAAGTTGATAGTTGAGTAGGTACGGCATGATGAGATAACACTGAAAATATCATCTCATATTTGCCACGAGGGTGTCAGATATTTATCTATTAACTATCAGGGGGTTAACCACCGCCTCTTACAGCTGTATTATTTTAATCTTACTTCAGTGTGTGAAAGAGATGGAGCTATAAGTTCCGTATAGCTCCATCTCTCCTGCTAATACTGCTGTAAGGGGCGGTGGTTAGCCCCAGGACATGTAACACTATTGTAAAGAATAACTTTTATTCGCCCTGAATATCGTTGTAAAAATTGTTCAACTTTGTGTTTGCATATGTTTGCTTAAAAACCCTCTGGGTTTCCCTACCATCATCGTTTTTCAAATTATTAGAGTGAGATTCCACTGAGGTGGGAGCGAGCGGAGCAGAGACGTAAAGGAACCGAGTCTCCGCTGCAATGTGCACAGTCATAGCAGTGACCAGAATAATAATTATTCCCAAAAGGGGGCGCGGCGTGCGCGTGCGCAGCGCCACTCCGCTAGCCGCGCGCCGCACGGCTCGTGAGATCTTCGTAACAAGTGCTAACGATACCCAATATTGTAAAAAGTTACTCAATATACTTATTAAGTTAATATACCTCTAATAAACCTTGTTTGTTTAATCCTAAACAGTTGGGGCGTGAACATAAGAGCCTTTGATTGGGGATCTGACAGTTTCAGATTGCGAGTGTAACCCTGTGAGTTAAGAAAGAGCAGTGTGAGAGTGTGTCTGTACACACACACACCCCGTGTGTGTGTGTACTTGTGTGTTACCTTAGTGAAGTACGCGACAATGGCGTGTCCTCCTTCGTGATAGGCGGTGATAGTGTTGGCTTCTTCGTCAGGTAGTCGCGACCTTCTCTCAGGACCCATCAGCACTTTGTCTCTGGCATCTTCTAAGTATTTCATTGAGACGTTCTTTGCACCGTCTATCGCAGCCCTAGAAAACAATAAGTGTTTTAAAATTACTACCTGACTACGTTTTAATTTTTGGTTTACATAAGAAGAATCATGGTTCCCAAATTTGACGTTCAGATTGGGATGACAAAATTGTAATAAATCGGTAGCAATAAGAGTAAAAAAAAAAATTGTGGTATCTAAATCACTACATATTATAAAACAAAGCCGCTGGGTCTGTCTGTCTGTCTAGACCCAATTAACTCAAAAACTACCGAACGGATTTCACCAATAGACGAAGTGATTCATGAGGAAGGTTTACGATTCATAAAGGTTTTGTGTAAATTGGCTAAAATATGACGATGATTGTTGAAGATGTCGGAAAAAATCATGTCGACTAGGAGTTTTATGGGCGTGGATCGCGTAAACATTGGGTTAAATTTGGCACACAGCTAGTTTATAACCCGGATCATCACATAGGATAATTTAAATCTCGTTAGTACTTTAGTAGTATGAGGAACAGGGAGTAAAGTTCACTCATCCTCTATAGAAAATGGGAGGATCTTCCGACCAGGCGCGTGTCGTGTCGACGATTGATGTCGGGACGTTGTATATACTCGTATGCTAGTCTCGCGGTAAACTCTGCTTGCGCGATGCAGGATTTTGCGTGACATTAGTGTGATGCGTAGTTCTCATGTGGCGGTGTAGATGTCGCCACAGTACGTTCCCGTGGGATATTTTCCGCCATCCACGCGGGCGAAACCGCGGGCAAAATGTAGTGAGGTTATATTTTCGTATGTGTTATTAGTGTCGTATAGTTACTTGAGCGCGGCCTGGTTGACCATGTTCTCCAGGTCTGCGCCGGTGAAGCCCGTGGTGCCCCTGGCCAGCACGTCGCAGTTGACGTCGGTGCTGGCCCGCACGCGCGCCAGGTACAGCTCCAGGATCTCGCGCCGCCCGCCGTAGTCCGGCGTCGGCACGTTCACCTGGGGGGGCATTAGGAGACGGTAGGAAGAGACAAGTACCTAGTTCCCATGATAACAGCATTGTCAAGCTTATAGCAGTGTACTGCTGGATACAGACAGACACGCCCCTCCAAATCACGAAAAAATGAGGTCCATTTCCAATTTCTGTTCGTGGGTCCTAGCACGATGACTCCTTCGTGTCATGTGACATGCGTCCTGTCGAGGTGTATATATTACCTCCACGTCGAACCGGCCAGGTCTGAGCAGCGCTTGGTCCAGGTCGTCGCGCCTGTTCGTGGCTCCGAGCACGATGACTCCTTCGTTTTGATGAAAGCCGTCCATCTCTGATAGTAGCTGGTTGATGGTCTGGAAAAAAAATTAAAAATATAGAAGAGATGTAATACATTACAAACATAAAATAAATACACAATAACCAATAAATAATGTGCATATTATCGTTTTAACGACTTCACAAAACGTCGACAATTATTTTCTTTTCGTAAATATTGACAATTGCAATTGATCGTTATCGATCGATCGGTTCCCGTAAGAAAATTTGAATTTCGAGGTCTACCCTTAAACAAAGTTTCTGTAACAAGATTTTTGTTTTTTTTTTTACACGGGTTTACAACATTTATGTCAAGAAGCAATGGTATCAAAGATCCAACAGATTTCTTGACAATCCAAAGAACTAAGGGCTGATTTTTCAATCGACAGACAAATTTTATTCTTGGAATAAAATTGACGTCTGACAGATTTTGTATGGAAGAACTGTCAAAAATTCAAAATTACTCCTCGGTTAATATTATCTGGCGTTGGAAAAATCAGCCCTAAATGGCAAGAAATGTTCTGCTTACCTGGTTAGCATACGGGTGCAGCACGCTGTTGGTGCGCTTGGCGCCGACGGAGTCGATCTCATCTATAAATATCACGCACGGAGCTCGCTCTTTGGCCGCCTCTGTAGGAAAGTTAATTAATTAAATTTTTGGTAGGCAAGTCATTCTAATTAAATATTTGGTAGGCAAGTCATTCTAAATCTGTTTACACAAAAAGTAACTGGAAGGCCAGGTAGGCACGGGCGTGTTTTTCCCGTGGCGATTTTTTTTCGCGCATTTAACATTCAACAAACTGTTTAGTGCCGAGAGTTGAAAATCCAAGTGTGTTTTTTTGATTCGCTGGTATGCGTTCTGTTCGACTCTCATCAATCATCAATGCTCAGCTCAACACAGAGAATTGAAAATCCAGTGCGCGATAAAATCCCCCCGGGATATTTTTAGTTCCGTCCGAACGTAGGCTAAAAGTTTGTATAATTTCGATTTTTTTTCGTCTTTCATTTTCACCCGTATTTGACCATACCTTATTGCCTAAAGATTTAAATCGCTAGATTTGTCCTCACTGTGTTAACTCACAAAAAACAGTGTCCATACTAAGAAAACTGTGCTCACGCATTATTAAATAGTATTTCTACGACAGTCGAGTCGAGTCATTGCGTTGTGTGTTAAGAGTTGTCAAAACGAAACAGAAATGCGACTGTCTTTTGACGCGGAAGGGCGAATCTTACGATTTCAATTTTTGCCACTCTCATCATTTTCATGACATCTGTCACTGTAGCTGTTAACCGTAGGTTTATGATTTCTCAGCAGTGTTCTATCTTGTATGATATTATAGATGATTTAAAGAATAGTTGATTGGGCAACTCACTGAACAGGTCGCGCACGCGGCGCGCGCCCTGGCCCACGAGGATCTCGTCGAACTCGGGCCCGGCGGCGTGGAAGAAGGGCACGCGCGCCTCGCCCGCCACGGCGCGCGCCAGCAGCGTCTTGCCCGTGCCGGGCGGGCCCACCAGCAGCACGCCCTTGGGCAGCTTGCCGCCCAGCGACGAGAACTTGTCGGGCGACTTCAGGAACTCCACCTGGGGGACGAGCACGTAGCAGTCGGGGGCAGCAGACTAACTTGATCGTTTCGTATTTGGAAGTAGGATATATACGAGCGGTTTTGTGTAAGACGTGCATAATATAAAGAGTATCCATTTGAATAAGAGTTTCTTCCCCATTCTTCTCCACACGAAAACTAACTTTCGCAAGGGGCGACTAGAATCAATTCTATTTCATTGTAATTTTTGACGTTCAAAAGTGCCTTTTATGTGTTTATTTGAAATCAATACTTTAATTTTGACTTTGAATTTTAAATCGTGTTGAATTCTGTTTGTGAAGACGCCTAATCCTCTCGTCATCTTAATCCGAAACCATCCAGAATCAGGAAAACCTGATCCTCGATAGTTTCCACGTTTTCCTGGTGCTACGAAAACTGTCATAAAAAGAGACTAAAAAGTCTCTTTTTTAACATAGGACATGGGGGTACTCACAACATCTTTCAACTCTTGCTTGGCCTCGTCAGCGCCCTTGACATCGTCGAAGGTGACTGAAATGTCTTCGGGATCTACTTCCACTTGGTTGCCCAGTTGGATTCTGTCAACAAGACATGTTTCTTTATATACAGGGTTATTGGTAAAACACTAACAACCTTGCAGGAATGGATTACAAACATCATAAACAACAACTTTTGTTCTATGACTTTTTACAAAACACAATACATCCCACCACCCTTGGTTGACTGGTAGAGAATGCCTAAGACATTAAGTCCGCCTTTGTACCTTTTTTTTTTTTTGTGCAAAAAGATTAAATAAATAAATACATTTACCAAAAACATACCTTTATAATTTCATTGTTCTTTCTAACCCCCGCTCCCCTGCGCTTAAATTTGTACTAGACACGGCAGTTTGTTTACCTAACTAGCGCTTTCTTTTGCTTCGCGTAGAGTTCGTAACAGAAAATCGAATATTTCAATTGGTTGAATTGAAATATTTTTATTTCTGTATGAAAGTGTAATGAATCAATAAAAGTCATAAAACAAAAGTTGTTGTTTATGATGTTAGTAATATATTCCTGAGAGGTTGTAAATGTTTTACCAATAACCCTGTATATATTTATAATTCGTTCTTTTGAAAGTGACACTGGTGACTGTAAAGTTGTGTGGAAAGTATGGGCATGTGAGGCAGAGGAATGAGGAAAATGTAGTGAGGTAAGTTTTGAGAATGAATGTGGATGGCTATAAGAGTAGGGGAAGAACAAAGAAACGATGGATGGAATGTGTGAGAGATGATATGGTTAGAAAGGGGGTGACTACCGAGATGACGACTAATAGAGAAGTGTGGAAGAAAAAGACATGTTTCGCCGACCATAAATAAAATTGGATAAGGGCAGGAGGATGATGATGATATTAAGTTGTTATTATAATCTTCTAATGTTCATCTTGAGTTATAAAAAGATCTAGGAGTGATTTCTGCGCTGAATGCGTTCGTCCAACGCAGTAGTAGTAGCGTATACGTAGCGTGGACGCTGCGTAAATTCGTCGCAATCAATAATAACTGTGCGAGTTGTTTTATTTTTAATCGCGTAATTTATGCTGTATTTTTTTTAAACGAGTTTTGACACACGACGGCGAAAACTGAATAGTAAACGTAAATTAAGCAACACATTTTAAGCTACCGAATTTATGCTCGTTTAGCCTCACTCTTATGAGCATATGAGCATCGTCAGCCCGAAGTCGAAGGACGCTTGACATTCCCTCAGGGCGAAAACACCCATAAGGCGCGTAATTTTCAGATGTTTCTTTATTTGTTCTAAGTGAAAACCTGCTAAAGTTTCCAGCTTAGTTTTTCACAACCATTCGACAGGCTTCTGAGACGAAAATGACACGCTTTCTGGTACCTGATTTGCCTAGTCCCCGACGGCAAATATATATTTTTGTCTTAAACGGTAAAAAATCGGGTTTCGAGTTTGTGAGTAGCGTTTAGAGAACTTCTTCGATAACATCGATTGATATTCGATTCGGCACGAAGCATATCGAATAGTCGTGAAGAACTATGTCGAACAGTGACCAGCAAGGGGATAGCTAAAACGGTGGCATCGTACCGTCCGTACCTGAACACAGTCCCGCTGACCGAGGCCATGAGGCTCACGAAGATAGCCAAAAACAGCACGATGGTCAGCAGCTGTTGTACCAACTTCAGGTATTTGGACGCTTTCGTGCCGCGGATATTGTCAGGGTGAGAACCTGGGAAGAGACAAACATAGATTAAGCATTTTTTCATTTAGAAGAGAGTGAAATTTCAGGGTAGCGTCTCGTTTAGGCACGCTTAGGTTTGTTACACGAGAGAGAAGAAAGATATAACTCTCTCTGTCTCTCACACTGAGTCTCTTATTCTTTGTTTTTAAGAAGGTCAAAATAATCACCACGTGGAGCTCTGACACAGCTAGAAGGCGTCGCGGCAGACCCCGTAGAAGATGGCGGGACGAGCTGGACAAAACAAACGACCAGTGGTCCACCTTAGCCCTGGATCGAAAGAGCTGGAACTCGTGGGGAGAGGTCTTTGTCCAGCAGTAGGATGATGCAGGCTAACAGTAACAGTATCTATCACGTGTTTGTGTTGTTTTTGTGACTTTAATATCAACAAATTGTCTTTATCAGACTGAAGCCTGAATTTGTGCTCGGTTTTTGACATAAGGCTCACTCGCTATTAATATGAATGCGACACCGCTCTGCCTGCCTCTTCGGGGAAGTCGTAGTGTTTTTCCTTACCTGCTAGATATCCCTCAGCGAACGCAATCTTGATCTTGTCCTTCTGCTGGTGCGTGAGGTGGTTGGCGTCTTCATTGAGAAGCTTGTCCAACCGCGGCGCCACTTCTGGACACTGTTGTGTCTTGTCTGTCGGATCTGTGGCGCTTAGTCCTGAAGAACATGAGGGTTAAAATATGGTTAAAAAAATGGCAACTGGAACTTACCTTAGTACATGGCAGAAGACTGATATACATAATAATATAGCCTGAGCCCTGACTGCCGGTAGCTTGGACCCTGTTCCCGATACCGGTGGGCTACTATTTTTTATATTTTTAAATGTTTTTATATCTTTTTGTTTATAAAAATATTTAAAAATGTAATTTATATGTACTTGGTTGAAATAGAGATATACATATACATACATATAATCATATAAAATAAAATCTATTATATTCTATATGGCAAATAATTTAATTAAATGTTCTATGTCTCTGTAATTTACACACCTACTATTGTATAGAATCAAGTATTTTCTAACTGAACAGACAGCTGTGCTGCTGGGGAGTTTGTTGCGCCATTAGGAAGTGGCGAAGGGCGGGCGTGCCGGGGGACTGTCTTTTGTAAGTTTGACGTTCGAAAAGTGCTGATTCTTAGGGAAATTTGAATAATTGACTTTTGATTTTTGACAAGAGATTATATTTGGTGTAGAAGATAAACTGGGTGTTTTATACGCATTGAGGCACCTGACCCGACAAGAGGAGAGCCACTAGCTATCGCTCAACAAACGTACAATAGGAGAGTTCTCCGGCATTATGAACAGTTGACACTTTTGTCTATTGCTCGCTGTCAAGGCCATGGAACAATGACAACTCACATTAATTGACATTGACAACACAGATACTATGATACTATATGTTACTTGAAGTATGAGTTGAGAAAATATGTTTTCTGTTGTTCTTATCATGTTCAGATATCGATACCCATCATGTCTGTAAAGTTTACACAAAAATAACTTATAAGTATTTCAAGTGACTACACACACAAACCGCGGTTCATGACCCCACAAAAAAAAAAAAAAACATAAAATTAATTTATTTTTTTGTTTTGTTTCATCATGTTTAGATATCGATACCCATAACGTCTGCGGAGTTTCGCTAGCTAATTCAATTTGACTCTGTATAGGTATATCTTTTACTGACATGGGACCTACATCTATTGCACGTTCAGCTCCTCAAGAAGTTTCAAGTTTTGAGTTGAGCTTTACGATTGTTGACAAACGCGTGCACTGACTGGACTGGTCCACTAAAATCCGTGAGGTACTTTCCTCAAAAGGCCATTTCAGACATCAATCTACATGGTCTTCACATGATCTGATCAAAGTTATGTCTGGACTTTAAAAGAAACTGTAACCTCTGAGTTTGTTTCGGCTTTTCAGAGTAGTCAGATAGGCAACACTGACTCTTTTTTTTTTAATAATACGACTTGTAAAAGTGATTCCGATATCCTATTTATAGAATAAACAATTTCATTACACGCTTCTTGAGCGAGATAGTCGATAGTCGGTTCCTCTTCGGCGGTAGAAAGGTGCCTTAAGCTGTTGCCTAATAGTGCAGGATTCTGAATGGATAATTGATTATGCTCTTTGAAGGAGCTCAAAATCAAATTGTTGTACAGACGCCAGCACAATATTAATTAACCATCACCGAAGCCTCAGAGCATGGAGACACTTCGGCAGCCACTTCTAGAGACGGCATTGACAATACTTTCCATACAAACAAACCGTGTCATCGTTTACTCGCACCACGACACTAAAGATGTATGCTTTAAATGGTCACCATGTGGCGCCATCTTCATTGCCACACGCAAACTACTTATCAAACTACGTCACGAAAAACCTGCATCGCGCAAGCAGTTTAAGGCGGGTCTAGCGTGTACAGACGCCAGCACATCAAGCTACTAGAATCTGTAAAATTTCTTTAATAGATTTTCAACTTTATCGCTAAAGCATTAAGATTCAAGGTTGATTGGGAAAATTTGAGTTTCGGGTAGCTTGACCTGCTGGCGTCTGTACAACCCAGCAGACACAGCACCCGTCTCGTCGGAGGATCCTCCCTTTTCTATAGAGGATGAGTGAACTTTACACCCTGTTCATCCTGACGTGATGAAAAAAAATTAATGATTGCCAAGTGCAATTCAACGAGTGATGGCCAAAATTAGGTCGAAGAAATCAGGGCCGTCTTAAAGCGCGTTGGGTTGATGATATCCGCAAAGTCGCGGGAAACACCAAATGAGAGACGCACGGAACCGGGAAGATGGTAGAGAAAAGGGGATGCTTATACCCAGAAGTGGGAGATTCCGGGCTGAAATGTTGAGCTTGAAATGGCGTCAGCGACAAAAGTCGTGCGTTCAACGAACTATCAGACTGACTCCGGACCCAGGTTGGCCGAAGCAAGGAAAACCTGTTCCGATTCACAGACGACTCCACCTTGGAGTGTAAATGTTGTGCTGTTTAACAAACGATGAGACACTTAATACCATCTCCTGCATGTAGCTATACGTTACAGGAACTGATGAACGCTAGTGATGGCGCCAAACACGTAGCTGAATTCTGGACCGAGTCCATTTAGATTGCCATCGACTCGCTAAGAAGAATAATGACTTCATCATCATCATCATCTGGCTGCCTTTTCCCAACTATGTTGGAGTCGGTTTCCAGTCTAACCGGATGCAGCTGAATACCAGTATGTTACATGGAGCGACTGTATATCAGACCTCCACAACCCAGTTACTGTTTAATATGATACCGCGCTAAAAAGAACGAACTATCAGCCAATTTTATAGTACTGCCGACTCTAGACGCTGCCGGCGCGGAGATCTAGTGCTCTGGGCCTAAAACTGTCTACTTCCTACGCTCTCCACCCCTGAGACCGGTCCACCACGAAGCCCCTTACCACAATACATACCAAAGAACTTACGCAGTCTGTTTATAAGATTAGGGTTACGTTTCAAGTCTGCATGGATCCCGCGCTCAGTCTTGAACCCTCGAACCTGAACAGCATATTTGAAGGTGCTGTCCATGCCTCCAGCGAGAAGGCCTGCGAAGTTATCTGTGAAACTGAACCTGGGGAAAGGGTGGGGGTTAATGCGTTTGTGGGGTCATTGGTGTTAGTGGATAGATTGTGGGTTAATTGGAGTTGGTTTGTAGATTAATTGGGGTTGAGATGTTGATAAATTGGTTGGTTTGTACATTAATTGAAGTTGTTGTGTAAATTTACTACAGTTGATTTTTGATTTTCTAGACCAAAATAACAGCTAATAATATAATTATACTAAATACTGTCATGTCGACACAAAAAGATGTTAGCAAAAAAACAGAGTTTAGAGTCGAAATGTAATGATTCAAGTTCACTAGTAAATTAATTAGGTTATAATTATAATAATTAAAGTTAACATGTAATCAATAGATGTTGTGCAAGAAATATGTACATAGTTGAAATACAAATATAAATTATTATTTTTTTTTTTTAATTGGCGTACAAGTAAATTAAGTTAACATGTAAATTAAGTTAACATGTAAATCAATTCAACATGTAAAGTAACTCGACTTAACAAGTAAATTAAATCTGTGGTCAACATGTAAATTAACTCGATTTGAAGTCAACCTGTAAACTAACCAGAGTCAACCACCAGTACATACATACCTGGTATTCCTCCCCGTAAAGTCGACAGTAACTGTAGGTAGTTTGGTCCAACCATTCTTGTTCTTTTCGAAGCTGTCTGACGAGATATGAGATATTTTTCTAGCTGAGGCCAGATCTCGCAGTTGGGGAATACAAGACTTCGTTCCTAATGTACGAAGCTGTATAGATTTCATCTCACTGAAATTACAAACAAAATTAAGTTAATGTCCGGTTAAATAAATATCAACTCTGTGAAAGTATAAATAAAGTTGCTTTTGGAATGGCTGGTAGTTAAAAAAATGACCATACTTCTGTATTGTTATAAGAAACATAATATCAACTTTATGTAGGTGTAAATAAAGTTGGTTTTCGAATGACTAGCATAAGCTATGTCCATTTAAACAAATATCAACTTTACATAAGCGTAAATAAGGTCGATTTTAGAATAACTATGCCCTAACATAGGTTATTGTTCTCACATCGAGGACTGAGGCCTCTTCTCTGTGAGGAGTGGGCTATAATCCAGCACGCGCGTTGGTGGATGTCATATATTTTAGAATGTTCGGTTCTAGGTTATAAGCTTGATATTCCTTGACTTAAACAAATGTCAATTTTATAACAGAAAAAATAAAATTAATATTAGAATGGCGAATTACACTAGTGTGTAATTAACTAAAAACTAATGTAGTTTACATACAAAACAGGATTCATTTAGAAATACTAATAAATAAATAAAATTGAAGTGTCTGCTTGCAATGTCAAAATAACAGTTTCTTAAATGCATAATTATGAAAGTACAGCCAGCAGGTCAAGCTACCCGAAACTGTCAAATTTTCCCAATCAACCTTGAACCATAATGCTTTAGCAATAAAGTTGAAAATCTATTAAAGAAATTTGACAGATTGTAGTAGCTTGATGTGCTGGCGCCTGTACATACCATACTTATAAAAAAAAAACATTTTGTTTTCTTTAAGCTAGTGGTGTCATTGAATGCAATGACATACACTAGCTACTGAACGCGACTTCGTCTGCGTAAAATTTCTTGTTCCCCAAACCTACTGTGTCGTATCGCATCGCCCGCCCGCACTATTAATTTGTTTTCACTTAGCATTCTTATACTTTTTAACTGACTTCAAAAACAAACGACGATCATTTTGGTCCCTTTACATTCTTATAAGATTCTTTTCAGTTCACATTCTTTGGTTAAATTTTGATTTTAAATACCAATAACCAAAAAATATGTTAAATTCAAAATATTTTATTTCACATAAACCTACATGGGCACTTATGTAACATCAGAAGCTGTATGCAATTGTGCACGGTCCCAATTGGTCATTTCCTATGGAGAAGAGCCAGCAAGAAACTTCACAGTTACTCTTTTAGAAATAATTGGCTTTTACAATGTTTTCAAATTACAGAGTTAACAGGTATGGGAGGACGGTGCAGGCATATCAACAAGTACCAGGTACTTAATAAATAGAAAATGGTCTGCAAATCAGTAGTTTACAAGGCAAAGTGACCTCTGCGCTAATAGGTAATACGAGCTGGTCCGCAACTCCACATCAATGCACGTATTTTGCGTACGGATAGGAAAATCAATCATTCGATCCACCCCAGCTCCTCAAGGAAGTCAGCAACACCTTAATGCTACTGACCGTCTCAGGTACCCTACTTGACACCCCGGAGTAGGAGGGGTAGGAGTAGTAGGGTAGGAGTTTCCAGTCTAACCCGATGCAGCTGAATTCCTGTACTTTACTTGGAGCGACTGCCTATCTGACCTCCAAAACCCAGTTACTGGGTAATACAACCCCTTGGAAAGACTGGTTATCAGACTTTCGGGCTAATGACGAAGAAGAATTTTTACCAATGTAGTTTAATTTTGGTTTTGCAAAATACATATTGCACACTCAATGTGAGGTTGAAATTGTTTCTATACGTTTTGAAGTGCAGTTATGGGTATAAAACATTTGTTTTCCATTTATAACAAACATTACTTTTTCACGTTATTATTTTCTCTTGTTATGTTAAAACAGTTTACATTTCTCAATGTATAAATCGAGAACATGCCTAACAATAGAATTTGTTTACACTTGGACACAACTCCAATGAAAACATTGAGTGTTAACACTAATAACATAACCTTTCTTACATAATACTGTGCCTTTTATTTTGTTTATACTATGCATAGCTCATAAATAATACTTTTATAAGGCAATAAATTAAGTGTAGAATGGTTACAAATGTCATAAAGAACTACAGCACTTTTATATAACTAGCAATAGTATTATCATATTCAGCCTTGTCGGCTAACTATACATACCTGAAGACATTCTTATCAAAGTTTCTGATAGTTTCTTCAAGACTCTCCTGACAAATTATTGCGTCATATACTGTCACCGAAGCCTCTTGCCCTTTCACATTTTTATTTTTCCCGCTATTATGTTTCCGATGACGGAAAACTCTTGAATATCTTGAAGATAATTGGCTAAAACTAACTAAAATCTGCAATGACAAAAGGTTATATTTAGTGACAAAACAGTTTTCGTTTTTATACAAAAAATGATTGTTTGACCACTTTAGCTGATTATTGATGTTTATTTACCTGGTTTTGGGTGTTTAATGAATTCAATGAGAACATGTTACATGTAGGTGGTTATTGTTGAGTGTTTTTTTCATTGAAGTGCACTCGAATCGAAAATTTTGTAGGCTCTTTCTCACGTCAAACTTAATTTTCGCAGTGAAAAAAAAATGGCTCTAGTGCTGCGCTTTCTTGCGAATATTCGAAATACCACAGATATACTTTAAAGTTACTAATTGAATAAGCAGAATATTATTTCCAAGAATTTGTGATTCCTATTGACCTTTTGAAATTTGGAAAAAATCTTGAGTTCTCTGTAGTTAATTAATGAAAAAGAAAGTCAACAGATTTTTATGTGTTTTATTGCTGAATAATACAGTTTGAAAACAATAAAATAAAGTTAATTGATTAGTTTTCAAAATCTACTAAAATCTTGAACTATTTAAATGTCTATGGTTGTGATTTCTTGCATGAAGTTGCATGAGGTCACTTGGCGAAAATAAAAGTAATATAGAATAGAATAGAATGCTCTTTATTCTACACCATACAAATTATAAAACATCGTGGGCGGTCTTATCGCTAAGAGTGATATTTTAAAGACAACCTTTCGATGGATTAAAATGAAAGAGAGACAAATATAGTAGATAGTCTGTTATGCACAGACGTCAGCAGGTCAAGCTACCCGAAACTGTTAAAATTTCCCAATCTACCTTGAACCTTAATGCTTTAGTGATAAAGTTGAAAATCTATTAAATAAATTTGACAGATTGTAGTAACTTGATGTGCTGGCGTCCGTACATACCATTTACATTATACAATCAATATATACATAATGTATATTTTACTCGTCTAAATATACATACAATAATAAACATGAAACAAGAGCAAAGAAAAAAAAATTATTATTATAATAAATAATAATAATTTATGTTTAAGGATAGAGGAAGTGCTTTTTTGTCACAATTTTGAAAGTGGACAAAGATTGAGCACGCCTTACCGACACGGGCAAGTCATTCTATAACCGTACTGCTTGAACAGTAAAAGATTTGTTAAAGAAACTGGTGGAATGCATCGGCATCTCTAGTCTCAGGTTTTCCGATGACCTCAGATATCTATTATGTGTGTCATGAAGGAACTTAAAGGTTCTTTAAGATAAGAAGGGGTTTTAGGATTAAACAAGATACTGTAGAGCTGAAATAAGATATGATAATTCCGGCGAAGACGTATGGGAAGCCACTTGAGCTTTGTACGAAATTCAGATATGTGATCATATTTGCGCAGGCCAAATATAAATCTTATGCAAAAGTTTTGAAGTCGCTCAAGTTTATCTAGTTGTGCCTCAGTAAGATCTGGATAACAGACATCAGCGTAGTCAAGGATGGGAAGTAAAAAGGATTGTGCAAGCGCAGTTTTAGTGGCAGTTGGAAGCAAGTTCCGCAACCGTCTTAGTGACTTTACCAGATGCAAACACTTTACGACTTACCTCCTGTAGCTAAGGACCCCAGGAAAGATGTTTGTCGATCCAAACCCCAAGGTTCTTAATCTTTTCGCTCAATGGAATAGCAGTTCCGTTAAATTGAACCTGGGGAAGCTGCGACCAGTTTATCTTGGGGATCATCCTTGAGCTGCCAACAACAATGAGCTGAGTCTTCGATGGGTTAACCTGCAATCCATGCACCTCACTCCACTCCCAGATTGAAACCAAATCCTTGTTGATAATGTGAACAGCATCAGCCAAATTCGAGTGGTTAGCTTGTTTATAGATTTGCAAATCGTCGGCATAAAGGTAGTAGGAAGAAATAAGTTTTTTGGTAATGGAGTTTATTAATATTGCGAAAAGTAAAGGAGATAAAACGCCACCCTGAGGTACACCGGCAGAAGTATACACCACGAAGAGCCAAACTCTTCTATGCATATACGTTGCCGGCGGCCATATAGGTAACTACGAAACCTGTCAATCGCCATTGGAGATATGTTAAGCGAGAGAAGTATACCAAGCAGGATATCGAAATCGACAGTATTGAATGCATTGCTAAAATCTAGTAAGCAAAGAACTGTCAGATTTCCTTCCTCCATGCCCAACCGTATGTTATCAGTGACGTTAACTAAGGCTGTAGTGGTACTGGGACTAAAACCGGATTGGATAGGATTCAGCAGACTATTCTTACAAAGAAAAGCATTAAGCTGATTGTGGACAAGGCGTTCTATGACTTTGGAGAGGAAAGGCAAGATGGAGATGGGACGGTAATCTGAAAAAGAAGTAGGATAGAATTTTTCGGTAAAGGAATGACTTTGGCCTCTTTCCACATCGATGGAAAGGCACCATAAGTTAAGAAGGATTTCGTCGAGGACAGGGAGTATCATTTTCCGAATTACACAATCACTACCGACTGCTTTAGACGTGATTGACACTATGCTCTTCTTAACATCACAATCAGAGAATTGGCTAAAAATAAATGGGGGATGGTCCGGAGTTGGAAGGTTTGAAAGATAGTTAACAGTAGCTGCCTTCATGGTCCCATTACAATGGGACGAAGATGAGACGTGTAGATTCAGTAGATCAATGTCTAAGTCTTTAGGAATCGATTCTTGGCGTGATTTTCCAACTCCCATGGATTTAAGAAATTTCCAGACTTTTGATGGATCTCCGTTTTCAACCGAGGTGTGAATATGGCAGCGTTGGACATCTCTACACACCTTATTGCAGCGATTGCGTGCATCAACAAGGATCTCCCGGTTCCGACACTTATATTTAGTTTTGGTTACAGCCTTTCTGTGCATGATAGTCCTAATATCGTCTGTAAGCCATGGTGCCGGAAGATGTTTGATTCTCACCACACGAATGGGAGCGTGAATATCGTACAGCTGCACAAGGTTATCCGTCAGCAAATTGACTTTATCATGCACCGACTCAACATCGACTAAAGGAGCCCAGTCAATGCTGCTAGCATCTCTTCGGAGATCATCTGTACTCATACCACCAAAATTGCGCTGCAGGAGAATCTTAGGTTTTGCCTTAGGTGGGCGAATTTTATAGGATAGGAATAAAAGGTCATGGTAAGAAAACATATTAGCTGGGCATTGACCATGCTTGCTTAATATTTACATTTTGTAAGCTTGAAAATATACATTAATTAGCTTAATTGAAAATTATGAAAGGATTTCATGTGCTTTGTTTAGCATGATTTTATTGTAATTATTATGACAAACAGTGCCGGCATTTTGTGTGAAACTGTAAAACGTTGGAATACATCAAGTATTGTAATTTAAACAAAAAGTATGGATAATATAATATAATAAAGTATGGGTAACGCTATACATTTCCAGTAATGAAAATTGTTATAAACAACAGGTAAAACATTAAAATAATAATTTTGAATAAAATTATTTTTCACTTGTATAGTTTTCGAACAGTCAGTCATTTAATTTGTGCTCTACGTTGTCTATGCTTTATTTGGACAGTAGAATCCAAAATGGCGACGAGCGATGACGAGCCTATGCATTTATATGAAGTTTTTCAAAACTGTTTTAATAAAATAGCTAATAAACAACAAGGTGAGTGAGAAAATGCATACCGTGGCTCGTCTCGCGTTCCTCGAACAAACTATCGCGGTTCTGTGAAGTGTTTCATTGTGAATATCAGTCATAGTGTTTGCGTGTTATGCCATTACTGTGTTGAAAAGCAACAGCATTTTTTCAAAATACGTTCGTAAAATCCAACCTACGCGTGCTTTAAGCAGTGGTTAACCTTCTGCAATCATTAACGTATGCGTTTTAATTATGTAGGATGCCTTAAGAACGCTTTTTAGGCGTACAAAGGCTATGTTTTGATCGTATACTACGACACCAAATGTGCCTGTACCATTGTGCTACAGCGATTTCAGTGCGAATCTGAATTGTTTCACGGGATTTATTTGCTTGGACGTCTTCGCTCACCACTGGATAAGGTAAACCAATCGTTTTCGACATGAAAAACGATAATTTTCGGAGATTTATCTCAAGAAAGAAGTGGTCTTGTCGTATGCAAGTTTCTTGATGCATTTTTTTCTCATTCGCAAGTATCAATGGACACAACGTTGTCAGCCTGCTCTGTAGAGGTGTACACGGGTATTTAGTTTACGAATCGTTGTTTTTATGTTCTCTTTGTGCCAATGTTTACAGCGTAATTTTTTTTTGTTTATTTACACGTTAGGCGCGGATTCGAGCGTCTATGGAATCGACTATGTGCGTTAGCTATGCACTATTAAAAAAAAGTTACTACCTTGGGAATATGTTAGGAATTTTCTGTAATGGAATAATATTGTTGAATGTCTATGCATGCTATGTCTGCCTCACCAAGTTTTTCTGTTCCATTTGAATAATCTGATATTGATCTAAATGCATAATGCTATGATTCAGTTACATCCTTCATTTGAAATAGTTATGTGAATCATTACCACTATGAACAAAGTTCTGTTGCTTGCTTTTTGTCATAATTATTTCTATTTATTTTTAAGACATTACTTTTATTCAGTTAGCTTATTAGTCACACCAAAACCACATTACACTTACAGGTTATATTTGTTTTGTTCAGTGTAATTCAGCTGAAATTCTTACTAGAAAATATAAATAAGAATATTAATTATGCAAACTAAAACTAATGAATAGTCAGACAGCTTAAGAATTAGTTAAAACCAACAGTTTGTATACTAGCTGGAAGACATAACCATAATATTCCATTTTTGATGTTAATTTCTAGCATATTGTACCACTTCTGTACCATAGCTATTGTGTTTCTAGACACATACCTATCTCAAATGCTGAAAAATCACATTCAAGAATATGCAATACAGTTTTTACACTATAATAATCAATCCCCTATATGGCTGCTTGTATGATTGGCTGATAGAGAGCAGGGTTGTCTATCTTCCTAACATATTGTTAATAAGGCTTGGATTGTCATCAAACACATGTTTTGTGTCTGATATCAAATCTGAGCTCAACATTATCTTTAGCATCTATAGATAATTGTTTAACTAACAAACCTTTTTTTTTGTTAGCCTTTACAGTCCCACTGTTGGGCAAAGGCCTCCCCCAACTCAACAAACTATTTAAAAAAAAAAGCAATAAAATATCTAACTGAATCTTTGTCAATCAAGAATACTTTTTATTTGTTTCTTTCATACCTACATCTTTATTCCTGTTGTAAATAGTTACAAAATCAAATAATTTGCCTATTTAGCTAATAGCAATATTACTATTGGAATTATTAAAATAATTCCTACACTTCCATAGTGCAGCGTCTGCAGAGTGCTAAAAATGGCATTCTGAAAGTCATTGCTGCTAGATTTGACTGTCCCATTCAAAAACACTGGGTGTGGGTAGTGAATGGTTTTGTATAAGTAGTCTACATAAAGATAAGTATTAACAATACTAACATATTTGTAAGCTAATATTGTTGCTAATATATACTAACAAGATATGGATTTTAATTATCTGAAATAAATTATCCTATTCTATTCTATTCTATAGTCAAAATTCCCCACAAAAAAAAAACCAAGTTCAAAGATATTGTTTTCCTACTCAACATACCTAGGTACTAAAATCTAGTTTACTCTTTCTTTTCTTTTCTGGACCATTGTTTCTGAACTATTTGTAAACTCTAGCTTGTATGGTTGCTATGGGGCAAGATTCTATCAATGAAATGCCAAATGTATGTACAATTTGTGCCAGTACCTACATGCATATATTATGCCAATTGAAAACTTTAAAATACCTGTTCTAAAATTCAAAATTGGCGCCTTTTTTAATGCGCGCCTAATTTGAGACTCCTTTACTGGCTGGGCAGTAAAATTAAAAATAATTATCAGCACTTTTTCAAGGTCAAAAGCTACAGAAGACAGCCTTCAAAATGCCAGTCTTCTCATCATCCTAGATGTATATTTGTGGAGGGAAGAAGCAGTGGCGAAAGTAGTAGGCTACCATCTTGTTTCCAACTCAAAAAAATATTAACTCCCCAGGAAAAATATAATTTAAATAAGAGAAATCAGTACTGAAAATTCAGCAATATCATAAAATTTTCTCTTTATATGGGCCAAAACACATTATACAAACTCATGTCTAAATCATTATGGATTTTGAATTTGTTATTAGCAGAGCACACTTGTGTAAATAATATTGTTACAATGTAAATAACAAGACAATTACATTTTGAATTACATCTTTACTGTCTGGAAATAAGGTCGTAAATTGAGTATAGATTAAGTAGAGTACTCTAGCTTGTAATGTAATTGTCTATGAGGTTTCCGAAAGGAGAAATAGTTATTAGATTACATTGAAATGAAGATTAGAATCATTGTTTCTAATTACGTACTACCCCATACCCCCATATTTGTAGCTTATGAGAATCCCTAGATAGCACGGGAAAAGAGTTTCTCGAAAAAAAAAGTCACTTATTGAAATTAGGCTGAGAATCAGCACTTTTTGTGTGTCATATGTTACGACTTAAGTAAGATACTTTACTTCTATTGTTCTTTTCTTCCATCGGCACGAGATATAGCTCATGACGTGGTGACAACAGCAGTCAGGAGGACCTCGAGACGGCCGCTCTGAAAACGTTAAAATATCTTCCCACTCAATTCCCGCCAAATATCTCACAACACAATCACAAAAAACCCCATCAACAGTGTCCCATCAGTTCCCGAGATTTGTTGATACACGACACAAACACATCGATGGCAATAAAACGTTTGATTCGTCCATGCGACCTAGAAACGCCTATTAGCTATATTTTTAGTGTGACTAGTGAGTCAACGGTCATATTATATCAATTAATACGTTCCTCACAGTTATGTCTATGGATTGTGATTTATTTGCGTGTATAATTGAAGTTGTTTTGAGGTTTAAAGTCGGAAGAAATTATCAGTTTCTGCTGAAGCGGCATTCACACCCGCTACGTCACGCAAAATCCTACATCTCGCAAACAGGGTTTACCGCGCAACTAGCGTATATACAACGTCCCGAATTCAGTCGTAGTTGGGGAGTTCCCCACCAGTTCCGACACCCGTTTGGTCGGAGGATCCTCCCTTTTTATTTACTTTTACCTGTAGGCAATACAAATATTTGTTCCGTGCGGGAATCGAACTCGCGACACGCATCGCAGCAGTCGATCGCTCAGCCACTGCGCCAGCTGTGTCGTCGAAGTTTTCTATAGTTTTCAAAGTTTTGTATAGAGTATGAGTGAACTTTACACCCTGTTCCTCATACCTCTATACTGCCATGGTACATATTTTTGTCGCCCAGCAGTTTTGTTCTTATTTATTCGGTTAGAATGGTATGGTGCCCGTTCAAAACCTTTGTCCCTTAGGTGGACACGCTTCAGCAATCCCATGTATGGCTTTTCCGGAGTTTTCGCACAAATACTAAAGACGTGTGGCACGGGAGATCGTGCTCATGCTTGTAAATTAACTCAATCACTGATGTGTGTGTGTTCTTATCGTTCGTCCTTCATTAGGACCCAAAAGGGGCCAATGGAACCCTAATACTAAGCCTCCGCTGTCCGTCCGTCCATCTCTCTCCGTCCGCTGTCCGTCTGTCAGCGGGCTGTATTAAAATTTTCAGTGTGTATTTCTATTCCCGCTATAACAAATAAAACTTAAAGGGAAACCCCTTTAATTTTTTAGCTTTATTTTATTTTTATTATTTTTTGCAATATAAGAAACGTGTTTTTTTCGGCGTTTTGTGCCTTATGGTACGGAACCCTTCGTGTGCGAGTCTGACTCGCACTTGGCCGGGTTTTTATGCCGTTAAAAAGTAACGAGGACAATCCACGTCAAATTAGAAACACTATTCTTTCTTTTCTTTTATTTTTTTTTTTATTTTTAAAAACATTGCCCCACACTAAGAATTTCTCCTGTATCGTGGGTGTGTTTACAAACATTTCAACTCACATACACAAACAGCATATAATACATTATATTATCATTGAAGAATACCTATTTCCATTCTTGATAATCCTAATTATAAAGAATGGAAATAGGTATTCTTCACGCGTTCATTCATCGCAAGAACAAACTAATTTACTTTTTTTAACAATAAATAATTAATAGGCTCGCCATTGACCACTAACTTGTAACTACAAGCAAACCGGTCACACACAATACAGAACACTTTAAAAAAAAGCTAATTTATGCCCATAACCTGGTTAGTCGATTTTTCAAATTGAAATCGACTTCCTGTGGCATCGAGCAGATGTTATTGTTTACCGTTTAGCACGTTATAATCTGTTGCATCCTGATCAACTTATACAGGTTTTGTTTTTACGGATTTAGCGGTCTTGTATGTTTTGGAATTGAATATTTTTGCGGTGGATTTCACTGCTTAGTAAAAGCTTCCTATCCTTGGCATAATGTTCTCACAGCTGGGACACAGGCTTCCTCTCTTCGAGTGGGCTGTAATCCCCCACGCGGCTCCAGTGCGGGTTAGTAGATGTCACATATCTTCGAATTTTTTGGTTCTAGGACGGTTTCTTCACGGTGTTTTCCTTCACCGTTTTGAGAGCAGTGGTGATGAAATAATTAACACAAAGAGCCTGTCTGGGTTCGAACCTACGACCTGCACCTCGTAAGTCGCGCTGGGCCACCACTGCTCTAAAAAAAGCAGTAGTGATGACCAATCTAATTACGTTTCTGATTTGCTTAACCGCCTTTGGAACACCAATTAGGGGAGGCTGTTTTTATACGCGTATACCCAGTTTTCCCTTGTTGTCAAACTCCCAAAAATGTTCGGAAAAACCTCTATATTGCATAACCGCCGAGTCGATCCCACCTATTCGTCGATGTATCGATATATATTTTTTCTGCCGGCACAATTTAACGTGCGCCGTGTCCCGTTAAATTGATTTACTATCTGCAGACTACATCTATTTTGGTGAAGTATATTATATTGGTTATATCTCTTAGTTTGTGTAAATTTTTAGGTAAAGTGTAACTTTTTCGTTATACGTTTTAGAGGTTACGGCCTGTTTGACTTTGTGGGATGTTTGTGTTGTTAAAAGCTTGGATTTATGAATGAAAATGTTAGCAAAAGCTTGCTGTGTTTTCTAAGATTCTTCTGATCACATAGTCATTCGGTGAAGAAAAGCATCGTAAGGAATTCTGAACTACGCCGGCTGTCACTGAAAACCAGCGCTGTGGCTTTATCTTGCATCGGGTTGCAGCATTATGCTGAGGGATGGCCGTGTTGCGTGGATGTGACGCATGTTTTCCACCAACTTGTTATTTGCGTCATGTTTACCGAAAATAAATGTATTTTCTTTTAACTGTCTGATATTAGCAAGTAGTGGGTTACTTACTAGTCAACGCATCGTCTTCTAGGTATGAAAAGACTGCTCCGCAATGGGACAGTTTGCTTCTTCGTTAACCACACAATCTTGCCTATCACTGCGATAGGTAAGATTTTGTGGTTAAAACTTCACTGTCATATATAGCTGCATAATCAGCCTATAATGTCCCCACTGCTGGGACACAGGCCTCAGAGAGTGGGCTGTAATCTACCACGCGGGACCAGTGCGGGTTGGTAGATGTCACCGAATTCTCCTCTCTTCGAATGTTTTATTCTAGAACATTTCGGGTTTCCTCATGATGTTTTCCTTCACCGTTTTGAGAGCAGTGGTGATAAAATTATTTATACAAAGTGCCTGCCTGGGTTCGAACCCACGACCTACAACACGGCCACCACTTTCGACGGGGTCGTTACCACTGGGCCACCACTGTTCTTGCCGTATATATGCCTCTCACAAAATCCACCATAACGCTGGGTCGTCCATTTTCCCGCATCCGAATAACCTCAGCTACTTCTTTAGGTCCTCGGTTCATAGTTCATGCCTATTGTACGCCAAAAATCATTCTAAAAAGTATTGACAATAGTTACTGATCCACCTCACCGTATTCGGTAGTGATTGGCCTTTGAAAACTAACATTACAAAATTTGCATGTCTCAGAGTTGTCTTGATTTTAACTGTACTTTTAAAATTGACCTTACATTACCTTACATTCATCAATAATTCTTTAACAGTTTACTTACGGTGTTAAGGTGCCAGACAGACACACAGGCAGGAAGACTCGACTTTCACAATTATCATGAGTCCCAAATTATTCGACTACAACAGAGTAGGTCGTATTTTTTTTAATGTAAGCCTGGATAGAGCTGAGAGATGGCGGGATGAGGAGGACTCCTTCTTAAAGGGTTGGCCCATAATAGCAGTAGACTGGGAAAAGTGGAACGAGAGAAGGGAGGCCTTTGCCCTGCAGTGGAACAACACAGGCTTATAATAAAATAATAATGCCCAGATATCAGAGAATTCCCTGACTCCAAAGTTAACTTTGCTCATAGATACTAAGACAGGTCTCGCGGTCAGGCCTCGTTGGTCTGGTTGTCGCAAGCGCTACTGCTGCGCATGAGGTCTATTCCCGGGCCAGGTAGTGTTATTGCGTTTTTCCAACCGGAATTTCTCAACAGCATCCTGGAGAATTGCGCCCGGTTGACAGCAACAGGCTCGCTCACTCGCCCCCTTCTTCCAGTCTCACCGGATGCAGCTGAATACCAGTAATTTACATGGAACGACTGCCGATCTGACCTCCACAACCCAGTTGCTGGGTAATACGATACCCCTTGGTAAGTCTGGTTGTCAGGCTTTCGACTGCTCATAACGACTGTCAAAGATCTACGAATGGTAGCCGGGACCAAGGGCTTAACGTGCTTTCCGAGTCACGGAGGTGTCCCGGTATGTAAAGATGGTCACCCATCCACAGACCAACCGCGGCAAGCGTAGCTTAACTTGATCGATCAACCTGTGCGGCTGTTATTAGCCACGGGCCCCTTTCAGCACGGGCACGGGTCTTAAATATAACTTGCGAAATGTGGGTATATTATAGGGGCACCCCTGTATCAGCATACAGGAGTGACATTATGCTATGTAGCTCAATATCTAGGCTACGTTTCAACGCTGGAAAATTCTAAACCAATTTGGACAAATCGTCGACACAGCCAGTTTATTACTGATTTTCCTCAAAACTACTCAATTCCCACGACTTTATCTTAGAGATCTATACGTAGGACATGCAATAAAGTAATGTTTACTGAGCCAATCAATCAAATGCTTTGGACAATCGTCATTGAACTATCTTGCCGTATTAGGTGCAGGCTTATGATTGTACCCGTTATGCGAGTGTGGAGTAAGGTAGAGGAGGGAGCAGTAGCGTTTAGCGGCACGCTGAGATGAAAGCGTTTAGCGATTTTCGGATGGCTATGAAGCTTTTGGTTTATGATCATGATTTTGTAAAATGAAATTAAAAAAATCGTTTATCAAATTAGGCTGAGAACCGGAACTTTTTGAACTTGAACAACTACATAAGACACTATTCTCCACGCCCTAGTTTAAGGAATGATCTAGGTAACAGAGTGAATATTCGCGATCTTGGTGCTTACTAAAAGGAACAGCGATAAATCAAATAGAACTAGCATCACCAGTGCGAAATGGTGTCTTTAAGTAAATGCGTGGCCCAGATGACAGGCCTAGCCCCATTTTTAACGGTCTTGAAGACGAGTCACTGAATTTAGAGTGTTAATCGCAGGCATTGCTTGTTAGAAACATTTGTTTGCGGATAATACAGGTGCTACCAGTTGTAAAAGTCTATAGAGGTATGAGGAACAGGCTGTAAAGTTCACTCATCCTCCATAGTAAAGGGAGGGTCTTCCGACCAGACAGGTGTTCTGTCTGGCGGGCAAATGCCCAACGGCTGATGTCAGGACGTTGTATGTATGCTAGTTGCGCGTTAAATTGCTTGCGAGATGCAGGATTCTGCATGACGTTAGTATGACGCGTAGTTCGCATGTGGCGTTGTAGATACCGCTACAAGTCTTTCCAGATTTTGCCTGTGTTAAAATTGTTCTTTCGTTGTTGTTTTTTCTGCAGTAAATGTTTTCAGTACAATGTTTTGAGTAGTCGCTCCCGCCCATGCCCAACACCAGCACACATTGTATAATGCAGTATTCAGTACCTGTATGAATTAATGTACCGCATTACTATGTTACATTGAGTTAGTTGTGTACCATTGACGAGCCTATACAGGGTGTGATAATGTGACAAATCAGGATTTGGAAAAAGACTTGTCTTACCCTCAAGGGATACCGTGTGGTCATGTCGTGGTCAACCTCCAAAATAAAGCAAGGCTCATTTTGCACATGCTGTCCACAACAGCCCTATGCTATGTCACTAAACCATTCCTACTTCTGGAGATCTTACGTTTTTTGTTTTTAATTTGAAATAATTTCCATGGAGTCTCTTGCCCGTTCTTCTCTATAGGAACCTACCTATACTTTGGAATGAGCAACTAGCTTCATCTTTCTTACTGACCGACTCCTTGACAACTCAAAAGTGCCTGTAAATGGCTTAATTGAAATATGTACATGCTTTGAGTTTTTACTCCCTTGTTTCGGCCCCAATTTTGTCATGGTTCTGCAATCATTCATCTATATTGTCCACTCTTGCATATCTGTATGCTAACACAGATACCCATATAATTTGATTCAAATGATAATTTTATAGTTCCGTACTAGTACTACTAGTTTTATTCTGAATCCGCAACGAGCAAAGAAGGTTCGTCATAAGTGTCGATGAAAAGAATTCAAATCATGCGTACTAGGTATCTCTGATTAATATGCTATGTGTACGGTAGAACATTTGCATATTATTGTATCTCCATGTATTTGCGTGCGTAATATATAAATTGTAGTTTTCCATCTTCTGCAGAAGTATTGTCGTAAGTTTTATGCGACAAATAGCCTACTTGCCGCTTGCCTCATTTTTTTTTTTTTTGGGATTAATGAATTTAAATTGATTATTCTGTAAATATAATGTCGCAATCACTTTTAGACTTCATATTATAAAAAAAAACAGGCTTGATAAGGTCATCGTTTCCTATCTGACTACTCTGAGAAGAAAGGCCTAAACAAACTCAGAGGTCACAGTCTCTTTTAAAGTCCACACATCGATCGAGACTACGGCATCTTAAATAAGTATGTTTTTTTTTTGGCTGGATGCTTTCTCGGACACCTACCTAAACTGCCCTAGTCATAGCGCAAAACAGCTATCAACTATTAATTTTCTTTATGGGAATCGTATTCCCACAAGCACTAAGCCACTATGCCAATCGAGCTTTCAAGGACTTGTTAGCAGTCTCCGTAATCTATCAAATCTATTCTATCTAACGTGCAACAACTCACTACTGGGCAAAAGTCTCTTCTCTTGATATCAACACTTCACTAGAGCTACGCGAATACGCGATGCTGCGGAGTGGTGGGCGAGGAAAACTCCACCAATAGAAATAGCTCCGCTTAGAACATGAAGCTTATTTGTAAATTTTCCGCTTTCTCGCGCAGCTTTGGTGGAAAACCAAACCAAAAGTCATCCTGTCAGATAGAAAAACATCACACTGTAGAAACAACCCGGCCAAATACGGAGTGTCACGTATGTTTATTGTAAAGTGTTACATGTAGGGTATTAATCATTTTTGGACGGCTGTCGTGCGGTGACGGCACTCTTTAGGTGGATCATTTGCTGGACTGCCTCTTTAAGTCCTGAAGTTGCAAACGAAGCTTATAGATGAGATTAAGCTGGGCCAAGTGCGAGTCATACGTGTTTATGCACTGAAGACTTTGAATAAGTAAATATCCTAGAAATATTTGAAACTGGTCTAGTGTTACAGGTTCGTTACTAAGAGTAAGACGCTTAACTTTGTCCATATTATTTCACCACCACTACTCTTAAACTGTGAAGGAAAACATCGCGAGGAAACCGGCATGTCCTAGAACCAAAAATTTCGACGTGACATCTACTAACCCGCACTATGGCCGAGTGGTGGATTACGGCTCACTCCCTCTCATAGAGAGGAGGCCCGTGTCAGCAGTCGGGACATTATAGTCTGATTATCTATTTTAAGTAAGTGCAAGTTACACGAATTTCTGCACTGATACGGGGTTGAGTAAATAGGCTCGAGACTTAGCGATATGGCCCTGTTATTGCCTCTGGCACTGCTTTGGTATTAAACCCTGAAAATGTGCCTTTCGCAGAGCTTACTTTTTAGAAGTGGAATTGATACGATTGTGGATTGATTGGAATTAACCACCAATGTAGGACGAATTATTATGAATAGGTACTTAATATCATCATTTACAGACCGACTTCACCAACTGCTGAGCATAAGCCTCTCTTTTCATATGCCAATCCCTACGCCGTGTGCGTACGCGCAGCGGAATGTTGTTGAATTTAAAGATTTTAATTATGCAGATATTTAGTGTATGACGTCGTATAATTGTGTATGGTAAAAAAAAATTTGTGCACGCAACCATTGTGGAGAAATTCACCAAAAACTGATTCCGCTGGGCGAACGTTGTCCTGGCGGAACTTTTTTTAATCCATAGACTTTAGAAGAAAAGAGATGTGTCCAAAAATTAGTGTGTATTTGTGTGTAATTGTGTATGTATGAATAAAACTAGTGCATGCATAAACTTCGGAGAAATTCAAGTTTCCGCTACGCGAACGTTTCGCCATTAGCTAGTTTTCATATAAAGCGCTTACATAGAGAACTGTAGATTTTTACATACGTTGTTTTGAATTTGTTTATATTTGTTTAAAAAACAGATTTAGAAAAAATCGTAGGGCTTAAAAGATAAAAATATAAACGTAAAATACGCTTATTAGGTCTTAGTTCTTAAAGTATGCACTTTGGGGTCTAGATTTTCACGTTTATACAAACCTTGTAAGTGTCTGCAACATGTTGCCAAGTATCAATGATGTTCCGTTAGTAACTAAAGAGTTATAGGACAAATTTACCATGAACAGATCACTGTTTACAAAGCAGTCAAATATCACGACGTTCTGAAGGAATTGCATGGTAATATGTATGTCAATAATTAGTGTATTCATTCAACTATTCTTATGCAAAATTTCATGTCATTAAATTCAGTAATTAAAGAAAAACAATTATAATACTGACGAAGCATCGAAAACCTACATAACCCGACCAAGTTCGGATGGATACCAAAAAGCGGCCGTGCCATATATCTAAGAAACGTTCTTAACCTTCCAATATAGTATTTATTAATATGGTACAGTTGCGTACACAAGCGTTAGGAAATAATAAAACAATTGCATTCATATTTTGAATTTTAATTTAATAAATATTAATTTAATAAATTACATAAAAAAAAATCGATTCAAGAAGTAGTTTTTTTTAAGTTATTAGATTGTTTGATCCACTAAAGTTGCAAAGGGGAACGCTCGTGCATGCCTAGTCTATTGGTTAAATAGTGTAATAAGCTACAATATGATAAATATTTACCTAAACAGTAGTACATACTTACCTACATGTGGTAAATATTTAATTTCTCTAAGGGGTCTATAGTTAGAATCCTGATCCGTGAAATCTTCAATAGAAATTAGCTGTATGAATTTTATTTGTCTTAAATAATATATTTAGATTATATCTCAAGTCTCAAGCGCATACTTAAATAAAGTACCTACGTAAATAGTACCTACTTTCTGTCATAGTCAATTACATTTAAAAAAGTAGGTGTACAAAAACAAATGACCTATAAATTATATCGAAACAACAATTGTGTTATCACCTATACCAATTCAATACCGGTATTATACTGTAAATTTTGGGATGTTACCTAAATATATTGCACGGCCGCTTTTTTGTAGCCATCCGAACTTGGTCGGGTTATGTAGGTTTTCGATGCTTCGTCAGTATTATAATTGTTTTTCTTTAATTACTGAATTTAATGACATGAAATTTTGCATAAGAATAGTTGAATGAATACACTAATTATTGACATACATATTACCATGCAATTCCTTCAGAACGTCGTGATATTTGACTGCTTTGTAAACAGTGATCTGTTCATGGTAAATTTGTCCTATAACTCTTTAGTTACTAACGGAACATCATTGATACTTGGCAACATGTTGCAGACACTTACAAGGTTTGTATAAACGTGAAAATCTAGACCCCAAAGTGCATACTTTAAGAACTAAGACCTAATAAGCGTATTTTACGTTTATATTTTTATCTTTTAAGCCCTACGATTTTTTCTAAATCTGTTTTTTAAACAAATATAAACAAATTCAAAACAACGTATGTAAAAATCTACAGTTCTCTATGTAAGCGCTTTATATGAAAACTAGCTAATGGCGAAACGTTCGCGTAGCGGAAACTTGAATTTCTCCGAAGTTTATGCATGCACTAGTTTTATTCATACATACACAATTACACACAAATACACACTAATTTTTGGACACATCTCTTTTCTTCTAAAGTCTATGGATTAAAAAAAGTTCCGCCAGGACAACGTTCGCCCAGCGGAATCAGTTTTTGGTGAATTTCTCCACAATGGTTGCGTGCACAAATTTTTTTTTACCATACACAATTATACGACGTCATACACTAAATATCTGCATAATTAAAATCTTTAAATTCAACAACATTCCGCTGCGCGTACGCACACCCCTACGCCCCCTGTGCCAGCGTCTTCCAGGTTCTATCTGCGATGGTAACAATGTCGTCCGCCCAACTCGCCGTCGAATTCTAATACAAGTATGAAATTATTATGTAACTAAAGAACAACATTACATACCCCCAAATAGGAATTGTATCCGAAAATAGAGTCACCCTTTCAGAACAGGGGTGGTGCTCGGCAACGTGGTCATTTTTAGTAAAACCTTAAAGATCCTTTAGTTTCGATCAATGCCATGTGTCAATGATAAAATGCCAATTGGTCACAATAACTTTCATTTTGACAGCTCAGTTAGGTTCATTGCGTTATTTACGTTGGTGAACAGACAAATATTTCGAACCTAGAAAGCAATGGATTAGCAATATCCTTCAAAATTATTCAAATTGTGATTTTAGTGTATTACGCAATTAGGGTGCTGATTGTCATAAACTAGCTGCGCCCTGTGGTTTTACCCGCAGATCCTATGGGAATATCGGGATAAAAAGTCTTAATCAAATCCTATGTCCTAATCCAGGTCATGGTTTACCCATGTGCCCAATTTGATCCAAATCCATTCAGACGTTTTAGCGGGAAAGCGTAACAAACAAACATTAAAAAAATCGAATCTTTTCTCTTTATAATATTAGTTTAGATAAAGCCAAGAAATTAGATGTTTTTCTCAGGTGGCAATTTTTATTTTATTTAAAAATGTCAAGTGCGTAATTAAACGTAATCGTAATAAAATTAAATAATGTCGTGTAATTGAATTGTTATCGACCGAGCTTCGAACCCGCTATCACTTGTTTACGAGTGACACTTGACTTTGAATTGTTTTGTTATTACAATGACACGAAACCAATTAGTTTTCTTAATCTGCGCAGAAATTGATTCTCCTGGGTAATACTGCTATATCACCGTGATGGTACTTCGTCTCTGGCTTTTTTCTCGGGTCCTAAGGGTCATAGCGTGATGCTAATAGCCTATAACCTTCCTCAAGAATTGGGCTATCAAATGCAAAAAGAATTTATTCAAATCCGACAGGTATTTCCAAAGATTAGCGTGTTCAAACAAACATACTCTTCAGTTTTATTTTTAGTATAGAATATAGATAATTGCCGCGTGTTGAATGTGTATCTACGTACAAAGTAAACAGGGCTACAATTTGCCACACACAGAACCTCCATAGTCAAAATGTCTGCAATCCCCAATGAAACAATTGCGAAACACGATCTTCCCAATGATACCTTGAATCAAGGTCGTATGGGATGGATATTGTCAAAAACATCAGTCATATCAGACGGATTACCGATAACAGCTTTTGTTAATAATTAGCACAAGGCTAACCTCTTGAACACCCTAAGCCGCATGCTTCAACACCTATGGAAAGAGAATTTATCTAGTCAGGAACCAAGGTATTAGGAACAGGGTGTAAAGTTCACTCATCCTCCATAGAACAGGGAAGATCCTCCGATATGTCTGGTGAGCTACTGCCCGACGATTGATGTCATGCCGTTATATACAAGGTATCGTTTTGCATCCTCGTCAAATTCAAGGAGGTAACTATTCTACTGATTCTCGACACGAATTAATAATAATTATTATAGGTAGTAGGTATTTTTTTTTCTATTTTTCGGAAATCGGCATGTGTGGGACACGGATTTTAAAACGGGGCCTATGTGAGACCGCGCTGTAACTTTCTGCCCTTTTACACAAACATAAAAACGCGACCGCGTATACGATACCGTAACGCGATTCTGTTCTTTGAAAGTGGTGTATTCTGAAATATGTGCTGTCAAACTTAAATAAAATAAAAAAACAAGTATGTATTCATTATATACCAGGGATCGTAATTTTATTTGATTATTTATGTCTTTCATAACAGCCTCCTGAAATTTGACGATGATGAAAAACAACAGCTTGTATATATGTTAGTCGCGCGGTAAACTCTGCTTGCGCGACGTCGACGCAGGATTTTGCATGACATCAGTGTGATGCGTGGTTCGCATGTGGCGATGTAGATGCCGCCACAGGTCTTTTCAGGAAAAGTACTACCATCTGCATAGCCGCCAAGAACCATCAATTTAGATGAGATTCGATCAGATAAGATGCATCAGCTTTTGCTTCTGAGGTCCCCAATGCATCAGCAATTCCCTTTGATGTTGCATCTGTCTGTAAAGACCGTCTCCACTTGTAGCATTGTCTTTTGGCCAACCTATTTATAAAATCTTCTCTCTTAATAATACCATACCCTCAATAATCTAGTTCGTCTCACAAACAATAAATTAGCTCATGCTTTAATAAAATATTAACCACTCAACATGTTGATATCTACCAATTACCTAATTTCATCACCACTGCTCTCAAAACGGTGAAGGAAAACATCGTGAGGAAACCGGCATGTCCTAGAACCAAACATTCGAAGATATGAGACATCTACCAACCCGCACTGGGCCCGAGTGGTGGATTACAGCCCACTCCCTCTCACCGAGAGGAGGCCTGCGTCCCAGGGAACATCATAGGCTAATAATACTAAGTTGATATCAGCACTATTTTAATACAAAAAGGGGTAAACAATATTTCGCGAAACAACTCATTATCTCCCTCAATCTTCTACAAACAAAGGAACTTCGCTACCTCTTATCTGCGACATTTGACTTGCTGACTCCCGACCCGAGTCTATGCGTAGTCAGGTTATCGCAGACGTGTAAGTCAAGCGGTAATTATGATTTATGTACCAATAGTACTTAGTTATTGTTTCAGTAAGCGGTGATAATTTGTGCCAGTCTGTCTGAGAGTACTCGTGAGCTAATTTCGTCTGCAATACTGTATTTAGGTCCCCAATGCTGATTATAGAACTGCTCCAAAAAGGGAGAATGGAAATTGGGTGATAGACTGCTTCTGTAACTAAATCTGTCGAGTTAGCTAATAATTTGGTTGTAGTTATTTAGAATTTGAGAATCCCAATCACAGTAGATTTCCATGACTTACTTTATCAGTCATCAAAAAATCCAGCGTCTTTAATCAAGATCCAGAAACGGAGGAAATATCTTTGAATGGCTATTTTATAGGACTGAAGTATTAATTATAGATACGATATACGAATGTTTCCAAATGCTATGTAGTTTTAGGTTTTTAATTTACCAAAATTTCACCAAATCATATCTTTTGTTCCATTCAAAGCATTTTCATGCCTTCATGGATCAAATTAATCAAAATGAAATGAAATTTCGAAATTCGACCGCGTTGCGATTGGCGGCTGCGCTGACCAATAGGGGCTCGGCGCGGGCGCAGCTGAGCAAATACACGTATACGATATGAATTAGGTTGTAATGTCGCGAGAACTATACGCGGTTAAGTATTTATGTTTTTGACGAGAATTTTTATATTTTTTGCCGTCTAGAATTATTTTATTAGATCACCAAACCACTTATAAAGTTTAATGACTAGGTACCTACGTTTATTTTCTTGGTAGAAATGGACGATTTATTCAATTAATTATACGTCTAAAGATTTTCTTTAATTATTTTTATGATGCTTCATCGTTTGTGGAAGGGAGACCTTTACTGCAGGGCAGAGGCCTCCATTCCTTCTTTCTATTTTTCTCTTTTGCAGCCTGAACCAAGTCCAAGTAGAAGGAATGATTTTCTAATTTGCGTAAAAAACTGCTACCTGCATAATGTTTTGGGTTACCTATTTGTATTTGGGGAGAAAAGAGGTCCTCATTCCCACTTTGGGTAGACTGGTGATCAGACTTGAGGAATCCTGACTAACCTGCCTTTAACACCTTTCATGATAGTAGGAGTGGTACATAGTAGTTGAAGTAAAACATGCTCTCAGACTCAAGGAATGGTCTTCATACAGTCACCCAAAATAAATTCCTTTTTAGGATTCCGTACCCAAAGGGTGCCAACGGGACCCTATTTCTAAGCCTCCGTTGTCCATCCGTCCGTCCGTCCGACTGTCTCTCAGCAGGCTGTGTCTCCTGAACCGTAATAGGTAGACAGTTGAAATTTTCATAGATTGTGTAGAGTCGGGTCGCGGCAGACCCCGTAGAAGATGGCGGGACGAGCTGGAGATAACAAATGACCAGTGGTCCACTGGCCCTTAAGCCCTGGATCTTAAGAGCTGAAAGTCATCGGAAAGCCTGTGCAGCAGTAGGATGATGCAGGCTAACAGTAACCAGTAACATCATCACTGACATACCTACAGATATAAATATAATAAACCTACATTTAAAGTAGTTATCATTAAAAAACAGATCAATGACAAATGGTAACTGTATCCCAATGATTGGGCGTCCCCTTTCCGATAAAACTGTTTGTTATGGGTCGATTGCTAGCCTCGTTACCAGCCGATTGAAAGGGTCAGCTATTTGATTTCTGAGTAACTAACGGCTGTTAATGGGTTTCGAGTGTTAGTAGAAGGAAGATGGAAGGTCTATTCTGTATTAAATCTCACCGTGAAAACTTAGGGAGGGTTGCCCAGGAGCAACTTTTTTGTCTCTGTCGCTATCTCCTTGCCGAGATTTGGTCAATGCGCAATTTGCACAAGGCAGCGACAGCAACGCTACTTTTTTTGTTAAATTTTCGGTTGAGCGGCAACTGGCTAGCCGGCAACTTTTTTGTCGGCGTGCGTGTACTTGCATTGCAACCAATAGACGGGCGACAGTTGCGTCCAAACCCGCGGACTAAAATGTCTCCCACCTGTCAAGTCGCAACATGCGCGCACTTTCATACAAACCCGTAGACTTTATGTGAGAGACAAATTAGTTGCCAAGAAAGAATGTGCTCCCTTAGGTGAAGAGAGCTGTCATTCTACCTGATGCTAGTGATTGGCACTATTGACAGACCTAAGTTTTCACGGTGAGAATTTTACAATTTTTTTTTTTGTAAACAAACGTTGCCCCACAGTATATTTGTTCCGTGCGGGAATCGAACCCACGACATGCAGCGCAGCAGTCGATCGCTCAGCCACTGCGCCAACCCTGTCGTCAAATTTGGTTCAGCTCTGAATTGAACTTTAAAATGTCCTGACTTACCTAGGTATTATTTTATCAGAATTGCTGATTCTTCCATTTACTTACCATCCTGGTCTGATGCACGCATTCTTGTTATTTAGCAGCAGTGATTGAAGGCTTTTGTAAAAAAAAAAAAAAAGTACTGTCCCGGAGAAAAGTGTTACGCGCTCCCGAAAACAGCGTTAATTTATGAGTTGGTCCTGCAAATCTCGTCAGATCGTCACACCACCTTCGCCATGGTCTACTTTGACGGTGATGTCCTCCTTCAGGCATCCAGTGAGTGACGATCTTTGCCCATCTCTCTGGGTGCATTCGCGCGAGTGTCCGGCCCACTCCCACTTCAGCCGTTTTTCAGCCGTAGCTGTTTTTTTCTGTTGCATCTGCTACATGTCTTTAATTAAGTTAATTTTACTTATCAGATTATATTATCAATCACTCATCAGCTGTATCATACTATCCTACTTCCGTCCTACTATAATAAATAAATACATAATCCTACTAATATTATAAACACGAAAGTTTTTGAGGATGGACAGATGTTTGTTACTCTTTCACGCAAAAACTACTGAACGGATTTGAATGCAATTTGGCACACAGATGGTTTATAACCAGCATTAACATATAGGATACTTTTTATCCCGATATTCCCACGGGATCGACACCTATGCGGGTAAAACTGCAGGGCACTGGTAGTTTAATATAAATAAAAAATATGATTTATCTTCGTCCCATTTTATGAACAATTAGATCCCAATTAAAACTGCAGTGTACAGCAGGAGTCCCAGCTAATGACTGATCCCTTATTATACAATAACTAACAAGCTAGATAATATATTATTATGAAAACGTCATGTTTTTTCTACTTGACAATTAAGTCAGATTTCCCGATATGGTGAACGTCACTTGTTTTCACACATACGATTAATTACGTCTAAATATAAGGTCTTTGTGTTGTTGGGTTCTGTTTAAAACCTAACATTTAATTAAAGCTAGCTGTGCCCGCGACTTCGTTCACGTGCATGTCGGAAAACAAATTGGATCATGCATATACGAGTTGTAGGTGGTGGGTTCGGACCCAGGCAGGCGCTTTACTTTGTGTAAATAATTTCATCACCACTGCTCTCATTACGGTGAAGGAAAACAACGTGAGGAAACCGGCATGTCCTAGAACCAAAAATTCGAAGACATATGACATCTACCAACCCGCACTGGGCCCGCGTGGTAGATTACAGCTCACTCCCTGAAAGAGTGGAGGCCTGTGTCCCAGCAGTGGTGGCAACATTATAGGCTGATTATGCTATGTTATGCTACTTAGTTTTATTTTTAAATTAAATGCATCACATACTCGATTCGAGGTTATTATTTGAGGGCACTTCTCGTAATTTTAAGAACGTTCACAGTCTGATATCAGTCACAATCTGTCAAAAATACCTCTTATTTCCCATTTTTGATAAGAGTTAGACATTGATTGTCGCTGAGTTGAGATTGTGACTAGATTAGAACTTTCTGTTTAAACTGATTTCCTGTTACTTTCATAATATTATGTAAAGATTTTTTTTTTAAATATATTTTTCTCACCTTCGTTCCACGATCTTCTATTTTAAATAAGTCAATTTAAAAAGAAACAAATCGGAATAAACCACACCATTTTTAATAAAAACAAACTCTCTACGTATTATAAACCTTATTTCTATAAATACAAGACTCAAAACCGAAGACGAACAAAATAATTAATATTACCAAGACAGCCTTTCGCGCGTTGCTACATGCATGATGCGCCTGCGTCTATTTTTTATCACATTTACATAGATCTTTGGCTTGTAACTAATACTTATTTACTTTGTCCTACTGTTTAATGGTATATTAACGTTAATTTATGATGGGAATTCGAGAAAATACTGAATTTAAAAGGTGCTTGTTAGCTTTTGCTAGTTTTAAAGTACGTGAAGTACAATTTATAACTAGGGAATGCAAATCTCGCGAGATTGGGGCTCAAGCGAGATCCCGCGAGTTTATAAATAACAATACTGCGAGATCTCGCCAATTTCGAGATCTCGCGAGATTGGCAGTTTTGTGTTTTCTTGCAAATAATCACAATATTTGAATAAATTAGGAAAAAAATAATAAAAATTATAAGTATTATAAGATAAACATTTATTTGCACGATTTTTTTCAATAGACTTTTATGCATCAAACATTGTTTGACGTATCTGTCTACAATTATCAATTAAATAAAACTATATCTACTCAGTAGATCCATTGGCCGCCTCACGCGCACCGCACGAAACCGACAGATCGCAACTCCGTCCGTGTCAGTCCGTGCTTCGAATAAGACGTTTTTATTCTCGAGTGCAATCTCGTTAAACTCACGAGATCTCGCCCTTTTTTCGTCCGAGATCAATCTCGCTAAAAAAGGCCGAGATCTCGCGAGAACGAGATTGCATTCCCTATTTATAACACCATCAAACCCAAAAGGCTAGCGACAGTCTCTTTCAAAGAGTATCATTTTTCTACAACGACTTACATCAGAATTGACATAAGCCTTTCAGTAGCTTATGACATTCCCATACCATTTTGACTTTTCCATCATCGTTTTCCCTGACAGAATGACACTTTTTCTAGGGCCTCTAGTTTCTGAAAGCTGAGCAATTTATTCCGATGGCGAATCTTATTTCAACTTGATGTTCCAACCTGTTTGGGAGTTATATGTTTGAGCCGTTTGGGGTTGAAACACTAGGGCCATGGGGTCCGAGTGCCTACTTGGTTTTTCGAGATATCGACAAGCGGTTAGTCGACTCTTCACGTGACCAGAAGAGGGCTGGCCTGTTTCTTGGCCAAAGAATTAACTTCGCCATACAACGTGGCAATGCTGCCAGCCTTTCTGTCTGAAATTATGTCCAAAACTTCGCACTGCATATTAAATCTATCCAACACTTTATGTAGAGTACGTAAAATGTCTATATTAAGTTTTTCTTTTTGTTTTAAATATTCGGGATATTGTATTCAATTAAAAATTAGTCTTTTTTAAATGTTATGCTTTAAACAAATATTATAAAAACACGTTTTTTTTTTCATTTTTAATCTCAAATAGCTGCCAGGGGGTTAATTGTAGACTTTCGCTGTAGTAGGAAAAAATGTTCAAGATGTTATTTCCCGAAAATAGTTTTTTTTTTCAGGCTGTCACTTTAATTTTTGGGTACGAAATGAAAGATGCCCTTTCCGTAATTGAGGCATATGGCCACTGCTAGTAACTTAACAATAATTAAATCCACTTCCAAATCACCCCATTCACCCGTAAAGACAGACGCACTATTTAAAACGAGACCAGTAAGTAAATAGATTGAGCCACTAAAAAAGCAGCCACACTCCCTTTGTTTGTCCCTCAAACATTGGCTACCCTCTGACCGGTGCTGCTGTTTACCCTCGGCACATAAGAGGGTTTAATTGAGCACTGAGCTCTATTTATTTAGAGACTTAATGGTTTTATTATCTTAGCTTCTGGTGGTAGTTAAAGGAAGAAAGAAGTTTTCACTGTAGTCTATGGAATATATCTGGAAATTATGAAATCCGGCAATTTAATTTTTGGTTATAGTTTTTATGTAGTTTTAGCTCTAAAGACCTCCTCCTGGCTCTAAGATCCTGACTACTGTTGCACTCAGCGCAGTGGTAGTCCAGTGGTAACGGCCACGCCTTACGTCTTGTCGTGGGTTCGAACCCAAGCACTTTGTATAAATTATTTCATTACCACTGCTCTCAAAGCGGAGAAGGTAAACATCGTGAGGAAAACGGCATTTATCCTAGAACCAAAAAAATCGAAGACATCCATCAACCCGCACTGGGCCCGCGTGGTGGATTACAGCCCACTCCCTCTCACAGAGAGGAGGCCTGTCCCAGCAGTGGGAACATTTTAGGCTGATTATGCTTATGCTTATTGTTGAATTCAAATAAAGAAGTTGTAAGCGATTAGTTTTTAGGGTTTCGAAGTCAAATGTTTTATTAACTCGCGCAGTAAGACGTACTTTTATAAAGGGACATTTTTCCCCGTACAAAAAACACTTTTCTTGATAACTGTACCACTTTTCTCATGAGCATCCATTCAACTTGTACAGTCATGTCCAGTGATAAATTCGTCCTAATATAGAGAATGCTAAAATTATAAAAATTACCGTTTTATTATTTTAAAGACAAAATGTCTTTTTTTTTTCAATTATACACTCTTGAACTCTAGAAATCTCATTAAACGTAGCCGAGAGTGAGCTAGAAAGAAGATATTTACTTCGAAACGTGTACGGCTCCTTATACAAACATTGTGATTATTAAGATCAACAAGTCATTTACAAAATGTTCTCCGAAAAAAAAAAATTCAGAAAATTTTAGGGTTGTAACGACTGTGTATGTTATTTATTATGTTATGTCTAGACGCAAACTTTAGGTAAATATAGACGAATTACTTATTCCAAATAACATATTTTTTTAATGTATTTAAGTGTTGTTCCGAATTTCGGGACAATGTCCCGGAAAAAAATTAGTCCTAAGGAAGTCTCCGTTTCTTGTCTCTGTGCTTCGAAGTTTAGGCAAATAGGCACTACCTATTCCTATCACTGGTCATGTCGAAAAATGTTTCGCAGAAAAATCCACAACCCCCCACAATGCGCACTACTAAAATCATAGCTTTCAAAAACACTTTTCCTCTCCACTGTTCAGCCGAACAAATGTGCATATAATCCGAGCATCGCGGCATCGGTTCTTATTGAGTACAGTGGAGTACGAAAGCGTTAAATTTTAGCGATTAATCATATTAGACGCGGGAGGGTACCTCGTACTGTGAATCGTATTCATAGTCATGACTTGACTTGATCATGCATTTCGGAAATTAGAACTCGATTCTTAAAAAGGGATGTGAATTATTTTTTATTATTATTATTTTCAAACAAACATAATTTGTTGTTTTTACAATGAAATGAAATTATTTATTGTTACACAATAAATAGGATATCGAAATTTACACGTAATATTATAAAAAAAAAAACAAATTAAAATAAGCTAGATGAGGTCGGCGTTTCCTATTTGTGTACTCTGAGAAGAAAGGCTGAAACACTTGTTAGTTGATGCATGATGTAGGTAATCCTACTAATCCTATCCTACTATAATAATAGTGGCATACAGATGGTTTATAACTAGAACTAACATATAGGGTACTTTGAATCCCGATATTCCCACGGGATCGAAACTTATCCAGGTGAAACCATGTGGCGCAGCTAGTATTATAAACGCGAAAGTTTGTATGGATGGATGGATGGATGTTTGTTACTCTTTCACGCAAAAACGACAGAAGGGATTTAGATGAAATTTGTAAATGGTATATTTTAAATAACAATATAATCAGTACAACAGTCAGTTTTATAACAAGAATTGACACAAGATACTTTTTATCCCGATGTTCCCACGGGATCGAAACTTATGGGGGGATAAACCACAAGGCGCAGCTAAAGTACATAAACTGGTGTTCTAGTTTAATAAATCAGTTTCTTATGAATAATAATCAGTGGATCATATTCCAATTAATCATTCTTTCTAATTGCAGATGCGATAGACAGACTTAATTGATACTTAGTTGTCATTTATGACATAAATTATTTACATAAATTCCTTCATGAGTAAGCGTTATTTTCTGTTATTTCTTAAGATGGTAAAAAAGCGTCCTATACCATCTTAAGAAATAACAGAAATTCATGTTTGATGTGCTGTTTTTGTCTTGTGTTGAGTTGATTTTTGTCGTGTGTCACATACAAATGGCATCCAGAATTGGCACCTCACTATGAATACGGCCCCGCGTACCCTCTCGATCGCTCCAGTTCACGGGCGACAATATTTGTTACATTAACGACAAAAACACGCCGACTGTACTTCAGGGGGACACCGACTTTTTACTATTACCGCTGTGACGCTTGCGAGAGAATGACAGAAGTATCACTAAAATGAATTCACAACTTATTGAACTATTTTGAAATGAGAACTTTAAGGCAGATAGGCGCGACGTGATTCTGGTAGAGCAATTTCCGTGAAGATTTCATAGGAATTGTTCTACTAGAGCTGTCGCGTTGGTCGTGTGTCTGTGTGGGGAGCCTTTATTCAAATTAATTTTCTTCTTGAGTGCACTTCTCTACAAAATCCCTTTGGATGGTGATCCAAACTATAGTATAGACTCACTGATCAGACTACAGAACTTCTTCGCGTGCAAACTGAACGCTTGAAGGTAATCAGAACAAGATATTATTAGAACAGCTGTTAGTTACCTACTCAAAACTTGTAACCAGCTAACCTCAATCGTCCAAAAATGAGCATATTTTAGACTATCTGCGCCTCGCGGTTTTACCCGCTTAAGTCTCGATCCCGTGAGAATATCGGGATAAAAAGTCATATGTCCTAATCCATTAGGACATAGGACTGGATGGGTAGGCCACGCCTGGTCGTGGCCTACCCATGTGCCAAAGGGGATTGAAGCTGACATCAATGCAAACAGAAACCATAACAGGACCAAACCATAAGTAACTATTCAGTAATCTGTGACCAAACCCCGTAAAGCCTCACGTTTCCGAGATATTAACGTTCAAAGTTGATCACGTGACATCCATATTTTTTTTTTAATTTGCGTATATCTTGTTGCATATATGTTTGATTATTTAAAAAGTACAGAGTGATTATTTCAAACATCTATGCAACAAGATATAAGCAAGCTTCAAAGCCCTTTCATTTAAACCCGTTCAGCCATATTAACGTGAAAGCGAAACAAACATATAAAAAATCTAATCTTTTCTCTTTACTACGCAAAAAACGCAATACTATACCGGATTCAGAAACCATTTATTTATTTTATTTATTTATTTTACCATTTATGTACACACATATATAAACAGACAAGAAAAACAGAACAGAAAAAATATGTACAGAGGTGATGCTTATTTCACAAGAAATCTCTCCATTTTAACCTTCAATATTTATATGTCCGTCAAAACGATACTTCTGATTGTCCTGTCTATCCCGCAACGCGTGTCACGCGTGACATGATGTCAGTTAACGCACTCGAAGCGTGCACGCGTACGGTCGTGTTTCACGTTGATTTGCGTGCCATTATTGTTTTGTAGCTTATGTATTTATTTATTGATGATGTTAAGTGTTCGTTTTCAAAAACTTTGAGAGTAGGTAATAGATCAGTAGACTGTAGATTGAAAGATACTGATGAAGAATATCTGTTGAAGATTAGTCTTTAGTGCAAAAACAGAAACATTGCGGCGCCGATTCCCTTTTTCACAAACTAAACTAAATTTAAGTTCAGTGTATCTTTTTCTTTCTGTTTCATTAAGAAAAGGACAGAAGATACATATTAGTTTAGTCCTGTCAAATTAGTCAGCGCGTGACGTAAATTGACATATTTTTAGTAGCCAACTTTTTAATTACGTCTTTTGTCTATGGCGCATCTTAATTTGACAGGACTAAACTAATATTTTCTTCTGTCCTTTTCTTAATGAAACAGAAAGAAAAAGATGCACTGAACTTAAATTTAGTTTAGTTTCTGAACAAGGGAATCAGCGCCAGTAACCGTTTTATTACAAAACGAGTTCTAACTTTAGACCTAGCCTAAACCTTCGCGCCAGTTACTGTATTTTGAACTTTATTCCGACAAACGTAAAGTTTTAATGCAAAATGGACAACTTAGACTCGGATTTAACGTCTGTTTTTGTAACAAGAACTTGCAACTTTGTTCGAAATTTAAAAGTGGCCCGATGGTTTAAACCTGGGGGTCTACTCCGAAGTGGTATCGGCCGAATGTTCGGCCGTTTCTTGCTACGAAGTTACTAAATAGTAACTTACCAAATCGACCGACCAAACCAAATGGTTTGGTCGGTCCCGATCCTACACTCTTTCGAATATTGACTATGGTCCCGACCCAACTGAGCCGATACAAACTTTTTTCGCATTTTTCAATAATGTTCGGCCATGTGTCGGTCCGATCCGATCATTCGCACTTTGCACTTCGTTGTAGACCCCCTGGGTCTAAAAATAAATCTTGTTTCGTAATAAAGAAGTTAAAGGAGTTATGGGTTCTGTTACCACATCGACTCTGAACGACATATTTTAAAACATAATTTCCGCCATTAAATTTCAATTCTAGGTTATTTTTATTATTTTCCATCTACCCTCCACGCAACACAACATTTAATATCATTACCCTCGACATAATAAATAAAGGGGTTGCTTGTAATAAACCAGATTCTTGTCTGACCAATCCACCGTGAAACTATGGGGCTGAGTTACGACCCTGTACAGATTCATATCTGTCCGTAGGGGATGATTCAGGGATCATCCCAAGGGTGAATTTTGTAGTTATTGAGTGGTTGGTATTTATTTTTTAATTGGTTTGATTTATTATAAGGATAATTTGATGTTGGCTAAAAGTTTGTGCGCATAAAACCTTGATTCTCATTAGATTAGGTCATTTCAAGGGATGAGTTTCAGAATACCCTTTTTAATGTGTAATATAACCACCACAAATGCCGACTCGGGCAAACTCTGGACAGCTCAGCTCCTCTAACACCTTGAGGACTAGCTTATATTTCTACCACGGTATCAGAGGAACAATAGTTCTCGTAATTTTAAAAACGTTTACAGTCTGAAGGCCAATTCTCGTGATTTAAAGCGTTCAAAATCTAGCCGCAGTCTCATCTCGGCGACAAAATAAGTTCAATTTTTTTTTTTTTGAAAAATTAGCCGTATTTTTGACAGATTGAGACAGATCATACTGTGAACGTTCTTAAAATTACGAGTATTGCCCCTCTGATCTGTCTCAATCTGTCAAAAATACCTCCATTTTTGCTAAGTTTTTGACATTTGTTGTCGCTGAGATGAGACTACGACTAGATTTTGAACGTTTTAAATTATGAGAATTTGACTTCAAATATTCTCATACAGTTTGTGCTGAATGTTCCGATGTAATAGAAAAACAAGAAGAACTTTTGTCACCCTCTTACCCTATAAGGAATGATTTAACCGAAAATGTTGTGTCGTCATTGGCTTAAGTTGCCCGTGAAAGAGAGCAAGGATTCTAACAAACCTGCGTGTGTATCATTTATCGTATAAGAACCATTTTGAAAATATGTTACGGTTAACACAAATAGTTCAATGAAATATAGGTAATTATTCAAATCAATGCTACAACCAATAGCAATTCTGTTTCATATAGTATCAAAGTTAAATACCGAAATTATTCAATTATGATTCTCTTTGAAGTAAACCAATTAGATTTCACAGTTAATATTAAAATTATTCTTACTAAGAATACACAATTAAATGGCTGTCTTCGTCTCGCTCCCCTCGTATGAACATTTAATTAAAATTTCGAAAAATCTCTTTTTAGTGCATCTTTTCAACCTCTGAGAAATATTATATTTTTCTACTTCATTTCAAATTCCAACTAGCTTTAAAATTTATTTAAAAGGTTTAGACATCAGATGGGCAATTCCCGTATTTTTTAAAACGTTCGCATTGTAATCTCAGTCGCAATCTGTCAATAATACCTCTAATATATCCAAAAAAAAATTGACATTATTTTGTCGCCATGATGAGACTGCGGCTAGATATTAAACGTTTTAAATTACGAGAAGCGTCAGTAAATTGTAATGAGTTTATGTAATTTGTCTTGTATCCAAAGCTCTACTTATTGTGAGAGAAGAAAAGAAGAGAAAGAAAAGAGAATGCTCACTTATACTTTCCCGAATAAAGGGGTGAAGATTATGTCATTAGAGGGCAAAATAATTCCCATCTAAACCGCAAAATGGCGGGTAAAAGCTAGTCAAACAGTTAATGTGACATATTGACAATTATGCGCGCCAACAAATTGACCGCGGCCACGTGGCGGTCGGGCGCCATTTTAAGTGTTCGTATATTGTCATTATAATTTACTAAGCATCCTCAATTCGAGGGTAGTTGTATGTTTTTTTGATGCGATGTGAATTTTGTGTTCTTTTTATCTGATTTACGAATTAGTTATAGTTCAAGAAGGTTTTTGGTCTTATAATTTTGTTTATGCGATGGATGATTGCTAAATATTACTATTTTCTACACGTTTCTGTTTATTGTGAATGTAGGGTAATCTTACTTCCTTTTCGATCATTCTTGTCTTAAGGGGCCTTTTACAGTCCACTAGCGCCGCCAATCGAAAAAATGTCATAACTCGTAAATAGAATCAAAAATACAAAATGTGGTCTATTATTACTGTAGAAAAGGCAATAACGTAATTTTATAACACATTGTCAACACTTGAAATATAGCTGTTTAGCTAAATCGTGCATTTGTAACAAAAACGGCCGTTTATGTTTTGAATGCACGATTTAGCTAAACAGCTATATTTCAAGTGTTGATAAGGTGTTATACAATTACGTTATTGCCTTTTCCACAGTAATAATAGAACATATTTTGTATTTTTGATTCTATTTACGAGTTATGACATTTTTTCGATTGGCGGCGCTAGTGGACTGTAAGAGGCCTCTTAAGAAGAGTTATTAATGTGACCAGGATTTTATAATATCGTGATTTAAAAGTTCTTGGAGTTTCTTGCCTTTGTTCTTCTCATGCATATATGTAGCAATAGAGATCTACTTTTTGGAATGGGCTAGCTTTGACTTTCTGACTAACTGACCGAATCTTTGACGTTCAAAAGCGCCTGTAAATGGTTTAATTGAAATAAATGCTTTGTCTTAGTTTGAATTGCATTACTAAATAAACTCACACCTCTTTTCCATGAGGATAAGCACTGGATATTGATATAACGCCTCGTGCTACGATCCTTACACACTCCTTCAGCTTTGTCTACTTTGTCATACATCTAGAAAATACACACGTGCCGGTTATTTGAAATACTCGAGAACTAAAATAAAAAAATATATACTTAGATATTGCCCGCAACTCCGTCTGTGTGTCATTTTTATGAAACAAATGTCCAAGATGAAAAGTACCTAGCCTATGCCCTTCTCCATGCCCTTGTTCCCGTATTTTTAAGAACGTTCACGCATTTTAATCTCAGTCTCAATCTGTGAAAAAAACTTCTGATTTTTCTACATCTTTCACATGTTTTTGACATTGATTGTCGCTGAGATGAGACTGCGACTAGATTTTGAACACAGGTCGCAGTCTAATGTCAAAGGGCTTTGAAGATCCATGGCATACCTACATGACCGCCATATTTTTTTTTTCAAAATGGCGGCCATGCATGAAACCTATATAAATCGATAGCTGACATCAATGCAAACGGAAAATATAATAGGACCAAACCCCGCAAAGTGTCACGTTTCCGAAAGTTACGCAATCTTGAAAAAAAAAAAAACAAAATCGCGCGATTGTAGGTATGTCTTCATATAAAAATCTTCAATCACTTTTCATAACGATCGGTTCAGTGCTTTAGTCATGAAAAGGTTACAGACAGACAGACGGACAGATTATTGATGACAAAGGAACCACTCAACAAGAAACTATAATTACCCGCAATAACATGGCTTTGGTAAGCGTTCAGGACAATAATTTATCAATTTTGCTAAACATCAGCAGTTCTTATAGAATAACTAGAAATTGTCGACTACCCTACAATTACTGGCCAAGCCTTCCGTTCAATCTTTTTTTTAAATATGCACGTTTCTAACACGCGGTCTCTGAATTGAGAATTTGAAAGCCCGCGGAATTCAAGCTTTCTTACGTTTTTTGTTTCATTGTTTTCATTGATTATCACTTTAAGTAATGCTTTGCGAGAGTTTGACAAGTTCTCAACTAGCTGTGCCTGCGATTTCGTTCGCGTCACACAATTTTTTTTCTTTTTTTTAAATAAAAGTAGCCTAAGTTACTTCTTATAACATCAGCTATCTGGCAGTGCTAAGTCCCGTCAAAATCTGTCCAGCTGTTTCGGAGATCAGCAGGAACAAACAAACTGACTAACATTTTACACAACAACAAACAACTAAAATTGTTATTCAGTATTTGTTTGTTTTTCATAAGTACTATCATATGCATTTAGTAAAAAGCTATTACTTCAATTTTATTCATCTGTATTGTATAGATGCAGAAACCGGGTGTAAGTTTCCTTAAAAAAAAGGCTTTGTTTCTATTTCTCATAATTGTTCTGAAAATTACTGGTTAATATTTTCTTTTCTGTAGCGCATTGTTAGCCCATAGGGACTTGCAGTGAAGGCAGTCTTTATCATTACACCGTAGCAAGGTGCAATTTGCTATCGATTTCTTTGTGTGAGTGGTCTGGAGTAAGGAGCGGTAAGCGCTGATGGTCGCCACAATTGCTTGCTTTTTTGTAACTTGAAGTTGTTCTATTTTAAGACCTATCTTGATCACATCATTAGGCGGGAGGAAACGCCCGGGTGTCACCATTGCCAGGATCGCCCAGAGGACACGGTGGAGCACACGGTGGAGGTCTGCCCCGCTTGGGCGGAGCACCGCCGTGTCCTCGTAGAGGCGATCGGCAGCGGCGGCGGCCTCTCGCGCCCGGCCCTGGTGCAAGCCATGGTCCGGGGCGAGAGGGAGTGGGGGCAGTCGCCTCCTGCGAAGCAGTCATGCTAGCGAAGGAAGTGGCGGGACGAATGAGGGAGAGAGCCTCTCGTCCCAGCCGCCGCGGGAGACGCTCCGGGCGTCGGGAGCCGCGTGACGACTCCCGGCCACCGTAGGCGCGGGCCTGCGGGCGGAGAGCAATGGGTAGCTCATTGCTCGATCAGGACCAGGCCCGTGCCGGACGGCGCGTTTAGTGTTCCACGCGCGCCTCAAAGAGTTGTCAGCATGATTCGAGGGGCCCCTTAGGGCCGAAGCCTGCCGGGTCAGCGGGATTGTCCGAAAGGTAGATAGATAGATAAAAAGTTTATTCAGTGCAACAAAGGACACAATACAAATATTAAAAAAAAAGGGTGAAGCAAAAAAAAAAAACAAAGATTGGGAAAGGGTTACCGCTACCCCGGAACATAAAGGGCAAAGGAAGGAACATGGGTGGGTTTTAGTCAGTAAGAGTCTGACACTCCCTTCCGCTCCACCCAGAGCGGGAGGGGTCATTTGATGATTTCCCATCCGGAAAAAAAAGACCTATCTTGATTCTCAATTAAATGTCGCACGAATTACGGGCGTATGATGAACTATTGTGATCACACAAAGCTCTTAATAACTTGGGATCATTGCTTTTCATAACATTCAAGATAACTATGGCAAGAAATGTTTTTTTTTTGGTCGTTTCCCAATGCTAGTGAAAATATAGTAATTAGGGCGTAGAGCAATTTTATAAATAGAGCGATTTAAAGATGCTGACGTCTATCTTTTACGAAGATTTTGCACTAACAATGTTAATAGTAGGACCCGTCGATTTATTCCGCTCGTTCATCTAACTTGCACCACACAATCAATACTGTTGTTATGAACAGCATATAATTTGTATTGAGCTTTCAATTTGCGTAAGTTATATAGAAGCTAGTAATACCTACCTGAAGTGGTTCGTTCCGCTTGTGGTTCTCAGTATCATTCGAAGTGTTGTTGTCACTGTTCATATTTCTGTAAATATTTCCTCGCTCAATTGAAGCTGTACCTGTCTGGAAGAAAAATTTCTTTTTCTGAGTGTTCACCGTATCAGCGTGGAACTGACCATTTCTGGACAGAGGCCGACTACAAGCAGTCCTCTGCTAGACATAGGGCATTCGTCCGTGTTAAATTGTGATTGACTAGGGAGACAGTAGATATATCTTTATCTTTAAGCCATCGGTGATTGAAATTGTGATACTTGCATATTAAAAATAATATGCATCACAACGAGCATCATCATTATCATAAGAGCAGTGATAACGGCCCCGACTTACATGATGTAGGTCGTGAGTTCGAACCCAGATAGGCGCTTTACTTTGTATAAATAATTTCATCACCACTGCTCTCAAAACGGTGAAGGAAAACATCGTGAGGAAACCGGCATGTCCTAGAAACAAAAATTCGTAGGCATGTGACATCTACCAACTCGCACTGGGCCCGTGTGGTAGACTATAGCCCACTCCCTTTCGAAAAGAGGAGTCCTGTGTCCCAGCAGTGGGAACATTATAGGCTGATTATGTGTAATGTATGCATCACAACTTCTAAAACACCGCTTGGACACGGACCTAAAGAAGTGTGTTTCATCATCATCAGTCTATTAGGAGTCAACCACTGGATAGGCCACTCCAAAACACCAAAGTAGTGTGGAAGTGTGCTTGCCTTACCAAATTCTGATTGACTTGCTGAAACATCTTGATTGAATCCGTTAGTGATCAAAACTATGATGAATATGTATTTTACATTTGTTGAAGAACTTGACATTTTTTGCTGTGGCGGTAAGCATTAAAATAGTTTTCCTTTTAATCGAAAGTCTTATGAAAACTGTCTCCTTTAATTTACTATTTGTGAAACGAACGAATTGGATCAACACAGGCGGCCATTTTTTTATTGTTTTTTATGGTCCATAATTATGATATTCAAGAACCATTCAAATATTTATTTAGAAGGTTTTTAGCACTGCCGTGGACACAAGACATAGGCCTCAGCAAACAAAGGGTGATGCTTCAAAACTAGTCTAACGCTGGGTCTTAAATACTGGCTTAAGTTCTAACCCTGTACATAAATTAAAATAATTAGCGTGTCGTCGGAAAGTCACCCTTCCATAAGTACAGTTCGGTACCGTGTAATTTGTAACAGCAAAATACAGCACCCCTCTTTTATTAACCAAGCGGAAAGTTGGCACGTGTGACACTGACATTGGCGCGAGAAATGATTATGGTTACTTTTTACTAGAATTATTCATTATTATTTATATTTTTACTGCAAATGTTTCCTATCAAATGTTGAAATGAAATGAAGTTTATTTCTGTAAGTAAATCTTTCAAGACACTTTTACACATGTATCTTTTACATAAGTGTTCATCGGTAAATGTGTCTTTAATTTGTTTTTGCAACCATATTGAGATATTTGGATTTAAAAGCGTGTCCGTGAAGTTTCTTGCCCGTTCTTCTCCTTAGGAACTGCGCTTTGGAATGGGCAACTAGCTTCATCTTTCTGACTGATCAACCCCTTGACAATTGAAAAGTACCCGTAATTTAAAACGAATGAAGCGCGGGGAAAGAAAAAAAAAGTCAATGGAATCTATTGATTTTTGGGGAAGTAAAATGTTTTATATTAATCTGAAGCTCATCCAAGGAATTCTCCGGGTCTACCTTTTATAGCAGAACTTTTTACGTCATAATATTGTTTTGCATAACAACGGATAGCATAAACTTCATTTCGCAGAAAATCATTTCGCATACACTCAGTTGTCATACATTCAAAACTCATAATTTTGTTAGTCAGAATCATCTTTAGGCATAATGTTTATATCCATAATAATTAAAAAGCAGAACCATCATATCGCAGAAAATTCACAGTCAGAATCGTCTTTTGGCATACATTTTATATCGATAGTCATTAAAAGGCAGAACTGATTTTTTTCGCCACACACATGGGACGATAACGTTAATTGCTACCTCTTTCTGATCAGGCGTTAATGAAATCATTTATTTTTAGTTTTACAGTGGGAGGTAGTTTTTATTAGTTCCTTGTCAAATCGTTTTATTGTGTTGATCAAAACCAAGTTTATTTATTATTTAATTATCATTATTCAATAAAACAGTTGATTCTGCATGTATTTACTCAATAAAACAGTTGATTGTGAAAGCATGCATGCAGCATGCATGTAGCATGCAAGCAGGCATGCAACATGCAGCATGCAAGCAGGCATGCAACATGCAGCAGGCATGCAGCATGCAAGCAGGCATGCAACATGCAGCAAGCATTGTTTCTGTCACGGCTCCGGCGCTGCGGGGTTTGGGCGGCGCCACGCGAGCTTATCGTCACAGATGGTTTTAACGCTCACCACCGCAGCTTCGGCTTGCTGGCCGGCTTCGCCGGCCAGCCTCAGCCGCGGTGGCGGGCCTTCAAACCACCTGCTCCTCAGCTCGCGGGCCGCCCTACCCCTCCGCGCCTACGCGGGTTTAAATTACACTCTAGGGGTAGGGCAGACAAGACTGCGTAAAGTCGGTTTCGCAGCGATTCGTTTCTGTCACAAAATTTTGCAGCACAACGTATTGACTTTTTATGACACAAATTTAATTTAATATTGAAAATGCTACCAATACATGCTATATTTAGAACATTCTATGTCACTTTTGCAGACCATTCGATTTTAAATACATTGCACGTAGGTTATCTAACCATTCGACAGCATAAATTTACTTTATTTAAATTATCAGTTTTATTCCATATATTATAAGTTTTTGATGTTTTGAACACTAATTTTTACAAGAAGATACATCTATTTTAATTTTTGATGTTCAAATATGCACCCATACCAAATAATCGTATCTCTAAATAAATGTTATGCTAAACAAAATGATGCATAATATTAATTATGGCAAAGGTAATTATGCGAAACAAAATTCTGCCAAGATAAAAGTATGCCATTGTAAATTCGGACACGTAAATATTCTGCCAAACAAAAGTTATGCTAAATAATTTTTATGCCTTAAAAATATTCGATTAAATAAGATTATGCCATGTGAGTTATGCCAAATAAAAATCGGAGTATCAAGATTCTGCCAAATAGAAGGAACCCGAATTCTCCATGCATCCAATAATTTTGACGTTTTATCATTATGAATAATTGCATCAGGACAAACAGCGGGGTAATTTCGTAACACACTATCAGTGGCAATGGCTTTTTGACAGTTCAACAATATTCATTGCGTTATTTACGTTATTGAGCAGACAAATTTTTCGAACATATAAAGCAATGATTTAGCAATATCCTATAAAATTATTCAGATTATGATTGATAGTGTGTTAAGCAATTAGGGTGCTGGGCAACTTTCGTTTGTCTCATACTTTAATATGATAGACTAGTTATTTAATTAATTAATACTTACTCTTTGTACTAAATTAATCCATATATTATTAAAAAGCCTCCCCTATTTCCAAAAACGATCGATATACCGAGAAAAAAATCATCACAAATCGTAACTAACAATCAGGGCACTCGTTCTGCCTACCCCTGTTCGCTCACTGTATAATTTGGATTAACCATTTGCTTTGTAACGGAGGGTACCATTGTGTCGGAGAAATTACGTCATCCGTTTGAGGGTAGGTGACAGCTATTCAAAATGATAGTGTTATAAAAATATGGGGGATGGAATTGAAAAAAAATGTCATCTATTTTCATGCAATGCCAAAGAATTGTGGTTCGTATTAGAATATAATAATTTCTTATATCAAAAGACTGACTTTAATCATTAGTATGAAGACACGTCTAATGTATCTACCAACCCGCTGGTGGTGGCTCACTCACCGAGAGTAGGCCTGTGTCCCAGCACTGGAAACGTTATAGCCTGATTATGATGATGAGGACACACTCAACAGAATGTCTCTTCTGTCGCAATGTGTGTCGAGAGCTTTCGATAAGTTGAATGTAGTATCAGACCTTTCTTTGCTTGCACTTAGTCTAATTTTCACCCCGAATGAATGTCGGGATCGGTCCCTTTAACCATGATATCGTCTAACTTTTTTTTTTTTAAGTTATTCGTAGAAAGATTATTTCTATAAATATGGATGGACGGAATACTTCATCACATATTTATGCGTGGATGATATATTGCAAAATCTAATCCCATTTATCCAAAAATAACTGAAACGGTTGTCTCCACTTTATTTCTCCAACACAAGTACAGTCAGCGCCACAAATCTCATTACTCCTAAAGGCTTTACTCTAAGTAAACAAAGGATGATGATCGCCATAACTGTAATTAATGAGTTTTGTTTAATAAATATCTACCCTCACTGTAGGCGTTAACGCTCCACAATTATAGAATTAATTTGAATAATTCTGAGCAACGCCTTTGCTTAATTTTGAGGGTAGATGGAAACAGACGTTTGTTTTTTGGGTTCATCTTTTTTTCTTTTTAATTTACAACACATCGTTGTTTTAAGAAAATCAGTCTAGTGTAATGTAACTTTAATAAAACATCCTTAAAGTACTGTTGCTACAATAACCACGCTTCGCAAATATTAGCTTGCTTTTTCTACAACTTCTTTTAATGGTTAAAATAATTTAGGGAGTTGTTTATGAAGCCGTTTTTCAACGATGTTTAGTTTTAACCCTAGATAAACTTTGGTATTATAGACACATAATAAACCCACATCTCCAATATATCATTCAGTAACACCAACTCTACAGCTTAACCCCTTTTTTAACCGACTGACAACATGAACTCGGAACCCTATTTGACCAAATTTACAAAAGATTTTTTAATGGGTTTATCAAAATGGTACGATTTTTAATTCGTATTTTATTGTGTGAGGCTTAGGGAAGAGTTTTTATTATTATAATGTTATTGTTAGGTTTGAAGTAATACGATTATACTGGTGAATTTTATACTACTTTCCGAACTATTAATTCTCAATGCGTAATGAGATAATTTGATATTTTGCGGTCCCATGTTGGGCGCCAAATTTTGTTTCAAGTGTCATAAGAATTTATTCAGTAACGTTGTTCTATTATTTTTAGTTGTCTTTCGTTTCCTTGCTATTCCATTAATCTATAATTTTGAACAATAAAAATGACGACTGTCCTGTCATGTCGGGCGCCAAATCATACGATTTAATTTCTGGTAGTAGGACTAGTAGGTAGCTTATTTATTCATACAAAATGTTCTTCTTTCTCTTTTAGGTATATTTCGGCTATATTGGATAATTAACGTAACAGTGATTCAACGTTAAAGTAAATAGTATAAATGGCATAACACATAAATCGAAACACTTCACAATTTTGTTCGAGGAACGTATAAAGCTACAAAAATGTATTGATACTGAGAATATTGAAAGTATAGATAAATAATGTGCATATCAATTATCTCTTGCAGTCACAGAAAAGGCGGGATACCAATCACCATATGGGGGCATGGACAATGGCATGGTGAGTGTTTTTTTTTTTTTTTTCATTTTCATTAATGCAAAAGTATTGTCTTATGTGCTATTTTGTATGCTTTAATTTTTGTTAGTCTGTAATATTATTAGATGTAAGTTCTTGTAAGGTTAATTCATATTAATTTGTATAAGTTTAGGTGTCGTTTTTCAAAACAGGTTTTTATCTTACTTTAGTATTTATCTATCTTTCCACAAAACTTAGGTATCATAGTATTATTTTTTATTTCTTACTTATAACGTTAGCACTTAGTAAGATATGATATTAAGTATACTAACCGTCCCTGGTTCGATGTGTCGCGGGAAAAGAGTTCCTGGAAGGATTTGCCCAGCAGTGGGACAGTATAGGCTAATAAAAAAAAACCGTCCCTTTTAGATAAGATATCCTATAATTGTTTCCTGAGAGCAGTGGTGGTCCAGTAGTAACGGCCCCGACTTACGAGTTGTACTTCGTGGGTTCGAACCTAGACAGGCGCTTTACTTTATGTAATCTATTTCATCACCACTGCTCTCAAAAACGGTGAAGGAAAACATCGTGAGGAAACCGGCATGTTCTAGAATCAAAAATTCAAAGGCATGTGACATCTACCAACCCGCACTGGGCCCGCGAGCATTCCCTCTTATAGAGAGGAGGCCTGTGTCTCAGCAGTGGGAACGTTATAGGCTGATTATTCTTGTTTCATACTGGTTCACGTAACCGCATTCTTACCTCGTAGGGCAGAGTATTTTTGTTGTTCTGCTCATCCTGATGTTAGAATTCAAGCAAAAACATAGACATTGTCAGCTGTTTACCATCTCGATTGGAAACTAGTGAGATGAATATGGAATTGTGGTTGCTTTAGGCCTTAGGCCATAGTTTAGTTGAGCTACCATATCTGTGTAATTACTTTGTGGTCTGAAAACCAACAGTCTATATTTTTTTTTAAATTACTTTTTAACTGTAGTCCAGCGAGGTAATTGCATAACACACCAACAGCAGCAATGACTTTAATTTTAACAGTTCAACAACATCCATTGCGTTATTTACTTTGTTGAGCAGACTAATTTTTCGAACATATGAAGCAATGGATTATCAGTATCCTTCAAAAGGATTCAGATTGTGGTTAATACTGTTGATAGTGTGTTACGCAATTCGTGCTGCTGTTGGTCTTATTATGCCTCAACCAACCTTGTTTTTAGAGATAATATTATGGTTACGAAAAATGAAAGGAAAAACACTTTTTTGTTTTTTTTCCTTCGTAAGTTTTCTAGCAATGTTTTTACTAAGGAAAAGTTTTAAAAATACCATATAAACACTCAAACCGGAATAATATTTAATTGATTATCAAGATTTTTATGCATGCTAAAAGCTAATTGGCTATTTAATCGAACCATAAAGAACACGTTTTCTTCAAAAAGTTTCTCTAAATTAATCTGGTCATAAACCAAATGCGCAAAATAACACAAAAATAGACCATCCCGAAAAAAAAACTAACTAAGATATAATATTTATAACTTCATATACGTCAGCAAAAAAAGGATACAAATGCAAATCCAAGATATGGAGGTTACGCTGTGTGTTTTGCTGACCGTACAGCAAAAAGGGCTGCGCAGGAATCGAATAAATCAGATTTGTGAACGAATCGGGGTATATTTATTTTTGGGGTTGCAGAATCTTAGTTTTGTTGCGGGTAGTTGTAGAAAAGGCTTGTTTTGATTTGAGTACTCGTAGTATCTTTTTGAGTCTATTGTGAATCATAAATATTAACTGTAGAATTGGCGTTCATTCTGTAGCTGTTATCGCTATGATACCAAAGATATCAAGAGGTCCAGCCAGGATGTCCCAGTCCTGATGATCGCTTACCCAATAAATATATCTTTAACTAGCTCGCCCCGCATAAGTGTCGATCACGTCGAAATATCGGGATAAAAAGTATTCTATGTGTTATACCGATATATAAGCTATGTTACTGTAAAGTTTCATCAAAATTCTTTCAGTAGTTTTTGCGTGAGAGAGTAACAAACATCCATCCATCCATCCTCACAAACAATATTAGTAGGATAGTGGGATGGTTACTTTTTCTGACAGAATAGCCAAAAAAAGTGTCTAAAGAATCTGCGTCAGCCATTGTTCATTTGGTACTTGAATAGTCCAGTATTAAATAATAAAAATGCCCAATAAAATAACCACGATGACTCAATCGCTATAACAAATACGGCAAGTAATAACCACAGACTCTGTTTCGCCGATATTCCCAATTTCAACAATATAATACCTAATGAGATACAAATTAATTCTCGGGCGATAACCATCTATATTTAACTAGCCAACTATAATAAACACATCACTGGTCGTTTATATTTTTATGTATTGTTTCCATAGATTCATGAGTGAGTGGAGTGCTCACACGTTATTATTTTTTTAGTCGTTCCCCTTCTTCTCCCTTTCTTCTTTCTTCCTGATGTGGGCCAATCTTGTCTGTATGCGTCAAGCTCATCCCGCTAACCTCACACGTATTGAAGTAGTATCAGCCTGACACTGTCTCCTTCTAGACAAAAAAGGAACGATCACTGGTTACCATACTTGCTTACTGCCGCTAGGCAGTAAGCAAGTATGGTAACTTATTGGCTAAGCTATAAGCTATAAGTAAGCTAACTTATTGGCGATTATAGACCTAAAACCTAGAGTCTTAAGTTTCCCGAGATTGTTGCCTTTTACCGAAAGTTAATAGTGATTGGTGTTCCTAATTCACATTCATTGCGATGAAAGTCACATTGCCATTTGAGTTGGCGTAGAAAGGTTCTACCATTTTACTATATTATACATATCGACGCTAACTTTACGTGAGAACAGTATAAAATTCAACTTTTCATTTAAAAAAAACAGACCAGATTCTGATTCAGATGATGAATAAGATTTGATTAGTAAGAATTACGTCTGTAGGATGATTACAAGAATTTATATAATTTTTTTTATAAAAAGTTTAACTTTAAACTGTTCTCCTGTAAAGTTAACCGTCGCTATGTCGCTTAGTCAATTTTGCCTTTCAAGCGTCAATATATATTTTCTAAGTAGGCAAGGCATCTAAACCTAGACTTATTTAACTCATTTTCATAAAGTATTTCAATCTGCTAGCTATACCCTCGCACTACATTTACCATCCCGTTCCACGATTTACGCGCTAAGTCTCCATTCGTTACATACTCCGCGACAGTTTGGACTGAACCGGTTCATCTGAATTGTCCGGACGAACGGACAGGTGGTCCGGACATGTACCTACTGTGACGTCGACGGAGAAACTTGTATTTTACTTGGACAGCACTAAATTAGCATGAGGACGGTTCAGGGCCCAGTGACCCGCAACTACAATAGAGAAAATTGCTCCAGTTTTTAACCGACTTCAAAAAAAGGAGGAGGTTCTCAATTCGGTTGAATTTTGTTTTTCGTTTTGTTATCTCGGTACTCCGTTATTTATAAGCCGATTTGAAAAATTCTTTTTTCAGATTGGACCCGTAGAAATTTCATCAAAAACGGTTCAGGAGTTTGGTTTTTTAAAATTACTGGTAAAAATTTTAGGATTCCGTACCTCAAAAGAAAAAACGGAATCCTTATAAGATCACTTCGTTGTTCTTCTGTCAAGACTCTTTTTCTCAGGAACGCGTGGAGTTATCAAGTTGAAAATAATATCAAATACTCAGACTCAGGGGCTGCAATCCCTTGAAGCAGTGAAAAAAGTAAACTTCTAAGTCAACGCAATCAAAAGATACGGGCGTTTATGTTCCGTTTATGCCGCATATTTTGACACTCGCAAGGGAATCAAAACCTATAGGGTACTTCCCGTTGACCTAGAATCATGAAATTTGGCAAGAAGCAATGTCATGTAGCACAAGTAAAGGAAACAATCCGAAAACCCTAAATTTGTAGTTCATATCTACAAATTTGTACGGAACCCTCAGTGTGCGAGTCCGACTCGCACATGACCGGCTTTTTTTATATTCTCATACGGAAATAATCCTAAGGCCTACAGACAGTCGTGGAGTCTTCTAGACACATTGTCTATAGATTGCTTATTTATAAAACACGTAAAACAAGCTTATTTAATTATGTACGTACTATTGTCCAAATGTCTAGGACAAATACGCCAGCTAGACTGCTAGACGGCATCCTTTATCTAGTCTAGTATTATTATCTATTTGTCGCCAAGCGGTTGGTCGACTCTTCAAGTGACCAGAGGGCTGGCCTATTTTTTGGCCAAAGAATCAGCATTACCATACAGCCTTTTGGGCACGTCTCCTATTGACAGCGACGCGGACGAATTTTTTGATGCCCTTTGATTATTTCCCCTCCTTTTAATATACTTGTACATATTATTATTTTAAGACTGTTAGCTTTTTAAATTATGTAAATATTTGTCTAGTATTAATTATCACTTAATTTCATACGTATCGGATAGATGGCGTTTATTTCAACAATTAACGCGGACCTAGAACATTTCAAAATGTATAGTCCTCTTCACCGTAACCGTAAGACAGCGACCCAGACTAAATTTCATTCCTTTCGTTAGCTCCCTGATGACTTGCCAAACCGGTCTTGAAAACCCGCTCACACCGTGTACAGAAGAGCTGATCAGCATCATTGTCATCATCATCTGCCTATCTGCCTGCCTTTTTCCAGCTATGTTGGGGTCGGCTTCCAGTCTATCCTTATGCAGCTGAATACCAGTATTTTAAATGGAGCGACTGCCTATCCGACCAAATTACTAGGTAATACGATACCCCTTGGTAAGACTGGTTGTCAGACATTCGGGCTTCTGACGACCCGTAACGACTGTCAAAGATCCATGAATAACAGCCGGGACCAACAGCTTAACGTGCTTTCCGAGGCACGGAGAGGTTTTGATATGTAAAGATGGCTACCCATCCATGGACCAACCGCGGAAAGCGTAGTTTAACCGAATCAATCGACCCGTACGGCTGTTATTACTTAGCCACAAGCCCCTCAATCAGCATCATTGGATGTGTAGATATATGAAGGCTTTGAGCTTTTGGTTGGTTTTGGCTTTGGGTTTTGGACATTTCAAAATAATCAGTGATTGGCCCTTGTAGCAGGCTTAGCACGAGGACCGTTTAGTAGCAATACACGTCACCAGCGACTACCCCGGTGCTATGGAAAAGCCACTGTCTACGAAGAAACCCGAGTCTAGGTGTGACCTCGTGCTCGGGAATAAGAGATTTCGAGAAGTGTAGACAAGCGATTTGTATTCTACATCATCATCATCATTTCAGCCGGAAGACGTCCACTGCTGGACATAGGCCTACCCCAAGCACCTCCACTTCGACCGGTTCTGTGCCTCCCGCATCCAGCGGATCCCTGCAGCCTTCACATGATCATCGGTCCACCTTGTGGGAGGCCTTCTAACGCTACGTCTTCCGGTACACGGTCGCCACTCCAGAACCTTTCGGCCCCATCGGCCATCTGTTCTGCAAGCAATTTGCCCTGCCCACTGCCACTTAAGTTTGGCAATTCTTCGTGCTATGTCGGTTACCTTAGTTCTCTTGCAGATCTCTTTTTTTTTCGATTCGATCACGTAGGGAAACTTCAAGCATAGCCCTGTCCATTGTCCTTTGGGTGACTTTTAGCCTTCTAATAAAGCCCATTGTGAACGACTACGTTCACGTTTCATCACTTCCTTAGCTCTATTCTACAGTAGAGTAGAAATATAAAGCGTCATGCTAAGCCTGGAGGGACCAGACTTGTACCCTATTGCAGAGAAAATAAATTATCGACAAAAATGAATAATAATAAAAAAAACTGTTCCGATAGCTTTTCTGTACGGAACCCTCATTAAAAAACGCAATACCTAGGTATTAACAAAATTACACACAGGTATGACATAAAATTAAATGAATTTCACCTTGATGCTTACCCCCTGTGGCTTTACAGCGTGAATATACTCCTAATTAACATATCGGACGATCTTAAACACTAATTAACGAAAGAGAAATATTAATGGCCACTTATGACCAATAAAAGTATTTTATTGATAGTTTCGTGGAGTTTTAATTATATTCAAGGTATTGCTTTTAATCGGGGTAGGCTAATTGTTTGTGCTAGTGGCCACAGAAGGTGTATGAGGATAGGTCTGAAAACCAAAAGGTTTCTGCAACCCAATTCGTTGGAATCTTTCCCCAGATCGAGACAAATCGACGACGAGACAAAGTATAATTAAGAAAACCTAGAACTTACTATGGTAGGAAAAATATACTACAAGCTGTTGTTTTGCATCCTCGTCAAATGTCAGGAGGCTGTTATGAAAGACATAAATAACGACCAAATGAAATTACGATCCCTGGTAAATAATGAATACATACTTGTTTTTTTAGTTATTTAAGTTTGACAGTATTTCAGAATACACCACTTTCAAAGAACAGAATCGCGTTATGGTATCGTATAAGCGGCCGCGTTTTTAAGTGTGTGTAAAAGGGCAGTTACAGTGCGGTCTCACACAGGCCGCGTTTTAAAATGCGTGTCCCACACAGTCCGTATTTCCGAAAATTAGAAAAAAAAAAATATACCTTCTTATTTTATTATTGCGTGTCGAGAATCAGTAGCATAGTTACCTCCTTGAATTTGACGAAGATGCAAAACGACACCTTGTATATGAGGGAGCAAAACTTTAGAATGAAATACCTGATGATGTGTTTAACAGTAACAGATGGTATACATATTAAAAAGCCTAGAAGACTACGTTAGAACAAAGTACTAACACCGAATGTAACCTATTAAATCTTTTAATTCTGTTGTTTTGTATATCTGTATGTGATCTGATCACAGAGACTGTATCTACTTTTATTATATATTTTCTATACATTTCTCAATATGTAAGTGAACCGTAATGTTCTTGAACCGTAATGTTCTTTTTTTTTGAGAAATAAATGTTTTTAAACCGGAATCTTAAGTCAAGTAATTGTATTGGCTATTGTTAGTAGTAGCTTGCGAGTATAATGTTAGCCAACTAAGTGCTGATTTTACTAAACTTCGATATCTTATCCGTGGAATAAAATTGACGTCTGACAGTTCTAATATGGAAAAACTGTCAAAATTTCCAAAATTATTCTAAGGATAAGTTGATTCTAGGTATAAAAGTTTGGTGGAAGCACTAGTTAGTAGAAACTGAATATTTCTTACGTTTTTTGCAATTTGTGTGTCAGATTCAGGTTGTATTTTCATCAACACAATACTCTAAGTTCATATAATCCTATTGAATGACTATTGAACATGACACTGACCTGCAATTTGCAAAACAGCGTAAGAAAATTTGAGTTTCGCGGCCTACCCTGAAGCTTTAGTACGTCCCTTTGACTTAGTCGGCTAATTCTATACTTGCAAGCAAAACCGCGAGCGCAGCTAGATTCTCAAATGCTCCTGCTCCTTGTAAACACAGTTGGAACTCAAAACATCTGCTCGTGCACGACATTCTTTTACCGGTTATGTTGTGGTCAGGCTTTATTATAGTGTGTATGTGATGTGGCTACGTCATACAAATTAACTTAGTTATGCAAGGCCAAAAAATGTAAAAATGTTTTTCCTTCCGAAGCATGGAACCCGTGGTGCGCAAAGTCGAGTCGCAGTTTGCCGGTTGTTTTTTTGTGTTATAACCAAAAATATTAACCTCTGCAAAATGATGTCTGAATAATTACCGTAACTTAGTCATAAAAACATACACACGGACAAATTCTGCTTAAAACCTTAAAAAAAGCTGCCTTCAACTACACGCCATAAATACAACACAACGTATCTATTTATAGAGACGGTAAAAGGGGATGAAGCTTGGTCGGGGGGTACAAACAAACTAACTTAGTTATGCAAGCCCGAAAATTTACGATAAAAATAAACCTTCCTAGATACGGAACCATCGGTGCACGAGTCCGCCTCGCACTCTCTCAATTTTTTTTGTGTTATAACCAAAAATGTTAACGTCTGCAAAAATGCGTCTGGATAATAACAGTAGCGTTTAGTCATAAAAACATACACACAGACAAATTCTGCTTACAACCTTAAAAAACACAGCCTTCGACTACACGCCATAAATACGACACAACGTATCTATTTATAGCGACGGTAAAAGGGGATGAAGCTTGGCCGGGGGGTACAAACATACTAACTTAGTTATGCAAGCCCGAAAATTTACGATAAAAATAAACCTTCCTAGATACGGAACCATCAGTGCACGAGTCCGCCTCGCACTCTCTCAATTTTTTTTGTGTTATAACCAAAAATGTTAACGTCTGCAAAAATGCGTCTGGATAATAACAGTAGCGTTTAGTCCTAAAAACATACACACAGACAAATTCTGCTTACAACCTTAAAAAACACAGCCTTCGACTACACGCCATAAATACGACACAACGTATCTATTTATAGCTACGGTGAAAGGCAATAAAAGGGGATGAAACTTTGCCGGTAGGGGGCGGGGGGTATAAATACGGGGGTGTAGAGGGGGAGGGTAAGTTGCTTTTAATTCGCCGCATTGTCTTTGTTGCCTCTTAGTTTGAAGACGTACTGTTGTGTGCAGAAGTGATAGGTAATAGTAATGTTTATTATATAGGTTTCTTTTTTGTATGTCGTATTTTGTAGTTTTATTTATGTAAATACCTTCTATATTTTATTTAGAATTAAAATAGTATGTACGTAAATAACAACTACTACCTTAATTATTAGAAATAACACAATTATATCTTAACTAAAACTATTGACATACTAAAATATAGCGTCGAAAAATTCATCCGCATCGCTGTCGAATGGTGGTACCCAAGAGACTGGCGGCATTACCACGTTGTATGGTAATGCTTAGCCTCTAGCCAAGGTTTTTTTTTTAAACGTCCCACTCTTGGGGTTACTTCTGTATCGTGGGTGCGTTGACAAACATTTAAACTCATACACAAACAGTCAGACCCGGAACAACTACCTGTAGAGAATACAAATATTTGTTCCGTGCGGGATCGAACCCGCGACACGCAGCGCAGCAGTCGATCGCTCAGCCACTGCGCCAATCGTGCTGTCATATAATTAATGTAGGTAAAAGATAATTAATACATTATTGTAATCAGAGATTATGTTTCTGTTTTTATTATTTCTAGAAAAATAATTCCAGATCTACTTAATCCTTCTCAAGAAAAACTCAGAAAAATACAATGTTTAAGAAAGAAAAGTCTTTAACACTACACAAAAAAAAAAAAACAAGTAGGTAATAGTGATGTAATTTTTAAACCAACAAATATTTTTTCGCACAAATATAAAAATTTGCATTCAAAAATCTTAGCAGCTTTTTAAGTGCGGTAAAATAAGTAATAATAAACATAAAAAAGTCAAATTATTTTACTACTTTCTCCACTAGCTACACTTGTGTACGCGACAGTACTATAAGACAGTCGTCCGGCTATAAAAGTGAAGCGGCAACTCGGCCGAGTGGCTGGCGCTAGTACATATGTTTATAGACGCGTGTGGGAGAGTATAGCACTACCTGATAGTCGTACTTAGAACTTTTGGGACCTTTTTGGATTGTTAGACATTTAGATATTTTTGTAAATTTATGTGCAGAAATCAGGGAATTAGGCTAGGTGGAGCGATGGTCTTCGCAGGATGGTTGGTAGCAGCTGGATGAGAGTTGCCGAAAATCGAGTTGAATGGTGTGCAATAGGAGAGGCCTATGTCCAGCAGTGGACTGCTGTAGGCTGATGATGATGAAATTGCAGAAATCTCTTGATTCAAGTTTAGAATAGTCTTCTTCTTAGCGTGTTGATGGCAATCTAAATTGAGTCCATACCAAGATCCCTCCGAGCCTCGGAAAGAAAGCACGTTAAGCCATTGGTCCCGGCTGGCATTCGTGAATAAGAATAAGAATAATTTATTTGGCGAGAAACATGGTTACAGGTTGTTTTTTGTTCGGATGGGAAATCATCAAATGACTCCTCCCGGTCTGGGTGGAGCGGAAGGGAGTGTCAGACTCTTACTGACTAAAACCCACCCATGTTCCTTCCTTCGCCCTTTATGTTCCGGGGTAGCGGTAACCCTTTCGGACAATCCCGCTGCCTTTCAGACAATCCCATTCAATTTCGGTTACAGGGTGTTACGTTACATTATACACTGTAGAAGTTCAGCATGTCTCACGGTATAATCGGTATACATAATTGATTAATTTACAATTGATACAATTTAAAATTTCATTATTATTATTCACATGTCATTAATTAATTTAGCAATATTATAAAAACAATAAGTCATTTCTTAAATACAAAAATTGATCCATAACGTACAATACAAAAAAAAAAAGTATTATTATTTACATGTCGTGAATTCGTCAATATCGTAAAAACATTTTTCAATAAGCCATTTCTTTAATATATGTCTTAAACGCGTAAGGGGCAATTCACGAATGGATTTTGGTATTTTATTAAAAATTTGGATTGTGTATCCACATTTTTTTTATATAATGCAGTGGACGTTTCCTGTGTTTGTAACTTAGTGGGGTCTCTTGATAAAAATCTTTGCTTTCATAAACAGATCTGCATGTTTCTTAACAAAAGTAGCAATTTCAAAGATGTAAAGGGAATTTACAGTTATTACATTAAGTTTCTTAAAACGAGGTTTACATGTATCAATTGGCCCAGCACCACATATTGCTTTTACACATTTTTTCTGCGATACAAAGACCTCATTAATATGTGTTTAGTTATCCCAGACTAGCATTCCGTATCTTAGTACTAAACCTACGTAGCCACGATATGCCATTAGAGCAGTCTTCTCACTTGCTAGGTTCCTAATCTTTTTTACAGCAAACACAAATCGATTTACTCTAGTGCAGACGTTCTTCACCTGAGCCTTTCAATTACAGTGCATATCGAGGATTTTACCCAGGAATTTTGTATCACATACCTCATCAACTTCAAAACCTTTATATGATATTTCCAACTCCCGTGTGACAGTATTATAATTTCTAAACTGTAGAATTTTTGTTTTGTAACACTGAGGTTGTTCTTTTCTAACCATTCAGTTATACCATCAATTGTTTTTACAATTTCTAAATTAGTCAAGCCGCCGCGCCGTAAGGCGCAACTTCGGATATGTCATCAGCAAACAATGTACATTTATCGTTCATTATCTTAATAATGTCATTAATATAAATAAGGAAAAGGAGTGGTCCCAGGATCGTGGATTTTTGACAGTCGTTACGGGTCGTCAGAAGCCCGAAAGTCTGACAACCAATCTTACCAAGGAGTATCGTATTACCTAGTAACCGGGTTGTAGAGGTCAGAAATGCAGTCGCCCCATGGGGCGTCTGCATTTCTGACTGCATTTCTGACAGGACTAAACTAATATTTATCTTCTATCCTTTTCTTAATGAAATAGAAAGAAAAAGATGCCCTGAACTTAAATTTAGTTTAGTTTGTGAACAAGGGAATCGGCGCCAGTTACCGTATAGGGCTCGTCCCTATACACCGCTTAGAGTAAACGTCGCTAAAAGGGAACTCCGGACCTCTCCGATACAATTACTAAGTTTTACTGCTCCCCCCCTCTGCCGCTTGCCCCCGTGAGATTAGTTGATGGCATCGTATCACGTATGGGAGTTGCCTCGTTAGAGCTGAACTGGGGTGAGAGATGTGTCATTGGATAAGATTATGTTTTTGTAAGTGAAATCAGTTTTCAGGATGATTTTAGTGAAATTGGTTACAAAAACTTGAAACGTATTTTTCCCCTACTTTATGGCGTAGGTTGCTTAAAAGAAAGAAAGAAAATACGTTTATTTGCGGCAAACATGACGCATAAAAAGCACACAAAAAAAATAACAAGTTGGAGGAAAACATGCATCATATCCACGCACAAGGGACACCGCTCAGCATAATGCTAAGACCCTATGCGAAACAGAGCACCAGCTCTGGTTTTCAGCGACGGCCTCATAGTCTTCATTTTAAAAGGTTAATTTAGAAAAAATAGCGTTAACATTAAACTATTAAAATTAAATTATTTGATTGATAGTGTCCGTGAACGAATGTCGTACGTTGTTTTGAAGCGATAATTAATTACCGGCGTATCAATTCAAATTAGACTTTGAAATCAGCTGACTATTTTACAGTCTCCTGAGCCCAGCACCCTAATTACGTAACACACTAAGGCCCGTATTACCGAACCTTACTCAAATCTCAAGCCTTACTTAAAACTCGTTTAAAGCCATTTGATTGGTTGAAACTAGTTTTAAGTAATGCTTGAGCCCTAACAATCTTAACCTAAAACATTTTGAAGGATATTGCTAATCCATTGCTTCATATGTTCGAAAAATTTGTCTGCTGAACAACGTCAATTACGCAATGAATGTTGTTGAACTGTCTTTACTTTAATAAAAACTTTTTTGCAAAAAAAAAAAAAAACTACTCCCAAAAAAGACACTACAAAGTGAAAAATAACTTTAATTTCGGAAGTCGGTGCCGTTGGGTTCGCATTTTCGTTGTTTGCCACCGACTTCCGAAATTAAAGTTATTTTTCACTTTGTAGTGTCATTTTGGAAGTCGGTTTTTTTACGCAAAAACGTTTTTATTTTTCACTTTTAAGTTGTAATTTTCACCAGTAATTTTGGTTTAAAAAAACGATGTGTGGGCCCATAAAATTTGAAGATTGCCCTCGATTTCTCCAGGATCCAATCATCAGATCCTGTCTTGGTGACTATGGGACCACTTCAGAAAAAAAAAAATAATTTTGAAAATCGGTCCACAATTGGCGGAGTAATCGCGTAACAAACACACACAAAAAAAAAAAAAACATACCGTCGAATTGAGAACCTCCTCCTTTTTTGAAGTCGGTTAAAAATGAAAGCCATTGCTACTGATAGGTCTGTTAGTGTGTTACGCAATTACCCCGCTGAATCTTTAAAAAAATCCAGCCATCTAGATAAAAATTAAAATTCCTGAGCTCTTGGAACTAGTTTTTTAATTTAAAATAAAATGTTGATAGCTATCGGGTCTGAGTGACGTAATCGATTTACCCCTATTAAAAATAGGTCGTGGGCTAGGGTTGCGGAAATTATGTTTCCAGGTAACTGGAGAAGGGGCTAATATTGGCTAGACTTCATTTATAATATTAGTTAAGACTAGCTTGATGCAGAAGTCTAGCTAATTTTCGGAAGTAAAAGTGGCACAAGTAACTCCTTATAACATCAGCTATATGTGCACACTGCACAGAGAAAGTCCCGTCAAAATCTATTCCACCGTTTCAGAGATTAGCCGGAACAAACAAAAAGACAAACATTTTAACAATGGATTTCTTTTTATGAGTATCGCATATACATATAACACAAACACAAAAAAAAGACCAAGTTGAGGGAAAGTATGCGTCTCAGCATACTGCTAAGACCATACGCGAGACAGAGCCCCAACGCTGGTTTTCAGCGACAGTAAGCGCATATTTTGTAACAGAAATACTTTATTTTCATTTTTTTTTTCAAACCACAAACTGTCATTGTAACTTATTAATTTATGTTTAAAACATCTGTCGACAACTCACTTTCCATGTATCTTCCACAAACTACAAAATGTATCTGTATATTTTCGCAACAACTTTTCAATATATCTACCGCAATCTTTATCACCCTACTTTCTAACATAACTACAAACAGCACCGTTCACCCCCTATTTCTGCACCAGTACGGTGTGGCGGCAACCTCCTGCGCAGCATCCAACGGCCACCACCAGCCCGACAGACGCCATCACCACCACCATCAGCACCATCAACATGCAGACGTGCCACCACAATGGGTGAGACGGCCGTTGTTGTATCTGTGTTGGTTTGAGCACGTGCTGTTGTTGTATATGTATCTGTGTTGGTTTTAGCACGTGTCTCTGCTGGCTTTTTGTTGTTGTCCTGTGTTTTATGTGTCGTTTAGCACTTGTTGTTCGCTTTTACACTTTTATGTTATTTGTGATATCACCGCCATTTTCTTTAGAATTGTACACTGTAGTATTAATTTAACTTACTTACTAATTGTAATTATAGTTTCGTAGTTTTTAAATCTCCTCATGACATTGTACTTGTGAACCTTTTCATGTCGCCATTGTATTGAATTTGAGTTCTTGTCATAGTTGCTTTAATACCGTTTTTTGCTTACTTGTCACGTTTTATTCTTCAGCACTGTTTAATTTTGTGTTTTGTTGTATTCTTGTGTATTATGTTTAGCACCTGTTTACTTTGTGTAGTATTGTTAGCACGTGCTTTAGATTTTTGACAACTATAACATACAGGCTGGCGTGGAGATTGACGCGCAATCTGTTACGATGGATTTGAAATTTTCGCAGCCGCCATCTTGGATTTTAATTTTGTACTTCATTCCTGCCGGTGGTCGCCGGCCACCACACGTTTTTTTTTTTTTGATAATCGACGATAAATTGTTACGCTAGGTGGACTAGAATGATGTGCTGAATTCATGGTTACATTTTTTTAACATTAACATGGTTTGCGCGCCGATGTCCCTGCCTGCCTGTATATTGTGCGCTAGATTTTTAACTCAAGTTTAAAAAATAGTCATCATATCGTTGCAAAATGCAGGCGGCTCTTAAAAATTACGGTGAGCATTTTTACACATTGAAAAAAGAAAACAGGAATGTGGTTTTGAAATACCAACAACTTGTGTTATATTACTATTTGTATTTATTTTGTATGCTTATTAATTTTATTTCTTAGTATTATTTTCTAATGCTAATCAGTCCAAAGGCAGGATGGATGAACTGTGTGAATGATGATATGGCTAGAAAGGGAGTGACTACCGAAATGACGACGAATAGAGAAGTATGGAAGAAAAATACATGATGCGCCGAACCCAAATAAATTGGGATAAGGGCAGGAGAATGATGATGACCAATCCGTCCAAACACACAGGTATTGTAAGACAATTTTTTTTCACACAACTAGTCTAAAAAATATTGTAGACTAGTTGTGTTATACGCTGTGTGTGTGTGTGTGTGTGTGTGTAATTCAACACGTGTTCTAGGTGTGTTCGTACACTTCGTCGTGTTGTCCAATAATATTGTTTATTATTTTATCGAGCTCGCTTTGACGTAATAACCATAATGTTCTGTTTGTTTTTTAGCTAAACTGAGGAGTTATGTTTGTTTTTGTCTCTGTTAATTTAGTTTAAATTATGAAATTTCGCTTTACTTATTATTGAGTCGAGTCTCCGATTTACACGATTCCCTTAAAATACTAGTTGACTCCCGAAGTCCTGGACTCCTGGTTCATATCATTCCCTTTAAGAAATGTGCCAGTTTTCTCTTTCCGTAATTAATGTAAAAATATGCTATTAGGAATTCATCAGTATCATAATAATACAAATAATAACATGTAGAGAGACGAAAACTGCTAGACATATATGTAGAACTAGCTTCCGCCCGCGTGGTGTCAATAAAAACTAGCTCATGTAAGCCTTCCCCAGGGTTCAATGTAACCCATTATCAAATTTCATCAAAATCGGTCCAGCCGTTTCGGAGATTAGCCGGGACAAACAGTCATATAGACAAAATATTTTTAGTAACCAGTGTCATCCAGAATCATGTAGGTATTGAATCCATGGTAACAGGTTGTGCGTCGAAGTTCCTGCCATCCTGCATTTTTTTTTGTTAGCCTACATTGTGTCCCACTGCTGGGCAAAGGCCTCCCCTTTGTCCTCCCAAACCTCCCTGTCTTGTGCGATCTCTGGCCATGTTGGCCCTGCAAATGATATTAGATCGTCACACCACCTTCGCCTTGGTCTACCTCGACGGCGAAGTCTTGCCTCAGGCGTCCAGCATTTACTAAGTTTAATGATGATGTAGAGAAACCTTCCAAAACCAATCACAACTCGAAGGTTATGAAGTCCACGTGTAAAAATATTAATCATTGTCAACACAAAGTGCATTAATTAAACAATACTGATGTACTCACATACACGTATCATGGACGTATGTAGCACGTGCTCTATCTGCCTCAAAAGTAATACAGTTCATGTCATTGCTAAATATTCTTTATGTTTGTTTGTACTCCGGTAGTTTGTGAATGAAAAGAATGAATATAGGATTCATTATTTAAGATCCATATGCTTCGTCGGTGTACTAGTCGCAAGCGCTGCTGCTGAGCCGGCCACTCCCGGGTTCAATTCCCAGGTCGGGCAAAGTGTTATTGCGTTTTTCTATCGGAAATTTCTCAGTAGCTGTCCTGCGTCTGGATTGGTGCTTTAATTGTAGTTGATAGCAATAGGCTCTCCCCCTTTTACATGCAACTTTAACATAACTCAATGATCTCTTGGACTCTCCAATCCAACAAACGATCTGTTTGCGGACGAATGGACGAAGATTTTGTCGGCATGTCAGAAGTACTGGATTTATGAAAGTGTTGTTAACTTTTTACTTGATGATTTTATCTTTTATGTGTATATACAAAGGGTGTCTTTAATTTCTGTAATTGGTTTTAATTAAATAAGTAAATTAATTACGGGCTAAATCAAATCAAATCATTTATTGGTTTGCAAAAATGGGTATTTAGTCCATAAATGTTTTATTATAAGAGTCCTCCATGCTCTACCGTCACATGGGCATGCAAATATTACTATTTAATTTGCAAACATTTAAAGATATTATAATTTTAAATGACAATTAGAAGGGGGGGGGGGGGGCTCTTGGCTATATAATAACACCCGCACAGGCCGATCGATCAGGTTAAGCTACGCTTGCCGCGGTTGGTCTGTGGATGGGTGACCATCTTTACATATCGAGACCCCTCCGTGCCTCGAAAAGCACGTTAAGCCGTTGGTCCTGGCTGTAATTCTTGGATCTTTGACAGTCGTTACGGGTAGTCAGAAGCCCGAATGTCTGACAACCAGTCTTACCAAGGGGTATCGTATTACCCAGTAAGTGGGTTGTGGAGGTCAGATAGGCAGTCGCTCCATGTAAAATACTGGTGTTCAGCTGCATCCGGTTAGACTGGAAGCCGACCCCAACATAGTTTGGGAAAGGCTAGGCAGATTCAATTAGAAGAATAAAATACAAATGAATGTCAAATCGTTTGAATTACAGTAAAAATGTCACAATAATACTACTAATATGGCAGATGTCAACTAAGGTTACAGATATATAAAAAAAAATGTTAAATCTCATCAAGGTTACAATCAAAATAAAAAATAAATGTCAACTGGTATAATATCATGTCAATCAGTCAGTGATTCATCATTTAGGAAGTCGTCAATTGTGCAGTAACTTTTATCAATTAATATGTAAAAATTCAAAAATTTAATTAACATGTGAAATGTAGGTGTACTGTAGGTCCACCTCTGCTGTGTCCCTTCGTAGATAACAGGCGTGATGTTACGTTAGGTTTAATGAATGCAATTACTGTTGAGTAACCCTTTTGTTACTCAAACCTGACCTTGCATATAAACTTCAAACAATGTCATAAATATCGAATCTATATATAGCAATAAAATAACTAATTACAGAAAAAAATGGAGCACATACACCCAAAAAAACGTGTTCCTACCCTCCAAACGCAATCAGTTTCATTGAAGTGCCTGCTATTGCAATATTTCGCAATGTATGTCCGTTTGTCACTTGTTTCTGAGCGTGAGCCACATTCACATATCTGTGAACACGTGTCTTTGTAGTTTCTTATAAGTTACACTGTTGTGGTTTCTTATTAATTAGGTTGTATATTATTGGGGTATTTCAATTCAAATAATAGACTTCCCCAGTAGATAGGCTATTAGAATACTAAACTTATAGAATTAATCTAAAACTTCTTCGTAAAGAAGTTCCAAAACTAAGCCGTCAACATCATTTAGTTGAGTGGCTACGCTACCCAAAATTAATTTCTGGAAATACTCCATACATTGTTTAAAAACATTTTCACCGAGTAATAATATAAATAAAAGTAGGTATTGCTTTTATTACGTACTAGCTGCGTCCCGCAGTTTCAACCGCATAAGTCTTGATCCTGTGAGAATATCGGGATAAAAAGTGTCTTATGTCCTAATCCAGGTCATATGGTCCTCCTATGTGCCAAATTTCATCAAAATCAGTCGTTTTAGCGTGAAAGCGTAACAAACAAACATACAAAAAATCTAATCTTTTCTCTTAGACTACCGCGTGGCCTGCTTTACGCCGTTAGCAATAACCAGCGCAAGCGTCACATTTCTTTAGAAGTATAGATTATAATCTATATCCACCTATTTTTGTCATTTATACCTGTGGATATGGGCACGTACCATTTTTTTGTTACGCTAGGGATGGGATAGTGTCGATAAATTGTGTTATCGATAGGGCAATGTATTGGTTTAGGATAGATGTTTGTTAAATGATTGCTTTCATTTCCAAAATGGTGCTTAATAGATGTGTTCTCTTGGATTTGAAACTTCTAAATCTTCTACTATCACTAGTACGCACGGCTACACATCAGCTCATTGTACGAAAAACGTATACAATGCGAGGGCAGCTAAAACTGGAAATGTGTAGCTGTGTGTACCATTATCATCAGCATTGGCATTTGACAAATGTATTCGCAATACTGCTCAAAATGAACTTCAACTAATTTTTACTCCACCGTTTAGGACAACGCAGAGGTTTCTGTTGAATTCGCTGCCTATCATTATTTGACCATAAAAACGTTATCACCAAATAAGGAGCATTAAATTCTCAACTTATCAAGTAAACTGCAAGATCCAATATAAATATTTATAAACAAGTCAGGTTAAATTTAATGTAGTCCTTCGTCGTGTGTGGTCCATAATTTACATTATTGACATAAAGAGCGTTGATATAGTTTTTGTTTATACAAATGTGGTAATCAGAAAACAATTTGAATGATTTTTTTGCCTGGCTGTGTGAATGCAATGCGGGCTTGTGATGGATGAAGTGAGGATTCTTGTTATCGTGCAAAGTTTATGTAAATAATTCAAAAAGCAATTGAGCGATTCCTGTGTAAATGGCTCATTTCAAAAGTGTGGAGTTTGGACGTTTGTCAAAAAATAATTCTAGTAGTTCAAACAAAAAATTACGTTTGAACACCTCTTTTAACTCGCTAGAATTTCTTTAGCTAGATGATTGACAATCAAGAAGTATCATTATATCAATTGAAACTTGATCAATTTGTCAATAAAATAGGACACGTTAAGTAGCTGTATGAACCCTGTCGTTCATGCAGTATTGACATTCATTAATTCCGCCTTAGCATAGCAAAAAAAATTAAAAAAAAAACAGTAAAAATTTCCAATAGTTTAAAAAAATCATCAAAATAATCAATTTTGTGAAAACTATCGATAACCATAACCCTACAGCACCCCATCCCTAATTCTCATAAAATCCCATTTCCCCCTACGCGGGGGTGTAGCGAAGGGAGGGGAGGGTAAGGGCTCGACAGAGCGACTCCTGCGCACCTGGCGCGTGCGACGCCAATCGCGTGCGCGCTCACCCCGGCGTAGTAACCACGTATGTTTATATGTATGCATGTGTGTGTTTAGTATTACTTTGATGTTCTCTAACGGCCGCTTTCAATATTCGATCGTGAATCCAAGATTTCTATTGATCCAGATTTTATCTGATCCCTCGATTGATGTTGAATCTGCATTTCAATAAACCGATCTCGTCTTCCAATCCATTGAAATAAAGAGATTGGTCATAAATTTGCGCCCTCCCTACCGTTTTGTTTTACGCATTTGCAGAAGTACATCAGCGATTATTAATGAGTAAAATGGTGGTTGTTTTCTTAAAGCTAATCTATTTCATGTATAATCACAAGAAGTTGCATACACAGTAACAATAATAATTAATTGCGAAGTTGCTGCGGTAAAGTACTCTAACAATACGTCGAGATTAGTAAAACATAAAAGTTTTTTTGAATAGGAACGGAACGTCATCGCGTCACTCAAACGAAAACGTCAGTCAGTTTGACATTGGCAAATTTGGCAAAATTAACTTAAAATCTCAAGTTTGTTTGTTGTTGTTATTTCTGGAAAGAAGAAAAGTGAAAAATGGAGCCAGAAACTGTAAGTAAATAATTATGACTAAATAATCGTGCAATAAATATTCGCGTCCACAAATGTATCATTTTTTGGTGTAAAATGATACGGACGCGGTATTTCGCGCCATTTCGTACAAAACTTATTTATGCTTTATTTTATTTGTTTGTAGAGTAAAACCAAACCTCTATCGAAGGAAGAGACGAAAGGGCTGCTCTCCTTAATTGAGGGGAGCAAAATAATAAACAATAAGAAGACCAATGCCACCAATAATAAAATAAAGGTGGAAGAATGGACACGGATTGCAGGCGTCTTCAACGCAAATATGGGCACCTGTCGCCGTACACCACAACAACTGCGACTTAAGTGGGAAAACTTGAAAAAGAACTCACGAAAACGCAGTGCTTCAATACGGATGGAACATTTCAAGGTAAAAAAAAATAGAAAACTTGGACTAGCCTTGCCTGCTCGTTAGTCTAGTAACTAGACTAGTGGTTGTAAGAATGACTGCTGAGCATGAGGTCTTAAGCAGTGTTTTCAGGCTGGGCAGTGTTTTTAAGTTTTTTTATTAGGAATTTCTCAGTAGCTGCCCGGAGTCTGGATATGTGCCCGGTAGATGGCAATAGGCTTGCCCGCTGACATGCAACTTTAAAACATAACTACCAAAATATGGGTGTACTACCGCTGCTCAACCTGTTGGGGAATACAGGGCATGACGTTATGTTATTTACTTATAGTTAAGTACAGTAAATGTAGTTCAGAATATGTTGATTTATGTTAAATTATGTTCCAGACTGGAGGTGGGCCACCAGGGTACTTTCCACCTGATGACATCCTGGATAGGGTAGCAGCATTATTGGGCAGCACTGGAGAGGGTCTCACAGTGAGGTTTGGTGGTGATGCTGAGCCCCAAATTATTGGTGATGGTGATGGTGATGGGAGTGTTGAGACGGCTTTTATTGTGCCAGTTGATAATAACATATCTCCAATGCTATTGATTGACAGTCCATTGCCTGAGAAAAATCCTTCGTCTGTGTTCACTGAATATCCAGTGTCTATGGGCAATGAGGTGCCACCCAATGGCATTGGAGATGAGTTGGTGACCCTGGGCAATATTAATACTCCAATTGTCCCACAAGAAAAAAGGAATTTTAGAACTAGTGGTAATATCTTACTATTACATAATATGTGAAACTTTGTATGTTTGTTATTATGAATGTTAGTTACTCAACCAATACTCAAATATTTGCTGAACCAATAAATATCTAATAACATATTAACTTATACTGTTCATCCGGGTAGGTACATGAATTTTGTGAGGATGGATGGATGGATATTTGATACTTTGCATGCAAAAACTACTGAAAGAATTTTGATGAAATTTTAAACATTTTGTTTTCTTGTAGTTAATGCATTTTTGTTTTACAGCTGGTGTTAAACGGAAGCTACTGAAGCCAGACAACGGGTGTCAAGCTCGGAATATGGCATTGGCTGAATATTATAATGTTAAGAGAAAAATGTTAGAGAATAAGAATGAAAATATAATGTTACATAATGAAAAATTAAAGTTAGAAAATGAAAAATTAAAATTAGAGATAAGGAAGCTGAAGGGAGAGGATTTTTAAACTATAATTTTATGTACCTTAGTATTATTTAGTCATAATTTTGTCAGTTAAGTATTTAGTTTTAATGTAAATGTGCCTGTAGTGTAAATATATTTTGTGTGTAATTAAACCATTTTCAAAAAATTATATTTTTATTTCCTGAAATTATCATTGTTTAATAATTTGAAGCTAATAGTAGTAGGTATGATAATAAAGACAAAGTGGTAATAATAAAAATCTAATCAAAGTATTTTACAAATTATCTCAAGACACTAAGTATTGATATTTTAGTAAAATAAATATGTAAAGACCTATTAAAAATAATTTAAAATTAATTCTTGTCTGTGTCTGATATCATTTTGAATACTGTCCGAATTCTCTGATGTCACAGTAATTTCACCCTCTTCTGGCATTTCTACTTCAGGGGGTACTTCTTCAATATTATAATTTCTGCAGATATTGTGAAGAACAGCTGTAGCAATTATAACTGCTTGTATGTTATACAATGACAACCGCATGGTCAATGATATAACTGGGAAGCGACGTTTCCAGACTCCAAATGTCCTAAACAAACAAATACATTTTTTCATGAACTTTGTTAATAAATATTCATGGGACCAATTTTTCCCATGAATAGGTAGGTATTTAATCTTTATAATCTTTAGTACCTATAGTGAAAGCTTTATAAAATGGTGAATTTACCTTTCAATTGTGTTTCTAGTTTTTATTTGTGCCTCATTGTATCTTATTTCCTGACTAGTTGATGGGTTTAACAAAGGTGTGAGCAAGTAAGGCCGGTTTGGATAGGCACTGTCCCCGAGTAACCAGCAATTTCCTAGAATACCATCTTCACACTGGGCTGTAATAAGAGTTAGATACATCAGAAATTTATATTATTTTAAATGTTGTTAGAAAGGGCAATAAACCCAACATTACCTCTTAATACTGAATTATTAAAAATAGTAGCATCATGAGCAGAACCAGGCCACCGAGCAACAACATTCAATAATTTAAGGTCTGCATCACAAACGGCTTGGACATTGATTGAAAAGTATCCTTTCCTATTTCTATATTCCTCTCCTATTGTTGAACCTGAAATACAAAATATTTTATTTGTTTAACTTTCTAAACAATTGAGTAAGTACCTACTTAAGTAAATTGCAAATTTTAAAATAATAACAAATCTAGACTTGTATACCTACATGGAGACTGAATGTGTACATGTGTACAGTCAATAGCACCACATACTCTAGGAAATTGAGCTATGTTATAAAATTTGTCTGTAGTTCTTGAATGCAGAATAACGTATTTGTTATACAATCCAGCGATAGCAGCAGATATATCTGCCACTATTCTACAAGCTGACGCTAAGGATACTCCAGCAAAGTCAGCCACTGAATTCAGCATTGTACCCAATGCATAAAATCGAAGTGCCAATAAAAGTTGATGCAATGGTGGTATACCATTATTCCTGAAAATTTTACTGTAATTAGGTATCGGTTCTTTTAGGTTATGTTATAATATACGTATTGAAGCAATTTGAGCAGACAAACAAATTTCTTACCGTCTTGATTTCACTTTGATAGAGGGCATTATTTCATTCAAAACAGATTCAACTGACGCTTTGTTAATTCTGAATCTGAATGTGAACTCTGCGTCAGTTAAACTTGCCATGAAGTTTATTCGTCGAAAAGTTTTTGAGGACACAGCTCTCTCTTGTTCTATGTCGCTACTATCCCAATCCGACAGCTGAGCTAATACTTCAAGATCACTATCACTATCACTTGAAAATATTTCCATTTTTACGCCTCTAACAGTAAGTACCTACCTACAATCGGTCGAAATTGGAGGATCGCAAATAAAGATCAATAACGTACAAAAATCGATTTGTCAAAATCAGAGATCGGATATAGAATACGCTTAGCTGTCACTTTCATACAAACACCAATCTAAAAACCCGATCCGCCCTCCCAAAGATGGATTGAAAAAAAAGATCGGGATAACGGATCATCGATCGGTTATTGAAATACTAAAAGTAGGAAATGGATTGAAATATCAATCTCGACCAGCAAATTAGGGATTAGGATTGAATATAGAAAGCGGCCGTAAAAAGAATGCTCAGTTACGAGAGATAGGAAGGAAAGCATTGTGAATAAAACTGGGAGATTACCTTATCAGGGGTTCTAGACAAGTGACAATAAGTAATAGACCATTTTCTATGTTATTAAGTATCTGCACCTTCATTGCGTAACACACTAGCAATCTTAGTCTGAATCATTTTGAGGATAATGCTAATACATTGCTTGATATGTTCGAAAAATGTATCTGCTCAGCAACGTTAATAACGCAATGTAATGCCATTGCTACTGTTAGTGTTATGCAATTACACCGTTGCCTTCCACATGAAATGTGCTGACCAGTATATATGTGCGTGTATGTTTTGTTTGATTTCCTATGTTCAAGTTATTTATGATTGATTGAGATGATCATGTTGAACTAAAATATCTTTGGACGATGAGGGACGGAAAATAAACAGAGAATTTGTCACCTGCTGGTCTCTTGCTAAGTTTTCATCAAATTATAAAAAGGTGTTAAGGATTTTGCAGATTGAGCAGTGGTGGCCCAGTGGTAACGGCCGCGACTTACGAGTTTATACGTTGTAGATTCGAACCCAGACCGGTTTACTTTGTGTGAATCATTTCATCACCTCTGCTCTCAAAACGGCGAAGGAAAACAACGTGACGAAACCGGCAAGTCCTAGAACAAAAAATTCGAAGACATTTAACTTCTACCAACCCGGACCCGCGTAGTAGATTACAGCCCATTCCCTGAAAGAGAGGACGCCTGTGTCCCAGCAGTGGGAACATTATAGGCTGATTATGCTAAAGAAAACAAGGATGGATTGTGCGAAAGACGACATGGCTAGGTAGGAAGTTATCACTGAGATTATGGCTGCTAGACACGACGTAGGTACTGCACTGACCAAAAATGGTAGGCAGAATGGTGAAACTGGGATGACCTTGTCTGATCAATCAACACTTTAATATGGACAAAAAAACTAACGCACATGGGAAACCGCAGCAACCAAGAAATAAATAAATAAATGATTGCAAAATTAATTAGTCCACAAACTAGATACTCGTAACAATATTAATAGCGAACCAATTAGTCGTTAGTTCAATAAAATAAAAATGCATAGCTGGCGCCACCTGCCGGTAATCTCGAGATAAGCGCTGAATACAATGACTTGGTGAGCTTTTTTTTTTCTTTTTTTGTGGCACAGGATGTAGTAATAAATACTTGATTGAGGACTTGTAATTGGCTTGATAGGAGGCAGAACACCAACTTGTTCTTCTTGTGGTGGGTAACATGTCGGCACGGACTAATAAGACGTATAGCTCATCCCGGTCATTCGGTGCATCCTGTCTAGCAAGTTTCGCTATCAATCGAGTGCCCATGCAGTTTCCTGAAAACTCAAAGCATTTATTTCCAATAAAGCAATTAATTACAGGCACTTTTGAATTGTCAAAGGGTCGGTCAGTCAGAAAAATTGAGCTAGTTGCCCATTGCAAAGCGTAGTAGGTATGGAGAAGAACAGGCACTTTTTTTTTTTTTTCCGGATGGGAAATCATCAAATGACCCCTCCCGCTCTGGGTGGAGCGGAAGGGAGTGTCAGACTCTTACTGACTAAAACCCACCCATGTTCCTTCCTTCGCCCTTTATGTTCCGGGGTAGCGGTAACCCTTTCGGACAATCCCGCTGACCCAAGAACAGGCACTTAAGTCTAGCTTTTCTGTGTAAAAATGGGCTCACTTAAGTCACAGATAATCGTGACTTAATTGCGGGTCTAGGTCAAACAGTGCTATACAAATCCTTAAGAATGGCAGTCGCAATCAACCTATGAGGCGGTACCTAATGATAATCCTATCTTATTAGCTAATTCAATTACCAGCTGATAAGATCACGCACGTTATGCCTTTAAATCCTGCCCACCCCCAAGACACCGTACTCTACCTCCATAACTGTGAACAAAAAAAAAAAGCACATTACTCCCGCACCTACTACTGCGAGCGAGCGAGACAGCACTATCTTACTACTGCCTTCTAACAATACGAGTGAGAGAGATAGAGGAATGTAAGCGAGGGTGCGCCGGCGACCCTTTGCGTTGCAGTGTAATGCACCGTGGATGGGGTGCGATGCATGGTGCATTTTATTTTATGGTGTTATTGTAGTGACCTTACTGACTTGGTATCTGCTGAGGTTTGAATATGGGGCCATATCACTGACCTATATTATACAAGTACGCTGGTCTAAGTATACTATACGAAATGACAGTTGTTTTTGTGTCGATTCAAAGCGCCCCGCTCGAGCGTCTCAGGAACTAAAATTGAGAAAATAAAAAAAAATTGATAATTTGCCGCAGATGGCCGTCGTTATGTTTTGGTACTTCTCTGATGATTTAGGTCTAAGGGCTGATTTTTCCATATAAGGGCTGATTGTTCCAGATAACTTTTATTCGAGGAATAAAATTGACGTTTGACAGTTTTTGTATGAAATAACTGTCAACATTTCAAAATTATTTCTCAAATAAAGTTATCCGATTATTGAAAGACCAACCCTAAATCGTGGAATAAGGCTTTTTTTTGTGTATTTTGTGTTTACTACGATATATTTAGATCATTTTTATCATGAGAGTATTCGCATTTAGTAAAACTCGCTATCAAAAATATTACTCCCACGGACGCTCACTTTGCTGTCAGCGCCAAAATGGCGAAAATCAAATGTCTTCATTTTGTAATCGATAGTATGAAGTCCAACGTACTTGTTTATTATATGTCAGTGGGCTATATGCACTTTCATGCTTAGATCGAGAAAATAATCTGTATGAATATCATCAATGGAGCTTTTCGTAGTTATTTCTTTGACTCCTCTCACACAAGTTAAGTAGCTCTGGTAAACTAAATTGTAAATGATTTTATTTCTGTAAGTAGGCTTGCACAAACACTTTTACCCGTAAAACATGTTTTTAAAACTAGATGAGGTTGGCGTTTCTTATCTGACTACTCTGAGAAGAAAGGCCGAAATAAACTCAGATGTCAGTTTCTTTTAAAGTCCAGACATGATCTTGGTCATGTGAAGACCATGTAGATTGGTGTTTGAAATGGTCTTTTGAGGAAAGAACCACAGAGAAACTCAAACTCAAACTATTTATTTCAACTAAACCAATTACAGGTACTTTTGAATTGTCAAGGGTCGGTCGGTCAAAAATATGAAGCTAGTTGCCCATTCCAAAGCGTAGGCAAGAAACTCCATGGACACTCTTTTAAATCACAATAATATGGTTGCAAAGTATTGGTTACATCATTCATGTTCTCATCGGGAGCATTCGCCTGTAATGTAACGTTACAGATTCGAGCATTACATCAGTGAGGGAGGAAAATCGAGCATTACAACGCGCACTTTGTAATGATACAGAACGAGTATTACATCAGTGAAGGAGGAGAACCGAGCATTACAATACACACCTTGTAATGATACAATGTGTAATACTTTGATACAACTTGTAACATCAATACGCTCCACTTGTAATTAAATGTTCCCGGCGGGCCGTGAATGCTCGCAAAGTCAAATCTGTAATGTTACATTACACGCGAATACTTGTCAGTCAGGGAGGTAGTATTGTAATGTAATGCTCAAAGTCGTATCTGTAATGTTAAATTACACGCGAATGCTCATCAGTCAGGGAGGTAGTATTCTAATGTAATGTTCAAAGTCGTATCTGTAATGTAACATTACACGCGAATGCTCCTGGTGAGGGAGCACCTTTAAAAATTATGCATGTTATAACGATGCAGAACGGTAAAAGCGTCCATAATGAAAAGATAAAAAATCAATTGAAATATTCATTTAAATCAAAATAAGCCATGGCAGCAAAGAGTTGACCAATCCTACTGACGGCGCCTGTTCATGACGCATAGATTAGCACCATTCAGCTCAACCATTTTGAAGGGAGCTAAATGATCCAACACATGCGCCACCATCAGCGAGACATTAGAGTGAGCATGACATACTCTCAGCCGCAAAGGCACATTCAAATCAATGAAAGACGTACCCAGTAAATGGTAGCCTTATAGTATGTATATAGTACTCACGTATGTGCTATGCAATTATACAATACTAGGAGATTGAATTTATATAATGCAAAATAGTATTTTAAAATCTTCAGCAGCTCCAACAGTATGTAGTTAGGGTAGGCGTGTGTGAATTATTTTCAAATGCTAATAAATTTATTTATGCGTCCTGTTGTGCAGGACCAGCGTTTAGCCAAGCATTTTTGTCAGCGATGTAACCCCCAACTTATAATATGCTTGGCTGCATAGTGTGCGTTTTATGTAAGATTTGAATTTCGTTTCATTGAGTTGGAGTATGTGGTGAGGTATTTTATTGTAACATTTTAAACAGTACCCCATGAAGGAAGAGTCTACTTTAGCCAGTCTGAAACCTGGTTGAACTAATTGGTCCCTATTTCTAGTTCTGATGTGTCTGTCACCTCTTTTACTGAAAATATTTAATTTTTCCTTACGTACATGATATTTTCATAGATATATTGACAAGGTACCGTCATCATATTAATATCTTTAAACAGATCCCTTAGAGAATCGCGCCTGCGGAGGCCATATATTGCTCTGATGGATCTTTTCTGCAGAATAAAAAGAGATTGAGTGGACCTGTCCAATCAGTGCACGCATTTGTCAGTAATCGTGCAGCTCAACTCAGCACTTAAGGAGCTCAACGATTCGACGAACAATACGAATGCGTATATGAATCTTTCTTCCTGAGATATTTCGTCCTCTTTACTAAAGTTGGGTGAAGTGAGTCTGGTTTGGTTAGAATCTTATGGTTTTTATAGCATAAGACCTCATCCACCTTCCACAGTATTGCCTATTTCAGAACGCCAATTCTCGTAATTTAAAATGTTCAAAATCTAGTCGTAGTCTCATCTCGGCGACAAACAAATGTCAATAACTTATAAAAAATGTAAGGAAATTAGAGGTATTTTAAGACTGAGATCACACTGTGAATATTCTTAAAATTACGAGAATTACCCCTCTGATCATTTCACAACTTCAAGTTCAGCATTTATAGACGAAATAGCATCAAAACTCCACCACAACCTAGCTAATCTGCATTCGCGATTTATTTGCCAAAAATGTAAACAAATATGAGTTTATTGAAAAATAACTTTAATTCCTACACAATAAAGTTCAGTTTACGCTACAACTTCAATCATTTTTATAACTTTTTCAATAGTGCTAGTCACTCTGAAATCAACTTAATTACCATTAAAATAAAGTTGATATTTTGTTTAACTTCAAATAACATCAATTTGAAACGCAAGTCTTCTACTTCTTAACGTGCTGATGGCAAAAATGATTTTTTACTAATGCCTAGGATGTCCTTTTAAGATCTATGTACACAAAAGCTTTTGACTGCTTTGTATGTGTATAATTTCTCTTTTTTTTTGTAATGTGCGTTTTGTTTTTGCAGAATAAAAAATCTGTCTGTCTTTCTCTCTTTCTAAAATAGTACAGTGGTTAACCCCCAGCCATTCTTACAAATAGCTAGTTCAATAAAATGCTTATTTGCCCTTAAAAATCATCACAACCACACTATGTATATAGTAGTAACCCAGTGATCTTTAAGTCTTGAACATGAGTCGCGAAACTCAGGTTGTCTACCTGCCAACTTACAGACAGAGACAGAAATATTCCATTGTACTGCGTCAGAGTGGGATGGAAGACGCCCCCCATGCTGACAGATGTTCGGAAAGTATTCGCTTTGTATGCGGGAGAGCGTTTTTTTTTCCGAGTGTGGGTGGAGTGTGTGCGAGTAGCGGGTGGATCCGCTTGTGGAGGAAGCGGTTTGGTTGTTGGATTGGAGATGGATGTTGAATAGTGATGTTAGACAATAACGCAGTGGAGAAAGGATTTGTGGTGAATAGCAATCAATGCTGGTTTTTTTTAATAGATAGATTGGTCTACTACGAATACCTTCTTCATTCCCATCGAGTATTTCAGTGTGAAAAGGGTTATCTTCGTAAAGAGTCCGCTGTCTTCTGGGTAAGTATCCATTATCATCAAACGCACCGTCCTCTAACGTGAAGTCTAACTAAAAAGACGAAATAGCGGTCAAACGCTTTATGCCAAGAACACTATCAAAGCGGGTTCTGTCTATTAAAATCTTATTTAAGTTGCAAAAGATCTCCATACCTAATTGTGACATAAGACAGTAGTATCAGTTTCCCGCTCCGACGCATTCCTAAGCCGAAAAACCTTAACCTTAATCATGAATGTTTCAGTTTCATACAAACATTGATCCTGCTCCACAGTCTCTCCAATCTACATCATAGGTTCTCAACCTTATTTTGCCCACCGTTTTTTCTGGAGCCCCCCAATTTTTTTTTACAAAATATTTGTCGCGAATCTCAAACAGCTATTGCCACGATTAAGTATTTAAACGTGTAATCCTACTAATATTATAAACGTTGTGCGGATGGATGGATGGATGTTTGTTACTCTTTCCCGCAAAGACCACTGAACGGATTTTGATGAAACTATAGTAATATAGCTTATACATCAGAATAACACATAGGATACGTTTTATCCCGATATTCCTACGGGATCAAGACGTATGCGGGTGAATCTGCCGGGCAATTTTAGTCCTAAACGCGAAAGTTTGTATGGATGGATGGATGGATGTTTGTTTGTTACTTTCACGCCAAAACTACTTGACGGATTTGGATGAAATTTGGCACGCAGATAGTTTATAACCAGGATTAACACATGGGATACTTTTTATCCCGATATTCCCACGGGATCGACACTTATGCGGGTGAGACTGCGGGGCGCAGCTAATATTATATAATCGTAAGATAGGATATATAATTTTCTCTAGGTCTTCTACTGCCCCCCTGAAAGTCTCAAACGCCCACGAGGGGGCGTTATCGTCTACAATGAGAACCTATGATCTACGCCGTCAACGGTTCGCCTGTCAGTATTAGATCCCCGCTCTCATTCGCACCTCGGCCCACACTCTCTACCCATCACTTCCTGTGTTCGTGGGAACTATCTCCTCACTATGACTCCGTGACATTCTACCATGCTATATTGCTATTTATGGGTGAGCACGATCAGGGGACCCAGGCAGGTACACCCAGAGGTATAGGAGAGAAATGTGGTCAGAAGTTATGAGGATGAAGACGGGGAATAGGGATTACTTTAAGGATCCAGATTGATTTAAAAGTTGGGTTACCTATAATGTTGTTTTGTCCGTTCCGAATTGCGATGGTTCTGGCTAGCAATGAGCTTTTAAAGAGTTTGTGACTCTAATATATGACAATGGCAAAAGTCAAGTAATCTGCATTCGTGATATATTTGCCAAAAATGTAAACAAATATGAGTTTATGGAAAAATAACTTTATTTCCTACACAATAAAGTTCTGTTTACGCTACAACTTCAAACATTTTCATAACTTTTTCAATAGTTCAATTCAATTCATTTATTTCAGACAATGTCAAAGGACTATGGGTCCTTAACTATTACAAAATTAAAATCAATTAAAACATTAAAATAAATCTAGAATAACAAAAAAATAGACAAAGACATTACAATAACATAATTAAGGGCCGATTTTTCCAACGCCAGATAATTTTATCCGAGGAATAATTTTGAATTATTGACAGTTCTTCCATACAAAATCTGTCAGACGTCAATTTTATTCCACAAATAAAAATTATCTGTCGATTGAAAAATCAGGCCTAAATCAAATATAATTAATATAATAGTGCTAGTCACTCTGAAATCAACTTAATTACCATTAAAATAAAGTTGATATTTGTTTAACTTGAAATAACATCAATTTGAAATATTAGGTTGAATAGACTACGTGATCAAATTCGAGACAAAAAGCTAAATTTATTTTTCTAAAATGTTTGAGAACTGATTTATCTTTCGCAACCCGAACTATTGAGCACAGCTATAGCTTGTGCCTAGATAAATAAAGAAGTAATCAGAAGACTTGCTACTTCACCAAAAACCAAGGCTCATTCACAAACTGCAAGATTTCTACGCTTCTCATAATTCGTCATCATGGGAAAGACTCTCACAATTCCCACGTTTATTGTCTATTTACATTTGACGCCTAACAACAATAGTAACAGATGTTTGCCAAAACTGTATTAATAGCCATTACCGACTATTACCGTTTATGACTTTACACCTAGAAATAAGAAAAAAATGTTTGAATATTCGACAAGGTTGACTTTTGTTCATGTTTATTAAAGAAGCTTTGTAGTATTGGGTTACTGTCTTCTGTTATCCTAAAATGAACAGGTATTGTTATATTTCTTAATGACATTGTCAGATGACGATGAAATCTTGTGTATTTGGGGTAATCAGACGCCATGACATCTCAAATAGCATGATCAGCCTCATAATGTTCCCACTGCTGGGACATAGGCCTCTTATCTGTGAGAGAGAGTGAGCGGGAATCCACCATGCGGGCCCAGTGCGGGTTGGTAGATGTGACATGTCTTTGAATTTTTGTTTTGAAGACATGCCGGTTTCCTCACGATGTTTTCCTTCAGCGTTGTGAGAGCGGTGGTGATGAAATAATTTATACAAAATAAAGCGCTTGTCAGGGTTCGAACCTACGACTACAACTCGTTAGTCGCACAGTTACTACTGCTCATCTCAAATAAATATTTAATATTCTAAACAAAAACGTCCAATAATAATTTTGAATTTTGCATCAACTCATTAGCAAAAGCTTTATGGTACGAGTTTGCTTGCACCCATAAGACCAAAAAATACCGCTAGGATTTCATAAACCCTCTACATTTATGGCATATGTGACAAAAATGTGTCTGGCGGGCAATTGCCCAACGATTGATGTTGGAAAGTTTGTATATATGCTAATTGCGCGGTAAACTCTGCTTGCGAGATGCAGGATTTGCGTGACGTCAGTATGACGCGTTGTTCGCATGTGGCGTTGTAGATACCGCTACAGTACCACTGTATTTTAATTAGTAAACGTCTTCTTATCTCCACCAACCTCATAAGTCATACGAGTAACCATGTGCATTAAATTACTAACGCATCATAGTCACAAAGAAATTCTCAACAAAAAATGAAAAAGAAGAAACAGACAGAATTCTCATTACCCCAGCGAAAATATAAACTCCAAAAATCAAATACTCAAAAACGATATAGCCAGACTAAAAAAATAGAAGATTTCGCCTATCAATACCTGTTCACAGGCCATATGCTCAAATCTTAAGCTCGCCCCCATTATTAAAACCGTAAAGAAAAAAAAAAAGACAATCTCCAAAACATCTGGCGTTCAACACCCTCTATACCCACCCCCGACACGAGATAGACGTATATGGAAGGCCTAAGAGGGAAAGAGACAGAGCTAACAAAGCGCCCTAGGATTGAGGAAAAAAATTAAATGCGCCCGCGCCGTTCTCGTTCCGTTTCCGAATTCAAATCTTTGATTTTATGAAGATGGTAGGTACTGGTTTGTTATATTATGAATTGTTTGGTAAAGATGTTGATGGTTCTTGCAATCATTATGAATTATGTCTGAAAAAAGTTTATAAGCTTTATTTTCTGCGTTGGTTATATTACCTAACCATCCCACTGCAGGTCAAAGACCTCTTCTGATACAGAGAAGGAACGAGCATTGATCACCACGCGTGTTTAGATTCCTGCCCATGCAGTCATTTCTCTCGATGTATTTCAGCAGCAATTGAACCTTAAGTTCTGAGTTGAGCTGCACGATTACTGAGAAATGCGTGCTCTGACTGTAATAATAGTACTAGCTTCTGCCCGCGACTACGTCCGCGTAAAATTTCTTGTTTCCCGGACACTCATATCGCCTGCTCGCGCACTTCGTTTTCGTTTTGCGTTCCTTCTATCTTTTTTCCTAGCATGTTAAGTAACCTATAGCCTTCATCAAGAGTTGGGCTATCAAATGCAAAAACAATTTTTCAAATCCGATTGGTAGGTCCAGAGATTAGCGCGTTCAAGCAAACAAACTCTTCAGCTTTATTATTAGTATATATATAGATTGTAAAGCATCTCCAAGCCACCACAAGGCTTATAATGAAAGTATTTACAAACCAAAAGATATTTTAGCCGCAGTAGAAAGCTGTACATAAGATATCAGGACAGGTTGGCCAACAAAAGAAATTCACTCGAAGCTAACAGCAATTTTATACAATTAGGGTATCAATCTGAACTTAGCACGCAATGTCTGAGAGAGCTATTAACATTCTTCACAAAACGCAGGGGCCCAAGATGGCGGAGGTAGGACCTAGCCAAAAACTTATATAAATGGCTTTACCTCCTCTTGTATCGACACAAACCTATATGAGAATAACTTAAGCCGTGGTTATCATACTAGCCAGTCAAAAAGGGGACGACATCTACCAACCCACACTGGGTCTGCGCGGTAGATTTCGGCCCACTCCCTCTCGATGAGAGGAGGCAAGTGTCCCAGCAGTGGGAACATTATAGGCTGATTATGACAAGGGGGCGGAAACGGATCTTGCGCATATAGTCACCCTAAAAAGGTGCTATAATAGAAATTTGTGTTGAAATAGTGCTTTAAGCTTTGACAGCTCTAGACCGGGTGTAAGTTGTATTTCACATTGCAGCTTATGTAGGGTACATTAACCATTTTTTGAGCCTATATTTGTCATATTGCAAGGCAAAGATCTCTACTCTCCTTCCACTTCTTTCTGTCTCTCCTCTCTTGTTGCATTTCTGTTTTTTTTTTTATCCTACATTGTGTCCCACTGCTGGGCAAACGCCTCACCTTGTTTCTTCTAAACCCGTCTGTCTGTCTCTTGCGATCTCTGGCCATATTGGACCTGAAAATGTTACCGCATTTGCATTACTAATAATTGTTGAAAAAATAATTTTTCAACTTGTACTTCAGTGAGCACAAAGAAAGGATGGATGGACTGTGTGAATGATGATATCGTTAAAAAGAGGGTGACTACTAGATGACGACTAACAGAGAAGTATGGAAGAAAAAAACATATTATCCCAAATAAATTGGGATATGGGCAGGAGAATGATGATGACTGACTGGGCACGTTCGTGTCGTCCACTGTATTGATTAAAAACGGGCATAGCTCTGCATTTGCATTATGCGTTTAGAATCGCATATCGGTTCATTTGAACCTGAAATCATCAGGCTCATTTGACGGATCACTAGTTTTGTCATTGACTAAGCTGATGTCATGCTGAGCCTACCATGCGTTTAAGTAGCAATATTGCATGGCAATCCTTGGTTTGCACAGGTATTTTTACAGCTTGTATCACCTAATTTTATATTCTATATTTTCATTATTTCACTTAAGAAGATATATTAAGCTAATTACTTACCGTCCTTTTTAGATTACATATTCTATAATTGTTTTCTGAGAGCAGTGGTGGCCCAGTGGTAACAGCTAGGCTGCGACTTACGAGTTGTAGGTCGTAGGCTGGAAACCAGTCAGGCGCTTTACCTATAACTTTATTTCATCATCATTACTCTCAGAACGGCGAAGGAAAACATCGTGAGGAAACCGGCATGTTCTAGAACCAAAAATTCGAAGACATATGGCTTCTACCAACCTGCAGTGCGATTCTGTAACCATCTCACCGTGAAAACTTGGGTGAAGTGAGCGTGGAGTGAGCTGTCATTCCAACTAATGCTAGAGATTGAGAGCTCACTCTAAGCTCACTTCACCTAACTTTTCACGGTGAGATTTTTACAGAATCGATCGGCTATACTGTGCCCGCGTGGTGGATTCCTGCCCACTCTCTCTCACATACAGGAGGACTGTGTCCTAGCAGTGGGAACATTATAGATTGATTGATGTATATATGGTTCTTACGTCAGTGCTGTCCTCATACTCTGCTTCTTTCGAGTCCAACATCTTTTTGACATAACACGAATAATTACTAATGTAATGTGTTTCTTTTTTCAGGTAAGTCCTCAATCGTTAATTCCCTAAGGTATGGTATCATTAAGCTGTGCTCGTAAGGATGCAGGCAGACGTACTGCGATACTACTGTTAGCATATCCGGTGGGGCTCTGTAAGTTATAAGAGGTAGCGGGCTACATGATATTTGGAGAGTGTGAGTGAAGTCACGCTGTCTTAGAAAGGTGAGATTTTAAATATTAATCTCATTTATATTACACGCACTTTATCGTGAGCTCTTTTTAGTGCTGTATTTTTTTAAAGACGGTAGTTAACAAGCACGCTTACTAGGCGTCTTAAATATAATTCTATTAATACATTGTTTATCGCAATATTTGGTAAGATGAATTGGGTCCAACTTTCGCGTTGGTCATATTATATTATTAAATATTTGACAAAAACTAACAATTTGGGCCAATTATCCAGTGGCTTTTTGATAATAATTAATGGTAAGGAATCTTGTGAAAATTTTGAAAAATAAACTAATAATGTGGAATATGAGCTCGTCTGTCATTGTGCCGATTTTCGTATCGGCCAATGGCCTGATGGTCGAAAGCCTCGATCAACATCTCTCGAGGCTCTCGTTAGGCGATTGGATCAAGGGCCTGATCCAGAAGGCAGTACTCCTCGATAGGGCTGTGAGGAGGTTTCTGTCTCTGGAGCCCTAACCACTGGTAGCTTGAACCCTGCTCCTGTCACCGGCGGAAAATACAAAATAGTGATTTTGTATAATTTTAAATGATCTTTATACTTATTTTATGTATGTTAACAAATATTTAAAAATGTAGGTATAAGATAAGAAATTAACTAGATTAATGGTAAAATTCATATGCTTTACAAAAATGTCGGCTCATTCAGTAGAATTGAGACAATTTTATGCGAGACTCCAATTAGTCTATTATGATAGTGTTTATTGGTGATCGGCAATAGACGCGAACAGATGTCCTGTGACTTAAACGCTGGGTATGCTTAACATATCCGGTGCCTACGACCAAGGTATAAGCAGAAGCGATAGTAGAGAATGTGTTTATTAACAAACAGTGGTGCGTCCTTCTAATTTCAGCAAAATTAGAGTCAAACTATTATTCTGAATATGCTGTTAGCTCTCTAATCTAATTTAAATGATGTCATTTGTTATCAGGGTATCCTCTAGATTGCCTGTCTAGGTACTATTTTTTGTCGAAGTCGCGCACATAATCTCAAAATAACCCCGATCCTGAATATGCCATGAGAATATAGACAAGATTTCATCGCAATAGAATTTGCATTCCGATAAGTAATGCTAATAAAAAATAAAATATTTTTTGCTATGGTGCTGATGCGCTGCATATTATCGAAACGGTTTGAACTCTCTCCGCTATAGCTCGCAGCTTGCCCCCCATTCCGATACACTGGCGCTCGGGGCGATAAAACGCTGTTTCGATTCCCCGTGCCGGAAATAGCCCCGGTCAAGAACCTGCGCGAAAAATTCGCTCACTCTGCGCGTATGCGTGTGCGCAATGTGTGCTTGTATGTGTGTGCGCGCGCGCTTTGTTGTTCTTGGTGCGCTGGAGTTGGGAAAAGTTTGCGTGGAGTGTGATAGGTTTTGAGGAGGCTAGAAGTATGGGAGGATGTGATGAATACGGCTAGGTAGACAAAAAAAATTATGTTGTAAGATATATTATGTCATATGTCATCAATTTTTATTAAAGAATCGTCTGGTTTTAAACCCTGAGTGTCATGATATTTTTTCAGACCACCGTGAACCAGGCGGCCCAAAATTTAAGTTTCAGTATCATTCAAGTCAGGGTCTCGAAACTGCTGGCCATACAAATTAAAGTATTTTTATAACTTATTTTTATGATTAAACAGAAGCTATAAAAATTCAAAAGCATGACCGTTACTCGAATATTGAAAAACATTAATTTATCAGATGTCCTGATGGACCCAGCATCAGCTGCAACCTATATAATTGCAGGTGCAGCTTTATACTCGAAACTATGAAAGATCTAAGCATAGAAACATAACCCATTTATATAAACTCCTTTCTTCTCACACAAACTTGGCTCCATGTTTACGAAACAGCTCGGTGTGCGATTGATACGACACTTACATGAACACAGATACACACACGTATAGACGGGGCACGCGATCCGAATGAATGGCGAGATCTCTTTGTTTTTAGTGCTGCGCCCGAGTTGCAGTGTGAACTCGGTTTAAGGCTGCCTGCCGTCCAATAAAATATTAAGTACTAGCAGCGCCCCGCGGTTTCACCCGTATAATTGTTGATCTCGTGGGAATGTCGGGATAAAAAGTATCTGTATAATAAATTTCATCCAAATCCCTTCAGTCGTTTTTGCGTGAAAGAGTAACAAACATCCATCCATCCAACCATACAAACTTTCGCGTTTATAATATTAGTAGGATTAAAATTCCACTTTATCATGGGAATTTAGTGAGAATCTTTTGATTGGTGATTGTAGACGATTGGATAGATGACATGATGGCTAAAAAGGGGGTGACTGCTGAGATGTCGACTAATAGAGAAGAATGGAAGAGACATGTTGCGCCGACCACCACTAAATTGAGATAAGGGCACGAGAATGATGAGGGTGCTCAGTACTCAATATATTTGTAGCTTCCACATGTAAACTTGGGTGGAAGGTTTTACAGAATATGGAGAATATGAATAAGGATATAGGATGGATGGGTGATGCTCTACCGACTGAGCTAGCCGGGCTTGGATGGGTGATATGGGATGTATTGTATTAAGATCAAAAGACTAGCTAGGTTCATTATAAAATTTGACGAGTGATTATACAGTACCTGGAGAATCTTACAACTCCAAAAAAGATGTTGGTTTATATCATGACGTATTTTGGCACAAAAAATGCCTACGGCAAAAAAATAATTAACATAGGTAATGTAACTGATTTTGCAAAGAGAAATATTTTAAATATACTTCCAGTGACCTCTGCTGGAAGTGGCAAAGTTTTCGACCAAAAAGTTATAAAATTCAGTCGTGCCAGCGACACGAAGAAGGAGACTGCCAAATCCGGAATAGCATTCAAAAACTCTATTCGATTTACTTTTAATGCTGTCTCCTCCTATCTTAGTAAGTCTATAATCTATTAAAATTGAGTCACCAGCAATCCTAATCTAAATTCTATCAAAGGTGGGAACGGCTCCCCCCCACCACCTGATCAAAAACCCCGTAGGTAACATGAGTCGTGAGTGACTTTAATCACAAATAAACAAGACGCTCAAATATTAACACTGACTCACGTAGCACGTGTCGATAAGATAATACTGTATCAGTAGGTGACCAGGAGCGAAGGTGTTGGTAGAAGTTGTGAAGTTGATTTTTTATTGAGAAATCCATGGTCATAGCGTTAGAAAAGGTTTGAGAGTGACGAGTAGAGGAAACTAAAGAAACGATTGGATGGATGGATTGGAGATAATCCCGCCAGATAAGCCCGTCTGCCTTCAAAGCAAGAGTGAACAGGCATCTTCTGGGCACGCTCGTTCCATCATAGACCTCATCCATCGCTTTCCATCAGGCGTGATCGAGGTCAAGAGCAAGACCATTTAACAATATAAAAATAAAAAGAAGATTATGCGAAATGTGGGTGTGCTATAGGTACACCTCTGCTTAACCCTTCAGGAATCCCTGAAGGGTAATCACAAGCGTGATGGTATGTTATATTGTGTGTAGGACTAACGCTGGAAATATAGAGTAAGAGAGAGAATGACTTCTTCGTCAAGAACTGGTCCTTAGCAGCTTTAACTAGAAAGAAGTGGAGAATAGGGAGGCCTGCAGTGGGACGAGCTAATAATGATATAAGAGAGAGAATGAACAAAAATTATAAAAGCATGAAAATAAATACTAAGCACGAAGTAGAAATAACTAACTACTGACCAAGCATTTAGTCCAGAAGCGTACCTGGATAGTCAGATAATTCCGATCCAGCTTGTCCCTTGCTGCCCTCTCCCAGCGACGCCCTAAACCGAGGTCCGTACCCCGTACTAGTTTTTAAGCACTGGTTGGAAGGTCTTCATTTATGAAGGCAAGCTCAGTTAAGCAGACGACAACCTCATAGGTTGAACTGCGAGATGACATTCGCAAAAAAAACGATTGCCAGAAGTGAAGCCAGATAGTAAAGTTAAGCAAAGCAAACAGAACCCTGACACAGGGAACTCTCAAGAATAAAGATGACCCCTTGAACTTATAGCATCGAGTGCCGACTATACCCATAATTATTATGTTACATACCTAACTCTGGCGACGGTGCGTATAGAAATATGATATCCTGATGGCTAGCGATAGAATATAAATGTGCCCATTATAATAGGTGGACGAATATATTGCTTGACAATGATCATGAGACGGTACTAGTGGTTCTCGAGTGGTTAGGAGATGAGATTTTTCTAGGCGAGTTTTCTTCTTTAGAGACTTTTAATGCTGTGAATATAATCTAAACTCATTTATTCAAATTAGGCTGAGAATCAGCACTTTTCGAACATCAAAACTACCTAAGACAGTCTCCCAAAACGCCCGGCCTTTACCACTTCCTAGTGCTTTCGCTGGGAAGAAGAAGTGGCGCAACAAACTCCCCTGAGACTGAAGAGTCAAGAAAAACTGTATCTATATCGTTCCAAAGTCAAAGCATTTATTTAAGAGAAGAACGGGCAAGAAACTCCACGGACACTCTTTTACATCAAGTTTGTTATTACAAAATCCTGCATTTAAATTGCGTAAAACAACTTTCAATCACAACTTGAAACATTTTCCTTCATATGTTCGAAAAAATTGTCTGCCCAACAACGTAAAAAACGCAATGAATGTTGTTGAACTGTCAAAATGAAAGCCATTGCTACTGTTAGTGTGTTACGCAATTTCCCCGCCTGGATCCTTTTTTTTTTTTCTGGGTGTGATCAATCATCATCATATGACTTTTCCCACTCTGGGCGGAGCGGGAGGGCGTGTCAGACTTTTACTGACTAAAACCCACCCGTGTTCCTTCAGTTGCCTGTGCCAGGGACCACGGTATCTCTTTCGAACAACCCGCGGCCCTGGCAGGCATCGGCCCTAGCGGACCCCGTCAGTTCGTGCTAACATCTCTTTGAGGCGCGCGTGGAACACAACGCGCCGTCGACCTGGGCCTGGTCCTTGCCGAGCGGCGAGTTGCTCATTGCTCGCCGCCCGCAAACCCGCGCCTACGGTGGCCGGGAGTCAACAGCCGACTCCCGACGTCCAGGGCGTCTCCTGCGGCGACTAGGGGCGTGAGGGCGCAGAGATTGCCTCTCCCTCACGCGCTCCGCCTCCTCCTTTGTGAGCATTACTGAATCGCAGAAGGAGGTGACGGTTTCCCATGCACTCTCGCTCCGTACCATGGCCTGGGCCAGGGCCGGACGCGAGATATCGTCGCCACCAGGACGCGACGGTGACCCCGCCTGGTTCCTTAAAAGTAAATTTGCTTTTGTTTCTAAATTATATTCACAAAAGTTTCACTCATCTCAAACTCCCAAAAACACATGGTAGCAGCTCAGAGCACAAAATTCACGGCGCAACGGTATCGATATGCAAATATTTCGGCCAGGTGGCTCGTCCCGACGGCTGGCTAATTATACTGGTCACGTGGCGACGTCTTCTCTGCTCGGGAGGTAGGCAGAGGTCTAGGGCAAACACTTGGTGGCAATGTCATTCGGAAAATTTTGGTATACTATAAGAGCCTGTACCCTTATTACGTAACACACTATCAATCTCAATCTGAAACATTTTGAAGGATGTTGCTAATTCATTGCTTCATATGTTCGAAAAATTTGTCTGCTCAATAACGTAAATAACGCAGTGAATGTTGTTGAACTGTCAAAATGAAAGCCATTGCTACTGATAATGTGTTACGCAATTATCCAGCTGGATGGCTGACGATATATCACGTCGACTTTTTAAACTTGTTTCTACTACTTATTTACGAATTTTATAGTATAGAGCTTGTCGCACGATTTTTAGGTTCATGGCGCATCCGGTGCTAACCTATAAGAAATTGTTTCTAACATTTGAAATAATTATTGTTGATTGGCCAAGAAAATTAAAATAGCCATGGGCTAGGCATTCAGCCGCTGACAATCTTATATAGACTTATATTTTAAAGTGGTTTTAGACTTCGCCACTCTGTCTGTGAGAGATTTGCTAGTATCTGTACAAGAGGACGGTGTTGCTCTATTAGCCCTATGCTGAGACCAAATAAAAAGTCATTGACAATCATGATTTTTCGAACGTCAAAATTACAAAAAACAGCCACCGAAGCAGCCCACCCTTCAATGCTTCCTCCTAGAGATACTTTTCGCCCTTGTCTGTTAGGCAAGCATATTAAGTTTGAGTACAAGAGAAAAAGTAATTGTGTCTCATTAGTGACAGTTGACCCCATAAGACACCCACGAACAGTAAGAAAGAAGGAATTCTCATCTAAAACCACACGTAGGAAGTTAACAGAGTATTTCTCGTAAATTTAAGAACGTTCACAGTCTGATCTCAGTCTCAATCTGTCAAAAATACCACTAATTTCCCTGCATTTTCAATATTTTTTTTTATATTGATTGTCGCTGAGATGAGATTGTGACTACATTTTGAACGTTTTTAATTACGGGAATTGGCCTTTAGATAGGACACTTAGAATGTATGACTCTGACGACCAATTAATAAGTTTCCTGCTAAGTAGTATTAAAACCTCTTTACTGATACGATATCACACTACTTAGTGAAGTACAAATACATGTACAACAACAACAACTACAAATGACATATACCCATATCTACATACATCACGACACTATCCAGGCAGATGTTCCAAGACCTGTCGACTCGATTGAGATGTACCGCGCTCAGTAATGCTGGCTTTTAAAACAATGCATCCGGTTTGGAAACCAACCCTGTTTTGACTAGAGTATCCTTAGGTTTGTGACTGGTTACCTTATAATATAAGGGCTGGTATTTGGAGGGTGGTTGGCGTGGATGATAGAGGACGATGATTTTAGAAAGGGGGTGACTACTGAGATGAAGACTGATAAAGATGTATGGAAGAAGACATGCTGCGCCGACTACTAATAAAAAAATAATTATTCCGACTGGTAGTTCCATAGATTAGCGCGTTCAAAAAAATAAACAAACTAACACTTCTTCGAAGACAAAAACTTCTTTCCGTAGCAACGGGGAGCAAATTTGAAAATCAATATAGATTCTTGTCTAAGTCCAATGTGAAGTTAGACCATTTGACACTTGTTGAGAAGAAATGTTTTTACCCCCAAGTGTCAAAAGTAGAGAAAAATTGGTCGTCATGCTTGACATTGTAGACTTGTGTCGACTGAAGAATAGAAACATTTCTTCTCTTCATCGCCATGATTAAGACAGTAGGAAGCTTCTAAATCATCATCATCATCAGCCTATAGCAAGCAGTCCACTGCTGGACATAGGCCTCTCTTATTGCACGCCATTCAACTGTATTTTCGGCAACTCTTATCCAGCTGCTACCAGCCATCCTGCGAAGATCGTCCCCCCACCTAGCCTGAGGGCGTCCCACCTTACGTTTACCGATTCGCGGTCTCCACTCAAGAACATGTCTACCCCAACGGCGATCGGTTCTACGGCTAATATGGTCGGCCCATTGCCACTTCAGCTTGCTTATTTTGTGAGCTATGTCAACAACTTTGGTTCTCTGTCGGATCACCTCGTTGCGGATTCGATCCCTCAGAGAGACTCCAAGCATAGCCCGTTCCATAGCTCGCTGAGCGACCTTGAATTTATGGATCAGCCGTACCGTGAGTGTCCACGTTTCGGCTCTGCGAAAATCTTTTTATAATCATGTTATTTTGTTTATTCTTCTGTCGACAAAACCCGTTTGAATAAAATCTTTTGTGTAGACTCCATGTATCGCGCATCCATTTAACTGCAGAATTGCAAATTGCTGTTATTGAATACAAAACTTGTCCAGATGCGCAGAAGCTGACAAAAAAATAATCTAAATGCATTTTTTTGGCCCCATTTATTTAAATTTTTATTCGGCAACACCGATTTGCACTTTTAAGCCATATTTCTTCGAGTCTTTCTTGAGTCAACCTCTGATAGGAAATGTCAGATTGGGACAGGTTTACCGTATGTTTTAGACTTTTTAATGCTGTTGGCTATTTTGAGATCTTTTTCTTAGATTTTAAGCGTTTTTCTAGAAATATCGAGGTTTTTTTTTCTGACGTCAAAGGTTTTTGTCATTTTGCATTATTCACAAATGTCGTGTTAAACAAGGTTCTTCAATGTGGAAAATCTTTTACAAAAAAAATGTGTCATTGGTTCCGTATTTTGACACAGACTTAAAAAATGATTTTTTTTTTTATTTTGTAAACTTCACATCACCTTCAGAACTTGAAGAAATGCTCCAAGACCTGAGCATGGCAAGTCTTGAGGTCGGACTTTCAATGAACAGATTCAAGACACAGGTCATGACCAACAGCACGAAACGTAGGGTCGAGGTATACAGACATGGGTTGCAATATGTCGATGAGTACACATACTTGGGCCAGATAGTGTCTTTCAAGAACAGACAAGACAAGGAAGTTGAAAGACGAGTCCATAACGCTTGGAAGACCTACTGGACCCTTAAAGAACACATGAAAGGTAGTCTTCCTATATCATTAAAAAGAAAACTCATCGACATGTGCATCCTGCCCGTCCTAACCTACGGTGCACAAAGTTGGTCACTTACTGAACAACAGAAGTCCAAACTCAAGATTTGCCAGCGGGCAATGGAGCGCAGTATATTAGGTGTTAAGCGTACGGATCGAGTTAGAAACACCACGCTGCGCTCCATAACTCAAGTAGCGGATGTTGGAGAAAAAACAGCCAGGTTGAAGTGGCAGTGGGCTGGACACGTCTCGCGAATGCACCCCGAGAGATGGGCAAAGATCGTCACTCACTGGACGCCTGAGGGAGGACATCGCCGTCAAGGTAGACCACGGCGAAGGTGGTGTGACGATCTGGTAACGTTCGCCGGGCCAACATGGCCAGAGATCGCACAAGACCGGGAGGTATGGAAGGAAAAAGGGGAGGCCTTTGCCCAGCAGTGGACACAATGTAGTCTAACAAAAAAAAAAAGAAGTTTCTATTTTTAGTTGTCCCACACAAATTCATATAACACTATTTGCTATGTAAATATCAATAACAGGAAGTTATTCAAACATCATCAATACAAACGAAGTGGAAAAAAATCGTATTATTGAAGCTAACTCAAAAAGTACCCAAGAATAGTTAATAAAATTTATGTGGGACCTGAGGCATACCTTATCCATTAAAAGCAGAATTGTGCAAATCCGTCTAACACTATTTGCTATGTAAATATCAATAACAGGAAGTTATTCAAACATCATCAATACAAACGAAGTGGAAAAAAATCGTATTATTGAAGCTAACTCAAAAAGTACCCAAGAATAGTTAATAAAATTTATGTGGGACCTGAGGCATACCTTATCCATTAAAAGCAGAATTGTGCAAATCCGTCTATACATATATGTCGGAGTTATACCCGAAAATACATTAAAAAAAAATTAACATACAAATTTAGAACCTCCTTTTTTGAAGTCGGTTATAAAGAGAGGGAAAGAGTAGACTATTGTTAACATCATAGCCCTCTCAACCCTAAAATTCATTCGTACCGATTAAATTTAAACCCTACCATGCAAAAACTTTCGACCAAGCTCCCTGCTGTCTCCCTAAAGCCAACAAGCGTGATAAGCATAAGTGAAACTAAATAAAATGCACATAACACGGTGATTGGTTGGGGCGGCAGGTGCGCTAACTGAATCCTGTTTCTGTGCGAGTTGCGCAGGAGTGGATTAAGACGCGGGCAAAGTTTTACATGTTATTGTTAGCCGGTATTAGGGGGGAGGTGGACGTGTTTAAAAGAAATGGCTAAATCTAGAATTTGATGAGGGAATAGGATTTAACAAGAATCCTACTAATATTATAAACGTGAAAGTTTGTATGGATGGATGGATGTTTGCTTGTTACTCTTTCACGCCAAAACTACTGAACGGATTTGGATGAAATTTGGCACACAGATGGTTTATAACCAGGATTGACATATAGGATACTTTTATTCCGATATTCCCACGGGATCGAAACTTATGCGGGCGAAACCGCTGGGCGCAACTAGTATACAAAATAAAATATAATATATAAATAATATTTGTGTAAATGATGCTTTGTCTCTTTACTCTTCGATCTTCGTATCAGCAGAAACTATATGTGAATAACTCCTATCTGTCTATTTAGCCGGTAATGTCCCACTCCTGGGCAAAAGCCTCCCTTTCCCTTGACCACACGCGGCTATGGACAGACTTGTGTAGTAACACTTGCGTAACACGCTAAAACTAGCAATGGCTGTAATTTTGACAGTTCAACAACATTCATTGCGTTATTTACGTTGTTGAGCAGACAAACTTTTCGAACGTATGAAGCAATGGACTATCAATATTCTTCAAAATCATTCAGATTGTTATTGAAAGTGTGTTACGCAAAAGTGCTGATCATCCGTCGTTGAAAAAACTACTCAATAGAATTAATAGTACATACATACTTATATCTTGTCTTATGGACGCCACCTACTGATCTAACTACATACTTCACATTCATATTGAAATTCATATACAAAGGATACGTACGGCTTTATACACGTAAAAGTAGCCTTTATGGCAATTCAAATAAAGTTTATGTTGGATTAACTACGGTTTTTAATTTTAAAACGCAGTGCAACCCCTTTATTCAATTATTTTAATTATTTAACTGATTGATGGGTTCCGTCCGTTGGAGAAACACTCATTTGTATGACTTTTCTTAGCTTTATACCGATATTATAGCTAAGACTTAGACTTCAAAAGTTTAGCTATGCTTTTATCACAGTCAACTGCTGAACATCAACCCTCCCAAAATGCCCAAAAGTTATCAGCATATTAATATTATTTACTAGCTTCTGTCCGCGGATTCGTCCGTGTGAAATGACTTGTTCCTTCGACCCACTCCGTCGCATCGCATCGCCTGCCCGAACTTCGGTTTAGCTTAGCGTTCTTTCTGTCTTTTTTTTCGCCCGGCTCCTAAGGGTCACAGCGTGATGTTAAATAGCCTACCTCAGGAACTAGGCTGTTTTCAAATCCGACAGGTATGGTTTTGGTTTTTTTCAAATCCAACTGTTAGTTCCAGAGATTACCCCTATAAATACAAACAAATTTATACCTCTATAATATTATTAGCATAGATTTGTTTACCCCAACTTCCTTCTTCAGGTTGTTGTCCTTCAAAGCTGAAGGAAATCCTTGACTAGACTCACCACCAAAACTTCTAAAATTAATGAACCCACAAAACCAGTCATCAGCTAACCCCACGGGTCCCCAACACCATAATTTGAATGGTAATCCCATGAAAGGCGAAGTTGAACGACCGTGACACAAAAAGACGCGAGGGGTCCGTTTGAATAGCGAATAGTGTTCAGGGCTCCTTTTTTTTTTTTTTTTTTTTTTTTTTTTTTTTTGTTTTCGGGGGGAAACCTTCAAAAGGCACCCGACCTCTGGGGAATGAGATCGGGGAGTGTGGGATTTTTACCTCACTAAAACCACCCCGGTGATCACCATCCGCACATAGGGGTAGTCCCGGTTCCTCTTAAAAGACCAATTCCGGAACCACCCCTGCGCAACGCCTGTAAGGCACATCTCTGGGGAGACTGTAAAGGGGCCTCCCCTAAGTCTCGCTATGCACGGCAGCACGTGACCACTGTGCCACCGTCTTCCCTGGGGTCGCTTAGTAGGCGGACAGAGTCCCCACTCTATGCGCCCACGACCCCAAAGGTCCCACTTACCTTAGTTGGTAAGCGGGTTTCGGCGTATTAGGCGCCAAGGCGGTTGCCTCCCCGACGCCTCCTTCTCCGAGCAGGATCAGCCCTCTCCCGATCCCGCTCGGCGGCCTCCTTCTTGACCATAACGGTCTCACAGAAGGAGGCTACTTCCGTCCAAGTGTTCAGGGCTCCTGCGCTCGCGCCGGTGTAGCGAGGAGATATTATTTTGTCGTATGTAAGTTATATAGGGGAAACTTCGGATTCGCAGATCTGGTTTTTCTTTTAAATTGACCAAGTACGTATAGGAAAACCGATTTTACATTTTTTTCCTCTAAAAAATATGATTCCCGATTGTAACAGAACTGTACCACACTCAACTGACCTGTACTGTGTGGTCTGACAACCAGTCTTCAAGGGATACGATAGTATTACCCAGGAACTGAGTTGTGGACGTCAGATAGGCAGTCGCTCCATGTAAAATACTGGTATTTAACTGCACCCGGCTAGACTGGAAGCCGACCCCAACATAGTTGGGAAAAGGCAGGCAGATGATGATGAACAGAACTGTGAAAAGGTGCTTTCTCTTCTCCGAGACACACTTCAGTGTTTACATGCATAACATTTATGGATAGTATATTAGAAGCAGTGGTAACGGCCGCGACTTACGAGTTGTAGGACGTAGGTTCGAAACCAGGCAGGCGCTTTACTTTCAGTAAATAATTTCATCACCACTGCTCTCAAAACGGTGACGGAAACAAAATATAACCGAACATTCAAAAACATGTGACAACCACCCCGCACTGGGCCCGCGTGGTGGATTACGACCCACTCCCTGTCGAAGAGCCTGTATCCCAGCAATGGGAACATTTTATGCTGATTATGCTTGCATTTAGTTATTTGTCGTTATCGTTTCCTCATGTGCTAAGCGTTGCATAGTAACGGGTTAGGTTGCCTCCCACACCTTGAATATAGCCTATTTATTATTTACGCAATTTGCGTAACTGATATCACTGTTTTAATATATGTGTGGGAGTCCATGGAATACTGAATATATGAGGAAATGTGCATTTCACTGATGAGTTTGCTAAACCTTCGCTCTTGCAGCAGTTGCAGCTGAAGGCCTTCAATACTATACTTATTATTTTTATGTGCACGTGTTTTTGATCGGTGTAATGACCGATGGATGTTTTGTTAGAATAGAATAGAATATTCATTTATTTGCTCAGAATGTAGGTATTTACAATAAGGTGGTTACAATAATATGAAAGAATCCTTGATTCTACCATTTTGGCATACAAACATTGATGCAGTTCATCATCAAACATACAGACATTGATACAACTAAAATTTTTCAGCTAGTAAATCCGATTTATTCAATAGCAGTGTAGTTAGTTTCTTTTTGGAAGTTCTTACTTGTTCCTCTTTTATGGAATTGTTACTTGAAGTATGAGTTGAGAAAATCTGTTTTCTTTAGTTTTATCGTGTTGAGATATCGATAGCCATCACGTCTATTAAACTTACACAGTAAAGATCTGATTTTTAAACTGATTTCAAATGAATTGTACGGTCGATGACCCGAAAAACCGTCATATTAATTTATTTTTTATTTTATCGTGTATAGATATCGATACTCATCATGTCCACAGAGTTTCGCTAGCTTATTTCATTTGACCCTGTATTTCATGCTGAAGGTTCTTCTAGTCATTATCATCTTTCTGACCATAGACATAAGAAGGAAGTTAGTAATATTTCTGTTTTTCATATTTCTATGCTTCTGACCGTATCCCAGTTGGTTATGGTCGATGCAACATGTCTTCTTCTTCCATATATCTCTAGACGTCATCTCAGCAGACATCCCTTTTCTACCCATACAACGTTCTTTTAATACACCCATTCAATTTTATTGAAGATTAGTGATTAGAAAGGTTCTTTGTTGGGCTGTATATTTTTAAAACGTGCGAGAACAATGAATGTATTAAGTTTATGATCAAAAGTAAAACCAAAGATCTGTTTGCCAAAGTATCTATTAATTTGCCTTTTGTCTTGTACAACCTAACATAAATTTGTACCCTACAATGTGAATCTATCATTACTCTTAACAAATCACCCGTCTTTGTATCCATTCCCAAAACTTCCTTCATAAATACAACCAGAATCGCAATTAATCTGTCAGATACAAAGTAAAATAACTGCCCCTCTTAAAACCTCAACTTTCGAACAAAAACACCCTTAAAATTCCTTCAATCGTAAACCCGAAGGCACCCGAAGCGCTCCGAAGAAGCCCGAACGTGAACATCTGTCGCGGCGCGTGCGTCGATCCGAACCTGTATGTCCGAAGATTTGTACAGGTGGTGCGTAGGGTAGAAAAGTGGGGGAATATGTATGAAAGAATTTTATGTATGTTTGTATGTGTCGATGGCCTTATGAAATTGTAGGGACCTTTTTGATAAGTTTTTTTTTTGAACGAATCAATGGCATTACTTTGTTTGATTGTGGACCTATCATGGAGGTTCTCTTGCAAGTTTGTGTAAGGGTTGTGTTGAGGTTGTTAACCTGAGATATCACCTTGATTCAGGTCGTAAACATTTGAGTGTGAAGCTGGTTTTATTCGAGCTCGGTATATATGCAAAAATTATCTGACCACGTGGTCAGTCCGGTATTGGGAAAACCTTTCGGTTCAAAAATCTTCCGCCTTATATGTTAAACGGAGATTTACATTGATAGGTATGTAATCTATGAACGTCAAATAAATAAAGAAGAAATGCATAATCAGCCTATAATGTTCCCACTGCTGGGACACAGGCCTCCTCTCTTGTGAGAGCGCGCCCACCGCGCACGCACCACGCGGGCCCAGTGCGGGTTGGTAGATGTGCACATGTGTTCGATTTTTTGTTCTTGGAAATGCCGGTTGTTTCACGATGTTTTCCTTCACCGTTTTGAGAGCAGTGGTGATGAAATTTTATACACAAAGTATGTATTTTACTATTATATTTATACCTGTCTGCGTTCGAACACTCGCAAGTCGGGGTCGACACCACTGAGCCACCACTGCTTTAAAAAAGAATGATTTTTAACCGACTTAAAAAAAGGAGGAGGTTCTCAATTCGACGGTAATTTTTTTTTAAGTTTTTTTTTTTTGTGTATTTGTTACGCGATTACTCCGCCAATTGTGGACCGATTTTCAAAATTCTTTTTTTGCTCGAAAGGAGATACTTCTGAAGTGATCCCATAGTCACCAAGACAGGATCTGATGATTGAATCCTGGAGAAATCGAGGGCAGCCCTCAAATTTTATGGGCCCACACATCGTTTTTTTTAAACCAAAATTACTGGTGAAAATTACAACTTAAAAGAGAAATAAAAACTTTTTTGCAAAAAAAAACCGGTTTCCAAAAAAGACACTACAAAGTGAAAAATAACTTTAATTTCGGAAGTCGGTTTTTTATTTAATACGGTACAGAACATGGTTTACCAACGCAAAAAAGGATCATGAATACTAAAAGTAACATTCATGAGCTTTCACTTACCGCCAACGCCGCAAGAGTTTGGTTTCGGTACCTACACCTTAATTTCGGCTATAATGTCATGAGGAGAGTGAACCATTTATCGTCATCATCAGCCTATAGCAGTCCACTGCTGGACATAGGACCTCCTATTGCACGCCATTCAACTCGATTTTCGGCAACTCTCATCCAGCTGCTACCAGCCATCCTGCGAAGATCGTCGCTCCACCTAGCCTGAGGGCGACCTTACGTTTATCGATTCGCAGTCTCCACTCAAGAACATGTCTACTCCAACGGTCATTGATTCTAATAATAATAATAAAATAATAATAAAAATCTTTATTGATACAAAAACCTTTGACATTGCTAAAGACTAGGATACATAAAAATGGTTAGCTAAAGGTCATACGGATAAGGTAAACCCTGGCTCCTAAACTAGGTGATCCTGTGACTTAGGAGTCAGTTCTACGGCTAATATGGCCGGCCCATTGCCACTTCAGTTTGCTCATGCTGTGAGCTATGTCGACAACTTTGGTTCTCTGCCGGATCACCTCATTGCGGATTCGATCCCTCAGTTGCAGATGACATCAGATGTAATTGTAAATAAATGCTGTTAATATTGCAATTTTCCAAGTCCCACATTCATTTCAATTGTATAGGACAATTTCAAATCAATCATTCTCCCCGCTTACAGCACACATATAGGCTGAATAGAAGACATAAAACTTAGTTAAAGCGTGCATGTTCCAACGTTTCCTTTGAAATTGTCTGATTACAGGCTAGGACAAATTGATAAACTATAGACTGGGCTTGTAAGCCTCAAATGGCCTGAATTTATGTGGCACTCAAAGATTTTGTTGCTGGCTTTATTTTTATTGCTTTTCTGTCTCTTTATAATGATTATTATATCTTATGAATGCTACGCTTGCCGCGGCTGGTCCGGGGCTGGATGACCATCTTTACATACCGAGACCCCTCTGTGCTTCGGAAAGCACGCTAAGCTAATGCATTCGTGGATCTTTGACAATCGTTACGAGTAGTTAGAAGCCCGAAAGTCTGACAACCAGTCTTACCAAGGGGTATCGTATTACCCAGTAAGGGGGTTGTGGAGGTCAGATAGGCAGTCGCTCCATGTAAAGTACTGGTATTCAGCTGCATCCGTGTTAGACTGGAAGAAGACCACAACAGGGAAAAGCCAGGCAGATGATGCCAAAACAATGAAAACAGTGAAACGCAGCTCTCAAAACGGTGAAGGAAAGCATCCACCTTTCGAAGACATGTGACATCTATCAACCCGCACTGGGCCCGCGTGGTGGATTACGGCCCACTACCTCTCACTGAGAGGAGGCCTATGTCCTAGCAATGGAAACGTTGTAGGCTGATTATGTATGCAGATGATGATATCTTATGATTGCGTGACTCTGCATTTCTTCGTTTCGCAGTTTGAGCACCACTGAGCCTCAATCATGGACATGACTTTGACATAATTAGTAGCCAGCTCGGAGCCTCCGACCTTGATGCACATATATACTTTAAATTGACACGAAGCTTTTATAAGGGTGGAAAAAATTGCAGTAGTTTTTATTGGAATTCCTTGGAACAATTAACTATAATTATTTGCTATTCCTACTAATATTATAAACGTGAATGTTTGTGAGGATGGATGGATGGATGGATGTTTGTTACTCTTTCTCGCAAAAACTACTGAACGGATTTTGATGAAACTTTACAGTAATATAGCTTATACATCAGAATAACACATAGGATAATTTTTATCCCGATATTCCCACGGCATCGACACTTATGCGGGTGAAACCGCGGGGTGCTGCTAGTCATTCTATATAAGTGAAGCTTACTTTGGCTTATCTCCTAATATTTCTAACCCTAATTGCATAATTGCGTAACACACTATTAATCACACTCAGAATCATTTTAAAGGATATTGCTAATCCATTGCTTCGCATGTTCGAAAAATTTGTCTCATTGTGACCAAATCAACCAGCGTGCAGCGGGGTAATTGTGTAAATTACCCCGCTGCACGCTGGTTGATTTGGTCTTGCTTGATACAAGGTTGACTTAGCACACTTACAATTGCAATACCTTTCATTTTGACAATTCAACCATCATTGAGTTATTTGCGTTGGCGAGCAGTCGCTGCTGTGCTTTCAAACATATGAAGAAAGTCTGTTAGGCAATGGGGGGTGGAGGACTCGACAGTAATTGACATTTTTGTTTTTTTTTTTTGGTTATTTTTGGTTTCCTCACGAATTTTTCCTTCACAGTTTTGAGAGCAGCGGTGATGAAATAATTTACACAAAGTAAAGCGCTTGCCTTTGTTCGAGCCCACGACCTACAACACGTAAATAGGAGTGGTTACCGCTGGGCCACCACTGCTCCAAAAGCAATTATACCATTTTGTAAACCCATAAAAGTACATCACCAATCCACATAATCACTTACCCCGAACATAAGACACATTACACTCCTCAATTTGACTTCATCCCGAATCATTATATTATCTAAATCGCTCCGTACATCACGGCTCACAATGGGGTCTGCACCCCCCACCCCAACGACCCTGCCGCCTCACAGGGGGGGGGCTGTGACGTCACGAGCACGCGTAATATCATGTTAGATTTATTGGTGTGAGTCTTGATTCACTTAGTTGTTGAAGGATGGTCATGATTTTGTGGGTGGCTCAAATGGCTTCGAGGAAGACTAGATTGTAGATTAGTAAGTGGAAGATATTGTCTAACTTTGTTGACTTTTTGATAATAGCCTCCCGACCAATTTCGGTCACAGTGGCCAATCTCGACGGAGATTAGCCAGGTACGCAGGAGATATTATAGAGCACTAGTGTGTGCGCAAACACAGGTGCACTCTCTGTTCCTTTACTCTCATAGTCCGATGGGACGGCAATCCCAGCAAATCCAATCCGGCATGAGATCAGGCGCAGGCCCAAAGGATTTACGACCTTTCAGAGGCAATGGGGGTATTAAACTGTCAACTTCCAAACTCCGGACTATTACTAAAAAAATCCTAATGGCCTAACCTAATCTAACCTAACCCAATAACACTTTGTCCGACCTGGGAATCGAACCCAAGACCCCACGCTCAGCAGTCGCGCTTGCAACCACGAGACCAAGGAGGCAGTTACGACTTTCTGATACTATATATCAGACTCTGATGCAAAAATAGGCCTCTCCAATGACCGCTTTCTTGACAGGTCAAAGGCATTGCCACAAATTACTATGCAGAAAAACAAATGCTGCTGTTCATATTCTTCGTCCCCATGGCTAGGGAAAGAGAGGGCTTTTTCGTTACTGATAAACGTGGTTGACAAAATAGTGATGGAATAGTGTACCTGATTGGTTTTGATGACGCATAATATCAGACGTCCCCCATGCTTAATAGCATATTGGGATTACTATACCGTTTGAGACACTAATGAATATTCGACTTTCATGCTAACGTCATTTCTTTATATTGCTGAATGGGCCTCCTCTTGACCTCGATCACGCCTGATGGAATGGATGAGGGCTATGATGAAACGAGCGAGCTCAGAAGATGCCTGATCACTCTTGCTTTGAAGGCAGACGGGTTACTTGTGGAAGGGAACACAGACGCTGGCAGAGAATTACACTCATTGGCTGTGCACATAATACATGTGGAGGAACTCAATAGGTGTGAGCTTTTAACTAATTAACCCGAAAACCTATCAAGAAGTTTACAAGTCTTGATAGGGTAAAAGAATATCGGTTTGTCTTGTGTGTTCTAGGGGTAGGTAGATATACATCTACCTACCCCTAGAACACACAAGACAAACCGATATTCTTTTTAAAGAGCCCACTAATCGAATTCCGATCGGCGAAGGAGGCAATCAACGAACTAAATATCACGGTCCGTCGTTCATTTTGTGGCGGCTTCACACTGGGCTAGCTACTGTCTTTACTTTACTATAATTTTATTACTAGCACTAGCTTCTGTCCATGACTTCGTTCACATGAAATTGCTTGTTCCCCCAACCTACTCTGACAATCAGTCTTACCAAGGGGTATCGTGTAGTCCAGTAACTGGATTGTGCAGGTCAAGCAGGCAGTTGCTCCATATAAAATACTGGTATTCAGCTGCATCCGGCTTCCTGGGACATTGTGCGGATGGGACTTTGTGCGAATGGGATATTCTGCGCCAACGTGACTTTTTGCGAATGGGACATTCCGCGTCAGATCCTCCATCACTCATCACTTTGTTTTCACTTAGTGTTCTTTCTAACTTTTTTTCATTTTGCTCCGCTATTGAGGGTCTTAGCGTGATGCTAAATAGCCTATAGCCTTACTCAAGAATTGGGCTCACAAATGCAAAAATATTTTTTTCAAATCCAACTTACCTACCAGTTGGATTTGAAAAAAATATTTTTTTTTTAGTTCCAGAGATTACCCCCTACATACAAACAAATTTTACCTCTTTATAATATTTGTATAGATTTATATATGTCCTCTGCGCGTGTTTTTTCGAAACATTACACAAAAAAACAAACTCTTCACATAGGCGGGGAATGTTTTCCATGAAGCTCGGAAAACGAAAACATCGTGATTTCATTCACAAATGTGTATGGCCACGCCCCTTTGTTTGCACGTTTTCGTGTAACGTTTCGAAAAAACACGCGCACGAGGCACGGCTTTATATGTATAGATAAAGTAACACCAAGACTGCCCAAGTCTGCACCCTCCCTATCGATGTCGTGGAATCGCTAATACAGTTGGAATAGCCACGTAATTGTTAGCTGAATGTTTAATTCCTGCTGACGGGGCTGCCGGGGCTCGCGGGGTTAGGCATCTAGACCGATGACCTGACTGGGCTGTCCTATATTATTAGCGTTTGTTTTATTAATGGTTATGCAACTTGCGGGGACTTAAGTCTAGCAGTGTTTATTTTAGTTTGAATGGCTTTATGAGTTGGGGAAGCCCGAAGAAACGAGGAATGTACTGTGAAATATAATGATATGGTTAGGAGGTGTCTCTATAAGTTGTGTTTTAATATTGGCTTGGAGTCTAGCTTTGTCCCTGGTTAAGGGGTTCACTCTTGCCTTCAAAGCAAGAGTGAACAGGCATCGTCTGGGCACGCTCGTTCCATCATAGACCTCATCCATCACTTTTCATCACGCATGATCGAGGTCAAGAGCAGGCCCATTTTTATTTATTAGCCTACGCTGTCCCACTCGTCTGCAAAGGCCCTCCACTCCTTCCAGTTTTGACAGAACCTATCCTAGACAGGACGTGTCTGCCGTATGCCGGACAAACTCTGCGCCCAAATAGGAGCTGGATAGGCCCATTTAACAATTAAAAAAAACGCGGGGGTGACCCGCGAAATGTAAATTTTTCCCTTTTGCAGGTCAGTGTCAGGTTGTATGTTAACAAAATAAGATTCGCGAGCGCAACATTTACAGAATTATAATCATTAAAATCATCAATACAACCCTCGTAAATTCATATAACCTTATTGAATCAATAGGTGGCTTCCATTAACAGTAGGATCGCTCCACACATGAGACTAACATAACCTGGCAAAACGTGGATGTAGAGCTCACTCACCGCGAAAATTAAACAGGTTTACGTTTTTTCTTCCATTGTGGCTAAGTAATAACAGCCGCATGTTTCGATCGATCAGGTTAAGCTACGCTTGCCGCGGTTGCTTCCCTGGTTGGACCATCTTTACAAAACAAGACCCTCCGTGCCTCGGAAATCATGCTAAGCCGTTGGTCCCGGCTGTCAATCGTGGATCTTTGACAGTCGTTGCGAGTGGTCAGAAGCCCGAAACTAATAACCAGTCTTACCAAGGGGTATTGTATTAAGTATCCAGTCACTGGGTTGTGGAGGTCAGATAGGCAGTCGCTCCATGTAAAATACTGGTACTCAGCTGCATCCGGTTAGACTGGAAGCCGACCCCAACATAGTTGGGAAAAGGCAGGCAGATGATGGGGTCGCTTCCAATCACCATAGGCTCGCTCCCTATTACATGAGACTTTAACTAAACCTGGAGAGATCTTACTCACAGCAAGGATTAAAGTTTACGTTTCTTCTTCAATGGATAGGTTTACTTTCTTGGTCAGGACATAATCTAGTTAGTCAGAAAAAACAGACTCAAAGATCGTCCAAATAATAGAATGAAACTAAAATACTTAAAATCATCATCACCATCTCGTATACTAATAATAAACCTGTTGGAAAGTCGGATTTGTTTTTTTTTTTTTTGCATTTGTTAGCCCTATTCTTGAGGAAGGCTATAGGCTATTTAACATCACGCTAGGACTATTAGGAGCCGAGCAAAAAGAATAAAAGTAAGAAAGAACGCTAACGAAGTGATGCCGCGGGCAATACGATGCGACGGGATGGGACGGGGAACAAGAAATTTCACACGGACGAATTCGCAGGCAGAAGATAGTCTAGAAAAACTTTTACATTGGTACTTGAAATGTCAGAAATTCAAACTACTCAAAGCACATTATTAACTAATTCAATTAACAAAGACTAGGACTTGTCAAAGCACAGTAAATGAAAAGTACTAGAAGTCGCAGCACGAAGCTGAAACAGTTTGGAACTCAGTTTCACCACATGGCGAGTTCAATCGATGTTACCAACTACGGTTTCTGGAGGTGCTGTTGCGTGTGCTGAAGGAGATCGACATTGTTCTTGCTTTATGTCCTCGGGTTTTGAAAGCCAGCATAACATAAGCATGATCAGCCTATACTGTCCCCACTGCTGGGACACAGGCCTCCTCTCTGTGAGAGGTAGCTCTAGTGCGGGTTGATGGATGTCTTCGATTTTTTTGGTTCTAGGATAAATACCGTTTTCCTCACGATGTTTACCTTCTCCGCTTTGGCGCACGCCTCACGCAGGCCCTGTGCGGGTTGGTAGATGTCACGTGTCTTCGAATCTAAGACCCTGATCTTCCTTGAAAGTGTAGTGTATGAATATCAAATCTTTATATAACTAGCTTCTGCTTGCGACGTTCCCCCGACCCACCCCGTCGCATCGTATCGCCTGCCCGCGGTATCACTTCGTTTTTGCTCGTCTCCTAAAAATCATAGCGTAATGTTAAATAGCCTATAGCCTTCCTCAAGAATAGGGCTATTAAATGCAAAAAAAAAATCATATCCGACTTTCCGACGGGTTTATTTATTACTCGTAGTACCTATACGAGATGATGATGCTGATGTTTTAAGTATTTTTAGTTTCATCCTATTATTTGGTCGATATTTTGGTCTGTTTTTTCTGCCAACTGGATTATGACAACTAGATTACCTTCCTCAACAATTGGGCAATCAAATGCAAAAAAAAACAAATTCAAATCCGACTGGTAATTCCGAGATTAGGGCGTTCGAACAAAGAAATTCTTCTCCTTTATTATTAGTATAGAAGATTTTAAATTCCGGTAGCGCCTTTCCCCATATTTGTCATGGTTTAATTAATAATCCTGCTTGTTTCAACGTTGACGTGTTAAACTTTAAATAGATCATACTCATCTTTGCGTAGGAGTTGAATGTTGGTCAAGCTGCGCCTACGAATGAATGGAATGGTCCGTATTTCATTGACAAAGTTGGTCATTGTTATATCTGTAAAAGTATTTATGAACTTGTTAACATACGGCCGGATTTTGTCCTGACAAAACGCAGTGCCTTCTGCTGATGTAAAAATTGCAATAACAATAATGTACGCTTTTGAATAGTGCTACAGATATCCTTGAAAATGGAAGTTTTCATGTTCCGATTGCATTGGACTCTTTTTTTGCCTCGGAATTACGGTAAACAGTTGCTTTCAGCTGTCATTTGTAGATCTTTGGCAGTTGTTACATATAGTCAGAAGCATGAAAGTCTTAAAAAATCCTAATATTTTATTTCACATAAACCTACATGGGTTAGAAGCTAGGTGCACGGTTCCAATTGGTCGTTTCCTATTGAGAAGAGCCGGCAAAACTCTCCACAGTTATTCTTTTAAAAATACTGGTATATAGCTGGAAGCGAGGCAATAAGGAAGGAAGGAAAAGGCGGGCAGATAGATGATAATGATTGCATGGATTTTTAAATAAGATACCTCATTTTAGGAATACTAAAGCCGCGATCAACGTGGCCACCGACTGTGCCGAAGTAATCTTCTCCTTCTTCTTGGCGTGTCGATAGCAATCTAAATGGACTCGGCCCAGAATCCAGCCACTTGTTTGGCGCCATCACCAGCGTCCATCGGTTTCTGTAACTTGCAGCTGACAGGACACGCAGGACATGATATTAAGTGTCCCATCGTTTGTGGAACAGCACCATGTTTACACTCCAAGGAGGCGTCTATGAATCTCCACCTTAACAGGTTTTCCTTGCTTCGGCCAACCTGGGGCCGGAGTCTGTTTAAGGACTTCCCGGTTACCCAAGGCAACTCATGTCCAGGTGTATAGTCTTCAGCGGGTGAAACGAATGGTTTGGGTAAGGAAGCACTGTCTCGCCACAGCAAAATAATAGTTAACATCGATTCGAAAAGAAGAAGAGGGAATAACTTCCATGTGATATCATAGGCAAAGAACTTGCAATAGCCTTTCAAGGAAGACGTTTCACCAACAGCAGAATGGCCATGCCAATAGCCATAGACAGATAGCCGCTACTTGCCGTCCCGTTACGTAATTGGTACCACGGGTAGCGTCGCATGTTACAAAGTTGGTACGGGAAAGTTTTCAAGTCGGTGAGCCCTATGCAACATGATAGCTCTTGCATTTTTTATTATATTACCTCATATTCAGGACACTTAGCTACTAACGGCGTAGGCAGGGGTCTTATAGGACCATCAACGTCTTCAAATTCATGAGGTTTTTTTTAATATTGCTCTTAACGTTAAAAACTTATTAGAATTTTGCTTCATCGTTATTTCACAGATATCTTTGAATCTTTGATCCGGAATGTATCATTAGGTTTTTCATTAGGAATGTCCTACAGTATCAGCCCGATGTCTGAGACGGTCTTCATAAATGTATGAATACTTCATTACTGACATCTCTGCCTACCTTCAGGGAATGCAGGAGTGATGTTATGTTTTAAAATGCAAAACATTGACTCCGAATACCTTGATGACCAAGGATGTAGGCACTCATCAATGCCACCGATACCCTGGTTCACAAACTAAACTAAATTTAAGTTTAGTGCATATTTTTCTTTCTATTTCATTAAGAAAAGGACAGAAGATAAATATTAGTTTAGTCCTGTCAAATTAGTCAGCGCCTTGACGTAAAATGACGTATTTTTAGTAGCCAATTTTTTTAATACGTTTACACTTGTCTATGGAGTATCTTAATTTGACAGGACTAAACTAATATTTATCTTCTGTCCTGTTTTTAATGAAATAGAAGAAAAAAGATGCACTGAACTTAAATTTAGTTTAGTTTGTGAACAAGGGAATCGATGCCATTGATTAGTGCCTACATCCTTGCCTATCTCGCCCGGGTAAGCTCTATTTTTCTTCGTGTCGGTGGCACGACTGTATTTCAAATTTTGTTGTCCTAAAACTTCTTCCACGGCTTCGTCGGTGGCAGCCCAGAGGTCAGCTCTGTTCGTCTATTAACGAGGACTATGGGACTGGAGAAGGGCCAAAAGAAGAAGGGAAGAGGAAGGAAGAAAGAAGGGAAGAGAGACTCTGCCTACCGGCAGAGTCTCTCTTCCCTTCTTCTTTGGTTCCAGGAGAAGGGCTACAGGCAGACAGTCTCTCCCTTCCCTTCTTCCTTTGTTCCTAATTATAAATCTATTGTTACCTTTGCGTAAGTTATCTATTGTCCAAAGTCTAAAGCCTGTCTTACGTAGTGAGTTTGAGCTACTAAAATCTATAAACATGCTTTCAGATAGTGATTGGACTCTTACATAGTACTTAATTACACAAATATTACTTACTAAATTTTACGTCATCATACGTTATCATTTTTATCAATATAATCCCCAAGAAACAGTAATGTAAAATGTAAACAAAATATTATATGAAAGACTAAATTCCTAATCATCACATTTTCCTATCCACCAACATTCACTTACAAACACATCAAAATAACTCCCATACGAAACTTTTTCTTACATTATCCTCTGTAATCGTAAAGCTCCCTTACTCCTTGCACTATCTCCCTCTAATAACCCCGTCTCTGTCTACAAAGCGGGGGGAGAGATCTGGCAACGTCGCGCCGTGACTCAAGCGAGCAAAACCCGATAAAGTTCAAAAGTCACTCAGTCGTTGACCGTTGCGCACGTTTGAGTGACTTTGTAATTTGTCCGTATTATCTTTATATAGACAATAGACGTGTAATGGCTAATAATCCACTTAGAGCATTTTTATATTGTAAACAGTTTAGTTGGACGAGATTCTTTGTAAGCGTCGTGGGATAAGATTCTAAAGTTGTGGTTTTGTTTAGTCTTTTTTTGATAGGTGGGCGTGAAGATGTTCGGATGTAAACATACGCAATGTTTTGATCTAAAACGGTATTAATTTAGCTTGTTAACGTCCAAAGGGAGCCTCTAAATGAATGGACAAAAGATATATAGTCCCTGGCAGATGTATTCCTGAAGGCCCAATTATCGTAATTTAATACGTTCAAAATCTAGTCGCAGTCTCATCTCGGTGACAAATAAATGTCAAAATCTTGTGAAAAATGTTCAGAAATTACTAAGTACAGGTATTTTTGACTGAAACTGACATCAGACTGTGAACGTTCTTAAAATTACGAGAATTGCCTATCTTCTTGAGATAATCTCTTATATCTGATGCCAAGTCTTACCGTCAGTCTGATATTGATTAAAACTGCTCCTATGTCACCTTAAGAATAAAGCTTTGGATAGCATAGAAGACCCTGCTATTATTGTAGTAACTTTTAAAGATAGGCATGTCCAATTGCGTAAAGGATCGAGGGACCAATGCTGTTAAGGTTCTCTGCCGAAATCAACCTTATGTTATGCTGGCCGGCTATAATTTAGCGCGGGTTACATTCGAACGTCCAAGCTAGTTTAAAATAAGGTGTCAAATATTTAATTAGGATTTTTGTTTAGAACAGTCAGTGCTAGTTTATTCGGAAATACATATGTAAAGACGTTCTGTCCATATAAACTTAAAGGAATCGTACCGTTGTTTGATTCCTCCCGTAACCTCAGAGGGCTCGTCTAGTCCTCTATATGTCAGCGCGATGCCAAGCGAAACAAATGCTCGTTATTTTCACGTAATCGTCACTAGCCCGGAAGACTCGTAAAAATGACCATTATAGAGCATAGGATAGAAACTATTGATAAATTCTGTAAGTAGGTTTATACAAACACTTTTACACATTTTTAAAACCAGATAAGATATATTTATTTGCTAAAAACATGTGTACACATACAATAAATAAAACAGTGCATGTAGGATGACATAAATAAAAAGATGTCGGTGTTTCCTATCTGGCTACTCTTGAGAAGAAATGCCGAAACAAACTGAGAGGTCACAGTCTCTTTTAAAGTCCAGACATAGTCTTGGTCAGATTAAATGAAGACCATGTGTTTATTGTTCTTTTCTTAACATAAATAATCGGCCTATAACGTTCCCACTGCTGGGACACAGGCCTCCTCTCTGTGAGAGGGAGTGAACCACGCGGGCCCAGTGCGGGTTGGTAGATGTCACATGCCTTCGAATTTTTGGTTCTAGGACATGCCGGTTTCCTCACGATGTTTTCCTTTACCGTTTTGAGAGCAGTGGTGGTGAAATAATTTACACAAAGTAAAGTGCCTGCTTGGGTTCTCGAACCACCACTGCCAATTCTCGTAATTTAAAACGTTCAAAATCTAGTCGCAGTCTCATCTCGGCGACAAACAAATGTCAAAAACTTGTCAAAATGTATGGAAATTAGAGGTATTTTTGACAGATTGAGACAGATCAGACTGTGAACATTCTTAAAATTACGAGAATTGCCCCTCTCATCTTAGTAGGTATGAATACTTAGGTTGTGAATGCAAGCTAATCTCAATCTCAGCAAAACGGAACAGTTCTTATCAAATAAAAATAAAATCCGCAGACCACGCTTCGACACCGCTGACGAAACTATGAACAGGTGATAAGCTATCGACTCAAACGAATAATTAGAAATATCTGCGTGATAGTGTTGATGATGTCACCGACATAATCTGTCGTGATACCGATAGTGTTTTGTTTAATTTTATTATAATACATTATTATCAAGAGGAACTGGATTTTGGATTAATGGTTCGCTTGGATTTTGTTGCGTTTCGTTTTTTTTTTTTGGTCAATTGGGGTTTAGCTATCTTTGTTTTGGAGCGCGATATTGTGTTTCGAACACGATCCGTTAACTTAACGCCTAGTATATTGCGCTCCATTGCTCGTTGGCAGACCTTGAGTTTGGACTTCTGGATGTTAGTCAAAGACCAAGTTTGTGCACCATAGGTTAAGACGGGAAGAATACACATGTCCATGAGCCTGCGTTTCAGTACCATAGGTAACTCACCCTTAAATAGGAAAACGCCTAGAAGAGCTACTGGTCCTTGAAATCCTTCAAGGACCAGTAGCTCTTCCAGGCGTTTTCCGTTCGTCTTGTGATTTCTTTATATTGTCTCTTCCTTTCTTGGGGTTTGCCAGCACATCAAGCTACTACAATCTGTCAAATTTCTTTAATAGATTTTCAACTTTATCGCTAAAGCATTAAGGTTCAAGGTTTATTGGGAAAATTTGACAGTTTCGGGTAGCTTGACCTGCTGGCGACTGTACTTAACTGTTTGTGAATGTATGTATGTTGTGTTTGGCTGAGCGGCTTGTAGCTAAGTAATGACAGCCGCACGGGTCGATAAGCTACGCTTGCCGCGGTTGGTCCGGGGATGGTTGACCATCATTAAATACCAAGATCCCTCCGTGTCTCGGAAAGCACGTTAAGCCGTTAGTCCGGGCTGGCTTTTGTAGTTCTTTGACAGTCGTTATGGGTCGTCAGAAGCCCGAAAGTCTGACAACCAGTCTTTTTGGTGAGACTAGTTGTCGGGTATCGTACCTAGTCAATGAATGTTGTGTTTGCTTAGTATCTTTTTAACTAATATATTTATTGGTAGGTGGATATAAAGCAGCAATAGATGTTCTTGGATGACGTTAAAGGCAACTACAGTGCGGCCGCTGAGAGACTGCGTTCTTGGCACCTGTCAGTTTCGTACAAACGAATACGTTTTTGCGAATTTGATATTTATTAGTTACTAGAATTGTCTCTGATAGGTTTCAGGAATGCATTCTCTACGGCCGGACTGTAAGAAAAGATGGAAAGAGAAAACAAGGATTGTCTGTCAAGAAGTCATTACATATCGAGGCCCCTCCATGCCTCGGAAAGCACGTTAAGTCGTTGGTCCCGGCTGTCCTTTGTAGAGCTTTGACAGTCGTTAGGGGTAGTCAGAAGCCTGAAAGTCTGCCAACCAGTCTTACCAAGGCGTATCGTGTTACCCAGTAACGGGGTTGTGGAGGTCAGATAGACAGTCGCTCCATGTAAAATACTAATATTCAGCTGCATCCGGTTAGACTGGAAGCCGTCCCCATCATAGTTCGGAAAAGGCACCCATCCACGGACCAATCGCGGGAAACGTAGCTTAACCTGATCGATCGAGCCGTGCCGCTGTTATCACCTAGCCCTAGCCACAAGCCACCAGATTGGCTGATCAGGTACTTGAACAGAGTTGAAATGATTACGTACACATTCGATAGTCACAAAAATCGGGGTAACAACAGAATAAAAGAGTAATATTTACATTAGCTCCCATCTATGACATGCTAGTGGCAGATATAGGTTCCCTTCGTCAGGACATGTCTGTCAGTGACATGTGACATGTTGTGACGTAATGTTCTAGAGGAAATCGCGAAAAGGTAGCGGTACACTGATGTGTAACAGGTACCATAGGTGTGATAGCATTCGAATGATAGCATTCGGGTGTGATTACACCCGAATGCTATCTTTTGTCACTGTAGAAATTTAAAACAGTATGAAAACCTGCAACCTATTTGTGTAACACATTATCAATCACAATCTGAATCATTTTGAGGGATATCGCTAATCTATTGCTGCATATGTTCGAAAAAAATTCTAGCTCAACAATGTAAATAACGCAATGGATGTTGTTGAACTGTCAAAATAAAAGCCATTGTTACTGTTAGTGTGTTACGCAATTATCCCGCAGGCTGTTTTTGTGGATATTGCTATTTGAATTTCGAAGAGAATAAAGATTCCGATTTTCATCCAATGGTTTATGAAGTTACACTAAGACGATTATTGGTTCAAAATGTGTAAATATAACACTTGTATAAATACTGTTATCAATTAATATTATAAGTAGATTTAACATATTGATTTCATACGGGAATCCCAAAACGCCCCCAAGTTACACGCAAAGATGCATCACCTCTGTGTCATTGTAATCATCATTCGATTTAACTTTGCTATCACTTGATAAAAATGCATTTTATTTTTATAATTATGTTTCTAACCATTTCTTTAATACACACTCATAAAGTCACGCCTTCTTCCCAAGGGGATAGGCAGGAACTACAGAAGCTACGATCCTTACATCATCACGAGCCTTTTCCCAAATATGTTGGGGTCGAGTTCCAGTCAAACCGGAGACAGCTAACAACCAGTATTTTACATGAAGCGACTGCCTATCTGACCTCTACACCCAGTTACTTGGTAATGCGATACCCCTTTGGTAAGACTGGTTGTCAGACTTTCGGGCTTCTGACGACCCGTAACGACGGACAAAGATCCATGAATGACAGCCGGGATCAACGGCTTAACGAGCTTTCCGAGGCACGAAGGGGTCTTGGTATGTAAAGATGGTCATCCATCCACGGACCAACCGCAGCAAGCTTAGCTTAACCTGATCGTTCGATCCATGCTGCTGCTTTTACATGGTCACAAGCCCCTCGTCATCATTTCTTTAATGTGATTGAATATCACCATCCAGCTCACATAATGATGAAATCTTGGTTCATTTAAGAATAAAACAATTGCTAAAGTTTTAAATGGCTTGCTAGAACTACGAATATATGCCCCTAGCTTCTTCACCGCCAAGTTGATTGGCTTCCTTAATAATTATTAATGATCTGGAATTACACTAACCCTTCGGGGATTACTAGCATGATGTGTGTTAATTCCCGCGATTGACATTCTCAGATTCAATAACTATCTGTTACACTGTGGTGAACGACTACCTCTCCCTCACTGACCGTCTATGATTATATCGAGAATTTTACGCGTAACTCACACACATAATCAGCCTATAATGTTCCCACTGCTGGGACACAGGCGTCGTCTCTGTGGGAGGGAGTGGGCATCCACCACGTGGGCCCAGTGCGGGTTGGTAGCTGACTGTAGCTCACACACGTACCGTGTATACAATATTTTTTATATAATTGGACAAGGAATTTGAATACCGAGAAATCTGGCTTTAGTTGTAATTGGTATCAGGAAAAATATACATCTAAATGCTTATTACAGTTGTATCATGGTGAGTTTCAATGCCAACTGGACTATGAAAGTTGATCTTATATGTTACTGACGTACAGTGAAGGAAAACGTCGCGAAGAAACCTACGGGGTAATTGCGTAACACACTATCAATCTCAATCTGAATCATTTTGAAGGATATTGCTAATCCACTGCTTCATATGTTCGAAAAATTTGTCTGCTCAACAACGTGAATAACGCAGTGAATGTTGTTGAACTGTCAAAATGAAAACCATTCCTACTCACTTCACCTAAGTTTTCACGGTGAGATGGTTACAGAATCGCACTGCAGGTCTGTGCGAATGCATGCTGAGTACACTGAGATGAAAATATTGTTACGTTAAATTCTAAAAAAAAAAACTTAGTCTTAAACGAAAACGGAAGACTTAAAAACAAATGTTAATATTTTTAAAAGTACCCAAAGACAAATTCGTTTGTTTATTTATCGTCTGGATACCAGAGAGCAGATTAAACGAGTATCTAATTCCATCAGTTTTATTGTCTGTGGAACAACTATAAACTTAGCTTATTTATGTTTGATGACCTAGTGATGTAGATCCACTTCGGTAGGAAAGCTTTTTAGATTTTTGTTTAGTTTTTCTTTTAAATTGAATGATTTTTAGTCGTTCGTGTGGTTTCCGGCGAATGATTGGTTACAACTCCCTTAGTATAAGGGCCGTAGACTGCTAACTAATTTCGTCAATAGGATGGTAAGCAGCGTCCTCTTTATCTGAGAATAAGTGCATATTGACACCAATGCTGGTGGCTGGTGGAACATACAGATTTACATCATCAGTTCCAGTTGAAAACCAGCGTCAGGCACTAGTTGTCCGGCATTTTTGCAGAACTGGGCTTTTTTGGAGCAGCCCTGAGGCACACTTTCCTGCTATTTTCTTACATCGGACTTTACACTCTCTATTTGATTTTTATTTGTTGCTATCTGATGTATGTATCTGGTGTATGGTGTGTCTTTTAGTCCGTGCTAAATAATTGTATTTTCTTTCTTTTTTATGTAGCGATACATTAACTCTTTTGACTATTACCTTCAGCAATTATTTCGAAATTAAAGTTTAGCTTTGAATGCTTAAGAGCTGACCTGATTCCACTTTTCCGCTCGCTTCGCAGATGTTTTTGTCATATCCGAATATTTTAATAATGTGTCTCTAGACACAATGAACATTCGGAAGCCTCTTTTATCTACAACATCCTTAAAATCCTTCTTGAGGAACTACCTCACTATTCTCGTAGCTATGTTTACCGAAAAGCAGACATGTTAAGCAAAATCCCGCCTGATAATATTTCTGGTTGTAACGTCCTTGCCCAAATCATGATTTCTAACAATGATTTCATTGAATCACTCAAATTTCTCTCTGACAGAGAGGAGGCCGCAACGTCGTTAAAGATCCATAGATTAATATCAACCATCTCTCCACTAGTCCAATGCTTACTCTAGGATGCATATCCGGTATGGATCCTTCCCTATCCTAAGGGCACGTCTTCCCTAACATTACAGTGCCCCCGGTCTACTCCTTGATTCGCAATGGCCTCTGTAGCACCATGAAACATGAGGCTACAGGGGCTAGTGCGAATCTTGGGTTTTAATCGAGTCTGGTCAAACCACGCTGGGATCGGTGCAATTCATTCTGGCAGAGAGGAGGCCTGTGTCCCAGCAGTGGGAACATTAACGGCTCATTATGCTTACTGATATTTGGTGATAGACAAATCTTAAGTCTTTCTTATCTTATACTTTTTTCTTTTTTAATAATGTCGATGATGTTAGTAATTAAATTGTTGTTATCAATGGAGTTGGCAACTGTTATCTGAAAGCATAATGTTGTAGATAGCTTTAATCCATTTGCAGAAAACTGATTGGAGGTTGAGAATCAATATGTATGCTAGTTTGTGTGTCTGCAGATAAGTCTTCATCAATGTTTTTTCTTAGTAATGAATCACTAACAAAGGGAAAAGGAGCTAGCACTCTTGCCGACCTAGGTAAAAAATTATCTTTACAAATACAGATTTTGTTATTAAAACAATGTGATCATCATCATTCTCCTGCCCTTATCCCAATTTATTTGGGTTCCACGTAACATGTCTTTTTCTTCCATGCTTCTCTGTTAGTCTTCATTAGCAAGGAAAACCTGTTCAAGTGGAGATTCATAGACGACTCCGCCTTGGAGTGTAAATATGGTGCTGGTTCACAAACGATAGGACACTTAATAACTTGTCCTGCGTGTCCTGTCAGCTGCACGTTACAGGAACTGATGGACGCTGGTTATGGCGCCAAACAAGTAGCCGAAATCTGGGCCGAGACTATTTAGATTGCTGTTGACATCCTAAGAAGAAGAAGATTAGTCTTCGTCTCGATAGTCAACCCCTTTCTAACCATATCATCATTCACACAGTCCATTAAAACAATATGACCAACAATTTTGAAATAACTTGACGGAGGGTCCTGTCCCTTCTTAAGAGGAATCTTGGCCCTGGCAACTAAACTTCTTGACAATTCAAATCGTATTGGACATGATATAATTGGTATATATCTTTCGCAAATCTTCCTTGATTTACGCGAATCTTGGTAATCTTGCATTTTTCCTAAATTAGGACGTAAAACGTTCTAAAAATTACTGCACTTATATTGCTGTGACCCGACAGGGTCCACAATGTACTCTTTGTACCGCCAAAATTAACATTCTGTAATGCAAATAAATATTAAGTATTGGTATATTTATGCGTGTTTTCTTTGGGTTTAGCTACATCGTCATTTTAATTTTTGTTACGAGTGCCAAAGTCAAATCATTTATTTCTAAAAGGCACTTTTTAACGTCATGATTTACACAAAAATAGAATTGGTTCTAGTTGCCTCTTCCAAAATGTTGTTTCGTATGGAGAAGAATGGACAAGAAACTCCACGGTTATTCCTTTAACAATGTTTTACAATATTTTGTATACATTAATTATATAATTACATATATGTGCCTCTTCTCATACTAAGAAGGGAACAACATTGATCATTAAACGAATTCTTAATAACCCTATCGCCTCATACGACCACGACGCACAGACAATGCTGGGGTGGCAATATTCAAGAAACCTAGATACGACACAGCACTATGACCTATGAAGTTTACTAACTTATTGTTCTAACAACTTTCGTTAACAACTTACGAAACACTATTAACTTATTCAATGAAAACTGTTTTTGACTTTGAAACTTCACCCATAACTTACAAACTACCATCGACAAACACGAAAAAAATTAAAACAAAACTAATATTTAATGAACGCAACCGTTTTGGAGTTCGAAATTCGAAATAAAGTACTCTTGTAAAGTTGCGCTCGGAAACTTTAACCTCATTTATTGTTACGTTCGCGCCGTCCCGCGCCCCCCTGGAGAATTGGCAACGTCGCTTTTTGTGGCGGGTTGCCAGAGCAGTGGGAGCTTTCATTGGTACGTTGTGGGGAGATTTGAGTTAACTCTGGATGATATGTTTTTTGAGTGTTGTTGGAAGATTATGTTTGTTTTTAGAGCTGGAGTAGGTGTTGAATGTGATTTCTTGGTGTAATCGATGGGTTTGTAAATAATTTTGCAATATAACTATTAATTCGAACTGAATAAAGTATTTATATACGACCGAATGCAGTAACGATTTTGTGTAAGGATACGTGCAAGTGCTCATAACGCAAGGTAATAAACGTTTTATGTCGATGATTTTATTGTAATATTAATAAATATCTATTATATTATTTATAGTTTCAATTTAATTCTCACACTGTTCGTGTTTTAATAGGTCTTGTCGTAACGCTATGTTATTTTCATTCCAACACACTGGATTTCCTAACAGAAACGACAGAAAATCAGCAAAGTACTCCAAAAACTTTGTTTAAAAAGTTTACTCTGTACAAAACGTGTGCCCTATCAGGCAAATTCTCAACCCGTCGATGGCAACACCGCCAGCTAAGTGAGCGGCAAGCGGCCATGGCTATTCAGTAGTAGCCCCGCCGCCTCGCCGCACGGACGTACTTTGCCGCGCGACGAAACACGTACAAAGTTTGTGTGATGTAACAAAGTGGCTGTGTTATCTAGTGTTGACGTTAGTGCTAGCATTGTCTCGTGTGTTTACGTTTTCATATGATTGTTCTACCCTCGGTAAGAGCGCGATAGTGCTATTTTTTCTTCTACAATTTCCTCTGAGTTTCTCGTCGTGGCGCGCGGATCTTAGATTCGAAAATTGAATAGTGACGATGTTTTATTTTTTTAATAGTGCTGTATGGTTTGGGTGTTGCGAATTTGGAATTGACCGGTGACAAAGGAGTTTTTTTTCTTGTTCGATTTTTTAAAGTTTTGAAAAGAGAATGATGTTTTTTTTATTTTCTTCTGTGGGACTGAATGCTAATATGTAAGTGTTTGTGAACGGATCTGTTTAAATGACGAATTGCAATCGGAGTTTTGAATCGGTAAATTTGTTATAAATTCTAATCATTCACGAGTTACTTATAAGATATGATTATAATTTCATTGTGTACTGAGAAAACTTTTCGAAACAAATTTAAATAGTTTAAAAGCCAATCTAACTTGAGAATACTAAAGTTTTAAGTTATTGTGTTGTTCAGCGAGTCTACATAATTTGTCTGAGGCAGACACTCTTGAAAATTCAAATCTTATCGTTTATTAAGCAAAAATGTCGATTATTTTATTGAACTGATTAATTATTTTATCGTGTGACAATTATTATGAAACCTCTTCGTCCAGCTGAAGCTAGAGTCAGCATGTCTAATGTCGGACTAACTTCTGCCCGCGACTTTGTTCCCGTGGAAGTCGTAAGATACACAATATACTAAACAGCCACATTTATACAAAACTCTCGGCTCCCTTTGTTTTTACTTTGTTTTCGCTTAGCGTTCTTTTTGAGTTTTTTGCTTTTTGCTTAGCTTCTAAGGGACGTTAACAACTTACGAAAACAAACTCTTCAGCTTTATTTTATAGATAAATCTACGGAGTATTACCGCAATGGTACAGGGAATGGAGTTCAGGGATCTCTCCTTAAGACCAATTTGATGAATCATAATCAGTCAGCCTATAATGTTCCCACTGCTGGGACAAAGGCCTCCTCTCAGCGAGAGGGAGTGGGCCATAATCCACCACGCGGGTCCAGTGCGGGTTGAAAGATGTCACATGCGTGCATGCGGGTTGGTGGATAATTGGATGAATAATATAATAAAAAGTAAAAAAAAGATATATATCTGACGGAGTTCTTCGTTTTTCGCGTAGCGCAGGCATTCGATCTTCTAAAACTATTAAAATATCAGAGATGCATGTTTTTAAATACAAGTAGAAGTAATTCTACATACCAATCCATCTCTTAGCGGAAAGGAAAAAAAACATCTTGTGCTTACAGCATGCGGTCCTTTGTTCCGCGGTAGGACGATTTTATTTTATTCTAAGGGACTCCATGTTCTGCAGTAATGATAGACTTCTCGAAAAAATACATAAGGAGAAAATATAAAAAGACGTTAGAAAAAAATTGAATTATAATTTCTCAATAGCAGCTCGGAGTCTGGATTTGTGTCCGTTTGATGGCAATAGGCTCGACCCCTATTACATGGGACACAAACATAACTGGCGAAATGTGGATGTACTATAGGTGCACGCCTGCCTAACCCTTCAGGGATTTCAGGCGTGATGTTATGCTATGTTAAGTTAGAAAGACATAAAAAATTAGGTTGCCCATCTTTATCCAAACCTTGCACGCCATCGCTTAACCCTGGCGATGCACGCGTGTCCTTCTGTCTGTATGACTAACGCTTACAACAATAACAATTATGTCATTTTGTATAACATAATTATGCCTTTTTACCTTACTCTAGTTAATCTCAAGATGGCCGTCCTGCGTCTAATGAGTGCATCTTTGTTTTAATACTTATCATCGTTATAATCAGCCTATAATGTTCTCACTGCTGGGCCACAGGACTCCTTTCTGTGAGAGGGAGTGGACCGTAATCCACCACGCGGGCCCAGTGCGGGTTGGTAGATATCACATGTCTTCGAATTTATTGTTCTAGTGCATGCCGGTTTCCTCACGATGTTTTCCTTCACCGTTTTGAGAGCAGTGGTGATGAAATAATTTACACAAAGTAAAGTGTTTGCTTAGGTTCGAAGCTACGACCTACAATTCGTAAGTTGCAGCAGTTTCCACTGGGCCAGCACTGCTCTAATTCTTAATTTGGCCAATTTAATTGCAAGCAATGTCGTGATAGCCTTGTGTTAGGAGCCTACGGAAAAGGGTTCTATCTAACCAGATTTAGATAGAACCGTCACATTAGTCCTAGCCAGAGCTAGGACTAATGTGAGTAATGTGAATCGCCTATTTGGCGCAGCCGTGAGGCACACAATACTATTTTAAGTTTTTTTTTCTGTTTTGTTTTTGTGTGAATATTGTGTGCCTTACTTAACCAGGCTTAAATAAACTTATTTTCTTTCTTTCTTTCAAAAATACCTCTAGGTTCCCTACATTGTTGACAACTTTTAACGTTGACTGTCGCTGAAATGAGATCGCGACTAGATTTTGAATTCAAAAATAACTCTGATTTTCCTACATTTTACATTTTAAAATACTTTCACCAATGCCTCACTTACTGGAAATAGCCCTCATTCGCTTTCTTGGCTTTCTTGGAAATGCCTGCTATATGCAACAATTTACACCCTCAACCACCACCAACCCATAATTACAATTGCAGGAAAACCGTAAATTCCTCACAGCCCTAATTACTCCCCTATAATGCTAGAAAATTATTAGCCAGTGACAAGTTTCCAAGGCAGTGCCACTCGTAGGGCACCACGTCATCTCTGCAGCTGAATATTTGATGCGGTGTCGCGAATAGAATCGATTGCTCGATATCGTTATGGCATAATTAGAGGATGGTGTCGTTCGGCATGCATTCTTTATGGTATAAGTGTAGGTGGGGGAGAAATGAGGTCGGAGGTGAAGTAATGGAGGCTCTAATTATATTATTACTATTATTAAATGCTTCCACGAGTATCGATACTTCGGTGGCAATCGGACAGAACAGTCGGCCTTTCTACCAACTGACGCTG